>CM053792.1:26112264-27312264 GCA_028749045.1 Cupressus sempervirens | reverse complement strand
AAACATTATTACCTACAAAAAAATAAAGGATTTATCAGTTCAAAATGAGTAATATAAAAATAAATTAAATTTACACTTTAAATAAAAACAATTTTAAAGCACCTGGAAGCTTTCGTTCTTTTAACGGAAACATAGTTTTCTTATTTAGCAATAATGTCCCTTCATATGAACCAGTACTAATCACATGAACTGCTCCAAGAAATGGATCAGCTTCAGCAATACTGCTCTCTATTGGTCTATCAGCTGAAACATCTTGACAATTAAAGCAGACACCAAATGAATTAAAGAACACTTATGGATATAATAAAATTGAAGAAATTGACTAGCAAAAATGTTTTTTCCTTGCATTCCATTAAGGATTGCATGTCCTAGACTGCATGTCCTATTTTTAACAATCAGATTTTGCAATAGTTTATAAGGATTTTATGAGTAGTTAGTTCAAAAGAATTCATCTCTCATGAATGGAACATATAGCAATCATTGCATCTAAGCAGGGTCTTCACACGAATGCAAAATATGTATGTATGTATGTATGCATGGTGTGTGTATGCATGTGTTTGTGTGTATGCAGGCTTCTATAGACATCATATAAGCACTGATATGCTACTTCATTGTTCATCAACTTATACAAATAAATTAAAAAATATAGCAAAACAAGGTTTTACCAATTCTAGTGGGCATAGATGAGGATGTCTGCATGCCCCTTGTTGCTGACGATGCACTAGGCAATAGTGGACCGGCAACTGAAGGAGGAGTCCGCACTTCATCATGAGCTGAAGAATACAATATTGTTAGCAAAGACATTTGCAATGGATAAAGATCAAATGAAATAATAGCTACAAATGTCCACAAAAAAAAGAGTAAGTGTTATAATGTTGATGAAAACAAACAAAGTGCTACTTACATGAAGGTTGTGCGCAACGACCATCACCATGTTCACCATGTGATGTCACAAATGGCACAAATGTCTATACAAGTACACATAAAATTAGAGATCGTGATCCATAAGATAGTATAAAATATTCATATCTATTGAACTTCTATTATTGCTTTAGTTGAATTATTGTTTACCTGCAAAGATTGGATTCTACGACCCAATTCTGTTCTCAGTGCCTCTTTCTCCTCACTTCTATCAACCTCGATGATAATGTTAAAAAGTTCATCAGTGTATCTTTTCTTGATTTTCTGGGTGATGAACACAGGGTTAGTACTAAGGGTGATGTTATGTAGCTATGAAGCCCGTATTTCAAATTGCATTTGATCAGCGGTCATTCTAGCTTTTTCCTATCATTTGTGACATCAAATATTAGTAAAATTTCATCAAAACAACTCCAAAGCCATAAATAAAAGAACATAATAATACGACATTTGTTTCCATATTAACATTAAAATTTACAATATTTAATGTTTACCTGTATTGAAGGTGTCTGAGATGGTGCATCCATATCGCCCTATGAAAAAAATTAGTAAGTCTTAGAAATCAGTAGCGAAATTAAAGTAATAGACTTACCAAAAAAAATTTTTAATAATAAAGTAGATTTTATATGTAAATCATTTGTCTTAAGTTAAAAATTTAGTGTAACTAATTTGTACATTAAAAAAAATATTTGACATTTTCTACTTAATGTTTATATGTGCACATATGGTTTAGAAAAAAAAGTTTGGTCGTACAAGACCCCATCATAGTTGACATTGATCCTAGCTGGACATTTCATTGATCATCACGATCTTCATCCATGTCATCATCATCATCATCATCATCATCATCACCATCATTGTACTTGTCACTTTGATCATCGCCGTCACCACCACCATCTTCATCGCCATCATCATCATCTTTATCACCATCATCATCATGACCATCATCACCATGATCATCACCATGATCATGATCGTCATCAACATCATCATCATCATTATCACCATTATCATTAGCATGACCAAAATCATCACCATCTTCTTCATCTTCATCACTGGGTAATTGTTGTTCCTAATAAACATTTACTTCCTCTTCTACTTCTTCAATTTATTCTTCTTCGATCACATTATACTTTATCGGCCTTCCTCTTGGGTCATGTCTAACAACAAATGAACAACCTGGTTTGTGTGGAACACCAAAATAAAACACTTGCTTGCATTGGCTTGGAAGAACATAGGGCTCATCTCTGACTGGCTCAAATGACCTTGTATTAATCATAGTAAATCCACTATCATGTTCAATAACAGTCCTATTATGATCATTTCAATTCAGTTGTAACTTGAACCATTTGATGACAAATAGAACTATTTTGAATGAATTAAAGTCACACTCAAGTATATCATCCAAAATGCCATAGTATAAATTTTTAGATTATTGAGGATGTATGTCAGTTCTAGATGAAATATTGGTGACTGCAAAGACAACAATTATCCCAGAATCACACGTTTTCTTCGTTTCATCTAACCTTTTTGTGCGAAATTTATAGCCATGGTAGTACATAGCTTTGTGGTGTTTGACCTGCAATTATTCAAACATGTCAAGATTATTTGCATCGATCTGTGAGTTGATATTAAACTTATGTGTGATGATTACTAATCTTATGCGTACCTTTGTATCTCTTAAGCCATATATTAGATCAAGTACCATTTGTGTAACATTGGGATCTCCATTACGATGAGCTTCTTTAACCAACAATACAACACCATCCCATGTTAATGAGCGACCATTTTCTTGAGACTGTTCAATCCATACTGTCATCCAATCAAGATTGTTTGCAATATACAAGTGTAGTGCATCCCACTCATGACAAACTATAAAGAAAACAATTACACTAGTTACAAACAACTTATATATATTGATGATGAATAATAATTATTAAAATTAAAAAAAAAAACTTATAATTACCCCTCAACCTCCTCATTCTACCTTTCCCCATCAGTTACTCCCCTTCGAATTTGTCATTAGAGTTGGGATCCCAAATGCGATCTGCATAGATATCTGCTGCAAACTTTGGAAGATATTCAGTAATGTACACCATGGTCTAGTATATCATATATCCCTCTATCATAGAAACCTCAGGATGTGCTCTTTGTCGAACCAAGCCCTTCATAAATTTCAAGTGCATCTCAACCATCCACATTGATCTAGCTTGTACAAGTCCACACAATTCAATCTCCTCAACTTGATGTATGAGGTAGTGTTCTTGAGCATTGAAAAAGGTTGGAGGTAAACACTTTTGCATTTCACACATAAGCAGTGGAATTTTTCTCTTCCAATATTTTATATCTTTTTTGTCAATTTTTTTAGATGATAACCACCTACAAGAGATTCAACACGCAAAACAAGATAAACGAGATTTCAAATAAAATTTTACAATAGATTTAAGAGAAAAATCTACAAATCTAAGAAAAAACACTTCTAACCTCATGTATTTTCCAAGATCATATATAATTTGTTTAATACTATTGTCAAACATTTGTGGAAGGGATAGAGGTAGGACGAACTGCAATCATTAAAAAATATCATTTCAATATATTATTAAATAATGCAATAGGTAGTACATTTAATCTTACAAATATACTGTAAATAGAGAACATGACTTACCTTGACGAAGGTATGCAAATCATGTGTTTTCAACCCTGGCCCAAAATCACCTTTCTTTGATAGAAGAGTGCTTATATTTGCAGCAAATCATGTTGGAAATTTTGTGTTTTTTATGACTCCTTTTAATGCATCACTTTGTTGCTTCGTTATTAACCAAGGAAGGGCACTTGTATTTATGCAGTCTCCATTGCTATTTGATTCAATGGAAGCTTTTAGTGCATGATTGGATTCATAAATGTCGGTACAAATTTTGGCAATTTGTTCTCTATCAGGCCTTCCATCCAACATTTTTCATAGTGTCTCTGTTACATTCTTTCCAATATGCATAGCATCAAACAAATGCTCAATTGGGAGATCCTTGTAGTACGGTAACCTACTAAATTGAGTAGGATAACTTTTCATTCTTCTAGGAAGTTGGTCATTGATGCCTTGATGACCTTCACAAGCATCAATTACAACATTAGTAAATATAAGACAATATCAAAATACAAATTTTAAACTTCAGATGACAAATTGGATATTACCTCGACAATTTAGTTGATCATATTCCAACTTCCATAAATGAGGTGTCATTCTTCGTGGCCTTGATGATGTCTCTTCTTTGCCATTGAAAAGATGTTTTTCAGCAATTCGATACCTATGATTATTATGGAGAAAGTGTCTAAACTCATCAAACACCTACTTTCTTAAAGTTTTTGAATGACAAGATTTCATCTTCGGACCACAAACTAGACAGGAAAATTTTTCCTTTGTCTAAAGACCTAAAAGATCATGTAGAAGTGGATCATGTACAATTATCATGCACAACTTAAACATTTGATAGTAGTGTGTAAGCAATATAATAGACCAAAAATATGTGATATTAACAAAATAACATACCACAAAAATGAGTTAGCCTAGGGGCATCATATTTTGTCCATACAAGCATTGCATGGAATTGGAATTGTCGATGTCCTATCAGTCTAGAGATGTCATACATAGTGATGCCATTCCATAACTTCAACAACTCATCAATTAGGGACTCAATACACATGTCCATATCTTTAACTTGGTATTTACCTAGCAATTGAATGAACATAAACATTACATTATTATTATGACCATTTTCATGCACTATTTATAAATTAATTTAGATAACTATAAAATGAAAAAAATACCTAGCACAACCATTGACAACATTATGTGCTCCCTCTTTATGGACATCCAAGGAGAAATATTATTGTTAATAACAAAAATAGGCCACACTGAGTAAACAGATCTCATATCTCCATATGGATTGACACCATCCACTGCCAATGAAAGCTTCAGATTACGTGGTTCTTCTTTAAAATGTGACCATGTTTCTTCTATCTCTTTAAATGCAGAACCATCGGCAGGCATTCGCATAATGTTATCCTGACTTCTATTGCGTGCATGGTAATCCATAAATTGTGCCAAGCTAGTGCACCTGAATAACCGTTGAAGACGTGGAATAATGGGAATGTACCAAAGAACCTTGTGAGGCACTTTTTTTGTTATTTGATCTGACCGATATCTACTACTACGACAATTAGGGCATTCTGTTGAAAATTCATGTTGTTTATGATATAGAATGTGATCATTGGGACATGCATGTATTGTTTGATACTTCATTCCAATCTGATCCATAATGTTAGATAATTCTTGGTACGAATGAGGCAAAATGTTTGATGGTGGTAACAAAAACTCACTAGTCAACCTACAACAACAAATATGCATTGTTAATATAATGAATAGTAATTGTATGCTAACATTGAAGATGAAAAAAATGACATACCTTAGCATACGTGACATTGCTACATTGGATATACCATTCATAACCTTTAAGTTCACCAACAACACTATAGCCGAGAGCAGAGTTGTTTGGGAGCCTTCGTATAAGGGCTCGTGTGCCTTCTCAAGTAGAGCTATATCAAGACCATCTTCATCATCATTATCAAATAGTAATTAAAGAAACCTAAGAGGAATACATATAATTTTTCTGAATAGTAGTAGTATGAGAAGATTTGAGAATCAAGGAAAGTGGAGAAAAAATGTAATCAGGAATGGAATAATGGTAGAATTTAATTTTGTTCAGATCTTTTGTTTCTTCATTGTTCTTATGCACATTTCTATGTTCTTAAATTTTTGAATCATCATAGATGGAGTAAACAAATTTTATGGAACTATATTGTATTCAAAACCTGCGCTAATTGTTATTTGGTTTGAAGATACTAAATCTATCTATAATTTCTCTGTTCTTACCTTGGTGGCTGGTCACGATGAGTATGAAATGGTTTAACAATAGTTTAAAAGAGAGTTGTGATTGAAGTCATCACCAATTACAATACAATTTCAAAGATCTCAATTTTGTTTTGCTCCAAGTCAATTCTTGGTATCGGTTATTGGTTTCAAGAAGTTAAATGTTTGAATATGAAATTGGGGCATGCTTTATGATACCGGTTTCTTTTTCAAGATTTGGTTTTAGTTCTACATTGGATTTAAATAGTCCCAATTTGGGAACATCAGCAGTCTAGTGTGATACATCAGGTTTCTCTTTAAAATTGATTAAGCAATGATTAAGTCTTAAACATTCTTATGCATTGAAACCCAAAACAGGTCCAGACAAATCGGTCTGTGCATATTGGATTGAGTGTAGCCAGATAATGGAAGATGGTTGAATGTTGCCGAGAGACTTGTTGCCATAGTCACAATTAAAAAGGGAACAAATATCATTTGTAATTCGTATGGATGTTAGACTGTATTGAAGGGATTTTTAGATTGGTCACAATATGTAAATTGAATGTGTGTTTGTAATGACAGTGACGCCATTCAGAGGGACCCGAGAGCAATCCATTTTGTAGAGGTATGTCATTGAAGAAGCCATGCCATTGAAAATCTTAATGGTTATATTATACTGATAGAATTATAGGACATAATGAATTTGAAATGGACTTTGCTGAAAGAGTTTATTGTTTGATGGGAAACAATTATAGAAAGATGTTCTAAGTAGTCAGTTGCATTACAATCTATTTACTATCATTTAGTCCATTTAAATTTTGACTACTCAAAGTTCAAAATATTTTAAGTCTCAATTCAACATTTGGAAAAGGAGTGAGACAATTAAGTTATTGTATTGTATTGGAGACATTATTGTCATCAGCAAATTAAAAGTTCTTGTGAATCTCTACTTGATTTTTGCAAAGAATAATAATGAAACATGCAAATTTGAATCACTGAGTAGATTCTCTGCATCACATAAGGTCCAAGACCCAAGAAAGCTAAGGTCATAGAATAGAAGAAGATAGATAAAGGTAGGAAATTTTTAAGTTAAAATATGAAAATGAGGAAGAAGAAGAAAAAACATCAAAACTCACACAAACTAACATTGAAGAGAAAAAAAGAAAAGAAATGGAAACTGGATTTGAAAAAGATAATTGCAAGGATTAAGAATGAATGAAAACTAGATCAAACCCCAAGATGTAACTAATGATGTTAATTAGTTCTATAAAATTGTTAGAAAACCTACAGGGAACATAACCTACTATTGGATCATAACCTACAGCATATCACATTTACCATTGAGCCTATGCAACGTACAAGGAACATTGGAAATTACTTGTGTGAACTTACTTGCAACCTTAGCATGCATGGAATTTTGATCAAGAGAGGATAAGATACTCCAATATTTTATTCTACAGTTAATATGTCCATAAAACACACATCAACACTCCCCACATACAATGATTTTACAGTCTAGATTATTGTCTGGCATATTTGTTGTTGAGGAGTTCTCCGTCCTAGTTATGTTTCAGTGAAGAAATCTATATATTTTATATATATCAACATTCTTGGAACTTTCTGTGTAATAAATTGGTAGTCATCCCCTGAAAGTTGAAGTTATATTGATGTAAGATATGCCTGGCTAGATACTACTAGATTAGGATTTTTTTTCCTATATTGAGGACTATCATATGTTTACTGCCGTAAACTCTACCACCATTTAAATTTAAGTAAGAAGGATGCCCCTTGTGGTCCGTAGAAGAATGCCATATTAACCTTCTCCATGTTTAAAATTTTATAGAAAAGCATTTATTGCAAGTGCCAATAACCTTGAACAATTGCATCAGATTTCTCCATGTTCAAAGGTTGTTGCTTTGTAGTGTTCTAATTCTATGGATTGTTGGCTTTTTTGGTCTAGTCCTGTCTCACTGTACATTCCCTAGTCTAGTTCCATGGTTGAAACTAAGTGTTTCCTCTTCTAATAATCTGATTAGGACCAAGGCAATGTTATACTAAGTGGAAAATTGCAGAATAAGTGTACAGAAGCTTAATGTATAATGTTTAACTTAAAATACATTAAACATTAAGAAATGACATAAAGCAGATGGAGGTAATTACAGAGAACTTAAATATTCAGAAAACACCCCCGATGTGCTAGTGCAAAACACAAATAAAAGTTAATTAAAACTTAAAAGCACATGAAATAGTGAACAGGAGAGAGAACCAGTTTGATCTTGGAGTTCATCTAGCTGAACGAACTATGTCTCCGGGTCTATCTCAACTGAGTGACTGATGCATAAATTATGTTCTAAAAGTTGATTGCAACGCACTACAGTCCATCCACAAAGTTGCAAATTCAAACTCGAAATTGTCTTGTAACAAGCACCAAGGCGTAAGACCGATTTCTGAAGAGTCAGAATGACTTTGCATTAAACAAGGTCTGACTATAGACTCAGAACAACTACATCATAGAGTGGCTCTCCAACAATTTCCTCTAAAATCCTCTCCTTCTTCCTAGAATGTCTTTCGAATAGGAAAGAACAAGAAATCCAGGATGCAAGAATGAATGGGAAAATGAGGATTATAAAAATGAGGAATACCCTCTAAGCCTACATTCCCCCCTTTATATACAATAAAATATGCCAAAATTAAGCTAAAATGGATAAAGGGCTTATTTATTATCCCATATTCGAAATCCCCCCTTTTTCCATTTAAGGGGATAAACCTTATCAAAATTTGGGGCGAGTTGTTAAAAATTTAACAAATAAACCTATTTTTAATAGGTTGGTAGGTGGATTGGATAAGGGTTATTTAAAACCCATGCCACATAAATCATTGAGAGCGTTAATAGCGCAGTTGGTTATTACTATTTTGTATGGGTCGCCGATTGGGGGTTCCAACCCCGCCGGCGGCCTTTTAAAAGTCAATTTTTGACAAGATAACTTCAAATACAATGTGGCGCCATTTAGTTTTAAAGAACGTTGGTGGCACAATGGCCACCGACCGATGACTTGTAGTGCTGAGGTCACGAGTTCGAGGCCCGCAACCAAATTTTTTTGAAACAAAGTTGCCCCCTACCACGTGGACTGCCACGTGTCTGGCCACGCCATCTATCATGTCTGCACACCTGCCACGTGGGTCTCTGCCACACCATGCCACGTAGGTGCCACATGGCACTTAAATTTTTACATGCATACTGCCACATGTCAACCTTTGACTGGCTATGTACTTGCCACATCATAATGCTGACGTTATCATACGGACATGTCACTGGTCAACCCTTTTCCTGGGCATCTTTGACTGCTCATAACTTTTGCATATGAACTCCTTTTTCAACGAAACGAACATCGTTGGAATCGTGGTGATGAGACCTTTTTGATGATGCCAACTTTGACCAATTTGGTGACGATGAATTTTTCACTTTTCTCATCCTTGATCCCTAAGTTGACCAACCTTTGACCAAGATTTGACTGGCAATATCTTGCACAAACAGACTCATTTTTGCCTGTTCAAATTATGCCAGATTCAAAATTATGTGCTCTACGCGATGGCACTGCTTCCGAGACAAACTAGAACACTTCAATTTTAGGTCCTGAAGATCCACCTGGATCAAACCTCCCCACTAAAGAACTTTTGGTCCTCCAAAAGTGTATAGTTCCTTCAAACATCTCACATTCATCATCCTGCCACTTGCCACAATCTAAATCTCTCAAACACACTGTCACATTTTCCTGGTGTGGCCTTACACTTGGGTAATGCAAGAATTCACAACTCCTCATGATACAGTTCAAAAATGGAACTTAAAATACCCAAAGCAAGAAGGAAAAACTGAGTATGATAAACCTATCCCCCAGTGCTTCTTACAGGTAGTTCACATTCTGCATCTCTCACCATCTTCGAACATGCTTCTGTTGCTCCTCCAACTGCTCGAGCATGGTATCTACACCTCAGCTTGAAATATTCCTTCACCTTTGTACATTGGAATAGCTGATTCAAGGCTCCACCATATGCTGATGGATAATCTTGTTGCAGGTTAATGTTAAGGTCACTTGCTAGATCTTTTCACCTTCCAAAGAAGAAAATAGTCAGAGTTTCCAATGTTTAATGCATTATTGCAAATTTATCATCTTTAATGAATTCCCAACCCAAGTAGTCTATTGCATAACCCCACCTTTGACAATTTTCTAAATACTGTGATCATTATGCTTAACATGGGCTAGTGATATTTTTAATAGTTGTAAATGCTCATTCTTGAGCATATTCTAATTGGAAAATCTCAATGAACAAATACACGTGATTTGTAGATTTTGATTATAAAATTTATTTTTGTATAAGGAGTTTAAATTAAATTTTCCAAACCAGTCAGAGGAGCTAATTATTTTGTCATGTTATCATAGTTTTGGTTCATAGATAAATTTTATGAAATCATCTCCTAATACCAAGTGGCAAAGTTGATTTTATTAGAAGGAATAGACCATTACTTTGGGACATTGTCAGCGGCCTTAAAGAGGAAACTTGGTGGGGTAGATTGGTGAGCCTACATAGAGAGGCCAACTTGGTGAGACAAGATGGTGAGTCGACTTGGTGAGATGACCTGGAGAGTTAACTTGGTGAGAGGAATTAAGGAGTTAATCCTTATTGACTGAAAATTACTGGTTAATTGTCTGCAAATTTGGTTGGAGACAACTACTTGTGTTTTTCTAGTGCTTGGACCAATTTAGTTGCCTCTTTGTCAGTAGTCTTTTATTGTTACCAAGCCAAGTGCTACATTTGTCTAATTTCACTGCCATGTTTATGGTGACTCACCACAAGTTATGTTCTCTATTGTTTATTTGTATCTTGAATCCTTCTCCCCAATCCTCAACCTCAATGTGGTTCCACTATCTTTTATCCCTGCCTTATGTTAGTATTGTTTGATGTTTTAATTTTGTAGCTTCTATTGTTAGTATTGTTTGATGTTTTAATTATTTTCTTCATGTATTTGCTCAATGTAGGGGGTACTTCATGATGGAACTATAGTGGCAGTAAAGAAACTTTCTTCCAAATCATTCCAAGGACACGAAGAATTTTCCACAAAGAAACTTTTCATTAGTCATGTGCAGCATCAGAACCTTGTAGCATTAAAAGGGTGGTGTGTGAAGGAGAAAGAGAGAGTACTAGTTGGCCGACACTCCAAGCTTCTCTAAGAGACACACTGCACAGATAGCTTCAGTTGCAAAGAGTTCACAGGTCAAAGACACCACACTGTAACAGATTAATAGTAGTTGGTGCACATTGGAGTAATTGGGAGTTAGGAGCCCTGAACTGAGATCATTAAAGACATGCCATAAATGGCAGCATAGTTCCTCTATTATCTATGATTTATACCAGGTTCTCTTTATCATTTGTTTGTGTTGGTAACTTGTGTTAGTAATGTAAACATAGATTAGTTTCTTTGGATATAGTCAGTGATTGCTCCTTCATGGTTTTAGATAGATTAAATGTTGTACGAGCTCTACTGTAGTGGAGAATAATAAAAATTTAGAACTGTTATCTCTTGAGTTTTCATATTGAGTTTTCATGAGAGAGTGCAGGATGCATGCAAAATCTCATATCATACGCAAGGCATGTGAACTATTTTATAGAATTCCTAAAAAAAATTTACACCCACGCGTTGGTAGAAATTTCTACCTTCATTGGTCAAAATTTCTACCTTCAATGGTCAAAATTTTTGACCTTCATTGGTCAAAATTTCTACCTTCAATGGTCAAAATTTTTTACCTTCATTGGTCAAAATTTCTACCTTCAATGGTCAAAATTTTTAACCTTCATTGGTCGAAATTTCCACCTTCATTGGTCAAAATTTCTACTTTTTTCGGTCAAGATTTTCTACCTTCTTTGGTCGAAATTTCTACCTTGTTCGGTCAAAATTTCGACCAATTCCTGACAAAAATTGCACAATGGCTATGGACGTTTTTCGACCAAAGTATTGGTCAAAATTTTGACCAACCAGAAGGTTGGTCAAAATTTTGATCGAAAAAATTTTGACCAATGGGTTGGTCAACTTTGGTCAAATTTTGGTCGAAAAGTGGGTCAAAATTTTGACCAATAATGGTTGAAAAATGGTCTCAGATGTACTGGTGTTTAGATGTAGGGAATGAGAGACCATGATAGATGGGAACCTCACCAATCTATAGCCACTTGTAGTGCCATCAATATAACTCTATGAAATCTCATCTGAAGGTGGTGGTAGACCCACCAAAGACTTGAAGATAAATATCTAAACTAATCACTAACCAGGATGTTGCTAGTGATTACTTTGGATATTTATCTTCCAGTAATTTTTTTTTAAACAAAACATGTTGGTCAAAATTTCCACCAAAGATTTTTCAACATTTTGACCAATGCATCAATCAGGATGTCATTGTGGGTTTGGCATCCTAGTCAATCAAGGGCTAGTACTGGTCAAACTTTTAACAATCTTTGGTGGAAATTTTGACCAATGTATTGACTAGGATTTTGTTGTGGGTTTGGCATCCTGGTCAATGCTTTGGTTGACATTTCAACCAAACTTGGTTGAAATTTTGACTAATGGTCTTAATAAAAAGGGAAGTCATTTTTCACCAAATGCATCGTCATAATTCTGACACCTACAAGACTTGGTCGAATTTATCATGAAAAAAGAAGTGACAAAGCAATTTTTAAAAATTTGACGAACATGATTCAAAAATTCAAACAATTTTCATTGAACAATGAGTCAAAATGTACTAGTCTAGGTATAGAAGGCTGAATTGACCATATATTTTATACATGCAATGGACAAGTTACAGTAGTAGGCTCTTGTAATGGAGGGGCTTCTTAAGGCTTGGAATGAAAAATTTGGGAGAAGAGGTTGCCTCTTCTTCTTTGGTCTAAACATGAGCTAGCTTGAGCCTCATTTTGTCTTCTTTTTTTACAAAATCTTGACTTTCAAGTTTCTCCCCAAAATGTCTCTATTTTTCTCCCCCTCTTCTTCTTCTTGGGAGATAGGCTTGATATGCCATTTATTCCTCTTTTCAGGCTATCTCTTGCTTCATCTCAATCTCATCAAGCCACCTCTCCTAATGTAGGAGCATCTTAGGTTTTCTTGGTGACTACTTTGGAGTTCATGGGAGGAGGCTTAGTAGTTTCTTTGGAAGGTTCTTAGACTGGTACTCAGTCAAAGGAGTGGTGCTTAGTCACTGAAGAGCTCAACAAATACTATTACTTGAAACTCACTATTGTGCTTGGCACATATTGGTTGCTTTGTATGTGTTGGCTTCTCGACATGTGTTAGCTACTTGGCATGTGTTGGTTACTCAACAATGCTTGGGAGTTTGGTGAGACTCGGCAGTATGTTGGTGCTGACTAGAGTTCTTGTGGATTATCTCAATTGAGTTGGTGTATTTTATGAATGTAGCATGTGATCATGATGTAGATCAATCTGGGAGTTTTTTGGACCTATGTGTGGTCTTATTTATCTCTCCTATGTGTATTTAATCATGGTTGTAAACTTGGGGCTTGTCCTAAGTATTTTGTGTGGTTGTATTGCATGTTAATTATGGAAAACATGAGGTTTAGCATTTTTTACTTAATATTTGTTGTGATTTGACTTGTGGATTAAATATACATTTAATTTAAGGGGTTTTATTTAACTTGTAATTTCTAGGTTGTCTTGTGGCTTAGTTGGGTATAAGTAAGGGATCTTGTGGAATCTTTAGGCATTCATTCATTCATTTTGGAGGAGTAAGTCTAGAGAATAGCTAAAGAGTGATTTTTTCTTGAGTTTGTGGACAAAGCACTAAATGTAATGTAGTTTACAATAGGATTGTGATTATTCATCCAGCCTGGAGAAGAGGATGAAGTGTGGGAGAGAACTCTGAAGAGCTAGTGGTTGTGTTTTAGAAACAATGAGGTTGCTTTGTGGCCTTTGAGCACAAGTTGATATATTGGGGGTTTCTACTAGAGTGCTTTTGTATTACTAATCTAGACTAGCTAGGGTTGGCATGGAGTTAGATCTTGAGGGATCTTAAAGAACTGCTATTATATTGGTTATAACCTGGAAGGCCTTATAGCTGGGCATATTCTATGTAAACAATTATTTTATAAATAAAGAGTTACATTTGGTATCAGATCATGTATCTTGTGTTGTGTTTCTATAGTGTGGTTATTTTTTGGGGGCTAGGACATCTCCTTTTGGGATTCTCTTGCCTTGCACTGCATCATATCTCTGACCAGCAACTGCTCAATTATTTCATGAAACCTCATGTCCAACCTCATGAAACTTCAAGTCAGTCTTCCTTTGGAATTCCAACATTATAACTTCAAGCCTTTTTATGTGGGGATGTTGGGACTAGTGGAGTGGGTGAAGGAGGATTGAAAGGATTTTGAGAATAATGGCTATAGCTATTCTGTGACAAAGATTGGTATTGATAATATTAGGGCTTAGGAATATCATTTTATTTATATAGAGAGGGAATAGTAGTCATTTCTATAAAGTGTTTCCATGATTAGAAGTTCATAAAAGATTATAAAATAAGGAAAGAAACTACTTTAACAAGCCAGTTAATGACTTTGTTTAATTTCTTTCTTTGTTAGTGCTTGTACATATTAGGGTAGATTTTTCAATTTCTCAAGAAGTTCACATGCCCACTTACTTCCATCTGCAACCAGTAGGAGCTTTTTCCTTTTTGTTGAGGTTGTGGATTTTGTGAAGTTATAGTAGAATAATGCATCCCCATAGTGGGAAACCTTTACATTACATGCATTTTTCTATTTTCATAGGGAACACTTTTCTTTGATTGGAAAATAGTGAAATGGGATTAACATGGAAGATTTATCCATTTTGAAAGGGCTAGAAAGTTTTTTTTTTATGATGTGTTAAATTATTGTAACTTCAAAGAGTCTATAGACTTAGGAAAAAAGAAAAAGCTCCTGATAGCTCCAAGAGGGAACAACCACACACGTATGCTTCTTGGAAAGCTAAAACATCAACCCTACTATGTACAAGTATCTACAACAAAAGAAACTAAACAAAGTGATTAACTGGCTTTTAAAAGTAGTTGCCCTTCCTTACAATTTTTTTGTTCCTTTCATGTGTTTGGGCAGCTAAACATATCATCAAGTATGAAAGATATATTGTTGCATCTCGAAAAACCTTCCAAATGCTGAGAGAAAGGAATCTCTCCATCACTAGGATACCTTTAATTTGAGCAAGACATACTTTCTCCTCCAAGCTAAACTTAACCTCATACTTTGAAACAAGCATGACTAGGGGAAACTTGTTGTTTAGTTGTAGAGATAGATGCTTTATGAGGAATCCTCTTGATGGTACTAGGTCAAAGTAATCAACACTGACCTCTCCAGTGTGTTGTGCAATGATGGTGTTCTGTTGATTTGAAAGTGACTCCTCCTTTTCTTATGAAGATATGATCTCCACATATTTTGTGCAACTCTTGTGAACCACTTCCTTTGGAGCTACTAGTATGACATTGCTCTCCATGTGTTGCTACTCTAACTCTTGATCTTTTGATGAAGGAAAAAATTTCTTGTTGTATATGGATATGCAAAAAAATTCCAATTGATCCCAAAAATATTCTTCATTGTATTCTTCTTTTTCTCTTGCAGTAATACAAATAGATTGATAGATGACCTCATGCATATCACCATGATCTTCCTCAAGCATAGAGCTATCCTTGGGGGTCCTCTTTCTTATCTTCTATATCATGGAGAACTTCATATTCTTCTATTTCTCAGTCTATGTCATGCTTCCTCTCAATCTCACCAAGCTACCTCTCATTTATCAACAACTAATCACTTTGTTCATAAAGCCTCATGTCCATTTGCATACTCCTTTCATACAACTTCAAGTCAATCTAGCTCTAGAATCCCAACATCGTATCTTCAGGCCTTTTAGATGGTGATGTTGGGACTCGTGGAGTAGGGGAAGCGGGGTGGTAAAGATTTTGAGCATATTGGCTATAAGCATCTTGAGGTTGAGATTGGTATTGATAGTTTGAGGGCTTAGAAATAGCATTTTCATTATTCAGGGGGAAATGGTATTTATTTCTATGAAATTGGTCCATGATTAGAACTTCATAAAATTTGTGAATTCACATAAAATGTTCAAAATCACAAAAGGTCAAGAATGATATTTACATAGCCGCACTTGGTCTTCTTGAAGCTAGTAGATATTTGAACTTAGAGTCACCATAGAATTTGTTGAAATACCTTACAAGGCTGATGATAGTGATAAAAGACCCAAATTCTAAATGAATAAATATTTAAATGGCTACCAGTGGACTTATGTAGTTGAATTTATGTCCCACCTATTGAAAACAATTCTACAATTGTATAATGTCTTTGATGTTACACAAAATCTCATATCTTTACTAGTCAATGTATGTCAAGATCACTTGGGAAATGAACATAGTTTCCTATGTCTACCGAGCATTCTAATGTTTTCTAAGTTCAGAAGACAGTGTCTATCGAGTTCACTTGGGCATTGAAGAAAAGTTAGTAGAAGTTGAGTATTAACTGAGCTCACTCAATTAATGAAGGAAAGTTGGATGGAACCAATGTTAATAGAGCTCACTTGGTTACCAAATGAAGTTTGTGAAGATGGAGTGTTAATCAAGTTCACTTGGTTAACACAAGAAAATCATTTTTGAGTTAGTGTCTACCAAGCAGGGTCATCTAATAAAGGATTTTCTTGTTTTCGCATATTGAATTTAATAAATTTGTTTGTTGGTTCTATCTGACTAAGGAGGTGAATATTAATTATTCTAAGGTGTATTCAAGCTAACTTGAAAATGTGTATGATATAATTATAGGGTCAAGTTAAGAATTGGATATGTGTGAGAGTATGGAAGAATAGAAGATGCTAAGAGGAAGTGAATTAGAAGGATAAGCACAATATCCTTGTGGAGCTGCAAAGATACATTCAATCAGGAAGGATCAAGTATTTGAGCCAAAATTGATATCTAAAATCAACAATACATTTGCATTAGAAATTAGGTCATATCATTGTTACTCTCTAACCATTGTAGCAGTGAATTAAATCTCTTAACAGAGTTGGCTTAATAGTTATTTGTAAATCCTCCAACAAGGTGGCATTTATAGATTGAAGTGTCTAAATACCTTTAACAAGGCCACTCCTAATAGAGTGATTAAATCCTCTAATAGGGTCACACCTAATAGTTTATTTTGTAACCTTTAATAGGGTTGGTTCCTAATAGGGCTCACTTTAGAAGAGTAAAAAATAGTAACTTGTTGCAATTGGTGGTTTTTCCCAAATTGGGTTTTCATGTTAAATATTGGTGTCCCTTTTGTTTGTGCTATTTCTTTTATGTGTATGCACCTAAGTAAATTAAGGTTAATCGTAGATAATATATTAATTTTTGCATGTTCATTATTTTCTAACATTTTTTATTTCAGTGGTTACCGATTTACATCATATTATTAGTGTTAACCAAGTGCTTGTGTGTTAACCGAGTTTCAACAGAGTATGTTTTGCACTGACATCTAAGGGATATGGGATTTATTTTTGTAGTAACTAATTCACACCTCCCCTCTTAGTTATTCCTCTTATATTTCCAACAATTGATATCAGAACTTTTGGTTCTTATAGAGAAGGTTTCACAGACCTAAGCTAAAGATCAAGATGTCTTACAAAAGGGAGATCCCCAAGTTGAGCAGAGATAACTTCAATGTATGGCAAGAACTTATGAAGTTACATTTGGCAACCATTAGTGGTTCAAGTCTGAAATATCTTAGCTCCAAGTATATGGCACCTACTAGAACTATGACTGTTGAAGAAATTGCAGAGAAGAAGAATCATAATGTTATGATGATTGATATTGTTTCAACTCTCAGCTATGCCAAATTTGATGAAGTCAGAGACTGTGGTACTACTTATGAAATTTTGATCAAGTTGAAAGCCACTTATGGATGAGATGATAATGTAAGAAGATCCAAAGATGAAGGTCTCAGAGGACAATTTGATCAAATAAAGATGAGAGAAGATGAGAATATTGCAAATTATAGTAATAGAATCAAAGCCAATGTTTGTGCAATCAAAGCCTTAGGAGGAAAGATTGAAGATGAGATAGTGGTAAGTAAGTTTCTTAGAACACTTCTTCCTATATATGCAATAATAGTTTTAGCAATTCAAGATGAGATGCAATACAAAGAATGATATAACATTGGATGTAGTAGTTGGAAGATTGACAACATTTAGGCTAGATAATGATGATAATTATGTTCCTAGTTCTAGTAATCTTAAGTCTACATTTGAAGCCAAGTTTCACTCAAGAAGAAAGTTGCAAAGTCTAAAGGGAAACAATCTAAAAGTAAGAGGAAGAAATTTTTTGACAATAATCTTGAAGCCATTGAAGCATTACTTGCAAGAAGGTATCCCAAAGGAAAACGAGAGTACAAAGGTAAAATTCCTTTAATATTATTTTCTTGTGAAGAAGTTGGTTGTATTGTTGCAAGGTGTCCCAACAGAGAAGAGAAATATGATAATAATAACAAGTACAAAGGCAAGAAGGATTTTAAAAGCTACAATGACTACAAGGATAAAGGTAAGAAGTCTTGTTTTATGCCTAAAGATTTAGATAGAAGTGATGATGATGAATAGGTTTACATTGTTGTAAAAGATGAATCTAATGATGAAGAAAATAAAATGGCACTTATTTCTCATGATAGCAAAAATGCTACATGAATTATTGATAGTGGTTGTTCACATCATATGACTAGTGATAAAACAAAGTGTGAACATATGGAACACTATGATGGTGGAAGTGTGAGATTTGGAAATAATGAACCATGTTCCCACTAACCAACAAACTTAGATGTGATAATGCTGATTGGGTTGAAGGATTAAAGCATAATATACTAAGTGTGTTATAATTGAATAACATTGGATTCAAGGTAGAATTCATGAATGGGAAGGTCAAGCTACTATATGGAAAAGGAAATCTAGTTGGGTCTAGAAACCAAACAAAGGGTAACTTATTCTACCTAGATCTTAGTGAAAGTTCATGTTTCATTGCTCAAGTAGAAGAAAGCCAGTTATGGCATAAGAGGTTGTCTCATGTGAACTTTGATAACCTGATCAATATAAGCAAAAAAAAAAGAGTGAGAGGTATTCCTAGTTTGAGGAAACTTGATATGGGCCTATAAAAAATTGTCAAATTGGTAAGATCAGAAAGAAAAGTTTGAAGAGTAAGAACTATCATTCTAAAGAAGTCTTGGAGCTAGTTCATATAGAAATTTGTGGACCTATTGGAATTGAGAGCTATAGTGGAGATAAATACTTTATTATTTTTGTTGATGATTATTCTAGAATGATGACTATTATGTATCTAAAAGATAATTTTGAAGACTTTCAAAAGTTTAAGTGGTATCTAGCTAGAGTTGAGAAAGAAACAGGAAAGAAGTTGAAGCACTTGAGATTAGATAGAGGAGGTGAATTCATTTCTAATGACTTCAATGAATTCTACACTAAAAGAGTAATCAAAAGAAAAGTATTAGCCCCTAGTACACCACAAAATAATGGTGTATAAGAAAGAACATATCAATCATGGATTGTGCAAGAACCTTGATAATAGAAAAGAATATTGCAATCAAATACTAGAAGGAAGGAATCAATACAGTAGTGCATACCTTAAATAGAGTACAGCTAAAAAAAGACTCAAATCAAACTCCTTATGAACTATGGTATGGCTACAAACCTAATATAAATTACTTGAAAGTGTTTGGAAACAAATGTTATATTCTAAAAGAGACTAGGAAAGGTAAATTTGATGTCAAAGGTGATGAATGCATATTCCTAGGACATTCCAGCAGAAGTAAATCGTACAAGTGTTTGAATCTAACCACTCATAAGATCATATAAAGTGCACATATGATAATTGATGAGTTTTTAGAAAAGAGTAAAGAAGGAGTAGAAAAGAACCTTAAGATTATAGAAAATTCATTTACTTTGAACCTTATACATTGCCAAATCCAATTGGAAGTCAGCAAAGTTCACCTCTTGAGTCCCCAAAATCTTCAGAAGTGCCCAAGTTACATCCAGTGCAACCCGAGTCATAATCTAAAGGACTTAAGTCATAGTTAGAGGCTACCGAGTTGCAGCCAGTGCAAGCCAAGTCTAAATATGAAGGACTTGAGTCATAGACAATGGGACCTAAGCATGATGGAGAAGATCATGGTGAGGTAAGTGGAACAAGTTCTATATCTAAAGTACATGTGTCTGCAAGATATGTCAGAAGGCACCATGTCATTGAGAAAATCATTGGAGACAAGTTAGATGGAACAATGGCAAGGAACAAATTGAAAGTACATGTTTGCTTACTGAATTTGAACGTAGATCAGTTAAAGATGCTTTGGATAATAAATTTTTTATTGAAGTAATGTATGAAGAGATAAAATAGATAGAAAGGAATAAGACCTAGACTCTTGTTCCTAGACCCAAGGATAAAAATGTAATTAGCACAAAGTGGGTTTTTAGAAATAAGTTGAATAAAGATGGAGAATTTTCAAGAAACACAACAAGTTTAGTATGCAAAGGTTATTCTCAAGAGGAAGGTATTAATTATGGTGAAACTTTTACTCATGTTGCAAGGTTAGAAGTTGTTAGGACTATACTTTCTTATGTTGCATAAGAAGGATTTAAAGTTTATCAGATGGATGTGAAATCTACATTCTTGAATGGAATTCTTAAAGAAGAAGTCTACATAGAGCAACCTAAAGGTTTTGTAAATTTCAGGAAAAAGGATAAGGTTTTCTAGATGCACAAAGCATTTTATGGTCTCAAGAAAGCTCCTAGAGCTTGGTATGAAAGATTTCATAACGATCTGATGAAGATTAGTTTTCAAAGGACAAATGATAACAATGACCTATACATCAAGGACTAGACAAGAAGATTGTGTTGGCATAAATCTTTGTGGATGACACATTATTTACTAGAAATGATGACTTGTGCAAATATTTTTTAGAGGAAATGAGTGAGGAATTTGAGATGTCCATGTTTGGAGAGATAAAATTCTTTGTTGGATTGAAATTTCAATAAAAAAAAGATGGTATCTACATTACTATATCTAAGCATATCAAGGAGATACCAAAGAAGTTTGTAATGGAGGATTCAAGACCAATTGGAACACATATGTCTATTGGACATAAGCTTTCCAAAAATGATGATTCCAATGAGGCAAATTAGACTGCATATAGATCAATGATTGGAAAACTACAATAGGTAGTGCACATAAGGCTTGATATTGCTCTTGCAGTCTATATGGTGGCAAAATTTTTAGCTAATCCTAAAGAGAATCATATGATGTCAATCAAGAGAATCATGAGGTATTTGAAGTTTATCAAAGACTATGGATTATGGTACAAGAAAGAAGACAATTTAGATTTGAAAACCTTCACTGAAGTTGATTAGATGGGACGTGTTGATGACAAAAAGAACACCAGTGGTGGAGCATTATTTCTTGGTAAAAGACTAGTGTCTTGGACAAGAAACAAGTAGAACTACATTTCTCAGTCAACAATAGAGGCAAAGTATGTTGCAGTAGCAGTTAATTGTTCCAAAGTTGTTTAGTTCAAGAAATTGTTGGCAAGTATAAAGGTAGAGATCAAGGATCTAGTGGTTATCTTCTTTGATAACACTAGTGCAATTAATATTCAAAGAATCCTATGATGCATACCAAGACCAAACATGTTGAAATAAAATATCATTTTTTGAGAGAATTGGTGCAAGACAAAGAGGTGAGATTGGAATATGTGAATACTAAAGGACAAATTGTAGACATATTCACAAAGCCATTAGCTAAGGATGCATTTATGTATCTAAGAGGTAAGTTAGGGGTCATTCCCCTATCTAAAGCTCACTAAATGAATTTTAGTGACACATCAACCAAAGCATGTTGAAGATAAATCAAGTTAATGTAGTAATGAAAGAGTAGATTGCATATGAATCTATACATGAGGTACATTGATATTCATTGAATATTTTCTTTGGCATAAGATGTCAAAGAGGGAGAGTTCAGTCATACATCAGAGAAATTTTATTAGATATGTCAAAGAGGAAGAATGAACTTGGTCTAATATCAAAAGGATAGATTTTGCTATCAGAGGGAGTTTACAGTGATAGAGGGAGTTCTCATGGATTAGAATCAGAATGAAACTAAGGATATTATCCTTACTATCATTTTTCTCTAAAATTTAATTATATTAGGGCAGTATGTGTTGCCATCAATGCCAAAGAGGGAGATTATTAAAACAATTGTATAATTGTATATTGTCTTTGATGTTACACAAAATGTCATATCTTTACTAGTCAGTGTATGTCAAGCTTACTTGAGAAATTAAAATAGTTTCTTGTGTTTGCCAAGCAGTCTAGTGTTTGCTAAGTTCAAAAGACAATGTATACCAAGTTCACTTGGGCATTGAAGAAAAGTTAGCATAATTTGAGTGTTAACTAAGCTCACTCAGTCAATAGAGGAAAGTTGGATGGAACCAGTGTTAACCAAGATTACTCTATTACCAAAGGAAGATTGTGAAGATGCAGTGTTTAAAAAGTTCACTTTTTTAACACAAGAAAATCATTTCTGAGTTAGTGTCTACCAAGTAGGGTTGGCTAATGAAAGATTTTCTTGTTTTAGCATATTGAGTTTAATAAAAAAAAAAAATGGTTCTAGCCAACTGAGGAGATAAATATTAATTATTCTAAGGTGTATTTTGTACACTTGAAAGTGTCCCACTCTAAACCCTTCTATCCAAATGATTCCATGAGTTTGGAATGCTTGGATGCTAGCTTAGAGCTCCCTATCCATGGAGTGCAAGAGAGTGTATTTCAAGTTCAAGGGCTCTTAGCTAAGCCTTAGGAATACTCTTCTTGCTAGTAAACCATGCAATGGGAGGTTCCAAAGATAAGATGCAAGAATGCAAATGTCTCAAGGAGCTCTTCAAGAATGCAATGTGAGTATGGAAACTAAGCTAAGATGAGAATGCAAAATGCAGCTATGCTAAAACATGTATGAGAGTGTTGCAATCCAAATAGTAAGCTATGTGAGATAGATTATTGAAAAATAGAAGCTAAACTAACATGCAACATGAATCTAAGCTAAAATGCTATGGTATGAGAGAATGTAGACAAGAAATATAAGTTCTCCACAAAGCTCTAAAGAAACTTGTTAGAAAACTTGCAACATAACAATTCTCAAAAGATGGATGGGGTCTTTTATTTAATTAAAAGGGGACATGTTCTTTTAATCACATAATGAACTTAGGATAGCATAGTCAAACTATAGGTTATAATCAAATAAATTGATTATTAGCAATTTGGTCTAGGTAAATGATTAAATTAATTTAGCCAAAATGTTGAAAAGGGGGCTAATAGTCTAGATGACCATTTTTAGGTGATTACATTTGGCCCTCTTTGACTAATGCATAATTGATTTGGGAACACATTATGTCAAAGAAAATAAAAAGCCAATTAGGCGGTGATAGATATAGATATCTAATTTTGAAGAATGAAATGTAGAAAAAGATAGCAAGTCCTAAATGTACAGCTTGATAGTGGTAGTACTGAACACTAGGAAGATAACAATGTTAGAATTCAAGAAGAATGTTAACACCTAGAAAATTGGATAGAGTGAGAGCAAGTGAGAACATCAAAGAAATGCTCCTAAGCAGTGATAGAGTATTTCTACCCCCTCGGGATCAAAATTGAAATGAGGTAAGGGGACCTAGAAACAAGCTAGATATGAGAAAATCAAAATATAGAAATGTCCAAGATGATAGATAGATGATTAGAACCAAAGAATGACTATTAAAGAGACTAGTAAAATGCCCCAGTTTGACTAGAATTTACCATGAAGGATACAGTGTAAAAATTAGGTCAAATCTAGTAGAAAGATGATTTTGGACATGAAAAGGTTGAATTTGAGTAGACATAAAGCATAGAAATGATGAAGACATGAAGAAATGAAGATGCCCCAGTGATGATTAAGAGATTAGACCAAATAGGTAAAATTTCAAAATGTGATTTTGACTACCAAGATGAACTCAAATTTCAATTTTGATCCCAAAAATGAATCCAGGACATCAAAATTATGTAAGAGGTCAAAATGTTATATAATATGATGATAGGATAGAAAAGAGATGAAGCAAAAGATTAAGAAGGTGAAAAGACATGAACAAGAAGAAAGTAAAGAAATATATGAAAGGAGTTAGCTGATATGTCCACAAAAAGATGAAGAGAGAGCTCTCCTCATATGCAAGAATATAAGATTAAGCTAGAAAATGAACCTAAAGTGCAAGCTAATATGAAAAGTGGTTTACCAGCAAGAAGTGCATAACATTTAGACTCTTAATTTCATCATTGAGCATTTATTAGGGACATCATGAGATCATACAACCATCACTAGTAAAACTTATGAGGATATGAATATGATCAATATCAGAGAGGTATGTGGAAATCCAATCTAAGCATCAGAGACATGTAAGTCAAGGTAACTACATGATTAGATTCCCTAAGTTTAATTTAGCAATATTACACCTATATCAAGGCATAAGTGCCAGGATAAACCCCAAGTGTGGTCTTGCAAAATAGTCAAGGATGATACATTTGTAAGTCAAAATGTTAAATAGGACAAGCATAAATACTTACAACACTATAGACAAACAAAGTGTACCCACAAGCAAAAATTAGGAAAATATGTCCCATGCCCCCAGTCTTCTAGTCAATGACATCCTCGAAAGACTATTAGGGAGGGAACATGTGGAAAAGAAATCATCATAGACAGCACACAAAGTAGATAAAGATCAACATAGCTCAGTCGTTTAAATGTTTAAGTGTGTGTGTGTGTGAGTCACTTGGCCATTTCTTCAAGACTTGATTCTGATAGTGAAAAATATCATGACATCGAAGACCGTAGGTAAACTATCTGAAAAGTGTTGAAAAATACTTGATGTCAAGGTGGGGGAAGTGTTAAGAAACACTATTTTGTGAGTTGTCAAAGAAACCCTAATGCACAAGAATACCTCAATAGGTGAAGCAGTTGTGCCCTTGAGACAAGGACAAGAAACAATTCAAAGCTAGGAAATGTGTAGCGAAGTGGGTGATTGAGATTGATAGACATAGGTGCAAGGGTTTCAAGTAGCGCCTGTTTCTAAGTTTTCACCACTTGACAAATTTTTTTAGGACTTTTTTCAATTTTTTTTATTTTTTGATTTTTTTTATTTTTTTGGTGATACATTAAAGCACCTATTGCTATGTTTTCACTAAGATGATCATTTTTTCAGGACATTTTCTAATTTTTAGGATTTTTTCAGCATCATATATGATTTTTTGGATTTTTTAGAATAATTTAGAGATCACTAGTTCTCAAGCAAGATCACATCATTTTCTCCCAATGTCTAGCAAGGTATAGGACATGATGGAGTAACAAGCCAATGGATAAGCACAAATGCATAAGAAAGGAAAGAGGTGAAATAGTCATATGAAGCATATTTTGGATAAGCAATGGAAGTAATGAGAAAGATAGCATGTAGGATAAGCAATGAAGCCAACAAGTGAAATAGGATGAAGTGTGTAGTCCAAAAGAGTAGCCATGTCAAGAGACCTATGAGAATCATCTTTCATTTATTATCATCAAGACCAAGGGGTCAACTAGATAGGATAGAGATGGGATAGAGCAATAAAAATAAAGCTCGAGATGGAGGCTATGAGGGAATGAGAAAGCACAAATAGAGAATCTCATGGATAAGATAGCCAATATGCAAAGATAACTTAACATTGTGAAGATCAAAGAGAGAAGAGGGGATCGATGGATGGTGGAAGAATTACACATGATGCCTATTTGCTAGGTTTTCATCATGGTACTTATCCAAGGTGTCACAAGAAGTAGTTTTCACCATAGGATAGATTTATTTCTCTTTGCTTTTGCTACCAAGGCGCCATAAGAAGTGGTTTTCACCAAGGCACATTTTCATTTTTTTCCATTTTTTTCCATTTTATTTTTTCAATTTTTTGAATTTTTAGAAAGAGCTCAAGCTTTTTGAATGTAGATAGTGCTCCTATAGGAAAGATAAGTCATGATAAGCCAAGACCATAGAAAGTTACGCTCAAAGATGTTGATAGGGTAATGAAAGAGAAATAGTAGTAGGAAGAATATATTGAGGATAAGAGTTCATGTATAGAAAGTAAGTGTAATCTTTAGAGGATTTCATGAGGGTAGCTAAAATATTGGACAAGAGAAACATTGACACACACCTTGAAGGGTATTGGAACAATGGAGGAATCATGGATGAAATAGCTTGAGATTTAGATGTATGAGGTGGTAGAAGAGATTTGGAAAAAAGTGGAGTGGAAGGCTTTGGAATATTTTTAGGAATATTTTTGGAAGAAGATGGGTTTAGGAATCCATATTTTCTTTGATTTAGCTTTTTTAATAGTGGACCTTTGTGGTCTCTTTTGTGAATTCTCCTTCTTAGCATTCACATGTCAATTAGATGGGACATAGTGATCTTTCTTTTTCAATGGATTCTTATGTTTATTTTCACTTCCAAAGGACTTGGGATTTGTGGATGAATAAGGATGATATGACTGGTTTAGATGTATAGATGGGTGAAAAGTCATCAAGGATGAGTGTCTTTGTTGATCTTGAGGTATTATAGGAGAGCTAGGGAATGAGCTAGGAGTGAATGTAGGAGATGGAAGAACATAAGGCCCCAATATGGATGGATGGTTTGAATGCTTTAGCTTAGATGGATAAGGACCAAGGATAGATTTAGAAGATGAAAAGGGATAGAGGGAAGGGATATCAACATATTTAGAGTGAGAAACATGGTCAAAGCTATCAATAGACTCATGAGTAGCTTTGATAGGAACAACACTTTTAATAGGAGCAGTTGAAGCTTGAGCACAATTTTGAAGTGGATATGGAGAAGTAGAACATGAGGGGATGCTTTGATCTTGACATGTAGCTTTAGATAGAATATGAAGAGAACTTTTCTCATAATTTTCAATAAGCTCAAGGGAGATAATGGAAGTGGTATCTTCATCATACTTGGGGGATGGAAAAGACATAGGATACAGAGGGGTGAAATTATGAAGAAGATGAAGGGGTATTTGATCTTGATCTTTCTTGACATTTATAGCTTTTTCTTTTTGAGAGTCCTCTTGAAATGGAGCCACTTCTAAGGAAAAGGGAGAATGAAGAGTGAATGAAGTAGTGCTTGGATCTTTAGGCTTAGTAGCATGGAAAAGGTTTGCATCCAAGTGAAGGTTAGCTTGAGTTTCTTTTAGAGGTAGCCCTTGAGGATAGGCATAGTGTACATGAAAAGTATTAGGTTCTTTATTTGATAAAGGCATGTTGGAAAGCTTTGAAATGTTGGGAGATGCATGAGTGTTGGAAGAAGTGGAGGTATCAAGAAAACCATCACTAGACATAGGTTCATTAATATGATATTTCTCAAGAAAAGTATCCTCATCACATTAATCATTAGAGGTATCAATAATTCCATTATCAATAAGATATTGGATTTTATGTTTTAGCTCAATGCAATCCGAAGTACTATGCTCATTATGTTGATGATAAGCACAATAGATATCCAAGAATGGGTTTCCATGTGAGCTAGACTTAGGTAACATGATGATCTTATTTCCAATAAGTTTTTGTAAAGTGTCATCATAAGAATCTTCCAAGGGAGAAAAAGTTTTATTAGAAGTATGTCTAGAGTCCTTTTGTTGTTTCTCAAGTGAATAGTATACATCCATGTCTTCATCATTATCTTGGTTAAAGATAGGTCCATCATGAAATTTTGGCATAGGCTCAAAGGAGGTATCACTTGCTTGTTCTCTAAAGAGGTCTTTAGATCTAGAAGATGAAGACATTTGATGTCTTGAAGTAGAGCATGTAGACCTAGAAGAAGAGGATGACCTCAAAGAAAGTGACTCACATGCATGTAAGGACCTTAAGGAAGATTCATGTAATGATTCAATCTTCTCCTCTAACCTTTTCTCAAGTTTAGACTTCATTTCTATCATGCGCTTAGAGAGATGAAGGTAAGAAAGATCATTTGTCTCTTCTAGTTCTTTGTATTGTGCATATAGATCTTGAAACTCTTTAGTGACATGGAGGATATCATGATCATCTAGATTTGGTTGAGGTTTGGTAGCACAAGCTTGGAATTCCATAGTGGTAGGTAGATAATCAAGCATGAAGGAGACTAAAGGAAGCTAATAAAGTGACACAAGATAACTTGATGTCCAAACTAGGGAGGTAGATTATTCACTTGCCAATATAGTAAAGATAGAGTAAAGTGACTTGTCAAGAAAGTGTCCAAGTTACTTATGACACTAGTGACTCAAGTCAAGAGCTAGGCAAGAATCAAATAGCCAAGTAGATAGAGCAAGTGGGGTGACAAGTGAACAGCTTTCCCAACCTAAGAGTGCAATCAAGAAATCAAGGTAACAATTTCAGCAAAAGGATAACTAGCAAGTAGACATAGACCATGAAGACAAAAAGACCAAGAGCACTAAGACCAAAGAGCCACTTTAAGCATGTTCAAGAACTAGAGACATAGAAAATTAAAATAAAATGATGAGACTCCCTTTAGCAAGCAAAACAAGAAAAATGTTAAGACTTGATGCTTTGACTTGGCTAACAAAGTTTGACAATAGTTGATACCATAGAAAGTTTGATGTTCAAAAACAATTTCTTTCCAAGCAAGATAGTGACACATGGAGTAGTCATCAAACAATCAAGCAAGGGACAAAGAAACCTTGCATGATACAAGCATATGTGAGGTCTTAAAAGAAATTCCTAGAACTATCGTCATGTGTATGTTCATAAGATTTCCACAGGTCTAGCACATTTGAGAACACATCAAGCAATATCTACCTAGAAGTCATGGTTCATTACTCAACAACTTGGCCCACACTTGATGCTCCTTCACCTCACACCAAGTGGTTTCCCACAAGAGATATTGGCTTTGTCATGGAAGTGCCATAAGTACAACCAAGGGAACATATATGGTGAGTGTAAAATCTTGGGTAGTCCACTAGGATCAATCCTTGCACCAAGAAGTTGAGTGGCTAAAAATGGTAGTTACTAACTTAGGGTGTTTAGATAGATCTTCCATTCATAGTATTCCTATTTCTCTCAATTATGGGACACCACATTTTGCAATGAGTAACCAATCTTATGACCACAAGTGTACTTTAAGCATTCTTGCCCAGTGATCTCCCTATGTCAAAATCCCATAAGCAATCACACTAGGCGAAGATAAACACTACGTCTACCAAGGTTTTGTGTCCTTGATAGCCTTGAGTTTATAGTGGGTTGGAAGAGTTGGGTAATCTATTTGTCCCCACTTGGGTCGTTCCTCTCAAGTTGTCCAAGAATAGGCCCACTAAAGGATCCTAACTATCACAAAATGGATCTACTCTCAAGAGTCTAGATTTATGATTCACCACAAGGGTGAAGAGCATACTCTCCTATCTCAATTTTTTCCCCCAAGCATGCCAAGAAGTCTCAATTACCCCTTGTTTTCAAAAATCTAAAGACAAGTCCAAATTTTTGATTCACCATAAGGGTGAAGAGCATACTCTCCTATCACCAAAGGAGCCCAATTGCAAGTTTTAATGTGCCTATGAAAGATAAAAAACTAGTATAAGCCACACATTGAATAAAAGTAAACAAACAATTTGGGGTTTTTATGCATTGGGCAGCCCTGCAAACAATGTTTAGTAGCCCTTGTGCATTGCAAGCTTTGACATGCAGTCTTTTAGGCAATGTTTCAAGTTTTCAACATGGCAACCTACAACCACAATCGTTAGCACCACGGGTTAGCTTTAAAAACAAAAGGGAAATCTGCAAGTAGACCTCTATAAATAGTTTAAGAGCCTATAAAAACCAGAAACCAACCAACAACCCTTAAAAACTAACTCGAACACCTCAAACAACAAGTAACTCTCTGTCAAGCAATGGTTTTTTTGCTGGAAAATTGTTGTACAACAAATTTTAGCTTACTGAGTGACAAAATTTATTTATGCAATATATTACCTTCAACCAAGCGACAAAGTTGACTATAACAAGGCAATAATTTTTAGTATACTAGTGCGACACTATTTCCACAAAAAGTATCACACGAAAATACTGTGAACTATCATACGTAACTGGAAAATGTAACCCAGAACTGTGATCATAAAAAACAAAGTACAGACAACGAGCAAAAAAATGCAATAAAAATGAGAATGCAAAGGACAAAACCTAATGTTCTACCCTACAGTGGGTGCCAAAAATGTACACTCAAAAGTGTCCCACTCTAAACCCTTCTATCCAAATGATTCCATGAGTTTGGAATGCTTGGATGTTGGCTTAGAGCTCCCTATCCATGGAGTGCAAGAGAGTGTATTTCAAGTTCAAGGGCTCTTAGCTGAGCTTTAGGAATACTCTTCTTGCTAGTAAACCATGCAATGGAAGGTTCCAAAGACAAGATGCAAGAATGCAAATGTCTCAAGGAGTTCTTCAACAATGCAATGCAAGTATGGAAACTAAGCTAAGATGAGAATGCAAAATGCAACAATACTAAAACATGTATGAGAGTGTTACAATTCAAATATTAAGCTATGTGAGATAGATTATTGAAAAAAAGAAGCTAAACTAACATGCAACATGAATCTAAGCTAAAATGCTATGGTATGAGAGAATGTAGACAAGAAATAGAAGTTCTCCACAAAGCTCCAAAGAAACCTGTTAGAAAACCTGCAGCATAACAATACTCAAAAGATGGATGGGGTCTTTTATTTAATTAAAAGGGGACATGTTCTTTTAATCAAATAATGAACTTAGGATAGCATTGTCAAACTATAGTTTATAATCAAATAAATTGATTATTAGCAATTTGGTCTAGGTAAATGATTAAATTAATTTAGCCAAAATATTGAAAAGGGGGCTAATAGTCTAGATGACCATTTTTAGGTGATTACATATTCAAGTTGACTTGACAATGTGTATGATATAAGTATAAGGTCAAGTTAAGGATTAAATGTGTGTGAGAGTATGGAAGAGTAGAAGATGCTAAGAGGAAACAAATTAGAAGGATAAACAAAATATCCTTGTGGGATTGCAAAAATACATTCAATTAGGAGGGATCAAGTATTTGAGCCAGAATTGAGATATAAAATCAGCAATACATTTGCATCATAAATTAGGTCATATCATTGTTACTCTCTAACCATTGTAGCAATGAACTAAATCTCTTGACAGAGTTGGCTTAACAACTATTTATAAACCCTCTAACAAGGTGGAAGTGTCTAAAGACCTCTAACAATGCCACTCCTAATAGGGTGATTAAATCCTCTTATAGGGTCACATCTTACAGTGTGTTGTGTAACCATTAATAGGATTGACTCCTAATAAAGATCACTTCAAAAGAGTGAAAAATAGTAACTATTTACAATTGGTAGTTTTAATCAAATTGGGTTTTCGCTTTAAATTTTGGTGTCTCTTATGTTTATACTATTTCTTCTATGTGTATGCAATTAAGTTAATCAAGGTTAATCACAGATAATATCTTAAGTTTTGCATGTTTAGTATTTGTCGAGTAATAGTTGTTATTTCAATGGTTACCAAGTTACATCATATTATTAGTGTTAACCAAGTGCCTATGTGCTAACCAAGTTACAATAGCTTTAGCAAAGTTTATATTTTATATTGACATCTAAGGGATCTGGGATTTATTTTTGTAGTAACTCATTCACACCTCCCCTCTTAGTTACTCCTCTTATATTTCCAACACCACCATGTGTACCAAAAACTCTTGACACAAAAGTCTTCCCCAATGCATGACGTGTTATCCCCCAGAAACCTTATGTAACATGGAAACAACCTCCAAGTGTGGGACATGCACTTTGAGGTTGAATCTCTAGAGAAGGTTGGATTCCTTACAATAGTGACTAAAAATTTTGTAGGAAGAGAAAATACTTTGTCAAGCCAGTTAATGGCTTTGTTTAATTTATTTTGTTGTAAATGCATATACATAGTAGGGTATGTTTATTTAGATTTCCAAGAAGTGCAATTACATAGTTGTTCCCTCCCAGAGTTGTCTAGCTATTTTTCCTTTTTACTTAGGTTGCAGATTTTGTGAATTTACAATAGGCCAACATGTCATAGCCATAGTAAATGGTGTTTTTGTATTTTATACAACACATTTTTTTGACCTTATGAAATAATGAAATGGGCTTAATATGGAAGGTTTTTCTATTTCGCAAGGGATGAAAAGTGTACCCTTTGAAATAGTGAAATTAAACTAACATGATGGTTAATAATCATTTAAATGTGTTAACCCACTCTCACTTTATAGAATTTGCAAGCTCAACAAAAAGGCAAAATCTCTCCTAGCAGATGTGAGAGGGAAATAATGTGCCCATGCACTTCTTTGAAAGCTTAAAAATCTACCCTGCCATGTACAAGTATCTACAATGAAAGAAGTTATATAAAGTCATTAAATCATTTGTTAAGCTATTTGGCCTTCTTTATAAGTTTTTGGTTCGTTTCATGTGTGTGGGAAGAAAAAAAAACCAAAAAATATGAAAGCTATAGCATTGTATCTTGTAATACCTTTCCAATATTGTTAAAAGGAAAACTCTCCAGCACTAGAACACCTTGATTTTGAGCAAGACATACTTGTCCTTCTTGGTAAACTCACCCTAATACTATAAAATAAACAATGATCAAGGGCAAGTTTTTATTTTGTTACAAACCTAGATACCTTATGGGAAATCCTATTGATGGTATGAGGTCTATGAAATCAGCCTTGACCTCACTAGTGTTCTATGAATGATGGTATCCTATTTGTCTGAAAGTGTCTCCTTCTTTTCTTATGAAGATATGATCTCCACATATTCTTTCTGATGCTTGTGAACCACTTCCTTTGGAGCTTCTGGTATAGTGTTTCTCTCCACATGTTGTTGTTGCAACTCATCATCTTTTGATTACAGAACATATTTCTTGTTGTGTATGGATAAGTACAACTTTTTCAACTCATCCCAAAAATTATCATTATCATATCCTTCTTGCTCTTTTGAAATAATATGCATAGGTTGAAGGGAAACCTCATGCATGTCAACATGTTCTTCCTCAAGGATAGAACTATCCTTGGGGTCCTCTTTCTTATCCTCCATATAATCACTACAACATTTGGGGTCAAATTACAATGACAATTTGCAATGATGATGTCATTTATGGTGATTTTCATGTGTTTTTTGCAAATATCCTTGACATCATCGCAATACCGACATTGGTGTCATAATTTTGATGCCCACATGAGTATAAACACACACAAAAAATCATAAATCATTCCCCATTTTTTTTGATTGTGGAGAGCTACCCATGAAAGAGGGTGGAGAGCTCTGAACAAAGGTGGAAAACTATGAACATTGCCGTGCCCTTGTGATCAGTGTATTTTGTTGCCATGCCCTTGTGATCTTTGCATTTTGTTGTCATGCCCTTTCTCTACAATTTTGTTGCCATGTCATTCCCTTGCAATCTTCATGCCCTGACTCTGCAATTTTCTTATCATGACGTGCCCTTGTGATCTATGTGCCCTTTCTCTACAATTTTCTTCATGGGCTATGTAAATGTTCTTTTCTTTTCCTTCTTAACATGTATCTCTTTATATTTCCTTCTAAACATGTATATATTAGAGATATTTTTAAGGTGCTTATTACATCTTAACACAATAGAAAAATTGATCCAACTACATACAAATTCCAAAATCTAAATAATAAAACAATAAAACTCACTCAACCCATGCTAAGTGATTTACTTCAAGATCTTGCACAAAAATAATGAAAACTAGGAAAAATGGGCAAAGTTCATAAGAAATTTTACAAAAACATATTATAGTAGATATTTTTAGAAAGAAACTAGCCATAACCCAATTAAATGGGTCTAGTTTTTGATTAGATATGTTGATTACAAATTCCTATAAAACTATCATTAGATTGGGTACAATAAAACAAACAATCAGCTATCCCAGCTAGTAGGATCAAATACAAATTTCCAAGGTGATAAAATTGCATATGCAGATGTATCACTTGCATGCCAGGCATGAAGTGCATTCCCCAATTTAAAATGAATGGTTGGATATAAAGGCTCCATATGCTAATCCAACAATAGAATTCAAGGATGTAACCATGCATGTATTGGCACACTCTCCCTATGAGGATCCCAAGTATCTACTGTTGTTGTTAATTTGGGCATCGCTATATGATCTAGAATATTATGAAGTATTGAAGTTGGTAGTAACTTATCCCATGTCTCCTTAAAATATAGCATAGGTTCAAATTCCCTTGGCTCCCAAGATTTTTTAGCAACTATTGTCACTGATGGAAGAATAACTTTAGTGAAGAGTTTAGTGTAAGGAGTTGAAGATGCAAGTTATGATTCTGTGTAAATGTCATAATCATGAGGCTCATTCCCTTGCATAAGCCTCTTCCAAAATTAAATTACTTCTAAACCATGCAAATGATGTTGAAATGGTTCCCAACCTTGAAACACTCTTATAAGAAATAGATACTTGGGATCATTGTAGTGAGACTGTGCCAATACTTGAAACACTTATAAGAAAATGCAAATGTAATTCATGAAAATTTGCACAACTTGTAGTCCTCCTGATACACAAATTCTCAAAGAAAATTGCAAGTGATTCCAATGTCATAGTACCTACCACAATAGTTTCTTGGATTCTATCTAGTGGCTCTCATAATATCCTCTATATTGTCTAGTTGTTTATTTTTTTCATGGAGTCTCTTTCTAAAGCTGCTCCTTCTCCTTCTCTTTCTAAAGTTGATCCTTCTCCTTCTCTCTCATACCTTAAATTTTGATTATCAAACTTCTAAATATCTGCCTCTACCATATCTAATATCAACTTCACATTATGTTGTAACTCTATCATAGGTGTTTGATCATTGATAGCTTTCATTTCAGCATTCAAGTTTTCAAGATTGGTCAACACCCTCACTTGTGGACCTCTCATGTTAGGCACTTTCTGTACTATTTCAACACCGTGTTCTTTCTTAAGAGTTAACACTTCTTCAAGTGCATTTTCTTATAAAACATTAATTTGGTTGAACAATTATAAACTCTTAGAAAGTACATTATTGTTTTCATGTATATATGTATATATATGTATGTATGTATGTACATATATATGTATGTGTATATGTATTTATGTATGTATGTATATATGTATGTATTTATATGTATGTATGTATGTATATACATATATATACATATGTATATGTATATGTATATATGTGTATATATACATACATACACACACATATTTGTGTGTCTATGTATGTATGCATATATACATAGAGATCTTGTGGATTGTGGATTATGGATTATAAACAAAAAGAAGAAGAAAACATGACATTAATCATTCCCCATTTGTTTTGATCAATTGTGGAGAGTTGCACATGAAAGAGGGTGACGAGCTTTGAATGAGGGTGGAGAGCTCTGAATGTTGGTGTAGATCAGTGGATATCTAGGATTTTTTTGTCGTTCCCTTGTGATAATTGCATTTCATTGTCATGTCATGCCCTTGTGATCTCTATGCCCTTACTCTAAAATTTTCTTCAAGGGGAGAAGATGTACCTATGTAAATGTTCTTTTTTCCCCTTCTAAACATGTATCTCTTTATATTTCCATTAGCAGGTGAATAGAGAAGCTTCTCTTTATGTAAATGTATGTGTATATATACATATGTACACACGCATATGTGTGTATCTATGTATGTATGTATGTTCATATATAGAGAGAATATTCTCTTTATGTATATTTATGTAGATATATACATATGTACACACAAACATGTGTGTGTCTATGTATGTATGTATGTATATATATAGAAAGATCTTTTTTGAGGTGCTTATTACATCTTAGCACAACAACAAAATTGATCTAGTTACATACATATTCCAGAATCCAAACAATAAAACTCACTCAACCCATGCTAAGTGCCTTACCTCAAAATCCTGCACACAAATAATGCCGACAAGGAAAAATGGGTAGAGTTCGCAAGAAATTTTACAAAAACATATCATAGTAGATATTTTTAGAAAGAAATAAGCCATAACCTAGTTAAATGGGTCTACTTATTGATTAGCTAGGTTGATTAAAAATTCTTGTAGAACTATCATCAGATTAGGTACAATAAAATGAACAGTCAGTTGTTCCTAGCTCGAAGGATCAAATATAGTTTTCCAAGGTGATAAAATTTCATATGCAGATGCATCACTTGCATGCCAAGCATGAAAAGCATTCCCCAACTTATAATGAATGGTTAGATATAAAGGCTCCATACTAATGCAGAGGTAAGGGTGGTGGGAGTTAGAACCAAGTTCATCCCACTTAAACCTATTAGGGAAGTACAAGGTTTCCCAAATCCTCTACAAAGCAAAAAGTACATAAACAACTCCAAAACCTGCCCAATGATTAGGATGGATGTCTTAGGCCAAATCAAGGTGGATTCAAAAGGTTTCAGCCAATTTTTGGTCCTCAAGTAACATCCAAAGCCCAAATCCCTCAAACTATCCTAGAGGCGTAATTGATTTCCCAATAGCCCTACAACGACACAAAAGTGAACTTTCCTCTCAAAATTTCCAAAAAACTCACAAAAATATGGTATATTGAGATACCCACTAAGCCATACTAAAACATATCATAAGGGTTCCATGTGTTCCTTTGGACCATATCCTATTGTTACCGTATTGTGGCCCAAAAATGCATGAAAAGAGGGCAATTAAATAAAGAAACTACAAGTCTCTTGTATTCCCAAGACCCCAAACTCTAGAAACTATCTCCTTATGTTGTGAATATTCCAAATCCAAAAGGAATTAGTCCCAAGCCTTTTGTAACCCCAGAAGTCCCAAATCAGTCTCTTACAAACCCTTAAAGGTAGGGCTTTCTAAATCTCTTATTTCCAAGCACCTTTAGACTCAATTAAAGGTTGTTTAACCTTGTCTCCAACATACCAAAGAACTTCTAATCATTAAACATTGACCTCTAAGATATTCTAGAATCCAAATAGTAAAACAATACAACTTCATGTAAAAATATTGTTAGATATGATTTGTACATACTATTACAAGATCATTCCATGATAATTAGACTCCTACATTCATGGAGTGATCAACATTCCAAGTATAAACTCAAATTTATTAATGAAAACAATGAAACCCTTAAAGAAGTGACAACAAACTTGAAAGTAATGAGCTTCACAAATCTCAGTGCATAAGGAATTGATCAAACAATATGAAGAAAGGCTTATGAGATCATAATACTACAAGAAACCAATGATATTCGAGCCACCATGCACCAAATGCTTGAAAAATGAAGTTTTTATTGGCTCTCTTTACATAGTCTGTACAATTGATCAATCCCAATACAACTCTCTCCATACAATGCCTCAAACTTGACTTAATAGCATCCCTTACAACTATCCCAACTAATTTGGATCAATTTCAATTCCTAGTTGTGCCTAAAACTCATTAAATCTAATTTTTCCCAAAATGGAATTAACTATTGGGATTCAAATATTTGAATTTACCAACTTACAATTTATTGAAAAAAACAACTAATTAACCCACTAAACTTACCTACTAGGTCCTCAAGACCAAGTTAACCAATCCTAAACCTTTATAAGTCTCCTAAGGACCTAATTCTCTCCAATATTCCATTATGCCCATATTTCACTATCAAAGATCCTGAGGTCCTTAACATGCCCTTTAGGATTCATTACATTTTTATCATCTTTAAAGCCTTCTAAGGCCATGATTAACTTCAACACATTCCAATTGATTGGTTTAAACTCCTCCTTTCCTTTGATCCATCTTTTGTCTTCTTTAGGGATCCTTGCATGCTCTAATGCTCCTACATCACATATTTTGGCCCAACAATGGAAGAAAAGGATGTAACCATGCATGTATTGGCACACTCTCCTTGCAAGGATCTCAAGTATCTACTATTGCTATTAATTTGGGCATCACTATATGATCTAGAATGTTATGAAGTACTGAAGTTGGTGGAAACTTCTCCTATGTCTCCAAAAAAATTAGCATAGGTTCAGGGTCCCTTGGCTACCAAGAATTTGTACCATCTATTTTCATTGTTGGAAGAATAACTTCAGTGAAGAGTTAAGTGTAAGGAGTTGAAGAAGAAATTTCTTCTTCTGTATAAATTCCATAATCTTGAGGTTCATTCCCTTGTAGAAGCCTCTACCACAATGACATTACCTCTAAACCATGCAAAGGATGTTGAAGTGGTTCCCAACCTTGAAACATTCCTATAATCAATGGAAAAGCAAATGCAGATGTAATACATATATTACTATTGACAATCTTGCATCCTTGGGCTAAATTACCTTAAGCCCTACTTATAGTATTCCCTTAGGAGAATTCATAAACTCATGGCTCACTTTGATCAAGATTCCTCTTCTCCTCTCTTTAGGAACCATTGTGATCATATTTTTTCTCATGACCTTAGAATCCTTCTATGGAGCATGACTCTTCTCATTCATCTCATAATGAGGATGAGGCTTTAAGGGTTCCTCCTGAACAAGTTCATAAGACTACTACTGAGATTGATAAAATTCATGATTGACTTCTTCAAGAGAATCACAATATCGATACTATGGTTGCTTTTGATGCTCTTTAGAAAGTGATATGTAATGATAGAAATGGGTATTTTACATGGTCTTACTCACCATGTCCACACTCATGTTAAGCCTTCACCTCAAGCTGCATCTAAAATAGGAATGGCTTCATGTATCACTAGTGTTGAGCCTACCTTGTCTCTTTCCAAACCTATCTTAAGAATTCCTTCTTATGTTGCTCCTATTATGACTACTTATATTCAACCATTTAATCCTCCTATTAGTAGTCTTACTATTTCTTCTCTACATGTGAGTGTTCTACCTGCTTCATTTCCTATCTCACAACCTTCATACAATAATATTCCTTACACTTATCCTAATCCTCCTACTATGGTTCCTAATGTCCCACCTATGGCACCTTCTATTCCAACTAATTTTTACACTCTTCCTAATGTCTTAAATGTGTCATTGCTGCTTATTTCCTCTATTGATTACACTATCATTAGCAATGCTCAAATTATTTATTCCTTGTAATAAAAAATTGTTTCCCTTACTCAATCCAATTTTACTATGCCTACATGTGATATGAGTAGTCTTGCAAAAAAAAATGCAGACCAGGAAAAATGGGCAGAGTTCAACAATTTTTTTACAAAAAACATATCATAGTAGATTTTTTAAAATGAAACAAGCCATAACCCAATTAAATTGGTCTAGTTTCTAATTAGCTAGGTTGATTACAAATTCCTGTAGAAATTTCATCAAATTAGGTACAATAAAATGAGCAATTAGTTGTTTCCAACTAGTAGGATCAAATACAGTTTTCCAAGGTGATGAAATTGTATGCAGATGTATGTATGTATGTATGTATGTATGTATGTGTATATGTATGTGTCTATGTATGTATGTACATATGTATATATTTATGTATGTATATAAATGTATGTATGTATGTGTATATGTATGTGTATATATATGTATATATATATGTGTGTGTGTATATATGTATATGTATATGTATATATACAAAGAGATCTTATATTTTGTGGAGATCAGTGGAGATATAGGATTACATTGTTGTGCCCTTGTGATCTTTGCATATGTATGTATGTATGTATGTATGCATGTAAATAGAGAGATCTTGGCACAATAGAAAAACAATAAAACTTATTCAACACATAGCATGGCCACAGATGCGATGGAAACACCTATTTGTTAGTAGATTCATCTCTCTCTCTCTCTCTCTCTCTCTCTCTCTCTCTCTCTCTCATTTTTCATGTGTTTATTTCACTTGAACTATTATTTCTTAGGGGGCATTTTTTAAAAATTGGATTCATTTAATGCAAGAGGTGGTGAGGACATTCCTAGATGTACCCATGTTAGATTTATGAGAATCACTAAAGAATTGCAATGAATTGCTCGTGAAAATGAAGATGGATTTCCCCTAAGAGTAGTAGGAGGCAATGAAGACATTCTAGGTACTTTAAAGATTGATCCTTTATTAAATATTTTAGATGTTAATAGGTAATTTAGACATTGCGGAGGGGGGGGGGGGGGGTGTGTGGTGGGAGAAAATGAGCTTCACCTTCATGTGGTTGGCCCTGATTAGTAGAGAATATTAAACTATTCTTAAAACCTATGATTGCATGACAACTATTGTGTAAATCTATAATTTCTTTCAGGCAATGCAAAAGGAGGCCATAGTTCAATATGCAATCTCAATTCATATGCATACGACATGAGGTGGAGCTGAAAAATACAATAGGTTTGCATTTTTATTAGAGGTCTTTAATTAGGTATTTTAAGTTATAGACCATCACAAGCATTGTAACTTTGACTCTTATAGGCATGTCCTCAACATGTAAACAAATCAATGCCTTTTATGTGATGGCTTGCTGAGGATATTCTCTTGGCCATAGAAGCTAGAGTTCTAACATTCATGATGGTCTATAATTTTAAAAACTTAATAGACCTATTAAATAATTGTAATCATGCTGCATTTTTTCAGCTCCTCCTATTGTCCATGCATATAGAATTAAACTACACATGTATTCTCAATTTAGAGTGGTAGAATCTTCTTTTGGATGCAACAAAAAAATGGCATGCACCAAAGATGGGAAAATTGTGTCACTTTTGTATGTTTGGAACATTTTTTTGTACTTTAAAGATTGATCCTTTCTTAAATATTTGTGATGTTGATGGGGAATTTATATGTTAGGGAGGGTGTGGGGCCAAATGAGCTTCCACCTTCACGTGGTTGGCCTTGATTAGTGTATAATATTAAACTATTCTTGAAACCAAGTGAAGCTCAAATTAACCTATGATTGCATGGAAACTAACTGTGTGAATCTCTTGATTTCAAGCAATGTAGAAGGACAACATAGTTCTATATAAAATCTCAATTCATATGCATACAGCATCAAATGGAGCTAAAAAAACCAAATAGGTTTGCATTTTTGTAAGAGTTCTTTAATTAGGTATTTTAAGTTATAGAGCATCATGAACATTGTAACTTTGACTCTTATAGGCAAGGGTAATATCCTCAGCATGCAAGCAAATCAAGACTTTCAATGTGTTGGCTTGCTGAGGACATTCTTTGTTCCATAGTAATTAGAGTTCTCACATTCATGATGGTCTATAATTTTAAAAACTTAATAGACCTATTAAATAAATATAAGTGTGGTGGGTTTTTTTAGCTCTACCTATTGTCCATGCATATAGAATGTAACTGATCATGCATTCTTGATTCAGAGTGGTAGAATCTTATTTTGAATGCAATGGAAAAATGACATGCACCAGAAGATGGGAAAATGATGTCACTTTTGCAAGTCTAGAACCTTTTTTTGAACTTTAAAGATTGATCCATTCTTAAATATTTTAGATGTTAATGGGGAATTTAGATTTTAGCGGTTGGGGGGGTGAAAATGACCTTCCACCTTCATGTGGTTAGCCCTAAGTAGTAGAGAATATTAAACTATTCTCGAAACCAAGTGAAGCTCAACATTAACCTATGATTGTATGAGAACTAACTATGTAGAGAAAACAGATGCCAGGTCATAGATTTAACCACTGTCTAATAAGCTATATGTATGCTCCAATTATGTATTTTCCATGACAATATGTACTCCTACAACTAAAATTTGAAAGGGCAATACTAGATTAATTGACAAAATGGAATCTTTATGTCTTATAATTGAAATTTGAGTTGTGCTTCTCTTTTCACTTTATTTGACATCAAAATAAAAATTACAGTTTTCTTTCTATATTTATATTTCAAATATTCTTAATGTGTTTTCTTTTCTTTATCCAATTGAATTCCATTTACACTTCACATTTATTGCATCATTGTCATGTAAATGCTACTATAATTCAAATACCTTTAAATTTTTGATAATAGAACCCTATACACAATTATATGTGAATGATAACCAAAATAGATTGATTTGATAACAAAAACATGCATCCACATAGATTACACAACTATAAAGGATACACTAATATCAATTGGCAATTGTATGACAAATGATTACACATATCCATTTATAGACATTTGTAAGATGTGTCAAATCTTTGTCCCTTGTATAAAATTTCTTATATTATTGAGCTTTGCATGTCAAACTTGGTCATGTAGCCTTTTGGATTTCTTCAAATGACTCCTCTCTCAAGATGATCTAAAGCTAAATGGATATTTAGCTCCTTTTTCTTATGGTCTTCAAAAGTGGATCAGCACTCAAATCTTGTTCATAGAACCAACTAGAAAAAAGGTGTAAGCCACTCATGATAGTATCACTTGGGTGTTGGGTGGCCATCATAATTCAAGCCCAAATGTAGTAGTGAATGGAGGACTCTCGGTTAGAATGATTGATTTTCTTCCTCATCTTCTTGCAGCAAGTCCCCTAATTTGTGTACAGGCTCAAAAGCTATTATTTCTTCCTCAAGAGAAGGATATTGATGTTTATAGACTTATTGATAAGTTTGATCTTGAAGTTTCATTTATTTCATTATGACCATTAGTAGTAGGATAGGGTCCATATTTTTCTTGAATCTACACACAACCTTTTATTAATTTGCAATACATTACTCTTAGTGGCTAGGTTCACCACACATGCTGAAATGGTGTCACTACTATATTTATAATACATTGCATTTCTTCAATCACTTACAAAAAAATATAATTGCCATGTGCTCTACATGTTCTTTGTTACCATGTTTCCTTTGTGGGATTGTAGTGTACATACAATTTGTGTGATTAGGGGAATATAGGAATCCTATGTGGTGCCTTGTGTTGTTTATTGGTTCTAAACCCTATCTAGGACTAGTGGTCCATTCAGGTTGTTCATTTGCAAGGACACTTTGGTAGTCATCAGGAACATCAATAAATTAGAGGTCATCATTCTTATCATCAATTCATTCACAATTTTTATTGCCTGTTAGATATGTATATTGCCCTGCAAGTTCTTATCTTGTGTCTTCCTTTCATTACTTGCATGACACATTTCACATTTATGAACATTATTATATAAGTTATCTTTCATTTGATTGAACTTGTTAGCTATTACTAACATAGAATCATACATTGTATCAACTAGAATGGAGTTGTTGAGGTTATACTCCTCAAGATCCTTTATGTATAGACCATAATTTTATCTTCTAGGAAAACCATGTTCCTTGACATCTTCATATACGACTAATGTATTCCCACTTGACAATTTTTATTTGAATGCATACTAGGACATTCTATATTTATCACATATGTGATCAATGTAGTTATTAATGTCATGGAATTGACATATATGCCAAGATGACTTTTGAATGGTCTCAAAGGTGAGAATGGAAAGGGCGATAGGTTTTATATGCCCACTCATCATAAAACATGTTCTATTGACCTTATTGTTATGATACACATGTGTGTGGATGTGCAAATGCATGCATGTGTGTGTGTGTGTGTGTGTGTGTGTGTGTGTGTGTGTGTGTGTGTGAATATTATGAATTGATAGAGAAAATGCATTTTGTATGATAGATATTTTTGGAAGTCACACTAGGCATACAAAAAGCATGGCATTCAATATTACAACGTGGGAATACACACATTTTATATGAACTTACATATATAAATATATATAAATATGTGTGTGTACTCTAGTAGAGAAGGCACATTTCATATGATAGACCTAGAACTAATTTCTAAAGGACATTGGATTTGGATACTCATCTCTAATCAATAGGCCAAACCTAGTTTCTACTAACTCGGAATTATCCATCTTTTCTTTCCAATCTACTTGATGTTGTAGAAATAAAAGAAATGCCCTCAATTGCACCTCTCCAATATACAAATTAAGAATTGATTCAACATTATTACCCATCAACATCCCATGCAAGTAGAACTCAAGCATTCAGTTTCATATGATTTGTGGAGAGCTAGTATAGTCTTCCATTAATTCATAGTCATTGTCATAATCAATCTTCATGTGCAATTGTATCTAACCAATTATATGAATTTTTCTTTTGATAATAATGCATAGAGATGAGAAGGATTCCTCTTAGAAATTACCATATGAAAAAATTGAATAAGTTTTTCAATGGTCTTTGTACTCTCCTTCTTTAGATCTAGAAGTTGTCTCTAATTGAGTAGCCTTATGTTTATATTTCATGGTAGTAAGTGATAAATATCTAGGTGGAGCACTAGGTTGAGCAGAAGTACTTGGTTCTCCCATCATCAAATATCTAGAAGGAGAGGAAGTGATAGGTTCCTTAATTTTTAGCTTCAGTTGTCTTTACAGCTCTGCTTATAATGATTGTATTTCTTGCTCAAAATGAACTTTTTGAGCATGCATTTCATCCAAATTCTTATTTTTATCTTCAAGTTCTTCTTTCATCTATTTCAATTCTTCCTCCTTATCTTCAAGTTCTTCCATGGAAGTCCAACAAAGAACCCCAAATCAACCATAGAGTTCAATCATCAACGCAACATCTTCAACATGATAGAGGGGCCATTTAGATAGCTTTTATAGCATTTGAATCATTGAGAAGGGAGACATTTAATTTGAAAGAACCTTTTTGTATGGATCTTTTTCCACTATGAATTGAACAATCCATATCCACTGTAAAGCATATAGGGAGTGATCTAAAATAGATGCTAGAGAAACTTGAATAGGAGAGGATCCAAATTTTGAAGGGCAAGAATAAAGGAAGGCATCAACATACACCTTGTCCAACCTAAAAAATAGTTTGCTTTTTCCAACTTGGTTATTGGTCCAAGTGTACCATATATCTGATAAAAATATTTCTTTATTACTAACTGGATCTAAGAGGTTTAATCTTTACTTGCATTTATTCCAAAAGAAAGATTCATTCTGATGCAGGAGCATCCAGAGGTATAAGGGCAATCCTGTGTCACCCAAAAAAATGTACTTAGACTTAGTTTCTATTTTATGTCTTTGCATTTTTGGATACCCATTTGGCTCAAATAAAGGTTCCAACTCTCATAGTTCAACTATCAGTGCATTTAAAAATCCCGAAAAAATAGGAGCATGCAATTTGACCATCATTTTGGTGACCTAGAAGGTGTGACTTTGCCAGATGAATGTAATCAAGATTTAGAGCATTCCAGAAAAAGAATCAGGTCAAAAGGCCCCACGGTTTGAAAGTTATTGCAGTTTTTCGGGTTTTGGAGACCCCCTAAGAATGCTTCAGAGTCAGTTTTGGGGCATTAAATGACCTCGAAAAGGGTCGAAAAATGGGGGACGAGCGAAGCTTGTCCATAGGGCTATAGAGCGCTTCGAGAGCTTTCCGAAAATGTAAACGGTTCGTCAATCGGAGTTACGGTTCAAAAGTTATGCCTCCCGGAAGTTCGGCTACCGTTTCTGGATTCTTCTAGAATTGCACCGACTTCTAACGCAGCTTCCGGAACCTTCTATTTTGTCGGTGGATGCCTACTAGCACTTTCTAGAATGTACTCCTAGTCCTTAACCCTCTGGGGTCTATTTAAGGAGATTGCTGGCATTGTAAAAGGCAGTTCGGATTGGAGCTTGAGAGGAGGTGCTAAAAGGAGAAATATTCTCCAGATTTATGCTATTGTAAGCCCGCAGGGCATGTTTTGAGTTTATTTTCTCTGCACTGTTTGTACCAGCTTATTTTCTCAGATAATATAATTTCCCCTTTCTATTGTGTCTATTCTGGTTGTTGGGTTGTGTCCCCATCAAGTGGTATCAGAGCGGGTTTTCCTGAGTGTGTAGACAGAGCGCCAACTGTGAGGCAGTTTGCACCAGGACTGTGCGGTTGTGGGTTCAAGTTAGAAGATGCCTCCACGAAGAGAGCGTGGTGGAAGGGCCAGAGCTGTTGATCCTGAGGAGGTTAGAGCCCTCCAGAGACAGGTACAAGCATTGCAAGAGGAGCTTCGTAGAGGAGCAAACATTGCCGCAGATGACAATAGTGAGGATGACAATGAAGAGGAAGTAATGGAAGTTGACGGGGAAGTTCTGAATCCTGTAGAGGAAAGGCTTTTTAGGGCCATTTCTAGGTTTGGGAAAAGACCTACAATTGAAGTGGGTATATTTTCGGGAAATTTGAAACCAGATGAGTTGATCGACTGGATCAATGAACTAGATGAATACTTTGAGTATGAGGATATAAGGGACCCAGATCGGGTTAAGTTTGCAAAGGCCAAACTAAAAGGCCATGCCAAAATCTGGTGGCAAGAGGTTCAACTGGAAAGACTTAGAAGAGGAAAGGAGAAGATCACAAGATGGGATCGCATGGTGGACAAATTGAAGAAGCAGTTCATTCCTGTGGACTACGAGCTTGATCTGTTTAAGAAGATGCATGGGTTAAAGCAAGCAGGAAGATCAGTCCAAGAATATACAGAGGAGTTTTACCGACTCCTGATTAGAGCGGGGCATGCAGAAGCAAATAAGGAGAAGGTTGCTCGTTATATTAGTGGGTTACGACCTAGCATCCAGGAGGAACTAAGTCTGGTAAGAATGACCAGCGTTGAAGAAGCATACCAGTTTGCCCTACGAGTTGAAGAAAAGCTGAGTAAAAGGTTTGAGGGAAGACAAAGAGGGCGCGGTCAAGGAGGAAGGGGAAGCGGTAGATCATCTGGAGGCCGCAATGAAACTCAAAAGAAAAATGAAGATGAGGGTACTAGCAGGAACCAGAGGAATGAGGGTTTCAACCGCTCCTGTGATCAAGACTTTGGAAATCAAAGAGGAAGAGGTAGAGGACGTGGGCAAGGAAGAGGAGGCTTTCGTGGTACCTGTTTCCATTGCAATGAAGAAGGTCATCGTGCCTTTGAATGCCCTCAACGACAAGGAAGGACAGATAGGAGAGCTGAGGGCCAAGCTAGGGTTGCTCATGTGGATGAGGATGCACAATCATCACATTCAGAGGATGCAGAAAGAGGAGAGACCTTGGTAAATGAAAGAGTCCTACTAAGTGGTGAAAATGAACCAGGACAACGGAGGAGTTTGTTCCGTACCAGATGCAAGTGTGAGGATAAATGTTGTGATGTGATCATTGATGGTGGTAGCACTGATAACTTGGTATCCAAAGAGATGGTCTCTAAGCTGAAGCTCAAGAGGGAGAAACATCCCCAGCCCTATCGGATTTCTTGGGTAAAAGATGATCATAAGGTCTTGGTAAGTGAACAATGTTTAGTAAAATTCAAAATTGGGAGTTACCATGATGAAGTTCTCTGTGATGTTATTTCGATGGATGTTTGCCATCTATTGTTGGGTAGACCATGGCAGTTTGATAGGCATGCAATACATGATGGACATGCAAACACATACTCTCTGACAAAGGATGGAGTTCGCCACAAATTGAAGCCCATGAAAAAGGAAGGTGAAAAGGTATGTAGCAGTGCTAGGATTTGTCTTGTTGATGGAAGGAAGTTTTTAGATGGCATGAAACATCAGCGTATGTGCTATGCTTTGATTCCTAGGAAAGATAAAGAAGGTAGTAGTGAAATACCATTTGAAGTTTCAGATTTACTAGGAGAATTTGGAGATATTATCTCTGATAATGTTCCAGATGGATTGCCACCAGTAAGGCAAATCAGTCATCAGATAGATATGATTCCAGGAGCTAGTTTGCCTAACAAGGCTGCTCACAGGATGACTCCTACTGAAACAGAGGAGCTAAATAGACAGGTTCAGGAGCTGTTGAGGAAGGGCTTGATTCAAGAGAGCCTGAGTCCATGTGCAGTACCTGCAGTACTTGCACCAAAGAAGGATGGAGAGTGGAGGATGTGTACAGATTCTCGAGCTATAAATAGGATAACCATCAAGTACCGGTTTCCTTTACCAAGGATGGATGATCTTATGGACTGCTTAAGTGGAGCTCAGTACTTCACAAAGATAGATCTGAAGAGTGGCTATCATCAGATACGGATTCGAGAAGGAGATGAGTGGAAAACAACCTTCAAGACCAAGGAGGGTCTTTATGAGTGGTTAGTCATGCCCTTTGGATTGACAAACGCCCCAAGCACCTTCATGCGGCTCATGAATGAGGTACTTAAGAAGTTCTTGGGAAAATTTGTTATTGTCTATTTGGATGATATTTTAATTTTCAGCAAGACTTTGGAAGAACACTTACTGCATATTCGTAGTGTCTTTGAAAGGCTAAGGGAAGAGAAATTGTTAATTAATCTAAAGAAGTGTGTCTTTGCAAAAAGGGAGTTAGTCTATCTGGGATTTGTTATATCACCTGAAGGTCTCAAAATGGATCCAGAAAAGGTAAAAGCCATCTTGGAATGGCCTACTCCAAGGTCTGCTACTGAGGTAAGATCATTTCATGGTCTGGTTAGTTTTTACAGAAAGTTTATTAAGAATTTCAGTGGCATATGTGCACCTCTAACTGATACAATAAGAGGGGATAGAAAAGAGTTCAAATGGACTGCAGCAGCTGCGAGAAGTTTTGAATTGCTGAAGAAGAAGGTGACTGAACAGCCTGTGTTGGCACTTCCAGATTTTAGAAAAGTATTCCAGGTGGACTGTGATGCTAGTGGTAGCGCTATTGGGGCTGTATTAAGCCAAGAAGGTAAGCCTATTGCATATTTTAGTGAAAAATTGAATGATGCAAAGAAGAAGTATTCTGTTTATGATCAAGAGTTCTATGCGATAGTTCAGGCCTTAAAGAAATGGAGGCATTATTTGTTGCCAAAGGAATTTGTTTTGTATACTGATCATCAGGCATTACAGTACCTAAATAGCCAAGGTAAATTGAATCAGAGGCATATGAAGTGGGTAGAATTCTTGCAGAGTTATACATTTGTGTTGAAGCATAGAAGTGGAAAATCTAACAGGGTTGCCGATGCATTAAGTAGGAGACAACTGTTGCTTACAACAATGCAGGTTGAAGTAGTTGGGTTTGATGAACTCAAGAATTTGTACCCTGAGGATCCTGATTTTGCTGAAGCATGGAAAGCTTGTAAAGAACCTGTTGCTGTAGATAGAACCAAGTGGTTAGACTATTTGATTCAGGATGGCATGTTGTTCAAAGGTAGTCAATTGTGCATTCCAAGGAGTTCCATGAGGGAAAATCTGATTAAGGAGAAACACAGTGGAGGGATGGCAGGACATTTTGGTCGGGATAAGACCATTGCCATTCTTAGAGAACATTATTTTTGGCCTCAAATTACACAGGATGTGAAGAAGTTTGTACAGAGTTGCCAGGTTTGTCAAGTTGCCAAGGGGTTTAGTCAAAATACTGGCCTATATCAGCCATTGCCTGTTCCATCAAGGCCATGGGAGGACATAAGTATGGATTTTGTTCTTGGATTGCCAAGGACACAAAGGGGTAATGACTCAGTATTCGTGGTGGTTGATAGGTTCTCCAAAATGGCACATTTCATTCCATGCCATAAAACTCATGATGTTGTCCATATTGCAGACTTGTTTTTCAAAGAGGTGGTAAGACTACATGGTCTTCCAAGGAGTATAGTTTCTGACCGAGATACCAAATTTGTGGGGTATTTCTGGAGGACATTGTGGAAAAAGTTGAGAACAGACTTGAAATTTAGTTCCACGCATCACCCACAGACTGATGGCCAAACAGAAGTGGTAAATAGAAGTCTGGGCAATTTGCTGAGATGTTTAGTTGGAGATAAGCCCAAGGGATGGGATTTGATTCTACCACAGGCAGAGTTTGCTTATAATAACTCTGTAAATAGGAGTACTGGAAAATCACCATTTCAAATTGTATATGGGAATAGCCCAAGGACTGCACCAGAATTGAGGAAGATAGAACAAGGGGAGAGAACAAGTGCTGAAGCTGAGGAATTTGCTGAACACATCAAGCGTCTACATGAGGAGGTTCAAGCACACATTATCAAGATGAATCAAGAGTATAAAGCTAGGGCTGATACAAGGAGAAGACATAAGGAATTCCAAGTAAGGGATCTAGTCATGGTGCACTTACGAAAAGAAAGATTTCCAGTTGGTACTTACAACAAGCTGAAAATGAAGAAATTTGGCCCCTGCAAAATTTTGAAGAAACATAACTCAGGAAATGCATATGAGGTGGAGCTGCCAGATGGTATTCACATTTCTCCCATTTTCAACATTGCAGATTTGACAGAGTATCATGATGATGGTACTGATGAGGAGCTGGTTTTAGAGCCATGTCCAATTCCTGCTTCTAAGAAGGAGGAAATAGAAGACATTCTAGATCATCGTGTGGGTAGGAGTACCAGAAACAGGCAGTATGAAGAGTATTTGGTCAAATGGAAAGGACGACCGATCGAAGACTCAACTTGGATTTCAGCAGCTGAGGTTTCCCATTTGGGATTTCCTCTACCATCCATAAAGTGACAGGGTCACTTTTCAATCTACCCTGGGTGTCTGATGCAGGAGCATCCAGAGGTATAAGGGCAATCCTGTGTCACCCAAAAAAATGTACTTAGACTTAGTTTCTATTTTATGTCTTTGCATTTTTGGATACCCATTTGGCTCAAATAAAGGTTCCAACTCTCATAGTTCAACTATCAGTGCATTTAAAAATCCCGAAAAAATAGGAGCATGCAATTTGACCATCATTTTGGTGACCTAGAAGGTGTGACTTTGCCAGATGAATGTAATCGAGATTTAGAGCATTCCAGAAAAAGAATCAGGTCAAAAGGCCCCACGGTTTGAAAGTTATTGCAGTTTTTCGGGTTTTGGAGACCCCCTAAGAATGCTTCAGAGTCAGTTTTGGGGCATTAAATGACCTCGAAAAGGGTCGAAAAATGGGGGATGAGCGAAGCTTGTCCATAGGGCTATAGAGCGCTTCGAGAGCTTTCTGAAAATGTAAACGGTTCGTCAATCGGAGTTACGGTTCAAAAGTTATGCCTCCCGGAAGTTCGGCTACCGTTTCTGGATTCTTCTAGAATTGCACCGACTTCTAACGCAGCTTCCGGAACCTTCTATTTTGTCGGTGGATGCCTACTAGCACTTTCTAGAATGTACTCCTAGTCCTTAACCCTCCGGGGTCTATTTAAGGAGATTGTTGGCATTGTAAAAGGCAGTTCGGATTGGAGCTTGAGAGGAGGTGCTAAAAGGAGAAATATTCTCCAGATTTATGCTATTGTAAGCCCGCAGGGCATGTTTTGAGTTTATTTTCTCTGCACTGTTTGTACCAGCTTATTTTCTTAGATAATATAATTTCCCCTTTCTATTGTGTCTATTCTGGTTGTTGGGTTGTGTCCCCATCACATTCTCTTTCCAATTATTTTACACATGATATGCTTGATTGTAGTTGTACTACTTGAGACATATAATGTGGGAGCAGAACAAGAGATTAGGGTTTGAACTTGGAGTTGTTACTTTCTTAGTAAACTATGGAATTCCTTCCTGCTTAAAATAAGCACCAAAAATAAGTTTAAAAATTCTATGCTTGCGTCAACACAACTTATGAGTATGTGCTTGGATACATAGTTGTTTCTAAATATAATTTGTAGAGCACTAGTCCTTCCCTTTCTTTGGAATTGTGTGATTTAACCTTTTCTTTTTTGACAATTAATAATTCTTTTTTCTAGCAACCCTTCTCTTCTCTGTTAATGAGTTTCATCTGCGTCTGTTAAACTTTGTTTGACAAAAATTTTGAAGTCATCATCTTGGGCCCACACCCAAAGGATGGTCATCCTTCAAACACATATCTTTATCTTATTTTCACTATCTAACATGTTTCTTTTTGTGTCAGCATAGACAACTCCTGTAGACACCTAAATCCTTTAGAAAATAAAGTATTTTTATTTTTTGAAAAAAAATCCTGATGACATCATCATTTATTAATTAATTAATTATTTTATTTATTTATTTATTTTTATGCCATTAAATCCCTTTATCTTAATTAAAAATATTTAATTAAGGAATCCCTCCCAAAAATGTTTAAATCTTATTTAAACATTATTTCCTTATTTATTAATTATTTAAGACATTCCTGAGGAAGTTGAAAAGAGAGCCTATGATGATAGCCCAGACCAAATCTCCCTGGGAGACTCTGTTCTCCAAGAACTATCCATCCATTTCATTGACCTACCACTCGCCCATCCACAACTCATAGATTGGGACCAACCAAGCATCATACACATTGATGAGTTCACATCAGAGGAAGCACTTCTAAGATTCATGGGAGCCGAAACTCCTCACAAGAAAACAAAGCCAGATTTTGCCTATATCTATAAGCTAGATCCCAAGGGGTATTTTGGATAAAATCCCCAACCTAGTTTTGATACACCCAAAACTGGAACTAAGGTGAAATCGAGACTAGTTAAGGCAGCGAAGAGAACCCCTCGGCAAGAAAATCCAGAGTCACAAGTAGAACATGAGGATTTAGCATTGCCTCCTCAAGATAATCGACCAGAGATATCTTCTATTCTAATTGAGGATACTAGAGAAGTCAACATTGGTTCTTCAGAGATCCCCAAACTTGTTCACATTGCTGCATCCCTATCACAAGACCAAGCTAATCTCCTCTTTGAGGTCTAAAGAGAGAACATTGGCCGATTTGCAGTCATAGCAAGACATGCCAGGACTTGATCCAAAGCTTGTAGTTCATCATCTTGTAGTCGATCCAAAGATCAGGCTTGTCAGACAAAAGCTTAGAAAAATGCACCCCAAGGTGGCATTACTAGTCAAAGCTGAATTAGAAAGAATGTTAGCTACTAAGGTTATCCGACCTATTGACTGCTTAGAGTCGATCTCCAACATGGGCCCCGTCACTAAGCCTTCTAGTGACATCAGAATCTGTACTGATTTCAGAGATCTTAACAAAGCTTGTCCAAAAGATGATTTTCCCTTACCCAACATAGATATGATTGTAGATCTTATAGCTAGACATGAAATTCTATCCCTCATGGATGGATTTTTTGGGTATAATCAAATCAAGATTGCAGAAGAGGATTAGCATAAGACAACATTCACTACCCCTTGGGGAACCTTTTGCTACAACATGATGCCTTTTGGCCTAAAGAATGCTAGGGCTACCTATCAAAGAGCTATGACAGCCATTTTCCATGATCTCATCCATAGCATTTTGGAGGATTCTGTGGATGATATCTTGGTCAAATCGCATACCTTCATGGATCATCTTGCTGACCTGGAGAAAGTCTTTGATAGGTTAGCCAAATATCATCTCATGCTGAATCCCAAGAAGTGTGTCTTTGGGGTCACATCTGGCAAGCTTCTAGGCTTTATAGTTTCTAAATGAGGTATAGAGATCGACCCTAAGAAGGTTAAGGCTATCTTAGACATGCCTCCTCCCTAGACACTGCGACAGCTTTGCTCTCTTCAAGGAAAGCTTCAATCCATCCAGTGCTTCATCTCTCAGCTTGTAGATAAGTGTACACCATTTGCACATTTACTGAAGAAGGATGAGAACTTCAAGTGGGATCCTTTATGTTAGTGTAGCTTCGATCAGCTCAAGCAGTATCTCACTAATCCCCCTATCTTGGTTCCACCTGTTCCTGGTCGTCCCCTAATTTTGTACATATCAGCAATGCCTACTACTCTAGGGGTACTTCTAGCACAACTCGATGACTACGGTAGAGAAAGAGCCATCTACTACATCAGCCCTAGTTGGTTATGAACTGAATTAACTCCTATGAAAAAAGCTTGTCTGGCAATTGTTTTCTCAACTCAAAAGCTTCGCCACTACATGCTAAGTCATACCATCCAACTAGTCTCCAAGATCGACCCTCTCAAGTATATGCTCTCCAGAACAACACTTATAGGCTATTTGGCCAAATGGGTTATGCTCCTTAGCAAATTTGACATCTAGTATGTGGACAGAAAGGAAATCAAAGAGCAAGCTATAGCAGATCACCTAGCTGATGCGCCTCTAGTAGATACATATCCTTTGATCACAGAATTTCCAGATGAACATGTCTATCTAATTAAAGAATAGCCCCCATGGAAACTTTATTTTGATGGCTCACACACATCTCGTGGATCAGGGGTAGGAATATTGTTGGTCACAACTCAAGGAGATTACATTCCAAAAGCTTTCAAGCTACAATTCCCTAGCACCAACAATATAGCTAAATATGAGGCTCTCATAGTAGGATTAAAGATAGCTATAGAATGGAACATTACTGAGTTACAAATCTTTGGCGATTCTCAGCTCATCATCAAGCAAGCCCTAAATGAATATCAAACCAAAGATGAAAATCTATTACCCTACAAAGAGCTAGTTGATCAACTAACCCAGCACTTTACAAGGCTTTAGTTTACACAAGTGCCTCAAATACAAAACAAAGCAGCAGATGCTATGGCTACTATAGGCTCACTCTTGGAAATTCCCCAAGTAGCTACATAGTATGAGTTTTTAGTCGAGTAGCTCCTCACACCCGCCTATGTGAATGAGGATTCAAACCGTGTTTGTATCTTGGTTGGTCCCCAATCCCTTTGGTACCATGAGATTCATGCTTACCTTAATGATGGTATCATATCCCCTCACCTCACACATACCCAATGCCAAAACCTCATCCAAAAATCATCCCACTATGTTATCATAGCCAATACCCTATATCGTCGGGGTTATCATGATACTCTCTCTCAATGTTTAGATGAAAATGAGGCCACGATGGCGTTAAAAGAAGTACATTCCAAACTTTTTGGTGCCCACACAAGTGGTATTGTCCTAGTATGACAAATCCTTAGAGTAGGCTACTATTAGCCTACCATTGAAGAAGACTCCTGTGACTTTGTCAGAAAGTGTCTCCCATGTCAGCAACACGCAAATCTTGTGCACACTCCAGCACAAGATCTACAACCTATTGCACCACCTTGGCCTTTTGCTTGTTGGGGCCTTGATCTAGTTGGAGCTATCACACCTCTCTCATCTAATGGACATAAATGGATAATAACAGCTATAGACTATTTCACTAAATGGGAAGTAGTCCCCCTAGTCTCAACTACAGGAGTTCAGGTCTCCAAGTTCATCTTGTACCACATTGTTTTCCGCTTCGGCATCCCATCCACCATCTTCACTGACCATGGAGGTAACTTTGAAAATCTCAATATGGAAGAATTATGCACTTTCCTTCGCATCCATCACCATTTTTCTAGCCCATATTTCCCACAAGGTAACGGCCAGGCAGAGGCAACTAACAAAACCCTCCTCAAAATCCTAAAGAAAGTTGTCAATTATTTCAGCCGTGATTGGCACCTACAAATAAATCCAGCCCTATGGGCCTATCGAACTTCCTTCCATACATCCATAGGCACAACTCCATACTCCTTAGTCTATGGTGCCAAAGTGGTACTACCCATAGAGGTTGAACTTCCCTCCTTACACATATCTTTGAAAGGGAAAATATCAGATGAAGAATACAGAGTAGCCAGACTCACCCAACTAGATCTCTTAGATGAGAAGTGACAACAAGCCTATGATCATCTCATAGTCTATCAAACTCATCTCAAAAGGAATTTCAACAAGAAGGTGCTCCCATGACACTTTCAGCCAGGCAACATGGTTCTCAAAGAGAATATGAAAGTCCAAGCCGATCGAGAAAAGAAAGGAAAGTTTGAACCTACATGGCTTGGTCCTTATGTTGTCACTGCATCCTTTGGTTCTGAAGCCTATCAGCTATCTACACCAAAAGGAGAACTCTTGAATGATCCTACTAACATTATTCATCTCAAGAAGTTCTATGCTTGAAGATTCTTGGTATACCCAGCTTTTGAAAAATACAAAAAAAATAGTAAAAAGAAATAAGCGTCCAATGGTGAAAACTTGGCAATTCAAGCGCCTTGGATAGGTACCTTGGTGAAAACTTGGTAATTCAAGTACCTTGTGTACTAAGACTAATCCATTATCTATCACTATCATATCCCTCATCCATCTATCCACCATCCCATTAAACACCTACTTGTTCCCTTGGTGTTCCAACCAAATATCCAAAATCCAATGAAGCTTGTAAATACCTCCTTGTACAGCTTGTAAATCTTGTACCTCAACTTGTAAATCTTGTATCAGAGCTTGATTTATACCTTGTAAATCTTGTATCATCCCTTGTATTATAGCTTGTATATCCACATCTTTTCTAAAGCTTGTACCATATTCTAGCTTGTAAATAATCTTGTATCCTAGCTTGTATCCTATCACATGCACACAAAGAACCCCATTTTCACTTAAGCTTTTCACAAACTATCTACCTATCTACCTATTATAGAGATCCCACCCTTCACCAACATTTCCATCTCACAAAACCAAAACATGAACAACCTTGTACATTTTTAACATATCTTGGTCTATCAGCTTGTACATCCTCTTTAGCTTAGTACCATTGTATCTATCCAGCTTTTGTGTTAGTTCCTCCTTGATCAACATCTTGCACACATCGCACAACCCTTGGTTATCTATTCCAATGCATCCTTTAGCTAGATCTCCTATCACCAAAGTGTTATCCTTCTTAGTTCAACTTGCCAGATGCATCACTCATCCAAAATTCATCAGCTTAGGTGCTCTCTGATAGATCCTTGCAGGATATAGCTTTCCTCATGTCTGATCTGGGTCCATTAGTACCTCGTCCGACCCATCTCATTGGCAAATGGTTCTCTTTTGGATTTTCACTTTCTTTTGATTTGGAATCTCCCCTTTGGGTCTTGAGTTATCTTTTCCAAGCAATCTTTTTGTTCCCTCCTCAAGGTTTCCATGATCTTTCATATCATGGTATACTGCGAATGGGGCAATCTAAGCATAACATTTTGATCAGGTCTTTTGTTTGTTTTTCTTTTTTACTTGTGGGTTACCCAGTGTTGGTTCCATGCTGCTTTCTCTGGGAATCATGTGTGATGCTGGGGCAATCCTTGTGTGTTTGTTTTGAGTCAGTTCATCAGTCCTCTGGACAATTGGTGAAAAGGCCTTGATGTTCTTGGTAACCTTGGCAATTAACCAACAGTCCTATAGCAAATCTAGTGTTCAACTACATGGTGGTACTTCTCTTTGAAGTATCCGCCTACTGAAAAAAGCTTCAATGGTTTCCCTTCATCTCCATTATCCCACATCCATATCCAGCATCTATCTCTCCTACCCTAGCTTATGCATTAGTATCTCTTTGAATCAATCTTCACTTTTAGCTTTAGGGATCCACAATCCTAGTCTTAGGAATCCACCAATCCAATCAATCCACCAAGCCTCATCTTTCGAGCTCCACAATCCTAGTCCTAGGGATCTTCGAAACCATATTCTGCCAATCTGACTCTTTGAAATCCTATTGCATCAGCTTTATCATCCCATCATCCATCTCCCTATCCTGGATTCCTTTTTATAGCGCTCTGCTCCTTCATCCTCTGCAATCTCTAAGATCTTAAGCTTGCTTCCTCTTGTGCCTCTGATTCTCCCTTTATCATTCTCCCTTAGTGAGAGTTTGAGCTAACTAAAGCTCTTCTCTTAAGCCAATCTGAGTCTCCTTGCTCATCTCAGATTCTTGTACTTTTCAAGAAGCCATCCAGCCTTGCTTTCTCTCCCTGCCACCTTCTTGAGGGGGTATCTCACAGTCCATTCTCTCCTCTTCTACTCTAGCCTTGGGCATCTTATTTTCTTACCTTTGATGCCATGCCACTTGCGACATCACATCAAAGAGGGGCAAAATGTAGACACCTAAATCCTTTAGAAAATAAAGTATTTTTATTTTCTGAAAAAAATCCTGATGACATCATCATTTATTAATTAATTATTTATTTAATTAATTTATTTATTTTTATGCCATTAAATCCCTTTATCTTAATTAAAAATATTTAATTAAGGAATCCCTCCCAAAAAATGTTTAAATCTTATTTAAACATTATTTCCTTATTTATTAATTATTTAATTAATAAATTGACCAAAAAATCCAAAATAAATTTTAAAAAAAAATTTGCCCAAAACTTGGCCAATTTCCTTAAGACCACTAACCTCATCCAAAATCTTCTAATCCTTCTTTAATTTTGATTAAAGGCTAATCCCATCATTTCCTACCCCTAATCCCAACTCAAAATATTTAATTAAGATTAAATATTAATCCTCATGTTTATTAAAAAAGTTTTAATAAATATCTCCTCAACCCAAACCCTTGAAATAAATAAAACTTTATTTATTTCCTAATAATCTAATTTATCCTCATCCTAAGAAGTTCTAGACTCTTCTAGAAAGTCTTCATCCTCATCCTAGGAAGTTCTAGACTATTCTAGAAAGTCTTTATCCTCATCCAAAGTCTAGACTCTTCTAGAAGATGTCTTTAAACCTAATCCTAATCCCCTCCTAACCTTGTCACATTCCCTAAACATGGGTTAAGACTTACTAACCCAAGCCAAAGTTAACAAATATCTCCTACTTCACCCACCCTCATTAAATGTCATCCACTTGCCTATCCCTAAGCTAATCCTAAACCATTCTAATCCATCCTCTAATCATTTGCACAATCCTAAGGAAGCTTAAAACCTTCCTAATCAAGCCCAAGTCAAAATTCCTCTCATCTCCCTCAAAATATCCCAACCATAAAACTTTATGAAATCCACTAGGCCATAAATGACTCTTCCAAGCCCTTTCATTGCTCTTACAAGCCATTATGAGAGTCTTTATGAAGATTTTATCCCTTGAGCCTCCTTTGTTGACTCATCCTTCCCTTTTCCTCCATCCTCTCACCCTATGACATGTGTCACTTCTTGATTGGCTATAAGGAAGCACAATCCATGTGCTCTCCTCTCATGCAATCTGAGCCCTCCATGAGCTTTTCCCCATCCTTGCATCTTAGCCCTCAATCCCTCCAGCCTCTTGCCTATAAATTGGATTCTTCCCCTTTGCAAAACAACACGATCCATGAAGTAAAGTCATAATGCTATTTTAAGAAGCCATTTTACATCAAAACCATACACTCACACCCAAATTCCAACTCCATTTGAAGCCCTTTTTGAAGCATAAGCTTGAGCATACATCTTATCTATTTAGACAAAGCCACTCAACAAGAGAGCTTCTCATTGAGAGAGCCCATTAATAGCTCATATTCTCAATTGAGAGCTCATCTTAGTCTATCTTGAAGTTTATGAATTTTGTTTAGTTTGTAGAAGCTTTATTTAAATTTGGTTTCTATTAGCATACTAACATTGCTCATATACAATTCCAAGTAAACCATGTGTGTTAAATAAATCATCAAACATTTATGATTCTATTTCAATATATGGTATCAAAACATGTTAATTTATGGGTATTTGCAAGGTAGAGAGTTTATAAAATGCTAGTTCATGGGTGTCATAGCATCTATTTCTCACAAGAAGTATGGAAAGGGATATCAATTTCTCAAAAATATGGGTTATCCTGGACATGGACCTTTGAATGATAATAACACACTCTTCCTGAACCTATGAGTCATAATAAGGGTCTTAGAAGTAAGGACACTACTGGCTTGGGCTATGGGGTTGATGATAGTTTTCCTATTTATGATGAACCTCCTCCTATAGCTATTGATTAAAATATTGAGATTCAACTTACATCAACTATTGTTCCAAAATATTATTTCATTCTTTCTACCTCCATCCTTTGGGGAGAAGATGGATTATCTAATGATCACACTACTAAGGCTTCTACTTCTTGATAGCTTGAATTGAATGAGTCTAAGGATATTGGAGGGAATATTGCTCACCTCCTAGCTCGTAATCAAAGTGTTGACTCAAATGAATATGAATGAGATTCTCTCTCTATTGTATCTCACAAAGTGGGAGTAGATGTTGTACATTCCTATACTAATCAAACTAACATAGTTAATGAGTCTTTCATAGGGTTTGACAAGCTAAACTCTCAACTTGTTTTAGTGGACCATGTTGATTCTCCTAGGTATCATTCAAATTTGGGTATCTTTGAAGAGTTTCCTATAGGTCCTAACTCTCTTGTCACTAGAGATGATTCCTTCCATATCAATAATCTAGAACCTTTCACTTTTCTATTCCTTGTACACTCTAATCTCATTGATTGATCCATGCAAAACCAAAGGCCTGAGCTACCATATTTTCAAAATAACTATGAGATCACCTACTATCTAAATGCTATTGAGCATGTAGTCTCTCCCACCTGTGAGCTAGTTGCTAACATGATTGGGTTAGATATCAAGTACCTCAATCACAAATTAAAATGAAAAATGAAAAAAAGGATCTCTGATGGCAAAAACCACTTTGTGGTAGTGTTAGAGCCAAAAAATAGTAGAAATAAGATGTATTTGAGGGTGAAATCCTTTTTGAGGTGTGTAAAGATGAGGTACTTGGTAGTCTATCAAACTATTTCCAAGATAGATCATTAGCTTTAATTGAGCCTACATAGCCTATCAACCTTGGTACAGAGGAGTCTCCTAAGATTATACATCTAGCTCAGTCAATATCAATTGAAGAAAAAGTGTAGTTCACTCAATTCTTTCAAGAAAATAAAGTCAATTTCACTTGGACATATGTAGACATTCCCAGCCTTGACATAGATTTGATCATGTATCATCTTTCTATATCTCTTGTCGTTAAATTTGTCAAGAAAACCCTGAGAGAAATGCATCTACATGTTGCCTTATTAGTGAAAGTTGAACTAGAAAAGATCCTAAGTGCAAAATTTATCAGAGCTATAGATTATGTTGAATAGATATCCAAAATTGTACATGTTTCAAAGTATGACAAGTCCATCTGAGTTTTCACAAATTTCTGAGATTTAAACAAAGTTTTCCCTAAAGATGACTTTCCACTTCCAAACATTGATAGGATAGTGGATATGATTGCAAGTTATGAAATGTACTCCTTGATGGATGGATTCTTGAGATTTAATCAAATAAAAATTACTCTTAAAGACCAAGAAAATATAGCTTTGACTTGTTCTTGGGTACCTTTCATTGGAATGTTATGCCTTTTGGCCTTAAGAATGAGGTCGCTACCTATCAAAGAGCTATGAAAACCATATTTCATGATATGATGCACAAAAACATGGAGGATTATATAGACAACACTTCAGCTAATTATACACAAAGAAATGCACATTTGGATGAGCTGAATTTGATATTGGACTATATGAAACAATTTTAGCTTAAGTTCAATCCTAAGAAATGTGTTTTTGGTGTCACCTATGGTAAATTTCTAGGCTACATCATATTCACTGATGGCATTAAAGTTTATCCTGATAAAGTACAAGCAATAATAGAAATGACACTTCCTAGAAATATAAGTCAATTATGAAGTCTTCAAGGGCATTTAAAATCCATAAGGAGGTTTATTTCTCAACTAGTTGATATGTCTCAACCATTCAATATGAATCTACATAAGAGATCTATGTATTGCCCACTCATAGTTTTTGTTTTATGTTCTGATTGTAAAAATCTTTTAGGTCTTTTTCATGCATGTGTTAGTTTTAGAGATATTTGGTATGATATTATTTCATGACTTAGATTATATATCAATGAGGACTACTTAGTTGATTACATTTCATGTGTTCTTTATCATTATTTTTATATTGATGATTCTTTAATGTGATTGCTCTCATGATGATGTCATATGTTATGTCTCCAAATGATGATTATTTTATATTCATGATGATGAGTGGTTATATTTGAATATGTGATGATTTATTTTGGTACACACCCCATACTTGCATGTGGTGTGTGTGTGTGTGTGTGTGTGTGTGTGTGTGTGTGTGTGTGTGTTACTTTTTTATCTAACATGTTTGATGTGGTTAAGGTAGGGAGTCATAGTCACCTACTAATCAGGATCTACACAATGTACCACTACCCACCATTTCTTATTTAACTTAGATATATATGTGTATGTACATGCTCATCTTTAATGGTGGTTGCAGGTATCAGGCATTGACTTCCCTGAATTACCAGAATGAGCATTCCCTATCACAATAACTCAATGGTAAGATAATGATCATATCCAATCCTAGTCATAGCCTAAATACTTGTCCTGCAAGGAGAAATCATATATGATTATCTACCCTTTTTGAATGTGTGAGTCTTTATGTGTGTATGTCTTTTGACTTGTGCTTTCGTTATCTTTCCTTATGCATTCCATGTGGTTTGACTTTGTGATTCACTTGGTAGAATGTTTATTTATGATGATATTTAAACTATTAAATGTTATTTGATTAAAAAGAGAAAAAATTTAAAATAACATGATATTTAATTTGTTGGAATTGTTTGAATATATGGTTAATTTAAAAGATTTAATTTAAAGTTCTAAATGAGAAAACTAAATAAAAAGAATTTAATAGTGTTTTAATATGAATATTTAATTAATATTCAGTAAAATTAGAATTGCATTTAAATAATGAACTCTACTTCTTTTTATTGATTAAATAATAAATAATTGCTTGTAACGTGCTTGCATTAAATAATAAAGTGGGAAAATAAAATAAAAGAGTTCATTTAATTAAAAAGTGAGTTAAATATGCATGAAATGATTAATTAAATAAAATAATTATATTTTAGGGCTTTTAGAAACATAAACCTTAAAGGGAGTTAGGGGTCTATATTAGAGGTTTCTTGGTTCATTGTTTCACAGACGGGTATTGGGGAGAAACATTTGGAATTAGAGTAAAAGAATTGTTGAAAGTTTTGGAGAGTTTGGATTTGCATGCATTCATAGATTGTTGCAAATTTTAGCTATTATTTTAACGTAGGGTTTGAAAATCCAATGTAGGATTTTATTGAAATATCTATCTATTTTGTGTCTTCTTGGATGTTTGCATAATGTTTATTAATTTATTGTATAGATTTTTGGATAAGGAATTTTGTTGTATAGTTTGAAAAGGAAAACTTATTAATCAAGAAAACCTAACTAAGGAAAACTGTAGAAAAATTTAGAAAACTACAATGACTATATTCTCTTAAATTAACCCTTTCTAATATAGGGAAAATTCAATTATAGAATATTGGAAGAAAACAACAAATTGAATATTTAGGATTTCAACTTAAAATTTTCTATTAAAACCATGTGATTATCATGAATTTTCTACATAAAGATAAATATTCTTTTTATATCTAAAATAAGTTAGTTACAATTTGTTTTTGAAAAAACAAAAGATTAATTGAGAGGAAAGTGTGTTATAGCTAAATTTATACATGCATGTGAAAACAAATATACTAAAGATAGAAAACTAAGTATATTATGCTTGCATGATTTGAGAGATCAAAGACATGTGAAAATATTAATTGCATATTTATTTTAATTTTATAAAACTATAATTTAATTTTCATATTTATATTTTTAAAATACTTTATTATTATTTATTAATTCCAAAAATAATTGAGAATTTTGAAAAAATAAATTATTTATTAATTTTAAAAATTAAATAAATATTACTCATTTATTTGTAAAGTGGATGTGAGTAATAATGATTTCTTAAGTCCAGTTAAATCATTATTTGTATATAAGTGTGTTATATTCATTAATGCAAGTGGAAAGTTAATAAATAAATATTTATCATTTTGTTATATTCTAAAAGAAGTTATGGTGGAGTTCACTATGTAAGCATCTAGTTAAGAATATTTATTATGATGAGAGAAATTATAAATAATTTAATTATAATTAAAATTTCAAGTTTGAGTTATTTGTAGTTTCATTATGAATTAAAAGTAAATGTTAATATTGGACTTAAATTGATGTCAAATTAATATTTAAAAATAAAAATAAAATTGATATCAATTCTTCATCTAACAATATAAGTCATTTATGATTTAAGATTATTTAAATTAATAACATAATAATATTGCATGACATTTTATATCCACAAAGAGATTTGATATGTAAATACTTATTCATTTAAATAAGTATATAAACTCAACAAATTAAGTAAACATGTATATTCTTACTTTATTTATTTTTTATGAATAGTCCATTTTCTATTTATTAAATATAGAAGTTACATATTCACAAAAAAAGGGTTAGGAATACAAGATCACCCCATGAAATTTCACATGGCAGAGCTGGAAAGTGTACAACTATTCATACAAAAAAAAGCCCTTGGGTGGCTAAGGCAATGTCAACCAAAGGGGGAGGATCATGGTGAACATGAAAACCATGAGAATTAGTGGGGTTGGAGGATGGATCAAAAGGACCTCACCTATTAGAAGCAATAGTGTCTTTATCTTTTTCATCTCCCTTTGCCCCAGGTGATAAGATTGCCAAATCTAGGTGGGGAAATGATTACTTAGGGTCAAAACCAATAGCAGGCTAACTAGAGGCAACAAGAGCAGCAAGAGCAACAATCAAGGACCAAAATGAATCCCACTATGAAGTGGCAAAATGGTAGTAGTGGACATCTCAACCACCATTGGGAGAGTGTTAGGGGGCCTAGGAACGTGACATTTGCTAGCGGTGAGCTAAAAAACTTCAGCCCCGATGACAACCACTAGGAGGCATCTAATCTTCTAAGGTAGAATCAAGTGGAACCTAGGAGACTATACAAGGTGCATTATCTTAGTGATTGAGAAGCTCTTGCAGGAGGGCCACCTCCAAAGCCACATTGTTGGCTTGTACTTGAATCTACATCATTATATTATTACATATATAAGATGTAGTGTACACGAAAACATTTATATCAAGAAAGTTGCGAGTGAATAAGATTGCATTTCTATCCTTCTAGAGAGTAAAAAGAATCTCCATCTTGAAAGCATCCCAAATCTGAGAAAAAATTAAAGGGATTCTGGGAGAATCACCTAGAAGAACCATATGCCAAGAAAAAGGCTTTGGCCTGAAAGGCTTCAAAAAATTATGTATCCAAAACCAATACAGTTGAGCTCTTTGATAGAACCAAAATATGTGTAGTAAAGACTCTAGTTGCCCACAAAAAGGACAATGAGTGTTAGGAACACCCAAGTTGTTGACCCAAGGGCCCAAGGGTAGACCCTAGAAGAGAAGACACCAAGAAAAGTGTGAAATCTTTGGCTCATTGAGTGCATTCCAAATAGTATTAAACATGTATCTCCAATTATATAGTAAAGACTAGAGGTTCTAGCATTGGTTAAGAGTCTCAACCATGGAAAAATGAGGCACCATCCAAAGGTATCCCATCTTGGGCTTGTAATTGACAAGAGGAGTACACAAATACCACTTTCAATCTTTCCACCATGGCTTGACAAGTTGAATACCCATCTTGTGTAGCATATGAGGAGGTAAAGCAAAGAGCAATAAATCAAATGTCTGACGAACTAGATGAATTAGACAAAACTAAACCTGCATATCCTCTCAAGCTTTAAGACTCGTCAAAACTCTAGAAAAGAGTTCTTTTGGAGTCCTAATGTCACATTTAAAAAAGAACAAAGCACTGGAACCTTGAATCTTGGGAAAAGGTGTACCTTAAATGGAAAGCATGGGTGATCACCACATATTATGTTGATTCATGGAGAGGCTTTCTCTAAATCCATCTCCCACTCAACATAACCAAGGCTTGGTAGCCTCTAGATCTCTCCATATGCTTTTGATAACAAATGAGCCCTAGATTTTTGCATGTTATGGAGTGATGAGAAGGGTTTGAAATCTAATCCCCTTTCACGTCAATCTATTGACAAATAATCAAGAGGAGATGTAATGCCAGAGGAAAATTTCCCAAGCTTCATCTCCAGTGAGTGCATAGATAATCCATTTAGCACACAACAATGTACCCTATTTCTAAGTGAAATGAGTCTAATACCTCTAGACTCTTTGGGTAAACAACAATACTCACAATTGACTCTATGAAAGCCATGATATTCAAAATCTAAAATCTAGGCACTAGAGAAATCCTTTGAGGGGCTTTTCAATCTTAAGATAAGAGGCCTTGAAAGGAGCCCAATGGAAAGAATAGTAAACATGGGTGGCAGCCAAAACCTTAGAAAAAAAAATTGATTTTACTAGATAATGAAATGGGTTTGATGATCTAGTAATCTAATTTTTTAGAAATCTTTCCAAGAACAACATTCCAAAAGTCAATAGCAAAGGCTTGGAAGGCAAAGGGGATACCCAAAAAGAGGAAAATATCCCCACATTAAATCCACTTCCATTGGTATTGCAAAATCCAAGGTAGAGTAGGAAGAAAAGGTTGCCTATAGAAAAGAGTTTTGTGTCATTTAATGGTCAACCCAGAAGCCAAGAAAAATTTGTCCAAGCATTGAAGAGAATTTTAGATATTCTCCTTGTTGTCGATGAGAGTGAGGAAGGAATCATCAACAACATGGTCATCGACAAGTTGGGCAGGAGACTCAGGAAAGTAAATGCCTCTAATACGACCAAAGGAGATGGCATTGTGATGCAAGAGAATCTTGGGTGTAAGATAAATCTTGAATCACCCAAAAAAATATTGTATTTTCATTCTTTTCCATTTTAATAAGGACTAGTAGACAAGGTGGTTACTATTAATGGGAACTTGCTATTTTTAGTAAGTTTTTCATATGAGCTTAGAATGTTCTCATTTTCTATAGGAAGGTTCATTTTAGAGTTATAAGCCTACCATAAGAATTTCATTGCTCAAGCATAAGTATTAGAGACATTATTATGGATTTTCATTGGAAAATTTTGCAAAAAAATCTTCAGGCTCACCATTGGAGGCCTTAGATTTCCTGGATGAGGTCTGAAAACTTGATGGAAGGGCATATGCATGGTTCCAAGTCTATGGACTAGGAGTTGATGTTTCCAAAAAGTGGTTATAATAGCTAATCAGAGCAACGGTTCATGAGTTATGGCCTTTTGAAGTTGGGCTACCCAAAATATCTAAAATAATTGTCAAAGATGTATTTGGCTGACTCTATATGTACTATTAGGGTCTATCGATCGTAGGCATTAAGTTTCAATGTCTATAACCTTCTCGAGTGGCATAAAATTGCCTATTTAAGAAAGGCCCAAACATTGTCTAGAACAACTCTAGGTGATACTTCGTAGCTTGTCTTGCAAATTATTGTAATGAAAGTGCCCATGTGGGTTAGCATATTGTACTTGTGAATTCTATAATTTCACATTTGTGGCACAAAAAGGAAATCCATATTTTATTCTCACATTTGTTGTTGTTTCTTTGTTTAATGTTATAGTTTATGGTATTAAGGGGAGCACCCTTCATCAAGTGGTATCAAAGCCAGGTTCTTGAATGTGTAAATAGATCATCGACTATGAGGCAATTCACACTAGGACCATGGTTTAGGTTGAGCGTGTAGACAAATCAATGATTGTGAGGCAGTTTTCACTAGGGTTTCAATGGAAGTGTGAAAATGCCTCCATGAAGAATGAGCATGGCGAAAGAGTCATAGGTGTTACACCTGAGGGTTTCTAAGCCCTCCGAAGACAAATGCAAGCATTGGAAGAAAAAATGCACAAAGGAATAAATCTTAATGTAAGAGATGAAAGTGGGAATGAGGATGAAGTAGAAGAAAATGCCAAACCAGAGGCAATTCTAAACCTATAGGATGAGAGGATTTTTAAGGTCATCTCCAAGATTGGAAAAAGACCTAAGTTTGAAGTTCCCGCATTTTTGGGAAATCTTAACCCAGAGGAGTTGATCAATTAGACCATGAATGAACTGGAGGAGTACTTTGAGTATGAAGATATTGATGATCCTGATAGGGTCAAGTTTGCGAAGGCAAAATTGAATCATGTGAAAAATCTGGTGGTAGGAGGTTCGATCGAAGTGAAATAGAAAGGGAAAAGACAAAAACACTAGATGGGATTAGATGATAGCTAAACTAAAGAAATAATTCATTCCTATAGATTATGAGCTTGATCTGTTGAAGAAAATTCAAGGATTGAAGCAAGTAGAAAAATCTATTCAAGAGTATACCGAAGAGTTATCCCGAGTTCTCATTAGAATTGGCCATGCAGAAGTTGATAAGGAGAAAGTCACCCATTATCTTAACAGGTAAAAGAAAAACATTCACGGTGAGCTAAGTCTGGTTTGAATGAACAATATTGAGGAGGCATACCAATTTTCCCTAAGAGTTGAGGAGAAACTGAATAAGAAATTTGACAACAAGAATAGTGGAAGAGGTCATGGTGGAAGATCTGGTAAATGATCTTATGGTGGTCGTAAATATGATCAAAAGAATAAGGATGAGGCTAGAAGTAGTAGATAGAACTAGAGGGAAAATAATTCCAATCATTTCCATGATTAGAATAATAGAGATTAGAGAAGAAGAGGAAGAGGACAAAGATCTAGAAGAGGAGGCTTCCGTGGAAAATATTTTCACTACAAAAAAGAAGGGCATAGAGCATTTGAATGTTCTCAATGCCAAGGAAGGACAGATCAAAGAACAAAAGGCCAAGCCAAAGTTGCACATATTGACGAAGATGCTAAAAGAAGAGAAATCCTAGTTAAATGAAGAGTCCTCCTAAGTGGTGAGAATGAACCTGATCAAAGAAGGAGCTTGTTTTGCACAAGGTGTAAATGTGAAGATAAGTGTTGTAATGTGATCATTGATGATGGATGTACTGAAAATCATGTGTCAAAAATTATGGTCACCAAGTTGAAGCTAAAGAGATAGAAACACCCACATCCATACCATATTCCTTGGGTGCAAGATGACTATAAGGTCATGGTCAATGAGCAGTGCTCAGTGAAGTTCAAGATTGGAAGCTACCAAGATGAGGTACTATGTGATATCATATCTATAGACATATGTCATATGTTGTTGGGTAGGCCATGGCAATTTGATAAGCATGTTGTACATGATGGGCAAGCAAATACTTACACTCTAACCAAGGATGGAGTGAAACATAAGTTGAAGCCATTGAAGGAGAAAGAAGAAAGGGTATGTACTACTTCCAGAATATGTTTTTTTGATGGAAAATATTTTCTCAAAGTTATGAAGAGTGAGCATGTGTGTTTTGCTATAATTCCAAAAGATAGTAAACAAGAAGTAGAGGAGTTACTTGTACAAGTTGTAGATATGTTGGGAGAGTATTCTAATATTATATTAGATAATGTACCTGATGAATTTCCCCCAATGAGGAAGATCAATCACTAGATGGATTTGGTTCAAGGAGCACATAGAATGACACCAGCAGAAAGTGAAGAGTTGAACAGGAAAGTTCATGAGTTATTGTAGAAAGGGTTAATTCAAGTGAGTTTGAGTCCATGTGTTGTACCAGTAGTATTAGAACCAAAAAAAATGGAGAATGGAGGATGTGCACAGATTCTCACACTATCAACAAGATCACAATCAAGTATAGATTTCTATTGCCAAGGATGGATGATACTATGGACTATTTGAGTGGAGCTGAGTATTTCATAAAGATAGATCTGAAGAGTGGGTACCATCAGATTTGTATCAAAGAAGGTGATGAGTGGAAGATAGCTTTCAAGAAAAAAGAAGGTCTATACGAGTGGTTAGTCATGCCTTTTAGGCTAACCAATGCACTGGGCACTTTCATGAGGTTCATGAATGAGATACTAAAGGAGTTTCTAGGTAAGTTTTTCATTTTTTACCTAGATGATATATTGATCTTTAGTTAGACATTGGAGGAGTATTTGATTCATATTCACAAGGTGTTCAATAAGTTGAGGGAAAAAAAGTTGTTGATAAACCTGAAGAAGTGTAGTTTTGTAAAGGAGTTAGTGTACTTGGGATTTGTAGTCTCAGCAGAAGGTCTAAAAATGGACCCAAAAAAGGTGAAGGATATCCTTGAATGGCCTACTCCAAGGAGTGCAACAGAGGTAAGATCTTTTCATGGACTGGCTAGTTTTTACAAAAAGTTCATAAGAGGTTTTAGTATAATTTGTGGACCCTTGATTGAAACAATTAGAGGGGATAGGAAAGAGTTTAAGTGGACTGTAGGAGCAGATAAGAGTTTTAATTTGTTGAAATAGAAAGTTACTGAGCAACATATTTTAGCACTTCCTAAGTTTAACAAGGTGTTTCAAGTAGACTATGATGCTAGTGGTACTACAATAGGAGCTATTTTGAGCCAAGAAGGGTATACCTATTGCTTATATAAGTGAGAAGTTGAATGATGAAAAAAAAAAATATTATGTTTATGATCAAGAATTTTATGATATAGTTCAAGCATTGAAGAAGTGGAGACACTATCTTCTTCCTAAGGAGTTTCTTTTGTATACTGATCATCAAGCTTTACAATATTTGAATAGTCAAGGAAAATTAAATCAAAGGCATTTGAAGTAGGTTGAATTTTTGCAGAGTTAAACATTTATTTATAAACACAAGAGTGGGAAGTCTAACAGAGTTGTAGATGCTCTTAGTAGAAGGCAACTTTTGCTGACAGAAATACAAATAGAGTGGTTGGGTTCAAGGAACTCAATACTTTGTATCTAGCTGATCTTGATTTGGTGAAATGTGGAAGGCTTGTACAAAACCTATTACACTTGATAGGAAAAAGTGGGTGGATTTAGTGATCCAGGATAGTATTTTGTTTAAAGGAAGATAGTTGTACATTCCTAGAAGTTCAATGAGAGAGAATCATCAAGGAGAAGCATAGTGGAGGATTGGCTAGACATTTTGGCAGAGATAAAACCATAGCTTTGGTTGCTAAAAATTATTATTGGCCACAGTTTTAGCAAGATGTGAAGAAGTTTTTACAAATTTGTAGAGTATGCTAGATGGCAAAAGAACTAAAGTAGAATACAAGGTTGTATCATCCATTACCTATACTAGAGAAGTTGTGGGAGGATGTTAGCATGGATTTTGTTTTTGGATTACCGAGGACATAGCATGGGCATGATTTGATTTTTATGGTGGTTGACAAGTTTTCAAAGATGGCACATTTTATTCCTTGCAAGAAGACTAGTGATGTTGTTCATGTAGCAGAGTTGTTTTTCAGAGAAGTGGTGAGATACATGGTCTGCCAAAGAGTATAGTTTTAGATCGAGATACCAAATTTTTTGGGTATTTCTAGCATACATTGTGGAAGAAGTTGAAGACAGATTTTAAGTTTAGTTCATCACATCATCCAGAGACTGATGGACAAACAAAAGTTGTGAATTGTAGTTTGGGAAACTTGCTAAGATGTTTGGTTGGAGACAAGCCAAAAAGATGGGATATGATTTTACCACAGGCAGAATTTGCATATAATAATTATGTCAATAGGAGTACTATTAAATCATCATTCCATATTGTATATGGGAGTAGTCCCAAAAATGCTTCTGAATTGAGGTAGTTGGATAAAGGAGAGATAAGTAGTGTTGAAGCAAAATAATTTGTTAAAAATTTGAAGAACATCCATGAGGAGGTAAGAAAGTACATTATAAAGATGAATACATAGTACAAGGATAAGGCAAACATGAAAAGGAGGTATAAGAAATTTTAGATTGTAGATTAAGTCATGGTTCATTTGAGAAAGGAGCATTTTCTAGTGGATATATATAATAAGCTAAAGATGAAGAAGTTTGGACCGTGCAAGATAGTGAAAAGGAATGATTCTAGAAATGCTTATGAAGTGGAGTCACCTACTGAATTGAATATTTTACCAGTATTTAATATTTTAGATTTGACAAAGTATTATGAAGGAGGTGATGGAGATGAAGTTGAAGAAGTGTAGTAGAGTATTCTAGCAACTAGTTTGGCTACAAAGGAGGTTGAGGAGATATTGAATAGTTGCATTGGCAAAAGTACAAGGAATAAAACTTATGAGGAATATCTAGTCAAATGGAAAGGGAGGCCAATAGAGGATTCATCATGGCTAGCAAAAGGAGGAGGTTAACCACCTTGGTTTTCCTTTGAACACCTAAGACATGATAGAGTCACTTCTTAAATTACCCCAGGTGTCTGATGTAGGAGCATCCTGGATGTAAAAGCAATCTTGCATCACCCAAAAAGATATTTTATTTTCATTTTTTTCCATTTTAATAATGACTAGTAGACATGGTGGTTACTACTTATGGGAAATTGCTATTTTTAGTAAGCTTGTCATATGAGCTCAGAATGTTCTTATTTTCTATAGGAAGGTTCATTTTAGAGTTGTAATCCTACCATAAGAATCTCATTGCTCAAGTATAAGTATTGAAGAAATTATTGCACATTTTTGGTGCAAACATTTGCAGAAAAATCTTCAAACTCACCATTTGAGGGCTTAGAGTGCTCGGATAAGGTCCAAAAACTCAACAGAAGGGCACTACCACAGTTCTAGGCCTGTAGATTAGAAGCTGGCATTTTTGAAAAGTGGTTATAATAGCCAATCAGAGCAACAATTCATGAGTTATGGCCTTTAGAAGTTGGGCTACCCGATATATCCAAAATAATTGTCAAAGATGTATTTGACTGACTCTATATGTATTGTTAGGGACTGTCAACCCTAGGTAATAAGTTTCAATGTCTAGAACCTTCCTAGGCGGCATAAAATTGCCTATTTAAGAAAGGCCTGAACATTGTCTAGGACAACTCTAGATGATAATTCGCAACTTGTCTTGCAAATTATTGTAATGAAAGCGCCCATGCGGGTTAGCATTTTGTACTTGTGAATTTTGTAATTTCTCATTTGTGGTGCAAATAAGAATTCCATATTTTGTTCTCAATTTTTCTATTGTTTCTTTGTTTTTTGTTATGGTTTATGGTATTAAGGGGAGCACTCTTCATCACATTAGCAAGTAGATATCCAAACCCTTCAATAGCACCAATATAAAAAGTTGGAGCCAGCAAACATCCCTGGAGAATGAATCTGAAAAGTCCAAAGGCCTTAGACTATCTTTCATTGATCATGATGCAAGCAGAAGAATCCCAAAACAACATCTCCATGGATTGAAGGAAAAATAGACCAAATACTAAGGCTCAAAGCATGAAAAGAATGAAAGGCCACTCTATACAATCAAAATCCTTGGTGTTGGTTAACAATTTGTCTTCCTTGATATTTTGGTTTATACCTTGACTCTTAGACTACCCAATGGCTTGTGGAAAACAAAGAAGTTAACAATAGAATGGGTCAATGTAGTAGTCTATCAAGGTACCTTGAATGGATAGGTACATCTCCCTTATAAATGAAAATTATGCAATGAATTTGTCTTTCAGGTATTGGGGGTATGCTCTTAACTAGAGAGCAGAAGACCCAAAAACCAAGTTGCTCAACACTTTAAACAACTTAGTTAAATGAAGGGGGGACTAAATCACAATATGCTATCTATTTAGACTTACAATGAAATGAATGGAAACTTGCATAACTAGCTACAATAGTAGGAAGAAAGGAAGAGATGGAAAAATAAGTAATTCCTAGATTATACAATTAGTAGATGTTTTGACAATACCGGAATTGTTTATCCCTTGGTTACTCCACACACCAATTTTTGGCCTCCTTATGTAACAAACTAATCTAAACACATGAACTATAGCATATAGTAGAGAGAACAAAAAACATGCTTTTGCTGAAGAGAGTAAGCCATACAATCTATTGAACAAAAGAAACAAAACCAAGTACATTCACATTTATTCAAATTTTGACATTAACGCATTCATTCCATATACTTTACTTCAAACTAAATGAACAAAAAAAAAATGGACTCAAAGTCACACATAGTAGTCCCAACTATAGGGGTTTTCCCAAAGTAAATTTTTCCAATCTTATTAACTTCATAACAGGTTACATTTATAGGCCTTCTCAAAATGGTTGGTTACATGGATGATTGCTTTGTAGAGAAGCTCTATCCAAAAAGACTAAAAATAGGACAAGCTTCAATCATTGTCTATTACAGAGATTGATAAAAACCCAAGAATGGCTGAAATTAGGAAATAGAAGAAAGAGAATGGAAAATGTCTATAAAAGCATCATAATCATCATGCCTTTTTAGAAGTAATTGATTTGGCTATGTAAGCTTTAATGGCTTTAGTTACTTTATCTAGCTCTTTGACATCTAGAATGATGATATTGTTAGCATTGACCATCCAATAGTCATGCATCTCTATCAGTTCATCTATTCTAGCCACTCTTAACTAGAATTTCTCCATTTTCCTCCTTATGATTACATCTACAACTGAGAGTTCCTAGAGCTTGGACACTTGAAAGTTGATTGGGTCAATGGCTTCATCAACAAATGCAAAGAACTTTGATTTCATTCTCTCAATGCCTAAAACCTTTTCATTAGTGGACGTGAAGGACTCTATGTGGAAGATCTTCAAATCTTGAAACAACTTTTTAATGACCTTTTGCACCAAGTCGTGCACATCCTTGAGCTCATTAATGGATCTAATGGACCTTTCTATAAAACACTCCAAGGATTATTTCTAGTGAAATAGTGACTCCTTTCCAGTCTTCATAGTCCCATGAGCAATGTTGTGATGTTGAGCCTAATCAAACTCAGAGGTTTATTTGGTGCAATTTCCCTCCAGGTTATTTCTACGAGGGTTTGGGGGCAGCTATTTTTCTAGTATTCTAGCCCTAATTTTGTTAGCAAAAAAAACCTTGTATAAAAAGGCTTAGGGTTAGGGATTTTCATAGCGTTTGATGAAAAAATTGCTTCTTGTGGTGGGATTGAGCTATAAGGGATTACAAATTATAATCAGGTTATAATCACTAGATTGTAATAATATTGGACTTCTTGTTGGTGGACATAGCCCAGGGATTGGGTGAACCATGTTAAATCTTGGTGTCTTGTGTTCTCTTCTATGTGATCTATTATTTTTTGATATTAATTATATTTGCATGTAACTATGATATTTATCTCAAGTTAATCCTAACAAGTGGTATCAGAGCCAGACAGTCGTCATTTTTTTTTTAGCCAAACTATCATCATTTTTTTTTAAGCCATATTATCATCATTTTTTTTGTGGTGATCCTCTACAGGAAGATCTCACGGTTGAGTGGGAGTGATGGTAGAAAAGGATAAGCTGAGGGTTGACAAGTTTAATGGGAAGAACTTTCAGTTATGGAAGATGTAAATGGATGACTATCTCTATCAAAAGGATTTATGGAAGTCATTGGAAGGAAAAACCAAGAATCAAGGATCTATGACAAATGATGACTGGGATCTTTTAGACATAAAGGCACTTGGAAACATTCAATTATTCCTAGAACTGTCGATAGCATTTAATATTACAAAATCAAAGATAGCAGAAAAGTTGATGTAAACCCTAGCAAAACTATATGAAAAGCCCTCTACTTTAGACAAAGTATTCCTCATGAATCATTTATTTAATATGAAAATAACAGAAGGTGAATCTATTGTAGATCATTTAAATGAGTGTAATATTGTTACTAGTCATTTATCTTCTATGGGTATCAATTTTGATGAAGAAATTAGGTCTCTCTTGATTTTGTGTTCTTTGCTTGAAAGCTAGAATGGTTTAGTAATGGTTGCAATTAATTCCATTTCTGGATCTAATACTCTAAAATATGATGATGTGATCAGTGTCATTTTGAATGAAGAAACTCATAGGAAATCCTTAGGTGGATCTACATCAAGAAGTGTTTTGAATGCACAAAGCAGAGGTAGAATGACTGAGAGATGAAATAATTTTAGAAATCATGGGAAATCAAGAGGAAAGTCAAAGGGGAAGACCAAGAGATTGTTGGTACTATGGTCAAATAGGACATAAGAAGAAATATTGTTGGACTTGAGTGAACAATGAAGGAGATAAACCAGAAGGGAACAAGGAGGAAAATTTGGTAAGTAACAAATCCAAAGAGGATGCTTTGCTTCTATCTTTAGAAAGTGTTGATGATTCATGGGTTTTAGATTCTGGTGCTTCATTTCATGCTACAACTCATAGAGGTTATTTTATTGATTATGTCCAAGGGGATTTTGGGCTTGTTTATTTAGAGGATAATGAACCTTGTCAGATTGTTGGAAAGGGAAAATTTAATATTAAGTTTTAGAATGGAAATCATTGGCTACTACATGAGGTAATACATGTTCCAAGGCTGAGTAGAAATTTATTTTAGGAGCGAAACTTGGTGATGAGGATTGTGTACTTACTTTTGATGATAAAAATTGGAAGGTTTCAAAAGGTTCCCTTGTAGTAGAAAAGGGTGTGAAAGTAGGCACCTTATATCTTTGTATAGGTCATATTGTTCCTTCTACTTTGATTATTTCAGAGAAAAATGAATGTCTAGGAACAATTGCTATAGTTGAGCAGGAAGAACAAATAAATGTTGTAGATTCTGATACAGCACTATGGCACAATAGACTTGGGCATATGAGTGAGAAAGGTATGAAAGAACTTTATTCCAAAAAAAATTTACTAGGTTTGAAATGTGTTAATATGGATTTTTGTGAAAGTTTTCTACATGGAAAACAAAAGAGAGTGAGTTTTTTGAAGATTGGGAAGTAAAATAAAAGTGAGAAATTAGAGCTTGTGCATACAGATGTATGGGGACTAGCTCAAGTATCTTCCCTTGGTGGCTTTCATTATTATGTTACATTTATTGATGATGCAACTAGAAAAGTATGTTTTTATTTTCTTAGATAGAAATTTGATGTATTTCAAACTTTTAAGAAATGGAAATGCTTGATTAAAAATGAGACTAGAAAGAAGTTAAAATGTCTCAAATCTGATAATGATGGTGAGTATTGCAGTCATGAATTTGAAGATTATTACTCCACTAATGGTATTTGTAGATAGAAAAATATTCCAATGACTCCATAGGAAAATGGAGTGGCTAAACACATGAATAGGACTATAATGGAGTGTGCAAGAAGCATGAGGTTACATGTAGGGTTACCCTTAAACATGTGGGTGGAGGCTATTAATACTGTTGTATATTAGATTAATAGATATCCCTCTACTCCTTTGGGTTGTAGTATTCTAGAGGAAGCATGGAGTGGTAAGAAGTTGAGTTATTCTTTTCTCAAAACCTTCAATTATGAAGCATTTGCTCATATAGATTCTGAAAATAGAACTAAGTTGGAAGCTAAGTCAAAGAAATGTGTATTTGTTGGATATGGCATTGATGAATTTGGTTATAGGCTTTGGGATTTTTAAAATCATAAAATTTTAAGAAGTAGGGATGTCATATTCAATGAGAAAGTGTTGTACAAAGATCTATTGCAGCAACATGAGAAAAAAAAAGATGATTATGTAGTGCTAGATGATACTTTGAAAGTTGATATTCCAACAATTCCTCATGATCTGAAACAACCACAACAACAAATACCACACACCCTAGTGAATATTAGATGGTGAACAAGGATAAGTAGACCTCAAAAATTATTTTCTCCTTCCTTGTATTCTATTTTACTTACTGATGTTGGTGAACCTGAATGTTATGATGAAGATGTGCAAGTGGATACAAAGATTTAGTGGGAGTCTACAATGAAAGAGTATATGGACTCTTTGCTAAAAAATAAGACATGGGATTTATGCAAGTTGTCTGTGGGTAAAAAGGCTTTATAGAATAAATGGGTTTACAGGCTAAAAGAAAAGGATGGAGGTAAGAAAATATTTAAAGCTAGGTTAGTTGTAAAAGGATTTGCACAGAAAAAAGGCATTGATTTTGATGCTCGATATTCTCTCATGTTGTTAAAATAACTTCTATTTGCATTGTTTTAAGTATTGTGGCTACTAAAGATTTGCATTAGGAGCAACATGATGTTAAAATAGCTTTCCTTCATGGTGATTTGGATGAAGAGATATATATGGCACAGCTATAAGGATTTGAGGTCAAGGGTAAGGAGAACTTAGTGTGCAGATTGAAAAAAAATTTAAATGGCCCTAAGCAAGCACCTCAGCAATGGTATCTAAAATTTGACAAGTTTATGCATGAACATGGATATATTAGGTGTCATTTAGATCATTGTGTTTATTAGCTACACTATCTTATGTTTATATGTTGATGATATGCTTGTAGTTGGGTCTAATATGGATCATATTAAGGGGCTAAAATGCCAATTAGCACATGCATTTACTACGAAGGATTTGGGGGCAAAAAAAAAAATCCTTGGTATGAAGATTTGCAAAGATAGGAAGAACAAGAAATTGACTTTATCTCAAGCTGATTATATTGAGAAGGTGTTGCAAGATTTCTCTATAAAGAATGCTAAAGTTGTCAACATGCCTTTACTTGGTCATTTGAAATTGACTAAGGAGATGTGTCCCAAGACATAAGAAGAGGAGGATAAGATGCAAAGGGACCTTATGCTTCAGTTGTAGGAAGCTTGATGTATGCTATGGTATGTAGAATGCTAGATATTGCACATACAGTAGGAGTTGTTAGCAAGTATATGATTCATATAGGGCTTGAGCATTGGAATGCAATTAAATGGATTCTTAGATATTTGAGAGGAACATCTAGTAAGTGTTTACACTTTGGGGGCTCTACTGCTGATTTACAGGGCTATGTTGACTCAAATTTAATAGGACATATTGATACTAGGTGGAGTACTATAGGTTATGTATTTATTGTTGGTGGGGCAGTAGTGAGTTGGGTTTCTAGGTTATAGAAGGTTAATGTGTTATCCACTATAGAGGCAGAATATATTGTTGCCATAGAGGCAAAGTATATTGCTGCTACAAAGGCAGCCAAGGAGATGATATGGATTTAGTTCTTCTTAGAAGAATTGGGACACCGTCAGAAGGATAATTATTTGTTTATAGACAGTCAGAGTGTCATTCATCTTGCAAAGAATTCAGCTTTACATTCAAAGACAAGACACATTTAGCTGCAGTACCATTTCATTTGGTCAGCTTTAGATGATAGACAGTTAAAGTTGAACAAGATACATATAGATGACAATCTAGTGGATATGTTTACAAAGGTAGTGACAAGGGAGAAGTTGAATTCCTCTTCAACTTTAGTTGGTCTTCTTGACTGAATAGAATAAAAGAACAATAGAGTTCAAGGTGGTTTGATATTCTAGTGGGAGCTACAGGTTTAGCAATGCTATGATCAGTCTCCAAGTTGAAGATTGTTGTGATGTAGAGCCTAATTAGACTCAAAGTTTATTTAGTGTAGTTCCCCTCCAAATTATTTTTGTAGGGGTTTGGGGGCAATGCCCCTGCAGGGTCCAAGGGCAATGCCCTTGCGAGGTCCTAGGGCAATGCCCCAAGTGTGCTCCCTATTGTAGTACAGGGTGGGTTGAGGGGCAATGCCCCCATGGGGGTTTAGGGGGTAGTACCCCCAAAGCCAAAAATGACCTTATATTATAAAAGGCATCAACTACTATTTTTCTATTATTCTAGCCCTAATTTTGTTATCGAAAAAAAGCTTGTATAAAAAGGCTTAGGGTTAGGGATTTCCATAGTGTGTGATGCGAATATTGGTTCTTGCAATGGTATTGAGTTGTAAGGGATTACAGATTGTAATCAAGTTGTAATCACTAGATTGTAATAATATTTGCATGTAACTATTATTTCTATCTAAGGTTATTCCGAACAAGTAATGGCCACATTTATCTTCATGTCTATTACTTCCTATAGAAGGGCCAATTTCTTTTTCAGCTTGTTTGTTGCCTTCTATATGGTTGTCTAATGATTTGAAACTACTTCACTGAGATTATGAGTTTCCAATAGTAGGCTTCCCAAGTTTTCAACTAGTGGGGGACCTTGAGCCTTCATCTGATCTACCCATGCTCAGCCTACTAGCCCAAATTGCCTTTCTTGTTGCAACTTTAGGAGTAGATTTTTATTCTCCTCTATATTCATGTCAAATTGACTCAAAGAAGTTCTCTCCAATGTAGACCTTATATATTCCACTAACTCTCTCTTCGAGGCCTTCAATGTCTCTTTCTCTACTCTAAGCTCTTCCAACTTGTCCTCAATTTTCTCATAAGTAGACTTTTACATGTTCACCATTGAGTCATGAATTGGGATGCCAAGATCTATTATCTTGATCTAAAAATCATCCTTTGAGAGCTCATTAAATCTACACTCTTTTTGTGGTTTAGCAATCTCAATTATCATATGGCCAGTTGTTGAATATGTAACTAGTGCATCAATTGTCTTCTACTTCTTTATCTTCTTGGATGGATGAGAGGAGGTGACTTGTGTGATCAATTCTTTTAAATGGGGTTGCATCCTCATATCTCCTCTTCTTCCTATCAATGTTCTCTTTGAGTTGTGACTCTATAGAGAGACCATTGATAGCAGATTGCAATGTAGTGGGGTCAAAAAACTTCCTCGGGATTAATGGAGGTGGCTTGCTCTAAGAAGAAATAGGGAAGGCATAGACCTTAGTTACTAAAAGGGCTAAGGTATTCCCTTTTTTAGATTCATCTTGTTCCCCATCATCCATGGGGTTAGTATCGCCATCCAAATTGATGACTTGAACAAGGGAAGATGGCTTGGCCACTGATTTTTCTTGTTCTTTCCCCTTATCTTTGTCATCCTCCTTCTCCCCATCTTTCTTGGTATTTGGAAGAGAGCTATCTCTACAAGTAGGAATGAGTGGAATGTTCTTTTTTGGAGGTTTTGGTGCTCAAAATTGCATTCCCATTTTGAGTGCCTATTCCAAATTTTGAGTTGCTTTGAACCCCTGTGAACGCTTTTCATGCATATGTGTTGGGCTGTTGTATTAATGGCTTTGTGGAATTTCATGTTTCTAACACTATCCATTCAGCTTATCCATGTGTTCTATGATGATAAACTGACATTTTGAACTTTTTGTGAAGTCCCATTTTAAGTTGTTTTCAGTTTTGCATTTTATGCCGAAGAGTCAAACAATGACAGAAAGCCTAGTTTGCCTTTGAATATATTTCATCAATTATGTTTCATGACTCACCACTTTGAGGACGTTTAGTGTGTATACTATAGAACCTATGTTCTAATTTTCAAGACATTTTGACATGTTTTGACTAGGTTTCAAACCCCTTAAAGTTAGTTAGTTACCCCTGTTGTAAATCTGCATATTGTTCATAATTTTGGGTAGCCATGTTTGACAAGCTATAAATTTTGACCAGTTGACCCAAATAAGAAACTTCCTTTTGCATCATATTATATGGGTCAGATATTTTCTACACTATAGATTTTAGCTTATGACGAATCTATTTGATCAATTTTCAAACGCGATTCCATTTGCAATTTTTAGAGTTTCACTAGTAACCAGAAGTGCAGATTGATTGGGAGCCATGTTTGAGATGTCATATATTTGATTCTATTATTGGTGGGATAAAATGGTTTATTCCCCTAAATTATACTCCAAAAATACTACAAGTGTGCCAATTTTCAAGTCCTGACGATTCCATCTTCACACTTTACTAGAGTCATTCCATTCGCAAAAAATACTATTTTACTAATGATCACTATCCTACAAATCTAGGTAGCCTACTTTGCACCCTTTCCAATTGCATCCCATGATTCTTCATGAGCCCAATCACAAATTTATATTCTCCTCATGACAAAGTATCATTTTCCCAATTTTCAGAACCTCAAGTGCCCATTTGCCCAGTTTTCAAGGCCATTTCCAAATGCAATTTCGAGCTTTCTAACATATTTAAGTACAGGTAATTTTAAGAAGGTAACTTCAGAGGTCGATATCTTTTGACCTTGATTTTTTCATGCGATGAGATTTGGCAAGCCTACAGAATGTGTTAGAGAGAACATAGATCCTGAGTTTCGAAGCTCTGCCAGATGTTTTCATCAATTTTCAAAGCTAGGAAATAGGCCTTCTGATATAGATTTCATAGTGATGAGGAAATGTTTTAATGTGAGTTTTATGTGATGATTCAATGTTCAAATTGGTTTCCAATCAGTTCAAGGAGTTCGGTGGATCAATTTCCCATGTTAATTGTTCAGCAATGAAATTTTTTTTTAGCTGGACCCTGTTTGGGGCACGGCTGATTCCATCAGGTTAACATTGAGTATAAAGGCTATGAGATGATTAATGGATGTGGCTTTTTTCCAATCCAGAGCACTTCATCTATCCTTTTGATTATGGTGTCTTCAAGATTTTTTTTCTTCCCTATAAAATAATGTTCTCTTTTAAGTGAGGGAGTTTAGTTTTCCAATCATTATAGCAAACAAAATAGAGGGCAATCCCACACTTTTAAAGAAGGGCATGTAAGGAGTAAGTGCAGGAAGCCGTAGTGAAGGGGCAAGGAAGCCCATGGCCCACAAGAAGTTCTAGGCCATGGAGATAATTATTTTACCATTGGCTATAAAGATATAAATTGCCCATAGTAAAGGTAGTCCATGGCATCATTATAGGAGGCTCCATGTTTTAGTTAGAACAATCCATGGCTTGGCATCCAAAGACATGGCTCATGCATGGGAGCTTCATCCAACCTACAACATGATTGATGGGAGTAGTCTATAGCAGACTAATCAAAAGAAAAATTGCAAGAAAATCCATGTCTTTTGGTACCCACGGCTTCTACATGGGTTCCCTGCATGAAACAAAAGAAGAAAATGGGGGAAGGCACTTATAGTTCATCGTATGTAGGAGATAGTCCTCATCTTCCTATTTTTATTTGCATATTAAGGCAACTTATATCTAAAGGGCTTACATAGGTGATGCCATGGCGATAAGGGGCATCTACAGAAGGGTGTTCCACGCAAAGGGGAGGTTGTGTTTCTTTAAAAAAAGGGTCAAGGGGGTCTATGAATGTCCAACATTGAAAGGAATACAGCAGAGGTAGCCCACGGCAGGGGAGCCTCAAAGGGCATGAAGCATCTCATGAATGGGGTCTCACGTAGCATCAACAAAAGATTCCATGCCCATCTACAGCAACTGTAGCCGAATGCAAAAGGAGAGGAAGGTCTACGTGGATGGGAGGTAGCAAAAGGGTGTGGTAGGTCTATGTCCACGCATTGATTTACAACTCACAATGGAGCAGGGCACTACATTTACACAAAATGAGATTTTGGTTGAGTGCCTTTGTCCCACATGCTTGGCAAGATTGGATATTTGTTAGTTTATAATATGATCACTCAAAGTGATTAGCAACTCAAGCAGTCCACTTGTGGACTTGCAGGCATGTGTATTGGTTCCCATTCATAGCCTCTCATCAGGTCAGCATGGTTTGACCACCCTCGTATGATCAGGGCACATATTTTAGGGCCTCGTGATGCTACGAGGTCGTCGGGTTATCGAAGGATAGTAATGAAAGCCCTACGATCTTATGATTGTCGTATGGTCATGGGACTCAAAAGGTTCATTCATGATGATACGACAGAGCCTATGTCATCGGGTCGTAGAACAAAATTTTTAGCCCCTTGATGCTATGAAAGGTGCATGATGTTGCAATAAGATTGCCTTGGCGTATGATCAGGAAGGTCATTTTAAAGGGGTTATGATGCCACAATCTTGTCATATGGTCAGGGATGGGAATTTCCAATTAAGAGATAGTATGAAAAGGGATTTTAAAATGATTAATATATTAATTATATATTAATATAAGGGATGGTTTCAAATTTATGAATTTGCAAGTGAAAAGATGAAAATCAAAACATTGTCGTATGGTCACAAATTTCAAATGTATGGTCTACAATGTTACGATTTTCATTGTAACATCATAGACCCATAATATATCCAAAATATCATACTTTTCAGATGGAAAGACAAAGTGGGGCCTACTCAGCAAATCTGGGATCGACACATGGCATATATGGATGTGGTAGATAGAGGAAGAAATAAAAAATGATTATAAAATCAAATCCAAAATGATTTGAACGCTCAAAAATTCAAATCGAAAGATTTGATTTATTTTTAAAAGTTTATATAGTTCATACTATGTGAACTTTTTAAATTTTTCAATTTTAATGGCTCTGTTCAGTCATGGGGGCCTGATTTTCAGAGTGGTCCTAGGGGGCAATTTTTGTTCAAAATGTGAAGTGTAATATACCATCGAAACTAGAAAAGAGAAAATTTTCCATTTTTGCAATCAAATTTTGAGTAGGTGTTAGCCGGTAGTAGCTACAGGAGATTTTTTCATTTCGAGGGCTTCACAGTGAATTGTGCAAATTTAATGTTGTAGATGAAATTGCAATCAGATATAGAGATATTTTCACCTGATTTAACTTCTCCAACAATTGTAAGGATGAATTGAATTTTTTTTGATGCAGTTGGGAGTAGTTATGTTTTTGGCACAGCACATGTTGATTTTCACAACAAAGCAGAAGTGACATGTTGTGATCAGATTTTTCTAGCCTAGTACATTTTGTGATAAATTCTTGATATGTTCTCCATGAGATACTTTGTTGATTATTCAAAAGGGAATGTATCAGATATTTTGGCTTCATTGATGATCTTAGTTGCAAGCAGTTGAAAGAAGTTCAGTTTCAGCAACTCCAGATTCAGGATATTTTTAGTGGGGCAGATGTCAATTCCATATTACAGTTGCTTAAAGATCTTCTCTCCTATATATCTTCCTTTTCTACTAATTGTAGGGTTTCCAATTCTTTGAAGATTTTAGGAGGATTGTGAGACCAGTTTGGTTCTAATTTCTTGAGTTTTCTCACAGTTGTGATACCAATTTTCTCAGTGTTCTCCTATTATGAATAGCATTTTGTATTCCTTTTGAGGCATTTCATATTACACACTCATTCATTGTGTATTTGCTGAGTTTTGATATGCAAATGATGTATTGTTTTCAAGGAAAATAATACAAGAGTTTCACCTTTCTTAGTTTCATTCTAATTCTCATCTCCTTCTTCTTTTATCTACAATGTTTTGTGTTTGAGAATGAAGAGCTTAAACTCAATTGCAGTTCTAAAAGGTTGCATGTCTAAATAAACTTGTTGTTGGAACAAATATCCAAGTAAATGCTTGTTTATACTGATAGGGTTACAAGTTACACCAGAAGGATTTCATCATAAGTATGAGAGTTGTTATGAAGATTGATGTTTTTTTGCAAGTCAGATACATAGATCATATGCCTGAATATATAAGTATAATTTAGGTATTCATCTGCATGTTAAGGTTTAATTGATGCCCAATGGATAAGGAACTAGTCAGCTTGGAGGATACATGTTCTCTGTTGTTTCATACCCAGATGATGTTGAGATACAAATCTTAATTGAATATCTATCCTTTTGTGTTGAAGAATTAAAAGAGTCTTCCCTCACTTGGTTTATTAGGTTCATGTGGTTTATTAGGTTCATGTGCTCTATTATTAGCTATTTCACCCATGAATGCTTGCATAAACATAAGAAGATTAAGGGATTTTATCTATTTTCCAGATTCAGTTGTATGCCTTTACACTGGTACCATATAAAGAGTCTGAGGTCCACCCAACTAGGTCTAATAGAGCCTAAAGAAGAAGAAGGACTTATCCTTATAGTTGGCCCAAGACTGCAGTCAAGTGCATCCGTTATAGGAATTTGTTAACCTTAGATGTATTGATCTGGTTTCTTGGTTATTTCCAAAACTATTAAATCAGGAGCCAATAGGAGGTTGGTCTCCACCTTGGCCAATGGATTGTAATGGCCCTATAGATGTTGATATGGTAGCTATAGTAGTTGTTTTTGTAGTTAACTAGGTGGTGGAAGTAGATACTCCACCTATAGAACTAGTGCTTTCGGTTATTTTCTTCCTTGTTCAAGTCCACTCCACCCATTTGTCTATTCTTTTGATTATCCCCTGCATAAGAACCTCCATAGAGTCAAAGATTGGATCTATTGGTGGGGTAGACAAAATTGGGGTGCCTTTGACCTTTTTGATAAGATATGGATGCATGTAGGCTTTGTTGGCTCCTGATTTAATAGTTTTGTAATTAACCAAGAAACTAGACCAATGAATCTAAGGCTAGCAACTTCCTATGAATGATACACTTGGCTACAATCTTGCGCCAACTGTAACGCATAACTCCTTCTTCACTTTAGGCTCTACAATACCTAGGTAGGTGGACCTATAGATTCAATTGATATTGTACCAGTACAAAACATATCCCTATATCTATTTACTGCAGATAAAAGCCCTTATTTCTCCTAATAACCTATGCAATAACAAAGAAGTGCAGTAACAAAGTACAACTCTATGGAATGCACAAGCTGAATGAGGGTATCACATTTAGGTTCTTCAACATGAAAGGGAAAGAATTTTTGATTAATAATGTTGAATTCAACAAAACCCCTAGATATGCAACAATAAGACTTTAATGATCCTATAGTTGACCAGTGCCTAATCCATTGGGTAAATCCATGAATCAAATGCATACATATGGATATCTGATACTTATGTATATATTTAGATATACAATCTATCTATTTACCTTGTAAATAAACATCTGTGCTCAATCCAAACCTCATTCTTACATAATATCCTTCTCAATAAACTTGCAACCCTGTTGATTCACTAAAGCATTTACATAACCCCTTGAGTTACAAGCAACAATAAGACAACATACAGTCTTGAGGGACTACAACTACAATCTAGGCTCTTTGTTCAAAGATCATAAAACATTGAAGCTCATTGACATAGGAGACAAGATTCAAGATGAAACTCAACCTGCTTTTCTTTGTATTAATCTCTTTGAAACAATACAACCATATGCATGAAATGAAAACAAGAAAACACCTAAGAGATCTGAACTATATTTATTATCCTTCCTAAAGCTATTCATACAAGAGAAATTGCTGAAAATATATGGTATCATAGTATGGGAACATATCAAAATTGGATCTGAAACTTGGTATCACAGCAGTGACTGGTTTTTCTCCAAAGACTGGAACCTCTACAATGGATGAAAGAAAGAAAGATATAGACCAAGATGAATTCCTGGATATGATTTGAAGATGATATGTGTCCACTTGGAATTCCATCTCTTGCAACTGAATCACCTCTTTCATCTTTCTACCTCTTTGATTTGATTTGGTTTCATCATTTTTATATAACAAACTTCTAAATATCTCAACTAAATGATGAAACCTTTTGAGTTATCAATAATATCTTATCAAAAATTAGTTTAGATCTTCCTCAACTGAATACAGTTATAAGATAGGAATTTGGAAGAAAACCTCCTATAGCTCAAACCAGTGATATTTTGTGAAAAAACCAACCCCAGAATCAAAAATTTCAGTTTCTCATGATTCTAGCAATATATAACATCGCTATATTTTCCTTCCAGAAACCCATTAAATCTTAATTTGAAAAATGTCCCCTTGTTACAACTACTAGGTTTGCAACTTTTAAATTTTAAAATTTCAAAAATTTAAAAGTTCTAAAGTCATAACTTTAGAAAAAGGGCCTCTTTAAAATTTAAACTCTCAACGTGCAAACCCCTTGAGAAAACTTTTTTTTTTTTTAAATGCCAAGTTTAAGACATTTTATTTTCTCTCCTATGCCTCTATCTAGTCAATAGCCTTTGACCGATTGACACTTGTCAATTTTGTACTGGTCAACTACTGCACATGAATGCCACATGTCATCTTTTGATTGGCCCACTGCCTACATCTACCACATCACCATCTGAGCAGGGCCTGCTGACACATGTAAGTAGCCTGCTTACCCACTTTATGTATCCACCAAGCATCTATGTTTTGCAAAAATGTGTTGTCTGTTAGATCATGAAACGTGTCATGATCTGGGACCTCCATTTGAAAATGCTCTTCATTGCAACCTTGTCGCATGTGCGAGACCCACTACCACATGGTAGCATCCTGCATTCTCGCATTCTTTATTGATCAGGCAACTCTATTTTGCAAGTGTGCACCAGCCCTTAGATCATGACATGTGGTGACATCTAGTTCAACGGTGCCACATCATCATGCATGCTTGTTCATTTAAAACTTTTCTTGTTGGATCCAGCTGACGTCATTGTCTAGTTTGGCTGCAGGTGGGGCCCCTATGCAAGAACCTTTGCTTCTAAAAGGAGTTGTCTAATAGATATTAAGCCTATTGTAAGAAAAAGTATTTAAATACTTAAGAAAATCCTTGTAACCCCAATGTGGGACAAAAACTTTTGAAGGAACTCTACACTACATCCTTCTCTGGCGATTTTCATTGCCTTCTTCCTTTTTTAGACTTGCTAACTTCCCTGATGCCTGCTATTTTAACCATCTCCTCCTAGTATAACACGGTGGTCTCTCCTCAACATTGTGAGGATCTGCACTTTCCATGCATGATCTTCTTTTACAGCATGGGGTTTCTTAGTTTCTCCCTGCTATGGTGTCATGCCCTCTGATGGATTCAAATGAAAACTTCCCTCCTTGTCTAATTGGGAGATCTTTTTCATTTAATGCATGGGCCTTTTTTTAATGTGGATCTATTCTCCTTTTCAAATGTCTACTAAGTTGCTTGCATGAGCTTCTTCTTAAGAATGCGTGAGTGTTGTTGGCTAGCTCCCTATTTTTTTGTTACTTGATCTTGCAAGGCAGCTTTAATTTTTTTTAAAACAATTTCTAAATTGCCACAAACCTTTAACATGTTGTGGCTTTAATTAATTTCTCTGCTATGTGTTCCCTCTGATGTTGGGCATGAGATCCTTTTAATGTCACTGCCTTTGACAGGTCAGTTTGCTTCATTCACTTTGTAATTTTGGACTAGTGACATGTTTACATAACCCCATCAAAAGATCCAGGTCTTTGAGCCATGCTTCTATACCAAGCCATTTTGTGATAAGATCCTGCAAACCAGGATTGCTTACAGCCAACCACTTCCGCTGAGTGACACCATTTGTTATAGACTGGAATTTGTGAGGTGAAATATCAAAGAAGTCCTTGAAAAGAGATGTTTTAAGTATTTTTGAGTGAGATCGAGACACTCCATTCATGCTATGGGAGGCCACAATAGATAATTTTTCCATACGAACACTCTCCACAGCACCTTCTTCAATGATTGACATTCGGGCAAGACGATCAAAGTCTGAACTAATATGTTTCTTCAAATCCTCTAAGAAGAAGAAAATTATATCATATATAATTTGTAAATGATGGGGTAGAAGGTTTCCCAAGAGCTCTACAAGAACCTTCTCCAAAGCTTCTGCCTTTGTGAACTTCCTCCTCCATTTTCCCATAAAACTTTATTGGATATCTTATATGAACACGCTCAATCTCCTGAGGATTACCGAAGTTTAGCCAATAGTCTGGATGTTCATGTTGAAACCCATCAAGTATAACTTTTCTAAATAGTCCATATTGATAATTATGTATTTTATAGTCTGTTCAAGAAAAGTATCTATGCTGTACTTAATTGCATTTGGTATTAGATCGCGCAATTCTTTAACATGATCTTGAATCTGCTACCGATCCTTGGGTCTTGGTCTGCTTGTCTTCCCTTGTTTGCAAGCTCTACCAATGGTATTTGGTGTGTCCTCATGCTTGTATCTATTTACCCATTTGGTGCACAAAAAAAGAGGACAAATCTGAATAGGGGAAGTACACTTGTAATTGTAAGTATTATTCTTTGAATCCTGTGATACCAGTTGTTTATCATTTCGACTAAAAGTAGGCACCACACTACTCGAAAGTTCACAAACTTCAAAGCATGGCTCCTGTTACCAAACAAAAATTCAATACCCTCATAACACTGTATCCTCATAGATCTCTAAACACCATATTAGTCTGATATCATTTAGCTAGGCCCCAAAGCGGGTCCGGCTAAAAAAAAATTCATTTTTAGACAACTGAACCTTCAAATTAATCTATTGATCATCCCGAACTTATTAGAATCAAGTTCGATTATTGAACCATCATTAAAACCTCATTTTTACCCTTTCTTGTAACTTGTCAATTTTGTGTCAGGAGGTCTGTTGATTGGCCTTAAAAACTTATCCAAACATCTGACCGGGCTCTGGAATTGAACACATTGATTCTAATCTGCACTCTTGCACCTTCTTGAATCTTGTCTCATAACGAATTCGAGGTCAAAATATATTCAATTTTGAAGTTGACCTCTCAAAACTGCTTGCAAGCAAACATGTCAAAAAACACTAAATTGGGTTTGAAATTGGCTTTGAAAATTGGGTAGATGAATACATGGGAGAACGAAAACAGGGGTGTTGGTTCACTATCACAAGGACAATATGAATTTGGGATTTGGGCTCATGAAGAATAATAGGACATAAATGATGATCAGTCAAAGTAGGCTACTTGGATTTTGACAACAGGAAACAATGTCTGAAAAGTGATTTTTGCAAATGGAAAGGACCTAGAAAAGTGTGTAAATGGATTCATCAAGACATAAACACGGACAAACTTGGAGTATTTTCAGGGGACAACATAGTGGTACAATCCTTTTGATCTCACCTATCATGGATCTCAAGTTATGATGTTCCAAACAGAGGTTCCAACAAATCTGCAAATCTTGACACTAGTAGAACTTTAGAAATTGTGTTTGGAATCGCGTTTGAAAACCAATCAAATGGATTCATCATAAGCTGAAACTTGAAACATAAAAAGTCTCTGACATCTAAAATGTAGCACAAAAATAAATTTAGCATTTTGGTCAACTGGTCAAAAGTTATTATAGGTCAAATAGGGCTTCCCATAATTCAAAAATAATTGCAAAAGCATGAAAACAGTAAGTGACCAACTTTGAGGGGTTCAAAACCTAGTCAAATGGATTCAAAATGACTCAAAATTTGAAACATAGGCTCTTAGTTATGGGCACTAGATACTACCAAAGTGACAAGTCATGAAAAATTTTTGGGTACAAGATATTCAGATGCGAACATAGCCTCTTGTCACTGTTTGACACTTAGGGGAAAATGCAGATTTGAAATGTGCTCAAAATGAGACTTCACAAAATGGCTCAGAATGGCAATTTAACTTCAAGGAACATGTGGATAGGCTGAATGGAAGATTTTAGAAACATTAAACACCTCACGGGGCTCAAAGGTATAGTCAAGTACAGCTAGGTACATATGCATTTATGGGGCTTGATTTGACTCAAAATTTCAAAAGATGCTCAAAATGAGAATACAATTTTGAGTGCCAACAAGCTCCATCATCTACAAGGTAATAAACATCAACATAACCATTATATAATTTAATTTTTTCATTGGTTAGCCATGTCCAAAATCTATCTCGAGTTTGGTACTCATTGAGACATTCAGACCAAAAGTTTTCAATATCTAGAACATGCCTATAGGCATATCTAAAGTTCAAATGATCCCTTACAAAGTTAACTAGATCATATTGAGGCCTAAGCATCTCATAGTATAACAACTTAATCTTTCTCTCAAATCTTTTTACCAAATTCTGAGCATCTGATATGGAGGCATATAAATATGGCCCAACCACTATAGGGAAGGGAATCTTGGCTATCTTCTTTACATTGGAGCACAGGGTATTCACTTCCAGGATTTGTCAACCTAGTTCAACTAGGACCACCTTGTCTTCAAGATACCTCAGAAACCTCTTAGGAAATCCATCATAAGCTCCTAGTTGCAAATAGGAGAAACTCAAAAACTAGATGACTGAGCATCTGAATTGGCTTATGGCCAAAATTAGCTCTGGTGAGAATCTCCTTTCAGGGCATCCTTGTAATTCTCGGCATAGCCTCATTGTGAAGGCATCATTAACAGCTATGTACTCCTGATAGCTTCTTTCTAGCTGCAAATATGGATAAGAGGACATGTAGGGAGGTCAAGCCACAAGTGATGAGTTGCCAATTCATAGATTAGCTAAGAGGACATGTAGAATCGCTTGAATCCTTTGACCAAATTCAAGTAGGAGGTGAGATCATCATAGATTATATTTGTCTGGTCAATCTACATATCCTCCTTGTACTAGGAAGAAATAGTGCTCGATTTTCAATTTGACGAGGAGTAATTCTTTAGCTATCTTGCACACCTCATTCTTTCACTTTCTACCAAAAGCTTTTAACATTGCATCTTCTTCATAATAGGTTCACATCTCTAACACTTAATTCTCTAGAAGTATCTTTTTAGCATATCTAAAGGATATTCATATTCTAGAGTAACTTGACTTTCTATTTTCAAAGCCTTCAAAGAAATGGCCTTTCTCGTTGCCTTGAGCTTGAAAACTCTTTTCCTAGCAACATTTCTTGGACTAAAGAACAACAAATAACACTTTATTCCTTTACTTTAATCTGATGACTTTGAAACTAGATCTCAAGCATGCCTTATTGATTATGAGCCCATAAATGGTTCATTCAACATCATGCTCACATTATTAGATCATTGGAATTGATATTTGGCTTAAACTTATATAGCATTGAAAGCAAGACAAAACAACTTCACTTCCATGAGTATGCAATAGAAAACCCATATACCCATGTTCCTTCATAGCACTTGATTTTACCTCCATGAATTTGAATGGGACTCACTTTGGCTTCGATCTAAAGCTTTAACCTAGTGAGGATGAAATCATGAGTATTATGCTACTTCACCACTTTAACCATGAGTCATCCTTAACTCCTTGTGATGGTGCAACTACCTTTATCTTTACCTTTGTCATCCCTTTGCAACTACAAAACACAAGGCTTGCTCTAACAGTACAATGTTGTGATTGCTCAGGCCTTAACTATCTTGATTACCCTTTTTGCACCTTTGTAACTTAAGCTTTCACTATAAATTAGACTCCTACAAATTTGCAATGACCATCTAAGGTTAACTATTTACTTTCATCATAACCTCGCAACTTGAATCCTTAACTCATTTCTTAACCCTACAAAGCAACAATCAAAGCATTTTTTTTACTTCTCCACTTTAACTTTGGGTTACTTTTAACCACCTATGATGATGCAATAACAACTTAACTATTGTTGTCTTTCACACCTTCACAACTTCAAATTCTTAAAGCTAGAAACAAGTCACGATCATGCAATTTTTAGTAAATTGCTCCTTCACAACTCTAACTTGGCAATTAGCATTAACATTTACGATGATGTGATGATCATTTTGAAGACCACTTCACTACTTCATAGCCTCTCAAACAACATAAAATAATCATATTCTCAACTTAGTAATCCCTATCATGGCTTCATCCACTTAATAGAGTTTTCTCAAGGAAAAATATCATGGAAGCTCGAAATTCATGGGATATCGAATGATAGGGCAAGATAGTAGAGAATGAAGTGTGGAAAACTTACTTCAAATCAGGAGGACACTAGAAAACACTCCAACCATACCTAGATCACCTAGACCCTATGCACACTAGAAAATAGGAAACTCACTTACATGATGGGTAAGAGGTGATGCAAGGGAAAACCGAAAAATAAAGAAAGTAGAGCACTCAGGAAAGATGAAAAGTAAGTGACCTAAAAGATACTTAGACACATTTTGGACACACACTCACTTTAATACCAATTACTTCAATCACCAAAGGGGTAAGACTAAAACTTGGCCATAGTTGGCTCTAACTTGGGACTTAGGCATTTCAAATGTCTGAGAAGAGACCTAGAATATCTAGCTTTGCACATCCAAAATGGAAAATTATAGTGGGAAACTAAACAAAGCATGCAACATAAAAGAAAACTAACCTAGGAAAGTAGGAAAACAAAGAAAGGAAAGATGAAAAGCAACTTACCTAGACTAACACTAACTATACGAGTTACCTACTTTCAATTATGAACTTGGTATAACTTTAGATCTTGGCCATTCTAGGAAAATATTAGAATCTCTCCAGAAGGATATGCCAAAATGAAAGAATTGTTCTAGTTTTCTTGCATAATCTTGAAAGGGCCCTTCTAGAGGGAGTCAAACTTGTGATGCATACCTCTGGGCTCATGCCTTCTATCCCATAATAGGACTAGGTCAGCCTCCATGAAATTACTTGGTTTGGCCTTCTTATCAAATAATTTATTCATATGCTTATGATGCTATGTAATATGATCAACAATCCTTTTTCACTCTTCTTCTAGCTTAGTTAGGTACATAATGTACTTCTCCAATCCATCTTGGAATACTAGATTCTCAATCACTTTTTGTAGTCTACAAATGGATAGCTCTAATGGGAGAGGAATATTGGCTTCAACTCTATATACTAGCTCGAATGGGGAAATATTGATTTCCTTCTTAGGTATTAGTTTGTCTACCCAGAGTGCATCACATAGTTTCTTGTGCTCGTTCTTCTAGTTCTCAAAAACCAGCTTCTTAATGATATTGATCAAGTTCTTATTGCTCAATTTTTCTTGACTATTTTCTTGAGGAAAGAAATATTATGAATGACTTAGATGTATACTGTTGTTTTAGTAGAATTCTATAATTTCCACAAAAGAAAAATAAGAAGCATTATCCATGACAAGCTTCATTGGTACCCCAAACCTTATTAAACTATTCTCCTTGATGAACTCATAGATGAACTCATAAGTAGTTTTCTTAGTTAGCTTGGACTCGACCCATTTGATGAGGTAATTTGTAGCAGTGATGACATACAAATTACTAGCAAAAGAGGGTAGATTGATTGGTCCAATGAAATCAATTCCCCACTACTAAAAGGGGCCTTCAATTACAATTAGCTTTAGGGGTAGAGCAGTTAATTGAGGATTTTTGGAGAACATCCCACTTTTTGTACTTGGCTACCCACTTATAAGCATCCTTGAACATGTCAGGATAGAAATAGCATTTCCTCAAAGTCTTGTATGTTGTGACTATCAATGAAAAATGACCACCATAGGCCTCATTGTGGAAACTATGAAGAAACCTCTCTTGTTGAGGTTCATCCACACATCTCAAGAAGGTTCCATCTATTTCTCTCTTGTACAATTGATCATCATATATGGCATACTTAGCTAATTTTATTCTGAGGTCTCTTTTATGCTTGTATGTTAGTCCATCAGGGCAGTCTCCATAAGTTAGAAAATAGGCAATGTTTGAGAACTAGGGATATTGAATATTGACCATTAGTGCCCTTGAAGATTCATCTTCTTGGCTTAAGTCCTAATTTTCTACAATAATCTTGCATAATCCATTCTTATGCACCAATTTTTTTGGCTTCAGGTTGATGTCATATTGTTGAACCTTTTCTATCCATGCACCTCCAGTGTTGTAGCCTATCTCTTATTGAGTCAATATGTTTTTGATAGATGAATCAGGTACAAAAATAATAGAATGAGAGTGCAATACATAGAATCTAAAAAATTTGAGTGTTCTTACTACTGCATAGGCATTTTTTTCCATTTGAGAGTATCCCAACTCAGGCTCCTTAAGTGGGGTACACATGAAAGCAATTGGCGCTTGGATACCTTCCTTGTTCTCTTACATGAATATTATAGATAGTATATGAGTTGAGGCATAGTAGTACAATATGAACTCCTTGGTATAATTTCAATGTACCAACATGGGTGCTTTGGCTATGGCATCCTTAATTTGATCTAAAGCCTTTCTTCCATAATCATTCTATTTGAAGCTTTGACTTACTTTCATCATATCAATAATGCACTTGGTGATTTCAAAAAAATCAAGGATGAAATGCCCTAGAAAGTTTACATTTCCAAAGAATGATTTGACTCCAGATTTGCTTCCCAAAAAATTTAGCTATTGGATGGCTCTAACACTCTCTAGGTCAATCTTGATGCCTTCCTCAGAGACTATGTGACCCATTAATTTTGCTTCTATAACACAGAAGATTGATTTCTTAGGAATGAGTGAAATCCCATGCTCCCTGCATCTTTTTAACACTTTCTCCAAGCCCCTTAGATGATTTTCTCTTTTCTTGGAGAAGACTGTCAGATCATCTAGGTAGATAAAGATCATCTTATCCTTTAGATCAATGAAGGAGGAATTCATAGCCTTTTGAAAGGTGACACCATCATTAATGAACCTAAAGGGCATTCTATTATATGCAAATGTTCCCCAAGGAGTGGTGAACATAGTCTTGAACTGATCTTCTAAATTTACATCAATTTGGTTAAAACCTAAAAATCCATCTAACATCGACATCATTTCAGAGTCGGTCACTGTTTTTAGTAGATGACCCATATTGGGCAAGGCATAATTGTCCTTTAGAGATACTTTATTCAAATTCTTGAAATCCATGCAAATTCTAATATCCCCGCTCTTTTTTTAGACTTGGACAATGTTGGCTATCCATGTCGAATGATGTATGGGATATTGCTTCTAGCATCTTGTGAACTTCCCTCAAGATGCCATCTAAGACCATACAGTTGTAGTTATGCTATTTTTTACTAAATGGAGTAGCCTCAGGCTTGAGGGGAATTTTGTGCTTGAATTCACCATTCCTAAAGGTCTTTAGGTCTTCATATCCCCAAGAAAATACATCTTGGTATTATGTCAATAGATCCTTATCTTTAGCCCTTTCTTCCTTTGAATGAATACTATCGATATTAACCATCTTGGGTTTGTATTTGATGACAATATTCATTCCTTCATACTCTCTAAAAGTTCCACCTTTCCTTATCCTTTCCCTTCTAATAAATTCATCATGGCTATCAAATAGTTTCTCAAGGGAAATAAGATGTCGAGGGATTTTTTTTCCTTTGAGTTGTTTAGCTTTGAGTTCCAACTCTTTCTTGGTGTTAGGGAAGAAATATTTGTAGGTATTTTTGCTCCCTTCAAAGTACTGGTCACTGAAAGGTTCAGATCCTTCTAGAAAATATTGGATCTTCTTATCATCATTGAACACTTGTCATGTCTCAACATTGTTTAGAACATTTTTCCTAAACAAGACTTTGACCTTATATTGGTTATCTGTCAAAAATAGATGGGGAAGTAGTAGTGAGGATGATTTAGCTAACAAGTCTACCCATGCATTCCACTCCATTGGAATAACTTTAGTTGAGAAGGCATCCAAATGCTTAATCTCATCCCAGACCCTATTTCTATAATTCCTGAGCCTTGCATTCTTTATAGTGTACTAAGCTCAAACTTGTTTTACTATAAGCTCCACATATCCTTGAGCTTTTAAGAATTTCACTCCTCTCTACTTTGTAGCAGTAATACCCAACAATAAGGATTCATACTTCATTGTGTTGTTGGTGTTTTTGAATTGCAACTTGTATGCAAGATGAGTTACATCTCCATTTGGGGATACAAACACTACACCAAGTTCTAGATCTGGCAGTAGTGCAACTGTCATTGAACTCTAGGGTCCAAATCTCTAGGTCACTAGAAGGCTCTATTTGTTCATTAGAACAATTGAAGTTAGAGAACATCATTTAATTTTTGAACTCCATTTCTTGATATAGAAATTGTACCTTAGGATCATCAGACTTCAAGATTGTGAACTTTCCCTTTTCCTCATGTTCTAACTCAATGTTCTTATTATCCACAAGAATGATGGTGTAAGACCAATCCATCTTGATTTCCCCTCCCATATCTCTATAGAATCTTCTACTCAAGAGCATACCATAGCAGGTTAGAAATCTGCTACTAGGATGGTTAGCTTCATTCTCTTTGTAGGATGAGCAGTTAATGCTACTTGTGTGTCTTTCACTTGACCTATTAGAGGGACCTTCTTTGCATCCATGGAATAGCAATGTCCAAAGGTTTTGGTAAGGTTCAAGCCAAGGTCACAAGCAACTAAAGAGGGCATGACATTAGCAAAGGCTCTAGAATCAATAATGCAATTTCTAAGCTTATGGTCATTTATGTATAAGGACACATAGAATGGGTCTGGCTTCTAACTAGTGGAGGTAGCCAAAATTGATGCTTCTTCCTCTTTGAAGAGCATAGAAAAAATAGGCTCTTCATCAGCTAGTGGACCACTATCCAACTGAGGTTGGTTATTGCTAATGGTAGAATTCAAAGTAGGTTGGTTTTGGCATTAGCATCACTTTTACAATAATATACTATCTGTTGTAATTTAGTAGGATGAGTCTTGAGATAGTTAAGGGGAAACACATAGATATGAGCATCCTTAAAATATTGTATTATGTTAAATGAAGATTGAGGCTTAACATTTGGATTGAACTTTGATTGCTCTTTTTTCCAGGATGAAAAAGTGGATGCTCCAGCTACAGTTGGAGACAGGCCAATGGTTGTGTTCCAGGAAGGAACAAAGTTCATCAAGTTCTTATCTCTCTAACTTTTCTTATCCAGAGTCATATAAATTCCATCTAAGGTGGCAAATCAGTCACCTCCAAGCTCTGCATCTGATTCATACTCCAAAAAGAATGTTCTAGAGTTGCCATGGGGAGTAGAGTCATCTTCACTTTTGGGGTACTTGATGGCTAACTCATTAGAAGTAGTGAGTTACTTATATTTGTTCATTTCTAGGAAGGAATCATCATTGTGATCTGCATGTAAATTAAAAATGCACATATTTTTCTTCTTGGGAGGTGCCACAATAGCAAGCTTTTGTTGAGAAGATGGCAATTGCAATGGTCTTCCTTCGTGTTGCCTTTGAGGAATGTCTTGATATGGTTGTTGGAGAAAAGCGTCAGGTTTTCGCATTTTTCTCTTCATGGAAATCATTTCATTAGAGAGTTTCTGAAGCATAGCTTCAGTATTGTTAGTTACACCATGCGCAGAGCTTGTAGATGCTCCACTCTAAATCTCTATTTTCCATTTCCCAGCTACTATCAAAAGCATCCTCCAATTCGATTGCCAAGGTTTGAGTAGCGAGAAAATTAGCCACATGTGCACATCTAATTTGAAAGCTTATGTTAGGGGGCATGGAGGCAATGAAGAACATCTTCTGGTTATCAGCAATAGGCCTACTTGTAGTAGCGATCCTATTGAACAACTTATTGAATTTAGCAATGTAGTCCCTCATAGGAACATTGGGTTCCTTTTTGATCTAGGTAAGTTGAGCTAAGAGAGTATGCTAATGTTGTAAATTGGCTAATAAAGATATGTAATTGTTTTCATTTATGGTAACACATGATGTACATGCTTATAGGAAACCTAAAAAACAAAGATACTTAGTTCTTGGTACTCAAAAAATTGTCTAAGTATGAATTTGGCTTACAGCAGTGTACTATTTTGTATGTAACTTGTTACTGATGTCATATTATGACTAGAAAAGTTAGATGGAGATATTATGCATGTTGATGATGATGTGTATAACCTCAGACATTAATATAAACTATATAGAAAAGAGATATTCATGTTTTACCAATGAAATAGGATAGCAAAATTAAAGGAAAGGAATTATTTTGTTTACAAAATAATTACTTGACTAATTAGGGCCAACATCCTAGATGTTTACTCTAAGTTAGAAAATTATATTATGGTCTTAGTTGGCCTAGTAGAAATTTATGAAAAGGCATGGTATTTATGCAAAGGACATCTTGTAAAGAGAGTGTAGTTATTGTGTACTATTGTGATATGTGAACTTTCTATAAAGCGATATATGTGAAGTTTTGAGAAGCTATTTTTGTGATCCGAGATCGAGTTGAAGATAGAGATTAGTCAAGAAAGAAGCTATAGCATCTATATTCTAGAGGACTAATTACTTTTTTGGGTAGTGAGCTCTTCTTTTAATTGGAAGTGCATGTTTGGGTAGTGGGCTCATCTTGCATCTACTATACTACAACTTCTAACAAGGTTGGAATCTCATAACAGGAATTCAAATTATCCTAACAGGGACTCTCGATACTAAATTTGCTCATTGACTCCTAATAGGGTTCATCCTTTAACAAGGAACATTTATATCAGTATATTATCTAGTGGGTTTCATCCCCACTAGGGTTTTCCCTTGGCCAAGGTTTCCCTAGTTGAAAAAATATGGTGTTATGAGTTATCTTTATGCATGGTTATTGTTATTGTTCAGCATTACTGTATTACTTTCTTATGTATGGTTCAAAATAATAACTAACATTCAATTGGTGACTAAAGTTTGTAAATTACTAATTCATCACCCCCCCTCCTTAGTAATTCCTATTTCTAATAGCTCATCCTTTGTACTCTTATAGAGTGCTTCAAATTGGTTATGCATGTCATCCCAAGTTGTGATGCATCCTACTAGAAGGTATTGAAACCAATTAGTTGCATTATCAACCAAGGTTACCACAAACATCCTTACTAAAACATCTTCATGTTTAGGGAAAATGACACTACATGTGATGAAGAAAGTTGTGATGTTCTCATCAGTAAAGACCTTCCCATCATCATTAAATTTGGAAAAAATCTTTCTAGAAGCTCTAGGGAGGTCATTGTTGGTAGCAAGTCACAAAGGTTCAATAGCATTACCCCAAGGAATGGCTATTGAGGTAGGGGGGATTAATAGTACAGCCTCAAAAGTGATAGCAGTAGGAATAACAACTCCATAAAGAGTGAGGGTGTTGCACAATGGTGAGATTTGACTACAAAAAATAGGAAGAAAAGATGAATGGCTATGTATTTGGGAAATAAGGCGAGGTGGAAGAAAAAGAGCACCACATATACCTTGATATATTGGATCCCAAGAGTGTGTTCTCCCTATTCCTACAGGATCTTCCAATATAGGGAACTAAGCTTTATACAATTCTTTGAACATAGGGTCGACTTCCCCTCTACCATGAGTGTTGCGGGTATATGTAGAATCCAAGGTGAACTATCTTGGCTCACAATAAGCACGCTTCTCTTAATCTTCTTTCTTGTAAAACTTCCTGACAATATTCAACATTGGCTTCCTTTGTTTTGGGGGAAAAGCTTACTCTTCTATATTGGTCAAGGGATTTTTTTCTTTTCCAAGTGAGGGTATTCAACTGATTCATTATGTCCTCTTGTTTGTCCTAGAAACAAAGTTTAGGTTGCACTACTAGGATTTGTCCCTCATGAGGCAACACCATTTCTCCTTAAGATTTTTTATACATGACTCAACTATTTGAGTGCCATATATATATCTCTAAGTTTCTCAATAAAGCCATAGATAGAATTACTTAAGAGAACTTAGGACGTATGAATATCTTCACCAGTAGAGTCACCAAAAACTATTGGTTAAAAGTTTGTCTTCCTTGACTTTTTTTTTTATACTTGGACTCTTAGACTACCCAATGGCTTGTGGAAAACCAAGAAGTTAACTACATAATGGGTCAATGTAGTAGTCTATCAAGAACCCCTAAATTGAAACTACAACTCCCTTATGAATGCAAGATATCCAATGAATTTGTCTTTCAAGTTGTTGGTGTTTTTTCAACTATTGAGAAACAAGATATCCAATATCAAGATAATGAAAGCATGTAAAACCTAAGGATCAGCTACTTCTTATAAACAATTGAATATGTTTCTTATCTAGACCCAACTACAATTAAATCAAAATAGATTTCCTACTCTTTAGGCTTTGCAAAACCAAGGTGGGTATACCTGAGGGATGTTTCAATTGAAAGCTATTGAATAAGAATCTATTAGTTTCATTCTAATTCGCATCTCCTATCTTTTACATATACATATTTTATTCATTCCATGACACCTTAAGATAATACACATCCCTTATAAGAATATTTGGTCACAATTCTTCTCAGATTTGCAAATATTTCTAGCAATAGTAGCTAACTAAGGCTTATAGATCAAATGCAAACAAGTATTGACCAAAATTGAGATCTTTCAAACAGTGAAATAAAAATTGATTTTGAGTTTGAGTGTGATGCGTGTCTATGATTTCTTCACATACAGATCAAATTTAATAGATCATTGCCTTATCCATTATGATTCAGAGTCCATTCAATTGCTAGATCTAATTGATTTCTTTACAAACAACATTATCAACAATTCTTGCTAAAAATTATACTTGCAGACATCCTTCCCATTACCATGGAAACCCTATCAATACTACTAAAGCATTTATTTAATTCATTGAACTAATAGCAATGGTGAATTGATATACAATTTGATTCAATTATATTCAATTGGACAAGCTTTGCTTATACAATTTCAAAATAACTAGGTAAAAGAAATGGAGACAAAATTCAGCTAGAAAAGATGTGGTGACAGTTCATCTTTGTATTAATTTCATTTTGAAAATAATTGTATACAATTGAAAAAGACTTAGAATAACTCAAGATAAAACATCTAAATCCTATCAAGTTGATGTATTCTCATAAACCTACAGAGAAAATATATCACAAAGTATTCATAAAAAGGACTAGACCAAATAGGCTTAGTAAAGACTTGGAAAGACAACAATTTAGACCCTTTCTCTAGCCCTAGGATCTCACTTAAATAGTGTGAGATGCAACAAGCTTCAGGCATAGAGAACTGACAGTTATCCTTTTGACAAAAGATATTTACACTTTGTAGCTGTCACCAAAAGACAAAATTGTGTGTAACAGAAAAACTTTACATCAAAATATTCTTTAAGTGGGCCACTTTTCTGTTACAATTCAAAAACTATAAATTCCATGATTTATTCTTTTTTTATTCTCATTTTTCGAAGTATGTGGCCATCAAGCTTGCTAATGATGTGTCTTGTTCTGGTACCCACAAATTAACCTCAACTTGGGGGTTTTCATTGTCTTCATCATGAACTATTAAGGTAATAGTTACTTTTACATCCTCATCTACCCCATCATCTTCTATCAAATGTTCTAAAGACATTGATTCTTCTTTCCACTTGTTAAAAATAGTGTCATCAAGCCAAGCAAAATTTAGGATTTCCCACTGCAACTTTATTACAAAATTTTTGACTTTTTCTATTTCAACAAGATCTTTTTTTATGACATTGTAAAATAATTGCACTTTGACCAGCTCTTCATTGGTCATTACCCATAAATATATGCCCCTTTTCATTTATAACATTATTTATTCTATGACATAATAGTTCATCTAGTTCCTTTCCCCATTCTTCTTTTTCTTTTATTCTGTCAACCTTTTTAAGGGCACTGGGAAAAAGGTCAAACTTCTCTGTTATGTACTTGGAAAAACAAATTGTTATTCTCTTCTGAACAAAATTTTTTTTCTCATCAAAGTCTTTCAAATTACTAAGTATATCAAAAATCTTCTCTAATTGATGGCAAGGTAATTGGATGATAGAAATACACATGACAGTAATATCCTCATTTCTTTCACTCCATTTATGCACAATGGGCTTCAAATTGTCTTCATCCCTCTTTATTTCATCCCATATATCTTGGATTCTTTCCAACAAGTCATAAAGTGTTGGCCACTCAATTTTATCTACCTAGTAAAAATTATTTGCCTAAGCTTCTCTTCATACTAATTATTCAATTCAATCTGCAATTCATATAACTTTGTTTTTTCTTCTTCAAACTCTTCAGCAGTATAGAACTTAGGCCTCTATGGGGTATTTGGTAACTCAATAATGGGGGTAGATTTAAATGGCTCAACTAGGGGGCGAGGATATACAATTCTTGGTCTACTAGATTCTCCTGCTTTCCTCTTTCCAATTTGTTTGTCCATTTGGGATATTTGGTTTTCCAGTAATTGTATCTATTTTCCTCTTTCCTCATATGCCTTAAGTATTTCTTCAAACTTGGCATTGAGTTCTAAGAATCTACTTTTTTCTTTTCCTACCACCACATTCCCAAACTCTATTTTTTCTTTAGCCATTCTTGTAACCCATTCACTACCCACTTCATCAGCCCTGTCTACTGTAAGAGCACTAGTATGTTCTGCACTAGTAATTTCTCACATTCTAGTGTTTTTTCATTTTTTAATTGACCATATGACCAAGGCTTGATGATCATTACTAAATTTAATCACCCTATGTGCTTGTCATATCTCTTCCTCTATTTTATATTGCACATCTTTTTCTTTTTTGATAGAATCAAAGATCATAGCATTAGCTATGTCCCACTCAGGCAAAACTAAGACTCTTGACTCCCTAACCAATTGTCTTCCAGCCTTAGGTGTTAACTAGGCAAAATCGTCCAAAAATTTAGCCTTCACCTCTTCCTCAATGTCAGAGTCTAATTTATTTAGCTATTCTGCCTTTATTTTCTTACATTTTTCATCAAAATTTCCTATATTTTGTCTCCACAAAAATTGTGCAAATGCCCTAGATTTAAAAAAATTCTCATCATCTATGAACTTCTGAGAGGCTTAAGCAATAATAGGATCTATCTCCTTACCTCTGTAATTAGCAAGAGTGAGGTCAAAGGAGGGCATAGGAGGCTCCTAAGGCACTCCTCTTTCCATATCAGTAGTAGTAACTATAGACACCTAAAAATCCTTTAGAAAATAAAGTATTTTTATTTTCTAAAAAAGTCCCTGATGACATCATCATTTATTAATTAATTAATTATTATTTTTATTTATTTATTTTTATGCCATTAAATCTCCTTGTCTTAATTAAAAATATTTAATTAAGGAATCCCTCCCAAAAATGTTTAAATCTTATTTAAACATTATTTTTCTTATTTATTAATTATTTAATTAATAAATTGACCAAAAATCCCAAAATAAATTATTTATTTATTTTTTGCCCAAAACTTGGCCAATTTCCTTAAGACCACTAACCTCTTCCAAAATCTTCTAATCCTTCTTTAATTTTGATTAAAGGCTAATCCCATCATTTTCTACCCTTAATCCCAACTCAAAATATTTAATTAAGGTTAAATATTAATCCTCATGTTTATTAAAAATGTTTTAATAAATATCTCCTCAACTCAAACCCATGAAATAAATAAAACTTTATTTATTTCCTAAAAAACCTTTTATCCTCATCCTAGGAAATTCTAGACTCTTCTAGAAGCTCTTCATCCTCACCCTAAGCCTATCCCTAAACCCCCTTCTTAGCCTAATCCACCCCATCCACCCATACTAACCAAGCTTAGCTACTAACTCACCCACCCTCATTAAACTCCATCCACTTGCATATCTCTAACATCCCTAATCTAATCCTAAATCACCTCTAATCCCCCCCCTAACCTTGTCACATTCCCTAAGCAAGCTTAAGACTTTCCTAAACCAAGCAAAGTCAACAATCTCAACTCGCTCCAAAATATCCTAAACACCCAACCATGAATGCTCTTACAAGGCCATAAAGACTCTTATAAGCTCATTCATTGCTCTTACAAGCCATTATGAAGGGTCTTTATGAAGATATTATCCCTTGAGCCTCTTTTTTTGACTCATCCTTATCCTTTCCTCCATCCTCTCACTTTGTGACATGTGTCACTCCCTGATTGGTTGTAAGGAAGCACAATCCATGTGCTCTCCTCTCATGCAATCTGAGCCCTCCATGAGCTTTTCTCCATCCTTGCATCTTAGCCCTCAAACCCTCAAGCCCTTTGCCTATAAATTGAATCCCCTCCCAAGCCATTTCATCACAATCCTTGAGCTAAAGTTATAATGCCCTTTTGAGAAGCCTAAATTCATACTTTTCCATACACCAGCACTCAAATACCAAGAATCCATTGAAGTTAGTTTGAGAACCTTGAGCACACATCTTAAATCCATATCCAAATCAGACTCATCCCCAAATCAAGAGAAAAAACTCATTGAGATAGCCCCTTAATGGCTCACATTCTCATTTGAGTGGCTTCTCTTTGTCTATCTTATATGTTATGTTGATTTAGTTAATGTTAATGCTTTTTTTTTCATTAAATTAGTGTTTCTAGCATACTAAAGTAGCATATACAATAACAACTATATCTCCTTCCCCACCCATTTGTCTTAATCATTCTCTTAAGGATGCTTCATCTTCTATTCAAAGTGAGGTTTGAGTTGGTGAATACTCTTCCACATTAGAAGAAGATCACTATTCTAGTTTCTATCTTTTGGGCACACTGGTGGTAGGTGGACTCTCTAGTCTTGGCCTTCTAGGAGGGGGAACATGTTGTATATTTTGAACCACAATATATCCTACCCTCCTTTGTAAGGTGTTGGCTCCTGATTTAACAGTGTTTTAATAACCAAGTATATAGGGTAAGATTGCATCTATGGGAAGCTATCTCCAATAATGGACACAATTCATCAAGAACCCGGACCAACTATAAGGCTACTCCTACACTTCAGGCTCTGCAAAACCTAGGTGGGTGAACCTCTTAGGATCCAATTATGTGACTAGTGCAATGAGCATAATCAGAATCTAGAATAATAGATAAAACCCCTAATTCTTCTATACTTAACTAAGAAATCACAAGCATGAAATAGCTAAGAACATGATTCATGAAACTGGCAAGCTAAGTACGGGTTAACATTGAATAACTTTCAACATGAAAGTGGAAAAGTTTGATAAATGATGTTGATTCAACACAATCTCAAATATGCAGAAGTATAAAAAATGATCCTATAACTAATCAATGCCTAATCCATTGGGCAATTCCATGAATTAAAAACATACTTCTGTGACATCAGGACATATTTCGTATACCCAGACATTAGATCTATCTAATCAACTTGTGATTCAGACATCAGTGTTCATTTAGATCTCATTCTCACAAAATATCCTTCTCAAGTAACCAGTAACCTTGTTAAACATATCAAGCATTTACTTGGCCCTTTGGTCCAGAAGCAAAATACATCAAACATACAACTTGAAGGGGATGCAAATGGATCTTAGATCCTTGTTCCAAGACCACATAAGACTTACAGATTGTTGAGATAGGAGACAAGAACCAGAATGAAACTAGTGAAATTATTGCTCATATGTATTCATTTCCTTGAAACTATACATTCACATGAATAAAATTAAAACATGAAAACACCTAAGATATCAAAACTTGTTGTATTATCTACACTACTGCTATTTACATGAGAGAATTATGCTAAAGAATAGTGTCACGGTCAAGGAAACATGTCAAAATATTGGAACCAATGGTCACACAACAATGAAATTTTTCTTCCTAGAAACTAGAACATCTACAATGAGAAAGAGAGAGAATAATATAGGAGAAGAGTTAATTCCTAGATCTGATCTGTAACTGACAAATGTCCACTCATAATTCCTTCCCAAGAAGATGAAGCAACCTCTTGCTACCCTCTCTCTTCTGATCTAATTTGGTTTCATCATTTTTCTGTTACTAATTTGCAAATATCTTTGTTCAATGATGAAAACTTGTTTAGTCACCAAAAATATTTGATCTACCTTATGAAATACTGGTGAAATTTTGAGTTTTTACTGAGTGAATCTGATCAGAACTTGACACAAATAGCATTTTCATTTCCTTTCAACCACATTCAAGTCATTACTTTGCTAAAAAATAGTTTTGAACTTTGTCACCTGAATACAGTTGCAAATTAGGAACTGGGACAAAACCTCTTGTATCTTGAATAGACTGCTTCATGTGCAAAAAATAACCTTAGAATCGAAAAGTTCTTCTTCTCCAAATTCTGACGATATCTAATACTGCTAGGTTAGCCTACAGGAAACCTCTAGAAAGTCAATTTGAAAATCACTCCTCTGGTAGAAGGTTTAGGTCTGCACTTTGAAATTTAAAAATTCAAAAATTTAAAAGTTCTAAAGTCACAACTTTAGAAAAAGACCTTTTACATTTAAAATGTGAACGTGCATATTAAACCTGGGAAAATGCTTAAAATATTTAATATTTTAATTATTTCACTTTTCCCCTTATTTCCATCTGGGTCAGCTTTGCCCTAACCCAATGCCATGTGTCACCTTCCCACAATCCCAAACTTTTTAAGCCCTTGCATCTTCGAGAAGCGAGCATGGGCTGACCGTCGAATTGGACATGTGTCACAATCTTAAGCATCTGTCATTTGATCTTTTGTTTGGTGCCACATCATCTCTAAGTGGGACTTGCTACCACATGGCAGCAGCCCGCTTACCTGCATTACCTATCCGGTGTACATGTTGATTTTGTGGGCATGGGCCCACTGTTGGATGAGGACACATGTCATCATCTAGGTGCATCTCACTTTTTGGCACCATGTCATTACTGTCTGCGTTCTTTACTAAAAATTTATGAATTTATGCACCAGCGGGCCATCCTCACAGGTCCCTCCAAGTGCAACTTGCCTTATAAAAGGCCAATGTCTATAGACAACTAATGCATTGTGTAAAAGAGTATATAAACCCTTTAAAATCTCCTTGTCTGGTGAATGTGGGATCAATCGAAAGTGGAAACTACCTCCATCAACGATGACCCTGTACTAATAACACCGCTCATGGATTGCTTCATTCATGACACTGCCAAAGGGACTCCATGAAATCAACTAGTGAGTCTCTGTTGACTAGAGGGCATCTTTCACTATGGGTTTATTTATAATGTAGGGTGCTCTTTTTACATGTAAGATGCTTCTTTGACTGGACAGATTTTTTCTGGTGGGTTGCCTCTTATCATTCGCTACCTTTGCTTCCAAATAAATGCATATTTTTTTTTTAGTCCCCTACCACTGATTGCTCTATATGATGTGTGGGGGGCTCTAAACTTGGTATCATTTTCCTTAGACAATGCATGGATTGTCTTGTGTGGCATGTTCTTGTGCTTGGTTAGGGACTTTCCATATGTGTGGGAAGCCCTTTTTTTATTATATGTCAATCCTCTGCTAACGTGGACCCCTGCATGGACATTTTATATGCTGACAGCTCTTTTTAAAAAGTGCAGGGTCTCCTACATTTCATGTACATGTCCACAAAGGCACTCTGGACAAAAGATGAGCCTAAAATTTGCTTGTAGTTATTTGAGTGTGCCTTTCCATACCCGGTCTGAGGTCCTCCAGCTGGAGCATGTGGCGACAAGGCACAAATGTGTGAAGTTGTTTGGATCACAAGTTGAGAGGCACATTTGACACAAGAAATTGAGAACTTGACAAGGAAATCCATAGTGAGAGTAGGCAGAAATGATGATAGTGCATATGATATTATGCTTGTAGGCTCATCATCATAAATGAAAAATAACTATGTTATTGATGCCAGATGGTAAAACTAACCTTCGTCCTCCATGACTACTAAGATTACTAAACAAGGATACAAATTTAGGACTATAGCCGAGAGGAGAACCTAGTCAAATTGACCCTAACACAATTCCCTTGAAACTTGTACTTTGCCTTTTTGACACTATTTTAAATAAGCAATAAGATTTAATTGCATTAGTGTTTAATATATCTTCAATCTAGCTTTGACTTGGGCATTCAACAATATCATGAGGCCAATGACTATTTATTATGGATAATGGATGTAGGTAGCAATCTTCTTTCACCTTTGGTGTATATGTGATCCAGTATGCCATTCAATCTTGAGGAAAATACATGTTCGTACCAAAACACATAAAGATGACAACCATAAAATCCCTTCATGAATTTTTTTTTAAAAACCCCAATGTCTTTATTAGTCTGATACTAGTCGAGCCCCAAAGTGGGTCCGACTAAAAAAAAATTCATTTTCGAACAACTGGAATGCTGAATTGATCCATCAATCACCTTAAATTGATTAGAACCAACTTCAACCACTCATTAATCAACTAAAAACCCATTTTACCACTGATCTACAAACTATGAATTTCATGTTAGGAGGTTCGTTGACTAGCCTTAAAAACTAACCTAAACCTCTGATTGGGCTCTGAAAAATTGGCACAATGATTCTTTGTTTCGCATACTTTTACCCCCTTGAATCATATCTCATGATGAATTTGAGGTCAAAAGATATTCGCTGTCAAAGTTTCCTTCTCAAAATTACCTACAAATAAACATGTCAGAAAACACTAAATTAGGTTCAGAATTGGCTTTGAAAATAGGGCAAACTGATACTTGGGAAAACAAAAACTAGGGCATTGGTTCTCTATCAAAAGGAGAGTATAAATCTTTGATTTGGCCTCATGAAAAATCATGGGGCATAAATGGCGAGCAGTCAAAGTGGGCTACTCAGAAATGCAGACTAGAAACAATGTCTGAAAAGCAATTTTTGCAAATGGAATTGACCTAGAAAAGTGTGCAAATGGATTCGTCATGATTTAAAAATTTGCACACTTGAAGTATTTTCAGAGGATAACACGGTGGTAAAATCCATTTGATCTAACCTATTATAGATTAGGAGTTATGACATCATGAACAGGGGTTCTGACAAATCTGCAAATGCTGACACTAGTAAAAAAATAGAAATTGCATTTGGAATCGTGTTTGAAAATTGATCAAACAAATTTTTCATAACTTGAAACTTGAAACATAACAAGTCCCTGATGTCTACAATGCAACGCAAAAAGAATTTTAACATTTTGATCAACTAGGTCAAAATTATAGCATGTCAAACAGGGCTTCCTAGAATTATGTGCAATGTGGATCAACATGAAAACAGTAAACTACCAACTTTGAGGGATTCAAAACCTAGGCAAACGGACTTAAAACAACTCAAAATCTGAAACATAAGTTCTTAGGTATGGACACTAGACACTTCCAAAGTGGGGAGTCATGAAACATTTCTAAGTACGAGATATTTACTTGCAAACATGGCCTCTTTTTGTTGTTTGATGCTTGGGTGAACATGCAGAAATGACATTGGCTCAAAATGAGACTTCACAAAATGGCTCAGAATGATGATTTAACTTCATGGAATGCTTAGGCAGACTAAATGAATGGTGTTAGAAACATTAAACACCTCAAGGGCCTCAAAGGTACAGCCAGGTACATGTGCATTTATGGGGCTTGATTTGACTCAAAATTTGAAATGGACGCTCAAAATGAGAAAGCAATTTTGAGCACCAACATAAGGTATACTAGCCTAGAGAAACTATCATTCTGCTATTTATTCTTCTCTCCACCTCTGTTGCTTTAACAGGATATGTTTTAGCAAAAGTAGCCTTCTTTTCATTCATGGTTTGCATTATTACAACTAAATTGTTCATTAATACATGCATTCTGGCCCCCCAATACTTCTTATCTTTCAAAGGATTATAATCAGGGTCAAAAGCATTAATGAATTCTAAGACTTTACTAAAGACTGTCCATTTTCCTTTTCTAACTACTGGTTCCTATAATAAAATATATATTTCTAATAACATCTTTAGGGAAGTATACATGCTGTGTAATATTCTTAGCTTTTTTCCTCTCCCTTAGGAGGTTATAGAATCCTTCTGGATCAATCTATCTTGCATGGGATTCTTCCATGTGACATCTATTCAAAAATATACTGAGATTTCTCCATCCCTTCTTTATAAAGACAAAATCATGAGCCACAATGACAACAGGAAAGGAAGTGCCTTTACCTTTTCTGATCATATCCCTTTCTTCAATGGTTCTAATTTGCCATAGAAATTCTACAATTCTTATCTTCAAAGGCACATGGAAAGCTAAAATATGAGGTTTTCCCAAAAAACCATAAACTCTAATCACAGTAGAAACATTGTATGGGATTATATCCCCCCAATTATGACTAACTAGATGTGCCTTAGCATGGTCCTTAGGTATGATTAATTCTAATAGAGGTTGTGGAATTCTTAGGCTATCCCCATTTAGGAGCAACCTAAGCCTTGATGCAAAATATTTGTCAAATTTGACATAGCTAGCATCCCTGGCTTCCCAAGTCATGTCAACACTCCATAGCTGAATTGGTAGCTTCTCACCATCCTTTTCTAGCTCCAGCTCAATTCCCTTAGAGAAAAATTTAACTCCCTTATAGAGACATATGTGCATCAACATGGAGTACTAGCAAAAAGGTTTGTTTACCTTACCTTGAGATATTCCCACCAAACCATTATTTCTCTGCAAGGAAAGTGGCAAAATCAAGAATGGTGCTCATTCCAAACTACAATGTCTGAGCCATAATAAGAACAATAGAACCTTGGATGTATTCCTCCTTGTCCATCCCAAATATCTTTCAAAGAGTAAAGTATAAGGCTTGGGCACTAGAATCAAAGTATTTCCTCATCAATGGCTCTGGGTGCATGGTGTAACTAGGGGTAGTGACCCAATCTTAGCAATATGTTGTTGTAATGGCCCCACTCTCAAATATACTCTCTATCTATCATATCTTGCTTGAAGATCATCCATATCAATAGTTTCATAAACTACATGGTTAGGGCTGAGCTTAAAAACCTCACTAATCAATTTAGGCAAAACCCTAAAAAGATTGCCTTCAGCATAATTCTTTACAATTCTAGTGATATGGTCATATTTCTTGGCCATATCAGATAATAGATCATTATCAAAGAAAACCCCAAGAATCACTAATTTACCAATATCAAATTTCCAAACAATACTCAAAGGGGTGTCTAGGTTGTGTTCAACAAACCATTTTTTAAATAAGTCTAAGCCTCCTATAGAAACCGATGCATCTCTTACCCAGATGGCTCTATCATAAAAACCCTCACCTACAAGCAACCTAGGGCTTTTTAGGATAAGCTCTCTACCTTTTGTTATCTCATGTATTGATAGAGGAAATTTTTCCAAGAAATCATGGACCGATCTTTTAAGGTAATTAGTGTGACCAAAGAATTCCTTTCATGGAGGCATTTTTCAAAAAATCCAACTTCACACAATTCTAATTCCTTGATTTTCAATAGTTATAGACCACTTCCCCACTAAATTATGCTTCCTTTCCTCTATAATTTGTAGTGTAATTCCCTGAAGACTATGCAGAATTTTGTGCCCTAGCGCTGAAAACTCTTGCACTCTAAGAATTCTTTGCAATTATGTGGTTCAATAATGGAAAATTTACAAATTATACCTGGGCATTAAGATCGCATGAAGGAGTTCTAAGAAATATTAATTTCCTTTAGCCATTAATTTTATATCATGCTTCAAGTTTGAATTTCATTCGTTGATTTCATGACATCATACGGCTTGGTTTAAAAAACAAAACTACTTTAAAGCTTTGAGTATCCTGGACACATGTCAAGCAAGCGCTTGCTTGCTTTGCTTAAAGTTTGAGCATTTTGAAAATTTAGGTTAGCACTAGTCATCAATATCCTAAAGATCGATGGTGATGAAAATCCACAACATATTGTAAATAAGACATTTAATATTGCGACCCAACAAGCATTCCATATCAATGCCCTTTTCCAACCTAGTATAAGTTAGTAATTGTCTGTCATAACTGGTCCCACCTTGCCACATGATAGACTAGCACTTCCTTGCATTATTTAAAAACCTTGCAACTTCATATTGCAGGTAAGCGCTAATTGTCGATCCTAGGCAGATCAACGATCACAAAAATTGTATATTTTTTGTGCAAAATTGGCTAAATTGACCAATAGCATTTCTTCTATCTAGCCAATGTTTTTTGACAATTTCCACGTTAGAGACTTTGTTATTACCTTTGAAAAGGGTGGGTCCTTGATGTCATTGTATGCTACATGTCTCAATGCCACTTCCCTGCATTACTTAAAGACCTTGTAACTTCTAAAAGTGGGTAAGTGTCATCCGTAGATCTTACCAAGATCGACAGCTGGCCAAAGATGCTCATCTAAAGATTAAAAAGTTTCACATTAATGATTTTGAGACATGACCACGGTTAAGGTAAGCTTGAAAAATAAAGGGTCCATTAATAGAAGAATAAAAATAAAGTAGTCTTTATAAAAAGAAAACTTAGGGTAAACTATATCCTATGCTATTTTGAAAATGAATACCTCTTTGAAAATTAGGGCACACATCTAGGTTTTATTTTATCTTTCAAGAAATTTGAACTCAGGTTTTTCACTAAGAACTACCAATTTTTCAAATATGATCCTAGATTTTTACTATGAGATTCAACATATGGAAAAGATGAAAATCTAGACTAACGTGGGTTTTGGGGGTATGCTCTTAACCAGATAGCAGAAGAGCCAAAAACCAAGTTGATCAACACTTTAAAAAACCTATGCAAATGAAGGGGGACTAACTCACAATATGCAATCTATTCAGACTTATAATGCAATGAATCGAAAAATGCATAACCAGCTACAACAATAGGAAGAAAGGAAGAGATGCTAAAATAAGTAATTCTCACATTACACAATTAGCTAATGTTTTGATAGTAGCCAGATTGTCTATCCCTCGGCTACTCCATACACTAGTTTTTGGCCTCCTTATGCAACTAACTACTCTAAACAAATGAACTATGACATACAACAGAGAGAATAGAAAACATGCTTATGTTCAAAAGCATAAGAAATAGAATCTACTAAACAAAAGAAAAAAAACCAAGTGCATTCACATTCATTCAACTTTCAACATTAACACATTCATTCCATATACTCTACTTTAAAATAAATGAACAACAAAACTTAAAATGATCTCAAAGTCACACATAGTAGTCATAGCTACATGGGTTTTCCCAAAGTAAATTTTACCAATCTTATTAAATTTATAAAATGTTACATTTATAGTGTAGACACCTAAAAACCTTTAGAAAATAAAGTATTTTTATTTTCTGAAAAATTCCTGATGACATCATCATTTATTAATTATTTATTTATTTATTTTATTTATTTATTTTTATGCCATTAAATCTCTTTATCTTAATTAAAAATATTTAATTAAGGAATCCCTCCCAAAAATGTTTAAATCTTATTTAAACATTATTTCCTTAGTTATTAATTATTTAATTAATAAATTGACCAAAAAACCCAAAATAAATTAAAAAAAAAAATTTCCCAAAACTTGGCCAATTTTCTTAAGACCACTAACCTCTTCCAAAATCTTCTAATCCTTCTTTAATTTTGATTAAAGGCTAATCCCATCATTTCCTACCCCTAATCCCAACTCAAAATATTTAATTAAGATTAAATATTAATCCTCATGTTTATTAAAAAAGTTTTAATAAATATCTCCTCAACCCAAACCCTTGAAATAAATAAAACTTTATTTATTTTCTAAAAATCTAATTTATCCTCATCCTAAGAAGTTCTAGACTCTTCTAGAAAGTCTTCATCCTCATCCTAGGAAGTTCTAGACTATTCTAGAAAGTCTTTATCCTCATCTAAAGTCTAGACTCTTCTAGAAGATGTCTTTAAACCTAATCCTAATCCCCTCCTAACCTTGTCACATTCCCTAAACATGGGTTAAGACTTACTAACCCAAGCCAAAGTTAACAATCATCTCCTCCTTCACCCACCCTCATTAAATGCCATCCACTTGCCTATCCCTAAGCTAATCCTAAACCATCCTAATCCATCCTCTAATCATTTGCACAATCCTAAGCAAGCTTAAAACCCTCCTAATCAAGCCCAAGTCGAAATTTCTCTCATCTCCCTCAAAATATCTCAACCATAAAACTTTATGAAGCCCACTAGGCCATAAATGACTCTTCCAAGCCCTTTTATTGCTCTTACAAGCCATTATGAGGGTCTTTATGAAGATTTTATCCCTTGAGCCTCCTTTGTTGACTCATCCTTCCCCTTTCCTCCATCCTCTCACCCTGTGACATGTGTCACTCCCTGATTGGCTGTAAGGAAGCACAAATCCATGTGCTCTCCTCTCATGCAATCTGAGCTCTCCATGAGCTTTTTCCCATCCTTACATCTTAGCCCTCAATCCCTCAAGCCTCTTGCCTATAAATTGGATCCTTCCCCTTTGCAAAACAACACAATCCATGAAGTAAAGTCATAATGCCATTTTAAGAAACCATTTTACATCAAAACCATACACTCACACCCAAATTCCAACTCCATTTGAAGCCCTTTTTGAAGCATAAGCTTGAGCATACATCCTATCTATTTAGACAAAGCCACTCAACAAGAGAGCTTCTTATTGAGAGAGTCCATTAATGGCTCATATTCTCAATTGAGAGCTCATCTTAGTCTATCTTGAAGTTTATGAATTTTTTTTAGTTTGTAGAAGCTTTATTTAAATTTGATTTCTATTAGCATACTAACATTTCTCATATACATATAGGCCTTCTCAAAATGGTCAATCACATGGATGATTTTCTCGTAGAGCATCTCTAAACAAAAAGAATAAAAATAGGCCAACCTTGAATCATTGTCCATTACAAAGACTGATAAAATGCCAAGAATGGATAAACTTAGGAAATAGAAGAAGGAGAATGGAAGATGTCTACAAAAACATGATAATCATCATGCCTTTTTAGAAGTAACTTATTTTTCTCTATAATTTTTCATGGCTTCAGTTACTTTGTCTAGCTCTTTGACATCTGGAATGATGATATTATTTTCTTAGACCATCTAGTAGTCATGCATCTCTATTAGTTCATTTATTCTCACCACTCTTGACTTGAATTTTTTTGTTTCCCTCCTTATTATTGCATCTATTTCTAAGAGTTCCTAGATCTTGGACACTTGGAAGTTGATCAGGTCAATGACTTCGTCGACAAAAGCCAAGAACTTTGATTTCATTCTCTCAATGTCCACAAGCTTTCCATTAGTGGACACAAAAGACTTTGTGTGCAAGATCTTTAAATATTGAAACAACTTTTCAATGACCTTTTGCAGTAGGTCGTGCACATCCTTGAGCTCATTTGTACATCTAATGGAGCTTTCCATAAAAAACTTCAAGGATTGTTTCCAATAAAATAGTGACTCATTTCTAGTCTTTAGAATCTCATGAGAAATGACCATATTTGTCTTCATGTCTATCACTTCTTGTAGAAGAGCCAATTTCTTTGTTAGCTTGTCTGTTGTATTTTGTATGGTTGACTAATGATTGTCCAATACTAGGTTTCCCAAGTTTTTGACCAGTGGGGGACCTTGAGCCTTCATCTAATCTACCCATGCTCAACCTACCTTCTCAAATTGCATTTCTTATTGCAACTTTAGGAGTAATTTTATATTCTCATCTGAATTCAAGTCAAATTGACTAAAAGAAGTGCTCCCCAATGCAGACCTTATGTATTCCACTAACTCTTTGTTCGAGGCCTTCAATATCTCATTCTCTACTCTAAGATTTTCCAGCTTGTCCTCGATTTTCCCATTAGTAGACTTCTACATGTTCATCATGGAGTCATGAACTAGGATGCCAAGATCTACTATCCTGATCTAAAAATAATCCTTTAAGAGATCATGAAATCTGCCCTCTTTCTATGGCTCAAAAATCTCATCTATCATTTAGTGACTTGTTGAATCCATAGCCAATGTGGCAATTTTCTTCTACTTCTTTATCTTCTTGGGTGGATGAGAGGAGTTGACTTGTGTGCCATGACTCTATAGAGTGCACATTAATAGTGGATTGCAATGCAATGGGGTCAAATAGCTTCCTCAAGATTAATGGAGTTGGCTTACTTTGAGAAGCAACAAGGAAGGTAGTGACCTTAGTTACCGAAAGGGCTAAGGTATCCCTTTGCTAGGATGCATCCTATTCCTATCCATCCATGGGGTTAGTATTGTCATCCAAATTGATGACTTGAACACAGGAAGATGGCTTAGCCACTGATTTTTCCTATTATTTCCCCTTCTCTTTGTCATCCTTCTTCTCCCCAACTTTTCTAGTATTTAGAAGAGAGAAAGCTTCACAAGTAGGAGTGAGTGGTACATTCTAGAGGCTAGTCTCCACCTTAGAAAATGGACTATAATGGCCCTACAGATGTTGATGTGGTGGTTGTAGTGGTTGTTGTTGCAGTTAACTAGGTGGTGCTAGCAAATACTCCACCTATAGAACCAGTGCTTCCAATTCTTTCCATCCTTTCTCTAGTCTACTCCACCCATTTGTCTATTCTTTTGATTATCCCCTGCATAAGAACCTCCATAGAGTCAATGACTAGATTTGTTGGTGGGGTAGACAAAATTGGGGTACATTTGATCTTTTTGTAAGATGTGGGTGCATGTAGGCTCCATCATCTGCAAGCTCAGAAACATCAAAAAAATTGTTATATAATTTAATTTCATCAATAATTAGCCACAACCAAAATCCCTCTCAAGTTTGGTACTCATTGAGACACCTAGACCAGAAGTCTTCAATATCTGGGACATGCCTATAGGCATATCCCAACTTTAGATGATACCTTACAAAGTTAACTAGATCATATTGAGGCTTGAGCACCTCATAGTCTAATAGCCTAATCTTTCTCTCAAAGTTCTTTACCAAATTCCAAGCATCTAATCTGGAGGCACATGAATATAGGACAACCACTATAGTGAATGGAATCACATCTATCTTCTTTACATTGGAACATAGGGTATTCACTTCTAGGATTTTTCCTCTGGACATGTAGAATTGCTTGAATCCTTTGGCCAAATTCAACCAAGAGGCGAGCTCATCACAAATTATATGTGCCTAGTCGATCTGCATATCATCAACAAATATTTCTTGTACTAGGAAGAAATGGTGCTTGATGAACTCCAAAATCTCCTCTTTTCCTTTTAGTCTAAGGAGGAGTACAAGAATATCCACAATCTCCCATTTAAATTTTTTGCCAAAAAGGGTCTTTGACATTTTTCTCTTCTTTAAGAAAGCAGTCTGGAACCATGTCCTCTACATGTCTTCCCATTTGAGGGTATTCTTCTTGTTGAACATGGAGGTAGAAGACACAAAATATACATCACCATACTACTCCTTTACAGGGATGCCAAATGTGGACTGTATCGGTGATGTAGCAGGGTAGGTTGAGGGTATTCAAAACACAATAAGAGTTTATAATTTTAGAGATTTTAGGTACTCTAACCTATCAACTAGTTCTAATGTTGACTTTTCAAGTCTTTCACAATATTACACAATAGTGGATTTGGTTTTATAGACTCACAGCCAAGACTCTATTACAACTCCATATCCCTACTTCACAAAATCTCCTTGAACTAAACTCAAAAAACCCACTAACTCTGTGGCATACTTGAAAAGTGGATAATTCTTCCTTTTCTCAAGACACTAATTAAGAAAATTACATTTCCAGATACCCTTTACCAAGTTCTAAAATATATCAAAGGCATTCATATAGTCATTTTGGACCAACATACCTATTCAGCATTGGTACCCTATTTCAAATGCATTAAAGTAACCCAATCTACAAAGGAAGTGTCACACAATGGTCTCCTATCAATCCCAACTTCTGGATAGTAGTTTCTTATCATTCTAATTTCTTAAATCCATAAGGAATTTTATCTATAGGTTCTACAAACCCAAAATCCCAATTTGTGCCCTTAAGCCTTTGCTATCTTGGGCTTTCTCAAAAATTGGTCTTGACACAACCCTGCACCCAAATGGTGGTCAAATCACCTCTCACTCCATATGTTATATGTTTTCCAACATAAAACCCACTCCACATTCAAGCAAATCACCCACTGTTACACCTTGGCATATGTTTCCATAGCTTTTCCTTCAATTATGTACAGTGATTACGCCCACTTCCCACAAATTTGTATATGTTTGGTTAGTAACATATATTACATGTTAGAAAATAACCTTCCATGAACGTTAGGCCTTTATATTCATGGAAGGATCTTCATTAATCCTAAAACCTAACTACAGCAATAAGGAAAATTAAAGAAAGATCACAGCAATTAATTGGCACAACGGCAACCTTAAAATAATGGTAAGTTCATTCAATAACAACAGTGATTGAATAGTTAACTTTGTAATTCAGAAAAATACCAAACCAATTGATTTGAAGCTTTAGAAAATCAAGGAAATCTTGCCAAAATTGAAGTTTTATTGCTTGCTATCTTACACCAGTCTGTATACTCTCTCTTTCATAATAGAGACTCTTAAATTTATAAGATTCCTTAAAATAACTAATTTCAACCAACTTCATCATTGAGTTGAACAATTTAGTTTAAAACTATAATAAACTACATTTCCCTCTCATTCTTAAACTAGTCGTTCCATATTCAAATATTTGAATTTTAAAAAGCTATGAAAGGCTTTATTTAAATATATAACTCCTCTCTTAAAGACTTAAACTTCCACATTAGCCTATTCTATATTTCTTAAACATAACTTAAGACTCAATTTATTGAATTCCACTAAACCCACTAATTGGATTTCTTATCATTATTAAATTCTCTAACCTCCAAATATTCCTACTTAACCCAAGGACTCTATTGGTCCCCCTTAAAAAGAAAAATTTGATCTATTTAGGACTTTTAACCATTTCTAGGAATCAAAAGCCATTATAGGCTTCAGTACTTCCCAATTGATTTGAAAACCCTATTTATGTATTTCATCCCTCTGATTTGCTTTGGATGACTTTGAGACCTTCTTTTATCTCTGACTTTGAACCGAATGCTTGAGGTGCTCCTACACCAATTAGTGCCTTGTTGATTGATATGAGAATAGACTAGTCAGGAAAAAAAATCTACTCTATTTATGAGCTCAAGTGCATGGACTGCCATAGGAAAACTAGTTGCTTCAACCATTCCACTCTTTTTCAATTTCTAAGTGATTGGGTGAATGGGTTGAGAATTAAGTCTTCTATGAAGATCACCCAAATCATAGAATTTGAAATATGTGTATAGAAGCTCTTTCAACTCAGTTTCCTAGCCAATTAACTTATTGAACTAGCAGCTCTGATTTCCATTTGCTATGATTGCATAGGATGTAGTTCTCAATAAATAGTCATTAAAATATACTTGAAGAAACCAACTGTATGCAATTATGATAAAATAGCTTTAGGAATTAGAATGTTGGTGCCACACAAACAAAATTAAGTTTGGTGAACAATTATAACAATGGGATTTGCATTTAATTCCATGAGTAATGGCTATTTAAAAAAATTTGTTCATTTGCATGTAAAATCATAAATTCCCAAAATCTCTATTACTTTACTTAAAGTAAAGTGATAGACTAAGAATCACTAAACAACACAAATGCTTTAACTTTATAGGAGGTGCCTTACTTTGCTTTAAAATCCAAAATGCAGATATATTTGATGGTGTTAACATATGTGGGAGAGAGAAACACTTAGCTTTTTCGCAAACCCATTTTCCTTCTATCTAAGATTGTAGCATGGGGAGTAATAATTTTTGTAGCTTGTGTACCTCATTCTTTCACTTTCTACCAAAATCTTTTAACACTACATCTTCTTCATAATAGGTTCACATATCCAACACTAACTTCTCTAGAAGTATCTTTTTAGCATCTCCGAAGAATATTCATATTCTAGAGTAACTTGACTTTCTATTTTCAAAGCCTTTGGAGAAATGGCCTTCCTTGTTGCCTTGATGTGGAAAACTCCTTTCTCAACAACATTTCTTGGACTAAAGCATAGCTAACACCATTTTAATCCTTTACTTTAATCTGATGGCGAAACTAGATCTTGAGCATGGCTTATTGATTATGAGCCCATAAATGTATCATTCAATATTGTGCTCACATTATTAGATTATTGGGACTGAGATTTGGATTAAATTTATACAATATCAGAAGCAAAACAAAACAACTTCCCTTCTATGAGTACACAGTAGAAAACCCATATACCTATGTTCCTTCATAGCACTTGGTTTTACCTCCATGAATTTGAATGGGACTCACTCTAGCTTCAATCCAAAGCTTTAACCTAGTGAGGATGCAATCATGATTATTGTGCTACTTCACCACTTTAACCATAAGTCAACTTTAACTCCTTGCGATGGTGTGACTACCTTTATCTTTACCTTTGTCGCCCCTTCACAACTGCCAACACAAAGTTTTCTCTACCAGTGTGATGTTGCAATTTCTTGGGCCTTAATTGTCTTGACTACCCTTTTTGCACCTTTGTAACTTAAGCTTTCACTAAATTAGACTCTTTCAACTTTGTGATCACCATTTGCGGTTAACTGTTTCCTTTCATTACAACCTTGGAACTTGAATTCTTAACTCATTTCTTAACCCTGTGAAGTTGTGACCAAATTATTTCACTACTTCACCACCTTAACTCTGGGTTACTTTTAACTACCTATGAAGATGTCATAACTTTTGGTTACCTTTAACTACCTATGAAGATGCAATAACCACTTAACTTAACTAATGTAATCTTTTGCACCTTTGCAACTTCAAATTCTTCGAGCTAGAAACAAGTTGCAATCATGTGATTTTTAGTAAATTGCTCCTTCACAACTCTAACTTGACAGATAGCATTAACATCTTTGAGGGTGTGATGAAAATTTTGAAGACCACTTCATTAATTCACAACCTCTCAAATAGTATATTCTCAGCCTAGTAATCCTTGTCACAGCTTCATCCTTGGGATACACACTTGATAGAGTTTTCTTGAGGAAAAAAAGCTTAAAATCTGAAAATCTGTGGGATATGGAATGATAGGGAAAGATAGTAGAGAATGAAGTGTGGAAACCTTGCTTCTCATCAGGAGGATGACATAACACACCCCAACCATTTCTAGATCACCTAGACCCCATTCGCACTAGAAAAACAAGAAACATGCTTAAGTGATGGGTAAGAGGTGATGCAAGGGGAAATCAAAAAAAAAAAAAGTAGAGCACTCAGGAAAGATGAGAAGTAATTGACCTAAAAGATACTTAGACACATCTTCAACACACACTCACTTTCATACCAATGACTTCAATCTCCAAAGGGGTAAGACTAAAACTTGGCAACACTTGGCAAAGTGAATCTTGCAAAAGAGGGCTTGCTGCTTGGATCGACATACCCATTCCATACTCTCCTACACAAAAATAATGTTATTGAGAATGTATTTGGATTTGATGAAACCATTTTTTTTGTGTCAAAAAATCAAGGGCAACAGATGACAAAGCTTGAGAGCTAGGGTTTTAACAATGATTTTGTAGGAGACATTTAGTAAAGTGATGGGCCTCCAATTGAAAATATTCTAAGGATCAGTAGATTTAGGTATGAATTTGATGTTACCTTTATTAATAAGGTTTCTTAAGGATTTAGAATAAAATACTTCAAGGAAAAGCTTGTGCAGGTTGGGCCCAATGGTGTCACACAAAGCTTTGTAAAATTCATAGGATAACTCATCACTCATAGGGGCCTTGTCATCTACCATAGAGAGGAAAACTTCCTTGAGGTTACTAAGGGTGAGCATTTGAATACAAAAAGAACATTTCTTGACCACAATCTAGCTAGGAGTAACAACAGTGCATTCCTTCAAAGCTTGCTCCCTTTTAGTAGAATTACCGTACAACAAGAAAACCTTCTCATAATGTTATACAAAGGCTTGAAGAATGCTAGGAAGACTCAAGAAGATATGTTGACCTTCCTTGATCTTCTTTATCCCTATAAATTTGTGTTGAGCTCTAAGAGTATGAAACAATTCCTTTGAGGCTTAGTCTCCAATCTCAAGCCAATGAATATGGGTCTTGATCTAAGCACCTTTGGAAGCATATTTGTCAAAAAAAATATTTTGATGGTGAAGATTGGGAAGATGAAGTTGAAATTTTGAATTAAACAAATTCAAAACTAGGGCCTCGAAAGCTGTATGAAGATCCTTAGTGTTACCATCATAGGAATGGTTATGGTATAGAGAAATTTTTGTACCATAGATGTAAATAAATCTCATCATACAGGAGATGGAATCATTCCACCATTGAATTCACCTAATGTGAATGTGGGGTTGAGGCTCTAAATTTGAAACACACAAAATGTGAGCAATAGTAGGATCATGACTCAACAGTGGTGTGTTGAAGAAAAATTGCATTTTAGAATGACACATTTGATTTGTTTGTCGAGTAATAGTAAAAAGAATGGGATGGTGGTCTAACAAGGTCACATCTTATTGTTGGAAATATTCTTAACTAGGCTAAGTTACTGAGAGGGGAGGGGTGAATCAATAACTTCTAAGACTTCAAAAATTTTAAGTCTAAATCCAACAATCCAATTAGCATTTAATCCCTCACATGCAATATAATCTAATTGTATGCATAAGAAACTAAAAACATGAAAGCATTCATAACACTGTGACACAAAGATTTGGTGACCAAAAAACCTTCCAGATAGAAAGTAAAACTGGGGTGGGGATGACACCCACAAGCTTTAGTACTACAATATAAAGTTGGCTTGTTAAGGCTTACATTGATCACTTCTAATGATCTACCCTGTTAGGAGCAATAAGGACTACTAGGTCCACCTTGTGAAAGCATTTACAAACATAAAATGAAGTATGCACTTGGTAGAGAGATTTAGAAAAGAATGTTAGGTCTACCTTGTTAAAGGATTTGATTGATCCACCTATTAGGATGAAGTAGTAGTTGATCTTTGATTTGCAACTTGGTTTATTGAATGAGATTCCTTTATGTACAAATCACCTTTTTGTGATAGATATGTCTTTGTTGCTCCTTATATTGTCGTAGCCTTTGTAATTTTCTCTTTTCTACTCTTCTCTGATTTTATTCGATTACATTGCATTCACATTCACACTCTTGGATATGATACAATTCACTATATATATACCAATCCAATTATACAAATTACAAAATCAGCCCAAATGTAGACACTCAAGCTCTGAAGACTGACTCAGTGAAGTTCTAATACTCGGCATCCACTATCAATGCTTAGCATCATCATGGACTCAATAGACATAGAGGCTTAGTCCATACTGATCACTTCCAAGTAGTCTTGAACTCAGTCTACATTGGTAACTCGGTATATACTATGAAACTCATCATATAAACTGAGTCCCTTGGTTTACATTATATGGTTCAGTAAACACTATCTTCTCAAGCTTGGTATAAACTAAGTCACTTGGTTAACACTGAGTAGCTTAGTTAACATTGGACTCACATCACATAAACTGTGAACTCGGTAAGCACTGCACAACTTGGTTTGCATGAGTAAACTTGACATACACTAAGATACTCAGTTTACACTATTGATTTTCACAATAACTGCTCAATAAACATTGGAATTTTTCCAAAGGACTCGATAGCAACTATAGAACTCAGTGACAACTGAAATACTTGGAAAACATTGTTAATTGTACAATAAGCTCAGTAGCTATTTACAACCTAAATAAGTGCATGTCACTAATAACAAATTTGACTGATATGTCAACAATCTCCCCCTTTGGCATTAGTGACAAAAACACTTATCAGCCAAAATTGAATTCAAAAAATTTCCTGCATACCATCACCTTGTGATACTAGCTTGGTAGAGTATACTATTTTTGAGATTTTTCAAATTTGATTTTGTAAGATATATATTTTTACATGGTAAGGTTCTTTCATATAGTATACTATACATCTTGCTATATACAACATATACTTACTGTACATAGCTTTCTCCCCCCATTATTTTTACAACTTATTACATTTTCACCACCATAGCTTTTTACATCTTTGTCCATCTATCTCCTATACATTTTTCTCATATCTCCTTATCCACAGTATATAACTCCCCCTATACATATATCTTTCTCCCCCTTTTGACATTAATGCCAAAGATTTATTCTATTTATTTACATGTTAATGCCAAAATGAGATAATAAAAAAATTGAATGTACCTTGATTATGATTGCCAAGGTCTTGTCCTAGTCCTCTTGTAAGACCTTACTTTTGTGTAGTGCAATTTGTACTTTTGCAAACAACTCTATCATATGGTCTACTATGGAGAATTTGTTGTCACGGATGAGAGTTTTAGAATGTACAATGTATTTTTATAGTGCATCCATGTTCGAAAGAATCATATGTTCTATATCTACCAATGTAGATCTAATCCTTGCTTCTTCTCTACGAAATTCTACTTGCATATCTATCAAAAACCTTATCTTCTTGAAGTGTGCAGAACTTGAACTAGGGTCAAGCTACAACTGTTGAGTGCTTGCATTAAGGTCTTCATCTATTTTGGATAATTTGTCCTTTATTTCCTTGTTAAAATTAGAAACATCACATAGCTTACCAAAAAGTGATGATACATTTGTACACAATGTTTCCAGAGGACCCAAAATTGTAAAAATTTATACTTGATAGATAGCAATTTGTTGAGCAATGTGCTCCAACACTTTATTTTCAAATTTCTTCTCTGCCTTCTATAATAACTTATCTTTCCCATCAGTATCTTCATTGAACTTTAGGACTACCTCTGCTAACTGATACAAAATTGGCTATGAAGAATCAATGTCTATACCTATAGCACATACCAAAATATTCTTTGCATCCTCAATAATTTTAAATTCTTTATCCCTTTCCTCTATTAATCTCTATTTTTTGGCTTTCTTGTGGAGGAGTTGACCAAATTTCTACATTTGGTATGGATTAAGCTTGGAGATGTCCCAATTAGGGATTACAATTTCTTCATCTAGGTCTATTTCTTCCTCCATCTCTTTTCCTTTGCTCAAAAATTTTGTGCTCGGTTGAGGCTTGGTCTCAACTGTCATTGCACTTATTTCTTGTGTGTCTAGAATAGAAATAATTGTAGACATACTAGGACTAGCTATAAAAACTAATACTTCACTTATTGAAGGAATATTAATAATAATACCTGAAGAATCCAAAATTGATGTGGCAATCATAGATGTGTCAAAAATTGTTATGCTCAAAACTAATGTAGCCAACTCAATAGAAGAGGGAAGAGTTTGTAGCTCGGTAGATGAAGTGGAGGTCACTTCAATCAATGATATGCTAAGATAAATAGGAGAAAAAAGTGATTGGGGATTTGGGTTGTCACTAGTGGTCACAATCAATCTTGCTAGGGTGGTCTTTGTGCTTGATGTTGGCACTAGTTTGCTTGGAGAGTGAGGAAGTGGGACAGTGACTGTTGTAGCTATCTTAACTAGATCAATTTCCTCATCATCTTTTGTTGCTTCCTCAGTAGCCTCTTGCTCTTGTTCCTCTTCATCTTTTACATTATCAAAATGTGTTGGCTCTTCATCATTTCCTTCTTCATCCTTTTCCTTATCCACTTCATCATCATCATGATTTACATTCATAGGGAAATCACTTGTTTTATGAAGATGATAAACATTTTTCCAAGTGTTAGTTTCATTCCTTACAACATGTTCAATATCCTTCATCAGAATCAAAAAATTGTTGAATTTCAAAGTCAATTTTTCTTTAATGACTCTTTTAACTTTTCATCTGATATGCTTGGTATAAGCTACCTCAGGGTTTGCCCATAGATGTCTTTGACAATTAGCATGGAAAATTCCCATATTGGCTTAATTTTCTCCATCAAAACATTAGGAATTTAAGAAGCAAGCTAGTCTAGTGAATATTTCCATTTACCCATTTTGTCCATCACCAGATCTTCTATTTGCTTCTGCTCTTCAGCTATTCTAATTTCATACTTTAATGCCATAAAGTTTGTTATATCAACTCTAGCTTCTATATCTTTCAATATGTCTTGGAAGGTGGGTGGAGGTTTTTTGAATATAATTGTAGATGCTTAAAATCGTCCCTAAGAACTATATTAATTAATTTTAATATTGCCTGTGACATTATAATTAATTAATTATATTGTCCACATTCTTCTACTTATTTAATTAAATTAGTTAATTAAATGAGTTCATTCTCTTAAGTATTTAAATCTAATTTCAGTACTTCTAGCCTTAATGTGTTAAATTAATTTAACACATGATCCTCCATGTTTCCCCATTTTTAAATAAATTTTATTTATTTAAACCCTCACATCCCATTAATTCCTCTAAACCCATGATTAAATTAAATCTCATTTAATTTCATCTTAAGCCTAACCTAGAGCCTAGCCTATAACCATCATTGTCGTCCTCTTAAGACTACTTCTTCTCTAATACCACTTAATCACTCCTAATCATCTCCCTAATCCCCCTCATTAGCCTAAGAGTGTGCTCGCACATGTGTGAGATGGCATGTCTACACACTCCCCTTTGCACTCTTGTCTCCCACTCTTCTTGTCAAGTTTGCTCACACATGTGTGAGCAAACTTTGAATTCTTGACTATTTACATGGCTTGCATGTCACCTTATGTGGCATCTACATGGATTCCACCTCACCAAGCCCTCCCTCAAACCTATAAATAGAGGGCTTGTCTCAAGTATTTGCATCTCCCATTGTTGCATTGTTACCATGCCATTTTGAGTTTTGAGTTCTCATGGTAAGAGTTTGCATTGTAGTTTGATTTTCATAGAGATTTTTAGGATCATAGTAACCATTTGGTAGCTGATTTATTTTGCTTCATGCATTTTTAGTCTAGTTTCTTCATGTATTAGTATCTCCATTTCATTTACATCTTAGTTTAGCTTGCACATCTCATTAGTTTATTAGTTGCATTCCATAGTTTCATCCTTGAATACCTTCAAGAATGGCTTTCTCCATAGCCATTTCTTGAGGTGTTCTTCATTTCATCTAGCCTAGGTTCATATTGCATTTTCACTCACACTTGCACATCCACTCAAGAGATTCACTCCATTGTTGTGTTTGGGAGAGCACACCAAACATATCCTTCCATCTTAACACACCAACAAGGCCCCTTATGGGTGCCTTTGTTGAGCTGTAGAGGTGGCTGGAAGATTGGGTTTGTTAGCTGCTTAGGGTTGCAAAAACTCAAGCAAGCATTAGTTAGTGTTTGTTCCTTGCATTTTGATGAATCTTTGATATACTTTCAAGGTCTTTAACTAATTTTTTTTTGTTAACTCATGCTCCTAACAGGTTACATTTTCTAGCACACAATAATGTCTCCTCCTTCCTTGTCAACTTTCTTCCTAGAGGATGTTCTTGTAAATACTATAGTGGATGACTTTGGTGGCTTGGTGATAATTGTCTTTCCCTTCTTCTTTAATGGTTCTTCTTCCTTAGATTCTTCCTCATTTTTTTCTTCCTCATCCTCACCTTTTCCTTTGGTCAACAAAAGGGTAGAACTTGATTTTAGTTTAGCAATTCTTTTCTTTCCTTTGTTAACAGCCTGAGGGAGCTTGATCTCCAATTCTATCCTAGCTTTAGCTTCATCATAGGTGTCAAAATATGTAGCTTTAGGATAAACTAGTTCATTAACAAGTGCCTCAATGATATATTGAGTTTCATCAATATTAACCTCATATCTAAGAGGTTTTACCCATGCTATTCTAGGCCTAACTACCTCAATGTATACTTTGTCACTATCCACCATGAAACACACATCATCCTTATAATCTTCAACAAGTTTCTTTGGAATTTGATATTTTTTGTTCATTTTCTCCTTGAACGCTTCAAAATAGTTGTCCATAATACTATTATAGTTTTCACCCATCTCAGCAATATACTTATTAATCTGATATAGCATTGGCACATATTTTTTCCACAAAATAGAGCCTTTTGAAGGGAAAATTTTCTGAACATAAAAGACTAAACAAGTTAACAGGGAGCCAAACTTACACAAGTTATTCTTTAATGTCCTGATGCTTTCCATGTTCTTGTTGAACTATTTCAATAGTAGCTCAGCAAGGTCAAAAGATGGATTGTTCTTTGCTATCTTGTATACAAGGTCAACTACTTTGCACGACATGTTGTTTAACCTACTCGAGCTGTAAACCTTATGTGCAATGATATGGATGCCAAAATTTAATTCCACAACAGTGATACTAATTATTTTCATGCCTCTACCATCTCATTCTACTAGGGTTTTCTTTTCAATTTGAGCCTGACCTAGGGTTTTGGTCATCTTAACTTTGGCCAACATTGGGAGATCAATGATTCAATGAATCATCTTCTTTGTGATGAATATTGGTTGCTCCAACCAAAACTGCCCATTATTCACCCGACTAAGGATAAACCTAATCCATTTTACTTGAAATTCATGGAGCATGTGAGGGATGTGAGTTAACCCTTTAGTTTCTAGGTGTTGGTGCTTGAGTTTCAAAACTCCATTTACACATAGTTTATCTAGGGCATCATCCATTTCCAAAGTGAAAATCTCTTAAATAACAAATTTAAAGTGAGTGTGAATATCATTGATCAATAGTACCTTTGGAGGGCTTTGAGACTACGCTCCACTTAGATCTAGGGTTTCAAAGATTGCAGGAGTGAGCTTGAAGTTCGATGCCTTCCATTCCACTCCATGAACAAATATATTTGATCCTCACTTTGCCTTGTTGTTGCTAGATGCCATCTTCACTTGGTAGGGTTTGAGAGAATTTGAAATATTTTGCTAACAATTCACTCAAATCACTTAGATCGCACTTCACAATAGCTCTCAAGAATTTCACAATAAAAATGACTTCAATTCCATTCCTTTTATCAATTTTTTCTATAAATGCTTTAGTATGAAAGGTAGATTGATTGAGATCATATTGACAGTTTGTCATCCTCTTCTTTACATTGAACACTCGATGAAGTCTTCATGACTCGGTAACCATATGCATCTTCATTACTCGTGACCTCACTCAGTAAAGTCTATGACCTGATCTTACTAGGTAAGGAAAGTAACTTAGTAGTAGTTGGTACCCCTTTTTACTAGGTGATCCCTTTGTATCTTGAATACAGATATGGATCTTTTGACTTTTCAACTAGAACTAATTTGGATGTCTTCTTGATAGCCTAGTTCTAGTTCTCCCTTGAGAACTTAAGTAGAAATGGTAGTCACCCAATTCTTTAGTGACTTGATCACCATTGCTTGTACTTGTATTCTTGATAGACTTTGGAACCTATTATTATCTCATCTATTTTTGGATGTTATCAATCTTTTCCTTCTTTTCATCTTTTATTCTACTAGTATTCATATAGTTCTTGGAAAGATGACCAAGTTCTATACAAGTGAAACATCTTTTAGTGGTATCTCTTTTCCTCATATGATGTTTTACACAATTTATTCCAATGTGTCCAAATTCTCCACAGTAGTGATATCTACACCATGTGTTGTAGTCCCAACAAAATATTGCTTTCATAATTTTCTCTATTGGATTCAATATCTTAGTTTTGCATTCTGATGACATGTGTCCATGTTTCTTACATTTGTGATATTTTCCTTCAAATCTTGGTTTCTCTTTGCATTCATTAGCCTTATGACCATTATGATTGCAATTGTAGCATTTTCCATTGAATTTTTCTTTTCCATTGCTCCAACATTTGTTTGATGTATGACCTACCTTAGCACAGTGATTGCAAGTAGGTCTTTGATTCTTTTGAGCTCCTTGCTTGGATGATGCTTCTTCTTCTATATATCCAATTCCTACTTTTCCTTTTTGTCTATAGAGATTTTTCTCATTCACTTGATTCATGTATGCTTGAGATTTCATCATTCTCTCATTGATTTTCCTTTTAGAGTTTAGATCCTTTTACAATCTTTCATTTTTAGATCTTAGGCTCATCATTTCTTCATTTGCATTGGAGAGTTGATCAATAAGGTCTTCTTGCTGAAGGGATTGGTGTTGGATTTCATTATTCTTTCCTTCTATTTCTTCTTTTATCTTGTTCTTTTGCTCCATGACTTCACATAGCCTTACTGACTGAATTTCTTGTTCTCTTCTCAGTTTTATTACTTCTTCTTGTAGGGAACCATTATTTTATAGGAGTTCTTTGATTGGTTCATTGCCTTCATCTTGATTTCTTAAATGAAGATCTTCAACCTTTTCTTCAATGTAGAGATGATCATTCATTTGAATTGTAAGTTATTTTCTTCTTTTCAAGGATTGAGTGTGTTGCTCTTTTGCTTTCTTGAGTTGGGCAATAGTTATTTCCAAATCTAGCTTTGTCAAGTCTTAATATCTCCATGGCTTTGATCTTTGCTTAAGTTGTTAAACTTTATTCTAAGAATCACAATGCTCTGATACCAATTTTTGAAAATATGCTTAACTAGGCTAAGTTACTGAGAGGGGAGGGGTGAATCAGTAACTTCTAAAACTTCAACAATTTTAGCTCTTAATCCAATAGTCCAATTAGCATTTAATCCTTCACATATAATCTTATCTAATTATATGCATAAGAAACTAAAAACATGAAAGCATTCATAACACTATGACACAAAGCTTTGGTAACCCATAAACCTTCCAAATAGAAAGTAAAACTAGGGTGGGGATGATACCCACAAGCTTTAGTACTACAGTATAAAGTTGGCCTGTTAAGGCTTACATTGATCACTTTTGATGATCTACCCTATTAGGAGCAATGAAGACTGCTAGGTCCACTTTATGAAAGGATTTACAAGCATACAATGAAGTATGTACTTGGTAAAGAGATTTAGAAAAGACTGTTAGGTCTACCTTGTTAAAGGATATGACTGATCCACCTATTAGGATGAAGCAGTAGTTAATCTTTGATTTTCCACTTGGTTTGTTGAATGAGATTCCTTTATGTACAAATCACCTTGCTGTGATAGATATGTCTTTGTTGCTCCTTATACTGATGTAGCCTTTGTAATTCACTCTTTTGTACTCTTCTCTAATTATATTTGATTACATTGCCTTCACATTCACACTCTTGGATATGATACAATTCACTATATATATACCAATCCAATTATACAAATTACAAAGTCAGCCACAATACAAGTTTACACAAATATTACAAAGTCAGCCCAAATGTAGACACTCAGGCTCTAAAGACTAACTCGATGAATTTATGATACTCAGCATCCACTATCAATTTTTGACATTGTCATGCACTCGATAGACGTAGAAGCCCAATCCATACTAATCACTTCCAAGCAGTCTTGAACTTGGTTTGCACTGGTGACTCGATAGATACTGTGAAACTCATCATATAAACTAAGTCTCTTGGTTTACATTGTGTGACTCGATAAAAACTATCTCCTCAAGCTTGATATAAACTGAGTCACTTGGTTAACACTGAGTAGCTTGGTTAACACTAGACTCGCATCACATAAACTAGGAACTTAGTAAGCACTACACAACTCGGTTTGCACTAGTAAACTTGGCATACACTGAGATGCTCGGTTTACACTGCTGATTTTTGTTGTAACTGTAACTACTCGGTAAAATCTAGAATTTTTCTAAAGGACTCAATAGAAACTTTAGAACTTGGTGACAACTAAGATACTTGGAAAACACTGTTAATAGTACAATAAGCTTAGTAGCTATCTACAATCTGAATAAGTGTATGTGACTAATAACAAATTTGATTGATATGTCAACACCTATAGAGGAATGATATGTAATTCTCTATCTTCAAAAAAAGAGAAAAAATATTGTGCAGTAATCATCGTACGATCAAATCTTTTAAAAATCATGTCAACTCCAGCTCTAAAATTAGACCAAGCATGCCATATCCCACTAGAATAGAAGTGATGGGCATTAGAGTAAAAAAAAGGCCTACTTTTTATACATATAGTACCAAGATTCTATTTCCCCAATTGTCCATCAAAAAGGAAGAATGTCATCTTTGTCAAAGGCCATCTCAACCATATTGAAGTCCCCATAGACAATCCAAGTGGCAAGTGGTATAAAACCCACCATCTAATGCCATATTTTTTATCTTTCCACAACATCATTAGGAGCATAAACATTAACTATGCTAAAGGGGTGATTATTGAAGGATAGCAATATCCAAACAATCTTGTGCATGGGGTCAGAGACATGAGAAATAATAGAAGAAATTAAATGAGGTGAGAGAAGAGTAATTACACCACCTTGGCCAGCTTCATGCTAAGAAGAAAAAATAGTGTTGTTTGGCCAAATAACATGGCAAGCAACATTGAGAAAAAACCCTAAAATTTCAACTTCTTAGAGACAAAATATCCAAGATACCAAGTCGACATCTAGTGTCTCACACATAATATCTATGAGGAAATTTTGTAAGACCCCACAAGTTCCATGGGAGAAAATTCATGATAAGAGTTATTGCATGTCATCCTTGTCCTCAAGAGAGGAGAAACTTTTGTGCAAGAAATAATTGGTGGCAAAAACAAGAGAGGAATCTCTACCAGAGATGATCTTCTACTTCTAAGAACCACTGTATGGTTCATCTCCATGACCATTTAGACAACAAGATCTCCATGAGGGTTGGGAAACTATCATGGAAGTCGCATGTAGAGTGTGTACCCAAGAGAGGTGAGAGGCACCCAAAGATGCCTCAATCCCCTATGATAAAGGTTTTGAAACAGGGGGTGGCACCACCAGTGTGACAAATGTAGTAGCAATAGTAACTGGACTAGTTTGCAATGAAGGCTAACTAGAGGAAGGTGTTGGTTGTTTTGGTGGAAAGGAGGTTTTATCCTTATGAACAACAATGATCTATTCCTCATTCTTTCCATTCTCCACAAGCTTGACCTAAATATCCTTGCTAGGGGCTAGCTTGTGAGGCACAGCCAGTGGAAATCCTTAATTCTTACTTAATTACTAAACATATCTTGGAGTCTCAATTTAAATATAGAAAATGATAAAATTAAACCACATGAATGATTTCTTATATTTTTTTTAAAGTCTCGTGATATTTATTCCATGATGATTTTATGACTTGTATAGTTGGCCAAATTATGATGTGCACCAGAAGATTTTTTTATTTCTTTTAAAATGTTTATTTATTCAAGATGTTATGTGATTTAAATTGAAAATTGTATTTATGAGATTTTCTTTGTGATGCATTTATGTATATTTGGGTTGGGAGAACAACTTATTTTTGGGTTCTTGTTAAGGAACAAAAATTGATCATTATGGTTGTTGTAGTATAGAACACAACTATGGTTTATGTGGAGAAGTTGACTAAGTACATGTCTTTGGGAGTGGTTTGCAATAGGGGTTCAGGACCCAAAGTGGTCAATACTAGGGTAGGCTATTGTAAGTTATATAATAAGTGATAACATAGTAATTTAAAATATTTAGAGACACATTAAAAAGATAAGCTAGAGATGTTTTCCATGCCCATGCCTTGAGGGCTTATATAGGCTAAGGATGGGAATGGAATGATACCTAATGAGAGGTATGACTAGGTTGCCTCATCTTCATGAGATGATATTTTGATTATGCATGTCTCATGTTGAGAGGTTGGGGTCCACAATGACCAGTCTAGGATAACTCAATGCTTGAGGGTCTAGGTTCTAATGAGAGACCAGTCCAGGGTAACTAATCCAAGAGCATCCTAGGTTGCACTTCTATCTTGCATGGTTTCCTTCTTTCTTCTTCTATCGAGTTAAAATGCCTTGCGCTCCCAAGTTTCTTAGTAGTTGTCGAGTTCCCAGTTGTTGTCAAGTTATTCTTTGGTTGCTAAACTTTCTTTGATTTCCAAGTTATCCTTTGGTTGTCGAGTTCCTATAGTTGTTGAGTATTGTTGTTGAGTTCCTTTGGTTACTGAGTACTGCCAAACTCCTTTTCTTTCTGAGTGTTGTTGAGTTACTTTGGTTGTTGAGTATTGCTGAGTTTTCTTTGGTTTTTGAGTATTGTTGAGTTGTAAGATTTGTTGCATTCTTCATTTGCTAAGTTGTTTGTGTGTGGTTTCCTATTGAAGCTGACCTTTGCATTTAATTAAGTGATAGGTATTTGTTGAGAGCCAACTTGTGGCTTATTCTAACATTTAATATGTGAGTTTATTTTGCAATAGGATGACTTCTAGTCGTCCATGTATTTAAAGAGGTCTTTGGTAGAATATTGGGTATGGAAATTAGGAGTAATAAGATATGACAAGTAGAAGCAAGCTAAATTGTGAAGTTTGATCTTTGTGGATTGAATTTGATTGTAATGTTGGTCATAACCTAGAATGCCTTTCAGCTAGGAATGTAATTGATACTTTGATGAATATATGTAGGCATTTCTTCCTCTATCTCCTAATTTTATTGTGAATTTGGTGTTTATTTCTACTGTGTTTACTCTTGTAGGTGGTTTGAATAGTTGGGTGTGCCTTTGACCCTAGTTATGTCATCCCTCCCTGTCTCAGATGGTATCAGAGCCTAGTTCATCCTTGTGGAGTTTGGATCATGTAGAACCCTGAGTGAATTTGGGTTGTAGGGTTGTAGATTTGTGGGTTTGACCTATTACTTGCAAAGGGTTATGATCTTGTAGGAAGCTAATTGTAAAGATGGTTTTTTGAGGCAGAGGAAATGTTGATAATGTTCTATTGGATGCATTGAGATAGATTGCAGCCAGATTAGATGTTGTAGAGACAACCCAGAGAAGAGGAGCGCATCTTGATAATGAAGTAGCAACAAAAAACCCTAATCTAGAACCTGAAGAAGATCAAGATGAGGCAAGGTTGTTGAGAGTGTTGTCTAGGAAAAATTCAAAACCTGTTGTTGAAATTATTCCTTATGATAAAAAATTACCAATGTTGTGTTGGATTGGATCTCTGAAATGGAGAAGTTCTTTGAGTATGAAAACACTCCTAATAATAGGATGGTGAAGATTGCAGTTACGAGGTTGAAAGGACATGCCTCACTATGGTTGGAGCATTTGCAAACTGATAGACAAAGGAGAGGAAAGGAGAAGATTGAGACTTGGGAAAAGATGGTGAACAAGGTAAAGAACAAGTTCCTTCCTATTGATTGCCAAGTTAGTCTGTTGAGAAAGATGCAAAATTTGAGACAAAGAGACATGACTGTGAAGGAGTATACTTAGTAATTCTATAGATTGGACATCAAATATAGACATGTGGATAGAAAATTTCAAGGTGCATAAATGGATTGAGATATGAAATTCAACAAGAGATAAGTTTTGTGAAAATGAAAAGTGTGGGGGAAGCATATCAATATGCCTTGAAAGTTAAGGAGATCTTAACAACGAAGCATGAACAAATACAAAGAGGTAGAGGTGGTAGATTCCAGAGAGGTAGAGGTAGATCTTATGGAGAAGGTGGTAGATCTAATAGTTTTATACAAGATAAGGACAAATTTGAATGGAAGAATGATGATAAAGGAAAGACTAAGTGGAAAGGTGGTGATTCCTATCGAGGAGGTACTGGTTCTTACTGAGGAAGAGATGATTCTTATTCTAGAGGTAGTTTTCATGGCAATTGTTTCAGATGTGGTAAAGAAAGACTAGATATTTTGAATGTAGATCTTCTGAAAGTGGACAAGGTAATAGAAATGTTGTGGTTCAAGGAGACACCGAGGGTTCACCTAGTGGGCTTGAGGCTAGAGAAAATCTGATGGTGAGAAGAACCTTATGCAAGAAGGGAAGTGATGAGGAACTTGTTTTAACTAGAAGTCTTTTCAAGACTAGATGTAAGATAGCTAGAAAATATAGCAAGGTGATCATGTTGAACCCTTGGTATTTGGTCTTTGATTGTTGTCATTGATGTCAATAATGAGAATATGGTATGGCTAACATCATTTAATTATCTAATTTTATGTCCTTTAATATTGTTCAAAACATATTCAAGACAAATACTTAAGTGTTATACAATTAACACTTAATATTCACATTGGTTTTGAAAATGGATATAAAAAAATAGTTTTGGTCTATTAGAAAGTTGACAAGCTTTTTTATTAGATATACCTCAACTATCATACCTTTTTGGAAAGCCCTCACAATTAGCTAAAACAATTCTTTGTTAGTTTTTACATAACACATGTATGGAAAGAGAAAAAGTTTTTTTATCAGAAATAGTTACCAAACTATTATGACAATTTTAGTAGTTTTGAGCGGTTTTGGTCTAATGGAAGTTTGGGGTATGTACCTACCTCCAAAATTTTGACTTTCTTGGTTTATAAGTAGAGGATACATTCCTCTAAAACATCCAGCATGTGGTTTTGATAAAAGTTGCAAAATTGGTGTGAAATTCCTTGTAGACTAAACAGTTTGCAGGCAGATTTTTTAACAACAAAGAAAAGGGTAATGCTTTATGTTTCTTATTTCATATTTGTGATTTGATTTTCATTGCAAAAGTTTATCAAAGGTAGAACAAGGGTTATATATTGCTTCTTCATTCATTCATATCAGTATCTAATCAAATCTTTTAATGGAAAAAGAAAATATATTTGGATATTGGATGTTTTGAGGATAATAGAAGTATATATTGCATTGTGTTTTCAACAAGAAGTTGAAACTAGTGATTCATGATTTGTGTTGTAACAGAGATGATCCTCTAATTTTATATCTCACTTTTTCATTTTTGAAGTTGGTGCTTCTTGTATTCATGAAGTTAGTGCTTTAGGTGTAAGGGATTGGTGTTCCTTAAAATTGGTGTTTCTAAAACAGGGTGTCGGTGCTTCCCAAAGTTGTAACTCTAAAAGATTTTCCCAAAAGGCCAATAAAGTTTCAGATTCAAAGTGGTTTTTTACCCTAAGGGGTTCTTCACATTAAAATATTGTGTCACTTTTTTATTCATTAACTATCTTGCTTATGTGTTAAATTTTGTAATTCTTTCAAGTTTTTAAAAGTATTTTAAACCAATGATTCACTCCCCCCTCTCAGTGGTGTTTATATTCCAACAGATCATTTATAGTGGAAGTTCAAAACATTTGGCATCAAAAGAATTTTTTACAAAGTTACAGTTGCAGAGGTTGGAGCATCTTAAACCTTATCATGTTTCATAAATCAAAGATGAGCATAAGATATTGGCAAGTGAACAATGTATTGTGAAGTTCAAGATTGGAAATTATTTTAAAAGTTTTGTGTGATATTATGCCAATAGATTGATGTCATATTCTATTTGGTAGACCTTAGCAATATGATAGATATGCTATACATGATGGAAGATTGAATCAATATACTCTTTAGTTGAATGGAAAGAAGCAAATATTATTGCCTTTGATTTAAAGTCTAGATGAGGTTAAGTGTACTACTATGAGAATTTGCATTGTTAATGGAAAGTAATTTGAAAAGGAAATGAAGAAGAACCAAATATATTTTTCTATAATCATTAGGAGGTCAAATTGTACTAGTAGCAACTGAGTATCAGATAATAGTGCTAACTGAGTACCAGTCAGTGGTAACTGAGTGATAGCAGAAATTCGTTCAATAGAAATTACAAAATTGTTGAATGAGTATAAGGAAATTGTTGCAAACGATATACTTGGTGGTTTACCACAACTCAAAAGTATAATTCATTGTATGGATCTAATCCATGGAGCTAATTCTCTAAATAAAGCACCATATAGATTGACACCTATTGAAAATGAAGAACTTAACAGACAAGTGCATGAGATGTTGGAAAAAGGCTTGATCAGAGAAAGTTTGAGTCTGTGTGTTGTACCTATCATATTAGCACCTAAGAAGCATGGAGATTGGAGAACTTGTATTGATTCCAAAGTTATTAACAAGATCAAAGTTAAAGATAAGTTTCCTATGCCAAGGATGGATGACATGATAGATTTTTTGAGTGGAGAAAAGTAATTTACCAAGATTTATTTGAAGAGTAGCTATCATCATATCAAAATTAGAGAAGGTGATGAATGGAAGACTACTTTTAAGACAAAAGATGGTTTTTATGAATGGTTGGTAATGCCTTTTGGTTTGACTAATGCACCTAGTACTTTTATGAGGTTTATTTGGAAGATATTATGATATTCATTAAGACTAAGGAAGAACATCTTGAGCATGTTAGACAAGTATTGAAGAGATTGAAAGAGGAGAAGTGATGATTAATCTGAAGAAATGTTCGTTTATGCAAGAAGAGATTGTGTATTTGGGATTTGTTATTTCAGCTGATGGTTTGAAGATGGATCCCAAGAAGGTTAAAGTGATTTTGGAGTGGCCTGCACCTAAGAATGTGGGTGAGGTAAGATCATTTCATGGTTTGGCTAGTTTTTACAGTATGTTTATAAGGAATTTCAATTATATTTGTAATGTTATGATTGAGACAATGAGAGGAGATAAAAAGGAATTCAAGTGGACATATGGAGTTGATAACAGTTTTGAGACTTTGAAAGAAAAGGTTGTTGAGTTACCTATATTAGCTTTTCTTGATTTCAATAAGGTCTTTCAAGTTGAATGCGATGCAAGTGGTAGTGCAATAGGAGTTTTATTGAGTCAAGAAGGTAAACTTGTTGTTTTCTTTAGTGAGAAGTTGAATGATCCTAAAAGGAAGTATTATGTGTATGATCAAGGGTTTTATTCTATTGTTCAAGCATTAAAAAAGTGGAGACATTATTTTATTCCTAAGGAGTTTGTGTTGTATATTGATCATAAAGTTGTACAGTACTTAGGAAGTCAACATAAGTTGAATCAAAGACATACAAAGTGGGTTGAGTATTTGCAAAGTTTTACATTTGTGATTAAGCATAAGAGTGGAGTCACTAATTGAGTTGTTGATGCATTGAGTAGAAGGCGTTCTTTGTTGCCTAAGATGAAAGTTGAAATTCTTGATTTTGATGAGATGAAGGAGTTGTATGATATTGATCCTTATTTTTCTAAGATGTGGACTAAGTGCAGAATACCTATTTTGATAGAACAACCAAGTAAATTTGGTTAATATTTTATTCAAGAAGGTATGTTGTTTAAGGGTATTTGGTTTTGAATTCCTAAGAGTTCTATGAGATTGAATCTGATTAAGGAAAAGCATAGTGGTGGATTGGCTAGACATTTTGTGGATTGATAAGACACTAAGTTTGTTGAAAGATAAGTATTATTGGCCTCAGATGTATAAGGATGTTCAAAACTTTGTGAAGAGTTGTGGAGTTTTTCAAGTTGCAAAAGGAGTAAATTAGAATACTAGTTTGTATACACCTATTTATGTTCTTGAGAAACCTTGGAGTGACATTAGTATGGATTTTGTTCTTGGATTGCCTAAGACAGTGAAGGGATATGATTCTATATTTGTTGTTATGGATAGGTTTTCTAAAATGTTTCATTTCATACCTTGTAAGAAGACATCAGATGTCGATAATATTACTGGTATTTTATTCAAAGAGATTGTTAGATTGCATGGATTACCAAAAAGTATTATTTCTTGATAGAGATAATAAGTTTGTTGGTTATTTTTGGAGGACTTTGTGGAAGAAGATGGTACTGCGTTGAAGTTTAGTTCTACTTTCCATCCATAGAAATATGGATGGACAAAGGTTGTGAAACAAAGCTTGGGTAATTTGTTGAGATGCCTAATTGAAAATGAATCATATAATTGGGAGATGGTATTAGCACAAGATGAGTTTGCATATAATAATTATGTGAATAGGAGTACAAGGAAGACACCTTTTGAGATTTTTATTGGAATGCAGCCTAGAGTAGTATCAAATTTAAGGGATATTGCTAGTGAAGAAATGAGAAGTGATGCACGAGAAGAGTTTGTTGATTTTATGGAGTCTTTACATAAGGAAGTGAAGTTGAAGTTGGGACAAAATAATCTAAAGTCTAAGGAGAATGTTGATAAGTCTAGGAGACATCATGTTTTTAAAGTTGGTGATGAGGTGATGGTTCATTTGAAGAAAGGAATATTTCATGTTGGGGTATACAGTAAGTTTAAGATGAAGAAGTTTGGATCTTGTAAGATCTTGAAGAAGTTTGACAGTGGTAATGCTTATGAAGTTGAGTTACCTAATGACATAGATATATCTCTTATATTCAATGTTGTTGATTTGTACAAATATCATGAGTTAGATAATGAAATTATTGTATCAGATGATTATCCTAAGAAGCAATTTGAAGAAGTTGAATGGGTACTCGATCAGAGAGTTGGTAAGAGCACAAGAGGAAAAGATTCTTAGAAACAATAGTCCACCAAGATAATTGAGAGGGGGGGTGAATCAGTTATCCAACAATTAAAACATTTATCTTCTTTGGAAAAACTTAACCATTCAACCAAAGTAAAAAGAAACCATAATAAGATGTACATAGACAATTGCACTAGATATGTTGACTAGGGAAACCTTTGATCAAAGGAAAACCCTAATGCGAGTGATGCCCACAAGATGATTTACTAATATAAATATTCCTTGTTAGAGGATGGACCCGATTAGGAGTCTATTACAACATTTAGTACATAGTCCTTTTTAGGAGACTTTGAATCCCTGTTAAGAGGTTCCAAACCTATTAGGAGTTGTGGTACAATGTATGCAAGATGAGCCCACTGCCCAAACATGCAATTTCAACTACAAGAAGAGTTCATTGCTCAAACATGAAATTTACTATTATGTTCTTCTTTCCTTTGTTTTTTCAACTAAACCAATCATTTTCAGACCTTGTAGACCAATTCATGAACCTTGGATCCAAATATCAAACCTTGGATACTCAACAAAACATCGGCAATGAAGTTTCCTTCACTTCTACATTGCTCTGCTCAACTTCACATTCCACTCTTATTGTTTATTATCATCAATAAAAATCATATAATACCATACATTATTGATAAAGAAAAATATCCTTCCTTTATACTAGGTCCTCAAAATAATTTCCTAACTTAGTTGTTAGACCTTCTCAATTAATCATTATAGGACCACATTAAGAACACATTACATTTAGCAATAGCATTAATCTTCTGCCTTACAACTTGAATATCTTTCCATACATATTATGATGAGCAATCTTAGCCATGTCATCACCAACATGTCTTCTTCATATCCTCAACCTCAATTCTTAGAATAAAAATTCTACTAGGAGATATAACAAGTTTATCATAACATGCCTCTATAAACTCTATCTCAGAATGGACATTACCAAAACTTACATAAAATCTTCCAAAATTATTGTTTATTCTTCTAATGTTAACTACATATGCTAGATACTTAGAAGTATCTCCTATAACCTTAGATGGTTAGAATACTCAACTAATCATCAGTACCAACTTGATCTTTCTATTGTTCTTCTGTCAGATACCATAGAAAATTGCTATATTGACATCAATGACAAACTCAGTCATGAATGTAACATATCATCATAGTAACACATCTACAATACTCCCCCATAGGAATATCATCAACATTCATACTTGCAACAATATTGCAACAAATATTACTATGAGTATTTGGTAAAGTGGAAGAACAGACCACTTGAAGATGCTACATGGATTTCCCAAGCTGAGTTGGATTCAGCTCAGGTTTTGATGTCTCAATAATTTAGGAGAATCATTTCTTCCAACCTTGGTTGTTTGATGTAGGAGCATTTTGGGTTGCATTATTATCCTACATGTTTTCCTTCTTTCTTGTTCTATCAAGTTGCAATGCCTTACATTTCTAAGTTTCTTAGTAGTTTTCAAGTTATTCTTTACTTATCAATCTTTCTCTTGTTGCTAATTTTTCATTTGGTTGTTGAGTTCCTATGGTTTTCAAGCATTGATGTTGAGTTCCTTTGGTTACCAAGTTTTGTCGAGTTCCTTTGGTTGTTGTGCATTGTCAAGTTCCTTTGGTTTCAAAGTGCTGCCAAGTTTCCTTTGGTTGCCAAGTATTGCTAAGTTCATTGATTTGTAGCATTTTTTGGTTTCTTCATTTGCTGAGTTATTTGTGTGTGGTTTCCTATTGAATCCAACCTTTGCATTTAATTTAGTGATAGATATTTACTAAGAGTTGACTTTTGGCTTATTCTAGTATTTAATATGTGAGTTTATTATGAAACAAGATGACTTGTTCCCGTGCATGTATTTAAAGAGGTCTTTGGTAGAGTCGGGTATGGAAATTAGGAGTAAGAAGATAGGAAGAGTAGAAGCAAGCTAAATTGTGAAGTTTGACCTTTGTGGATCAAATTTGATTGTAATGTTAGTCATAACCCAAAAGGCCTTATAGTTGGGCATGTAATTGATACTTTGATGAATATATGAAGAAATTTCTTCCTCTATCCCCTAAGTTTTCTATAAATTTGGTCTTTTTTCCATTGTGTTTACTCTCGCAAGTGGTTTGAATAGTTGGGTGTGTCTTTGGCCCTGGTTATCTCATCCCTCCATGTATCAGCAACTCAACTAGTTTGATCATGTGATAACACTCCTTAGTATATAGACTAAGTCTCCTCCATAGGCTTTGTATTTTCCTCTAGTGGTGTATTTATTGTTGGTATACTTATTGTTGATGATTTATTTTTAATGGTTGTTGGTGATTCATTTGGTTATTGTTATTTTGACTTGGAGTGGATATATTTCATTGACTTTACCTCTTGATCTTGATGCTCATTTTTTACTTTGTATATGTGGTTGACTTTGGTATGTGGTTTTGATATTATAATGAGTGTCTTTTCATTTTTTACTATCTTTTATTCTTCATTAGTTTTGTACCCTTGAGGTAGTTTTGGTTATTATGATTCTTTGTCTAGGATTGTTTTATGATTGAGTTTCTGTATGTGGTTCATTCATTGTCTTCCTTGTATGGTGGAAATGGAATCCTAAGTAGGTAACCACGTGGTCATGAGGTAGTGATTTCTTACCATTTGGGTCCCCCTCGGATTAGCAGTTGTTGGATGTTTGTTGCAATATTTGTACCACTATCATTCTTATTCTTATCTTGGAGACTTCTATTCAGTTGATGTATATATGTTATCATGTATCTTATATTTTGATGTACTTGTATCTATTCCCACATACCTTGCGGCATGTGTAGTGGATGTTATTCATTAGATGTATTTCATTGTATCAATTTTATTTATGCATTTGCTTATGAGATGATGTATTTTTTATTTCTTTTTTATCATGATATTGTAGTTGAGATTTACACTAATTAATAAAACTTCTTAAATGTGACTTAGTGTGAAGAAACCCTTGAGGAATTAAATATGTATTGTATTTGTATATGTGCAATTGATGTGTATCTGTATCTTTCCTCCATATTGTTGTTTGATATTGTTTAAACTTTTAAAAAATAGTTCAGTAAACATTGCAGTATGTTAGGTTTATTTAATTTGGATTTCTGAGTAGGGAATTACAATATACATGTGTGTGGAATGAAGAATGTGAAAAGAGTATTGTTTAAATTAAGGAATATATGACTAAATAACTTGTTATCGTGCCTCTTATTCTAGGGAAGCCTTTGATTTTATACATTTCAGCTATAGCTACTTCCCTGGGAGCATTACTAGCACAACATGATGAGAATCAAAAGGAGTGTGCTATATACTATATCAGTAGAACCTTAGTTACATATGAGATCAATTAAAATAACATTAAGTAGCATTGTCTTTCTATTTTTTTTGCATCACAAAAGTTACAACATTACATGCTAGCTCATACTATGAATTTGGTTGCCAAAATTGATCATCTTACTTCTACCTTCTAAGTAAAGATGTGCTTAGGCTAAACTTTCTAAATGGATGATGATTCTATCCAAATTTGACACATCAAATATAAAATTATTTAAGGACAAGCTATTGCAAACCATCTCATTGATTTCTTACTCCAAGATAATGCCCCTATGCATATAGATTTCCTAGATTTGTCAATCATGTATGTCACAGAGAGAACTTGGAAAATGTCCTTTGATAGATCCCATACTCAAAATGATGATGGTGCTAGTATTTTTTTCATTACACCTCATGAATACACAATTCCTAAGTCCTATAAGCTATTATTTCCTTGCACCAACAATATAGTAGAATATGAGGCTCTCACAAATGGTATCAAATTGGCTCTTTAATGGAGAATAATTGAGTTACATATTTATGGAGACTCCCAACTTGTCATAAACCAAATCAATAATGACTATCAAACCAAGGATGAAAAGTTGATCCCATACAAGAAATTGATAGTTTCTCTAAGGAACTATTTCACCTTTGTCACTTTTCAGCAAATTCCTAGGGCTGAAAATAATGCTACATATGTTATGGCTACCTTGGCATCCATTCTATAGTTGCAAGAATATGAGTCTCCATTTGAGTTCCTAGTAGAAGAGATGTATTACCCCACCTATGATTCCCCCAAGAACCAAGTCATTTTTATTTTTGTTGTTCATGACTCTTTTTGTAATGTTACCATTTACTTCTACCTTCATGACCAAATTATTCCTGATAATCTTACTCATAATGAAACATGTCAACTCATCTATAATTCCTCCCATTATACCCTTGTCTCTAGTGACTTGTATTTCAAGGGTCTAGATGGAATTCTTCTTAGGCGTGTAATGCCCCGCCAAGGGATCCAAAGAATTAACCTAGAATTTCACTAAGTTTGGTAACATTTTTTTTTTACATGAAAGTAAATACCATACATAACTTATTCACAATAACAGAAGCAATAGCAATGTCCATTTGAAAAGTAAACATAACATACATAAAAGATTACATTCTTTAAGATCCCTTAACGTTGAATTACATACATGAATCCGTCTAGTACAACAACCACATGAAATAATAATGATAAGCCCGATGTTCATACATTACATTTCCAAATGCTCAATCATCCACTATACATGTCATAGGGTATGAAGGCTTAAAAGAATATACATATGTGAAATAAGGTACATCATCCTATTCTAATCCATGATACATCAAAGAAAAATCATATGATACTCATGATACATCATCATAGAATACATATACATCCATCATAAGATTAAACATAATTAACTAAGTGCATGGTTCCTCCCAACCGTTAATAGCATCATTAGACCATCATGGGCCCTAGCCATCCCTCCGTGCGTAACATCCCAAATCACCAAAGAGATCATCGGTATTAACATAGTAGGAATGTCACTTCTAACATACACAACATCATATGTAGAAAGTAATCTAACATGCAAATATAAGCATAAGATAACATCATCTAACATATGCTAATCATCAATGAAAGGATACATATCCACCATCATGAAGGACGCATCAGCCACGATGTCTCAATGAATCTCAAATGATAAGAGTGGAAAATACACTACCACCCAACCACGTGGTACCTAAGTGGTCCACTCCCACCGTGCTGAGGAGATAATCTCAAGTCCCAAACAGGCTATCCATAACAAATAGCACAAATCTCTATAGTCCAGGAATCCTAAAAGTATACTAACTCAAAGGTTCCAATCACAAAACTAACATCTAATCCCAGAGGCACACATTGACATGTAGGAACCTACTATGCAAGCGAGAAAGTGTCATCGCAATTATCACATACAAGTTACCCTAGTAGTTAGCTAAACTCCACGGGTCCATATTGATTTCATGCGGCCACTAGTACCCTCTCATACTAACAAGGCATACTACGGAATGCAAGGTCGCAACCATGCGTCTCACTACTCCCATCCTAGCTTGTACAAGCACTCAAGGCATGGGCGAGAAAAAAACACTTATCTTTTTAGCTTCATTTTGTTAGTATTAGGTGTGAATGTTATCACTTATTAATCCAACTTACAATGAGTTACCCTGGCAACCTCTTAGGGCCCTGGCCCCCATTGCAAGCCACTTCCCGTCACTACATACAGATATCCTACCCTAATGCTCATGGACTCATAAATATAAAAATAACAAAAGATAATCCATAAAATCATCAAATATGTATAAAAGCATCAAATCTCCATGAGCAAACATCCATAGAAAATCATGAACGCAACAGCTCTCTATTGGCAACTGAAGTATCACTGATAATCAAAGTATCCAATGGTTCTCAATAACCAAAATATATATCTCAATCATACTGATCGAAGACTCCAAAAATGGTTGAGTCAAACATGTCACAACATTACATCATCAAGAATAAATCCACATCTCAGTCCCATCATGGCGACTAGAAAATAATCAAGGATAATTGATCGATAACTCAAAAATGATTAGCTCAAGTGTCTCATACACATACATCTCAGCTTCACACATGAAGACTGATGAACAAATACAAATAGTAAATACAAACATTTCATAGCATACAATGACATTACCATGGTTGGGCTTATAAAGATCGAGACCAAATAAGATCAACATGCCAACACATCTCATAACCCCCGAGCCTCTAGTAACAACCTAGGACTAGTCAACACTAGTTAACCCAAAACCCAAAATAAGAAGCATATAGAATACACGATGCAAACACGTGTTTTGGTTTTGCTAAGTTTTCAAATTTGAATTTAAAAGTCTCAGCTTACGTATTCCCAAATTATATTAAGTGGAGAAAGTTCACATTTTTCCTAACGCATGTATTTGTTTGATAGATAAAAGTTTCTCCTCAAAACTATTAGACTCCATTTGCTAATTGTACTAATAATATTTTGTCTTTATAAACGTTGTTTGAAAAAGATCCCTATCACAAATTGATAAGACTCATTGTAGATTTTAACATGAATAATCTCCAAATTCTTAACATTATCATCTTCATTAAACAACTCTAAAATTGTTTAATATATATTAAATAGTATTCAATATACATTATAAAAATTCCACTATATAAACTATATTAAAATCTCTTTTCTTGTAATTTTCTCTCATTTAAAAATCCATTTACTTAGATTGACTAATAATTAATTACACTTCTGCTACTATTAACTAATCTTAATTAAATTTGATTTAATTAGATTAGATAATAAACCATATAAAACTAATGCATATTAATAAGATTCTAATAAGGGAAGATTTCAATAATATCTTTAATCCATTCCATGCTTTGGTATATTATTTTTTTGTGAAGTTTTAGCATAAAGAACTCTTGGTTATGGGAAATGGAGAAATATTTGTCCTTGAATAAAACAGTCTCAGTACAATGGCCATATCTCCCTAATGAACTGTTGAATCGGGTTGAAATTTTAAATATGTTGGAGAGGGCCAAGTTGCACCAATTCTGACTGGAGCGATCGAATAAATTTGATCACGATAAAAATTTATGAATGACTGAGTTTGGGTCTATCCAAGGGGTAGCGATAGGACAATTTTATGATTACAATTTCAATTTTTCAGAATTCCTCCATAGATCTTTGATCTCCAAAATTTCCAATAATTAATCTAATGGGTTTGGCTATGAATCTCAACCCTAGCCCCGTTTTCCCCTTTTTTTTAAATCCATGCATATAAAATTCTTAAATAAATTTAATTTCCCAAATTGAAAATGCATACAATAAAAATATGAAATTCCTTAGAAGACGTATGGAAGACACGAAGAAGACAGGAATGCATGAATCAGAAATAGCATAAGTGAAATCACAAGAATCTACTTGGATTCTGATGCTAATTCGCTCTTCCTCAGAAAACTCGTAGAGCAAGCTCCCTTCTTCAGAACTCTCGAATCCTCCAATGCTCCAATTGCACTCCAAATGCTATCTCTAAGCTTCTATGAATGCCTAAATACAAAGAGCTCTCAAGAAACCTTTGAAATGCTTCTTGAAACAGCTGGAAGGTGTCACCAACTAAGAATGGGTCTTTTCCAACCTTTTTGATGAGTCATAGAGTTGTAGACACCTTGTGCTTAATTGATGCACTAACCCCCGTGTTGTTAACACATGTTAATTCCCGTGCAAGCTTATAACTCTAATTTACTTTTTAAATAATTTCTATTTAAATTTTATAACTTTCATTTTAATTTTTATAACTTTTATTATTATTATTTTATTTATTACTTTAGTATTATTTTATAATTATTATTAATTTTAATTTCTAGTTTTCTTTTATTTAATTCTTTTTCCCCTCTAATTCACATTACAATCAAAATATCAAAGATCATGATATTTTATTAATTTTCTCAAATAAATAATTTATTAATTAAATCTATTTATTAAGACTTAATTAATGGAAAATTCACCATAGACCTCCAAGATAAAATATGAAAACCCATCATAGAACAAATCATACAAAATAAATCTAAAGGGTTAAAAATCACGAAATATGTCATCTGACACATTCGGTGGGTATTCAACTTTGATACTTGTCCTAACTCACTAGGACAAATGATTTTTAGGTTTGGGATTTGGACTTGAGAATTTATCTCCCTTCTCTTATCATTGAGATAGTATAATAGGGTATGCTCATCCTAGCAATTCAGGGAAGTTGATACCCGGTACCTGCAACCTACAGAAAAACCATGCATGTACATACAATATATAATGCTAAGCTAAATAGACAATGGCAGGAAGTGGTGCATCATGTAGATCCTGACTAAGCAGGTGACTACGACTCCCTTCCTTAACCACATCAGAAATGCCATACAATAAGAAAACACACACACCATACACATGCAAGTATGGGGTAAGTAACCATAATAAAACACATGAGATAATAAACCATCTAACTATTCATCATTAATAACTAAAAATGATGTAATGATCATCATACATACATGAAATGTAAAGTCTAAATGATCTCATCATATATCAACTGAATCCATATCATAATATCTGATAGTGTCAAAACACACCACTAAACCATCAACATAAAACTAGTCTACATAGTCTGATAACAATAGCAACAATAAGTCTAGAAAAGATGTGAACGAGGGTAGGCACTACAAGGCGCTTAGAGATGGATGAGTCTAAATGGATGTTAGTTAAAGTCCATGATAGAATTTGTGAGTCTCACTCTAATGGCCTTGCACTTTCTCAAAAATTGCTTAGAGTTGGTTGTTGTTGGCCTACTATGCAAGTAGATGATGTGTGTCATGCTAAGTCCTAAAAAAAGTGTCAACTAAATGCTAACTTGATTCATGCTTTTGGATGTAAATTGATCCCATCTATCACACATTAGCCTTTTTAGTAATGGTTCTTTGATCTAGTTGGAAAAAGACATCCTTGCTCTTCAAGTGGACATAAGTTTATCGTCAGGGCTATAGTATACTTCACTAAGTGGGTTGAGGTTGTCTCACTTTCTGCTACTATAGTAAATCATGTTACTTTGTTCATATTGAATCATATCATTTGTTGTTATGGAATTCCCTCCTCTATAGTCACTAATAATGTAGGACAGTTCAAGAATAAGTGTTGTGATGTGGATCCTAATAAAACTTAGATGTTAATTTTTTTCTCACTTTATACAGTGTGGTTTCCCCCCACATTATTATTAGAGTGGTTTGCCCCTTGGAGGTCCTGGGATAGAGCCCCGAGTGCACTCCCTTTCATAATATAGGGTGAGGTCAAGGGGTAATGCCCCCACAGGTTGTTAGGGTGGAGCACCCCTGAAAGACTAACCAACTTTATTTTTGTAAAAGGCATCATATTCTATCCTTCTATTGGACGACTTATTCTAGCCTTAATTTTGTAAGCGGCAAAAATCTTGTATAAAATGGCTTAGGGTTAGGGATTTCATAATGTATGATGAGATTGTAGCTTCTTGTGGCAGTATAGAGTTGTAAGGGATTATATATTGTAATTAGGTTGTAATCACTAGATAATAAGAATATTGGACTTTTTGTTTGGTGGATGTAGCCCAGGGATTAACTGAACCACATTAAATCTTTGTGTCTTGTGTTCTCTTCTGTGTGATTTATTATTTTCTGATATTGGTTATATTTGCATGTAATTTTTATTTTTGTTTCATTAATCTTAACAATAAGGACCTTAGACAACTTTGTAAAAAGTTTAAGATTAAATGACATTAGTCCTCTATCTACTACACTCAAGGGAATTGTCAAGTTGAGTTGAAACAAGACATTGCTAAAAATCCTACATAGAATTATGCATAAGTCTAGGAAAGATTGGCATCTGCAAGTTAATCTTGCACTATGGGCATTTAGGACTAGCATACACACACCTACTGGGGCTACACCTTTCACTCTAGTTTATGGTTATGAGGTTTTTCTTCCACTTGAGGTTGAGATTCATTCCTTGTGTGTCTCTTTAAAAGGGCTAATCACTTATGAAGATTATAGAGCTATGGAGATACATGAACGTTGTAACATTATTTTTTATCATATGAGGGTTTACCAAAAGAAAATGTCTATTAGGTACAATAAGAAGGTTCATCCTAGAGAATTCCAAGTTGGTGATCGTGTCCTTGGAGAGAATCCTAAGCTTCAGCAAAATAGAGAACAAAAGAGCAATTTTGAACATAATTGGTTGGGTCCTTACATAGTCAGTGTTGCATTTGGATATGGTGCTTATCATCTCCCTACACTTGAGGAAGAACAACTCCCTAAGCCCAGTAACATACTTCACTTCAAGAAGTTCTATGCTTGGCACCTTTGTTGCTCAGCACTTATACAAATCTTATGATCTTGAAAAAATCCAAAAAAATCATATATGATGTTTAAAAAACCCTTAAAAAGCATAAAATGTCCTAAAATTTGATCATCTTAGTGAAAACCTATCAATAGGCTTTGATGCACCACCAAAAAAAAAACTTAGAAATACAAAAAAAAAAAAAATTAAAAAGTCAAAAGAAAAACTCGCCAAGTGGTGAAAACCTAGAAACATGCCTATCAGTATCTTTCTTGTGCTCATGAACTATTCATTTCCTCATTCTTTGCCTTGCCTAGCTTGGAACTAACTTTTGTTTAGGTCTAGGGGCTATAAACTATCTAAATCTTACCGTGGGTCTCCTTAGATTTGCACAAAAATTGCACCCTTACCTGATTTTGATGTCTTGGGTCCATTTTCAAGATCAAAATCAAAATTTGGGTTTAACTTGCTGGTCAAAATTGTGTTTTAAAATTTTTTTCCTTCTTCTATGCAATTGGTTGACCTTTTATGGCTTATTCTCTTAATCTTTTTGGGGCAATCATCACTTCTTCATCTCCTCATCATTTATACTCTCTTCCACTATTCACATTCATTTATTATATTTCATTTCACCTTCATCTTGCTTTGACCTAATTCTAATGCTTTATCTTTCTTGGTCAAACTTAGTCAAACTAGGATAAACCTTCATTGCTTGGTAGTCAATCTTTGGTTTTAATCTTGTATTTGCCATCATGGACCTTGTTTTATCTTGATTTGATCAAATCTAGCTCATTTCTGCATCTCCTCTATCTCATTTCATTTCAATCTCGAGGAGGCAGGAATATTCTATCATCAATGTAAAAAAAAAAATCTATTATGGCTATCTATTTCCTCTCAATATATATGTTTTATTTTCTCAACATATCAGTGCTTCTATTTGGTATTGGTATTGTTTATTTCTCTTTCCTCATGCTCAATTATGTCACTAACTAACTATGCATTCAAAATTTGCTTCTTTGTGCTTCATTCTTTAAAGTCAAATATGTCTTTTGCTTTCTTGTTATCTTAATTCTTTGACTTGATGTGTTTCCAAATAGATAACACATTATTCTAAGAAGGGAAAATCTAATCACCCCAAAATGGTCATCTATACTATAAGCCTCATTTCTAGCATTTTTGTACAATTTATTATTCACTCATCTTTGATCGAATCCTCTAAAATTCATTTATTCAATTATAACCTATGGTTTGACCACCTTATCCTAAGTCTTATATTTAATTGAAAGAACTTTCTCCCTTTTAATTAAATGAAGTCCCCAAAAATTTCCTTATCCTAAGTGTGTACACATAAAGCATTATTCCTATTTTTAAAATATGAGTAAAAAGTATTTTTGTCTACACATGAATGCACAAATTTCTATGTGAGAGGACTATTTATTTTTCAAAATAACTTTAATTATCCTCAACACATCCTTTTCCTCTTAAATATCATCGTTGATCTTGATTAAGTGATATGCTTGTGCACATGGATCACTCAAGATACCTTCCCCACCCTTGATTATGTCCCTTTTGCCTCTTAATCTCAATCATCCATTTATCTTTAAAGGGAAGGGAACTCTCCTCATTCTCTAACCTCATGCTTTGTATTAACATTATGTTGCAAGATTTCTCGATGCTTTTGGAGCTCTGAAGACTTTGAGCATTCTTGCACTCTTGTATTTTAGCTTAGCTCTCATTCTACTTGCATTCGAGCACTCTTAGCTTAGTTTTCTTTATGATCTATAGTAGCTCACATAGCTTAAGTAGGAAGGTTTATAACTTTTAATATTTTGATTAACTTAGCTTACACCTTGCATTTCATGTTAGTATAGCTTGCATTACACTACACTTGCATTGTGATTCTTGGATGTTAGCACTCTTGTTCCCATCTTTCAATCTCTCATTCTATGGTGCACCTTGCAAGAGTTACATAGCTCAGTTCATTTGAGAGTTACCATAATTCTATTTGCACCTTTGCACATCATAGATAGAGAGCTATAAGCCACCTCTTAAGATGCTTTCTTTTGTGAGTATTATTGAGAATAAGTGTTTATAGAAGTGTGCCTGATTTTTGGTATAAACTTTCCTTCTTACCACAACCTAAAGGAGTAGAGGGACCTTTTTTGATTAAATATAGAGTGGTATTAATAACCTATGCCCACATGTTTAAGAGTATCCCAACATTCAATCTCATACAACTTGCACGCTCCATTATTTTCCTATTCATGTGTTCAGTCAATCCATTTTCTTGTGGAATCCTTCAAATTCTACCTACGAATACCATTTGGGGAACAATAATCTTCAAATTCTTTGCTAGAATACTCAACACCATTATTAGATCTGAGACATTTTAATCTTTTACCAATCTTTTTCTTAACCAAGCATTTCCATTTCGTAAAGGTTTTAAATACATTATATTTTGTCTAAGAAAAAAAAATCCACCGTTTCCTAGTTGCATCATCAATGAATATAATATAATATAATATAATATAGAGAGCCACCAATCGAAGATACATGAGCTTTTCCCCATACATCTATATGTACAAGCTCTAATTTTTCATTTTCTTTTCCTTCCCACTCTTCACAAAACTAACTCATTTTTGTTTTCTATAGACACAACTTTCACAGAAATTCATATTGGCACATTTTAGACTTGGAAAAAAAAAATTCGATGAAGTAATTTCATAGATTTCTCACTCATGTGCCCAAGTCTATTGTGTCACAGTGTTGTATCAAAATCTCCAACAATTGTTTTATGTCCCTCATACTCAGCTACAATAGTTGTTACTACATGTTAATTTTGTTTGAAACAAGTACAGTAGAAGGAATAGTATGACTTGTACAAAGATATAAGGTGCCTACTTTCACACATTTTCCTACTACTAAGGAACCTTTTGAAACCTTCTCACTTTTATCATTAAAATTAATTGTGCAACCATCATCACGTTGTCTTGCTGAAAATAAATTCCTACTCGACCTTGGAACATGTCTTACCTCTTATAGTAGCCAATGATTCTCATTCTGTAACTTAATCTTAATTCTTCTCTTTCCAACAATCTAACAGGGTTCATTATCTCTCAAACAAACTAGTCCAAAATCCCATTGGACATAATTAAGAAAATAACCTCTATGGGATATAGCATGAAATGTAGCCCCTAAATCTAAAGCCCATGAATCATCAACATTTTCTAAGGAAAGAAGCAAAGTGTCCTCTTCAAATTTATTACTTACACATTTGCCTCCTTGTTTCCATCTTGTTTGTCTCCTTCATTGTTATTCGTATGACTTGTTTTCCCACAATACCAACAATCTCTTGATCCTCTAGATTAAGACCTCTTTCCCTTTGATTTTTCTCTTGATTTCCCATGATTTCTAGAATTATTGTCTCTCATTCATTCTGTCTTTTCTCTATGCATTCAAGACACTTTTTTTAAAACTAAAAGAGGGGTAAAAAATTTATTGAATATCAAAGAGAGCAAAACAACACAAGAAACAAAAGAAACTATAGAGCTTTATCCTGGTCCTTAAGTTGAACTAGCATCTGAGATAAATCAAGGGGAAGCATCCTATGATCAAGAATATTCCAAGCTGGTCCTTGCTCAGAGGCCCATTTAGCCAAACAATTAGCCACACCATTCCACTCACAAGGGATATGCATAAAAGACACAGAATTCAAAGAATTGAATAACTGAATGATTTGCTGAATAACCAGAGCCAAATGCCAATCCACATGCACAAGGTTCCTTTTATTCAATAAATTCACAACCACCTGCGAGTCAGTCTCACAAATGATTCTTTTTCAGCCATGTTGAAAACACTGTTCCACTACAACCAAGATAGCTAGGGCTTCCATGAGGTTATTAGTATGGTAACCCTTGTATATAGAAAACAAAAATTGAATATCACCAAAACTATCATGCCCAACTCCCCCAATACTAGCCAAATCAATATTTCATCGAGAAGAACCATCAGTGTTGATTTTAAGAATGTTTTCCTCGGGAGGAGACCAATGTCCCTAACAATTAACATGTTGATAGTGTTTCTTAGCTCTATTCTCAAAGTGGGTGTGGGGGACCAAGGGAGTGCAACCCTAAAGAGGAAAGGAGAGGCAAAAGTAAATACCAACATCTCTAGGATCCAAACCCCCACCAATGTCACATTTAGTTAGGAGTGTTTGTTGAAGAGAATTAACAATTTTCCCCCATAGGTGCATGATCTCAAACTGCAAATCATGAAAGATCCTCCTATTCCTCTCAAGCCAAACATGCCATAAAATAAGGGAAGGGTCGATAGTATAAGAAACCTGAAGAAAAGAAGTCTTGTAAGGTGAATGGACCAAATGGTCCCAGAATTTAGACAAAGAGGAAACGTGCCAACACGTGCATCCTCACACACTCCACCAGAAGTGCCAAATTTTTTTAGCAAAGGGGAACTGGAAAAAAAGGTGAGATATAGTCTCTTCACTAATGCAGCAAAAAAAACAGATGGAAGGCCCCTGGAAGCCTCGCTTGTAGATATTATCCCAAGTAAGATAATGATTGTAAACCAAAATCTAGAGAAAAATGTTACACTTAGGCCATGAAAAACTATTCCAAACTTTCTTCCACCAAGAGACCTCCATCTTGCCAAAAAGTTGCTTCGTCAGCTCAAGGTACCTGGAAGAAATGAAATACTTTCCAGAAGAAGCACCTCCCCAAGACAAATATCATGTTCTTGCAACAAGCTACACTCCCTAGAAGCCAATATCTGAGATAGTTCCAACCAATCCCCCAGAGAGCCAACTAGTGGCCAATCAGAAGAATTCTTCCATCTATAACCCACAGCAAGGCCTGAGTTAGAAGCCTCCTTATAATGAGCCACCTTATTCCATCCAACAGAAAGGAAAGAATCACAAAGAGATTGCAAGTGAGGATGAGAGGATACGAGAGGAGGATGCCCATTCCAAGAATCACTCCAAAATAGAGCCTTAGTGCCTCTATTACAGATCCAAAATAAACTTCTCTTCACTAGGTGAGCACCAATCTTGAGGGTATTCCAAACCATAGAGCCTCTTCCCTCAAGAGAAAACCCAAAAATATCTAAAGGTTCAACACCAAGTAAATACTTGTGTGATAGGATATGGGCCCAAAGTTCAGACTGACTAGTACACTAGTGCCAATAGAGCTTGGCAGCAAGAGCTTGATTGCACAAGATAGCTAACTGAAGGCCAAGGCCTCCTTCCTTTTTTTGGCCTACAAATGGTATCCCAATTGATGAGGCTCCATTTGGTATGTTGCAAATTGCCACTCCAAAGAAATTGGCGAGAGAGGGCATCAAATTCCATAAGAAAATACACTAGGGTAGCTTGAACCATGCTTCTATTTATGGGAAGGGCCTGGATTATAGATTGAAGGAGTCTCACATTGCTAGCAGTAGAAAGCCACTTGTGAGTCCAATTATTGACCCTTTGTCAAATTTTTTCAAGAAAGCTTTGCCAAAAAAGCCTAGGCTATCTACCCTCCACAATAGGGACCCCCAAGTAAGTCAAAAGGAGAGACATAATCCAAAATCTTAGGATATTAGCAATCCTCCACTAGATCGACTCAGGAGTGTTAAAAAAAAAATAGAAGACTTGTGGTCATTAATTTTCTACCTAGAGACAGCCAAATAAGTATCCAAGGTGAGTCGAAAGGCTTTAGCTTCCTGAATCTCAACTCTCCCAGCAAGGGTCATATTATCAGAAAACTAGAGGTGAGAAAGAGTGGGCAAACCATTTCCCCATTGCCATCCTTGAATCAAATTTTGGGAAACATGAAACTTGATAAGTCTATCAAGTCCCTTAGCCATAATGATAAATAAATAAGGAAAGAGGGGATCTCCCTGGCGAAGACCTCTAGAAGCCCCAAAAAGCTCTGTCGGTTCACCATTTAGAAGGATCGAGAAGGAAGGAGTAGTGAAACAGCTAAGAACCCATCTAACGCATTCCTAATTGAAGCCAAAAGTAGAAGAAATTTCCACAAGAAATCCCAATTGACTCTATCATAAACCTTATCCATATCAAGCTTAATAAACATAGCATGTTCCCTGGAAGTACACATAGAGTGAATAGCTTTAGAAGCAATAACCACCCCATCCAAAATTTGTTTTCCTACCACAAAAGCCCCTTGTTCCTCAAAGATAAACATGGGAAGCCAAACTTTAAGTCTCTCTACTAGGAGCTTAATCATGATTTTATAGACCACATTACAAAGAGCAATGGGCCTAAAAAAGTCAAGTTGATCAGGGATTACTTTAGCATTGAATCTTTGGCTTTTGGCGATCCCGTCTGACAGGTCAATTGTCATTTGGTGAATATTTATCATATTTGGGTCCAACACCCAGGGTGGTCGCCCATTAGTTTCACATGATTGGTCAAAAATATCAGTGTAATCGCCAATGTAATATACAATTTGGATACATTTATTTTAAACATATCTCCAGCCTTTGCATGTTGTTTCTTATTGGTCGATGTTATTTTGCCATTACTACAACCATATAAATTTTCCCTTGGGTTGGGTGTCACCAACCATTTTACCGTGTGTTGATCACCTGCCCCATTTAGCCAACTATTTCTTACTATGGGCTTGCATAGGAAGGTGCATTTCACCTGCATTTGACATTCCCGCTTGTTAGTCCTGCCTAATTTGCCAACCTTGATTGGACTATAAAAAATTATTATTCTACACAATTCACTATTTTTTGGTTTGGAGACTGGCATTTCTTATTTTTGTCGAACTTTCAGAGTGTTGAGTGCATTGGCCATTGACTTGTGGACCCTGGTTGTTGTAAAAGGCAAGTGATTTTTAAATTATTTTGTAAGTGGTACTAGTTATTTTTTTAGTTTCACTATCCAGTGTCTGCTAGTGACTAGACATCTCACATGCTCAGATAGCCTATAGGTATTAAGTTTGCAAATTATATTGGATAGTACCGTAGATTGTAGTACTGTAGTAGTAGTACCCTTTTTTTGAGAATGAATCATATTATTGTTATTATATGTAGTCTAAGTAGTTAAGTCTTTTATTCAACAACTAAGTTGAATTTTTTGTAGCCTTTATCGGTTTTCCATGTCAAACAAGAGGGGTAGGATCCCTGAAATCCAACAGAGGCTACCGTTACCAAAATATAGAACCATAGCAGCATATTTTGGTCATGGAAATGTTGGAAACCTACAAGATTCACAAATTATTGTTAGTTTAAAGAATTATTTTGATAGCTGAGTGTCAATACACTTAACCATTTTTCACTATACATGCCGAGAAAAGAGTTTATCAAGTACCAAGCAATCCATAATGATCAAGTGTTGAGTGATACAAATTTTATCAATTTTTGAGTAATATCAAGTGCCGAGTTATCCAAAGTGATCAAGTGTCGAGTGATACAGTTTTGTTTAGGTGTCGAGCTATCTAGGAAACAGCATGTGCCGAGCATCAGTAATGCTTCATGAGATGAGTAACTCAAAATATCAGCATAAGAGTTTGTAATTGCACAAACTATGATGCAAACCATTTTTGTAGCTGACACAAGGTAAATCTCAAAAGATCTAGAGATAAGAACGAATCTTTTACATTTCCTATGCAATCTACATGCAGACAATTGGAAAATTGGAGAGGCATTCAACCAATCAGAAAAAAGCAAGTATTGAGTGGGAAATTGAGATTCAATGTGGATCATAGATCCATACCTAACCCTAAGTCTTTGAAGTCTTTTTAAGGAAGACAAAAGTCTCACTGTAACAAGGATGAAAAGGGAAAACATAGTGGAATTCAGTGAAAGGAGACATAGAGGGTAAGAGCAGCAATTTGATATTCAGTTGATCAGAACAAAGCAAAGGAGATGAACAAAAATCAGATCTCAAAAGATCAAAATTAGAGAGAGAGCCAGAACAAGTGCCTGCATTCAGCAATGAAGGATTGCAAACTATCAGGTTTATAATACCTAATACTGTCTTACCATTGTATTAGAAAGGAAACCCTATGTAGATAGGTTGTCTTAACAGCTATTTGTAGATCCTTATCAAAAGGTGATTAAATTCTTTAACAACGTGACACTTCATGTTAAGTGTTTGAAAATCCTTTAACCAGGTCACTATTGACACAGTGTAAAGCCTTTAACAGGGCAGGGCTTTAACAGGGCAGACCATCAAAAGTGGTTGAACAATATTGTTGCAGTGATTTTGTGGGTATCATCCCACCCCAATTTTACCTTCTTATTTTTGGAGAGTTTCTGGGTTACCAAATTTCAGTGTTATGTGTTGTTGATGCATGTATTAGTTTCATGTTTATTTGATGTGTTTACATGCATGCAATTTACTTTCAAATAAAAGTTTAATTGGTTAAAGTGTGATACTTTTGATTCACCCCCCCCCCCCCCCCCCCCCCCCTCTCTCATAAGTATTCTTTCCATATTTGAATATTCCAACAATTGGTATCAGAGCATCAAGGTTCTCACAAGAAGAAGTCTAACAACTTGAAGAAAAAGATCTAAAGATGGAAATCTTCAAACTTGGGAAGATTATTGACAATCAAGTGATTGATGTGCAACTGGCTCTACGCAAAGTAGAGGAAGCAACAGAGAAACTGAGAAAATCCTTGAAAAGAAGAAAGGATTTAGCCATAGCTAAAAATGAGATAAACTACAAGGAGATTGATACCACAAATATATTTTTCAATGGAGATACTAAAGAGTTTGATGCAGCAATCGCAGAACTAATGGAGAAAAACAAAGTTCAAGCAGATGAGATAAGATCTCTCAAGATGGAACATAAATCATAGGCCATAATGTTATGTGAAATCACTGAACAAAAGAAAAGAGCAGTTGAAGACAAAGTCATGATGGAAGATGACAAAAGAAATCTTGCAAACAGACTGGAAGAAAAGAGTACTAAATTAACAAGGATCTCAAACATGCAGATGGATACACTTGCCCAAATGATGAACCTTCATCATGAACTCAATGTGAAAGACATTGAGATCTCTACACTGAAGATGCAAAATGAAAAATTGTAGAATGACTTGAGAAGAGAAAAGGAAATTTCAGAGAGCTTCAACAAACCCAATGAAGCCATCAAGTATTTTGAGCAATTACTAAAATCCCCAAGGTCCATTAATGACACTTCAGGACTAGGGTATTCTAGCACTGAAGAAGGAGAGACATCCAAGACAGCAGAAGAAAGGAACATCAAAGGTCAAAATGTCAAACCTACATGTCATTTCTGTGGAAAGAAAGGACATACATCTAATGTACATAGAAGCAAGAATGCCCATCAGCATGATAAGCCTAAGAGTGCAAACTATTGTCATAAGTGCAAGAAGCAAGGTCATCAAGCACATGAATGTAGAACCAAGACTATTAAGACATCAAGATTTGAGGGTCACTATCATAATTGCAAGAAGTATGGACATAGAGCTTTTGAATTCAGATCAAAGCCTATGTGGACATCAAATCAGCTAGCAAAAACAAAAGGGAATGAAAGTCATTATCATTGGGATTACAACTCCAGGTATAGCTGTCATTACTGTCAAGAATATGGACATGCTCCTAAAAATTGCATAAGGACACATTACAGAGGAAACTATAAAAGATGGTTGAGTCAAACCACATGTTTCAGTTGCTTGAAAATTGGTCATATCAGCAGGAATTGCCCAACAAGGTCAAAGGCACCAAGTTCTGAGTTCAACAATGGAAAGGCAAAGATAGATGTTGAACACATCAGAAGTGAGATGAATAAGACATCGAAGAAGAAAGATGAGTGCAGCACATCAAGTACAGAGATCACTTCACCTAATGGGTCAAGTGATCACACTTCATCTAGTTAAGCAAGAATGGGTGTGTGGGACTGATATACTAAGTTATATCATACATCAGCCCCAATACATAGAAGAACTGCAAAGAAGAAATCAGCATAAGAAAAGATGCTAAGTAAAAATTGAGAGTCTTGCAAAATCTGTCGAAGTTGTCTTTAGGTGCCGAGTTGCTAACAAAGACCGAGTTGATAGTTGATGCCGAGCTGTGAAATATCAATGGGAGTCGAGCGAAGTGAAACACAATGGGTGCCAAGTCATGTTGAAATCCTTCAGGTGTCGAGTAGGCAGTTGTTAGCACACTAAGCATTAATTGCTTTATTTTGAAGGGTACATAGGTCAATTTTTGATCATTTCTCACCATTCAAATGCGAAGCAAAGATGAGAAGGGCACAAAAGATCAAGGGCATCTTAGAATCCATTTGCAAGGATTTCCACAGCAATTCAGCATGAGTTTCATCGATTTGAGGTATTTTACTTGTGTGTCGAGCTACGCAGTGTTTATAAACTTGTTTAAACTGTAAACCCTATTTTGGCAAACAATGGCATCTGGGTATAGAACCACTAAGGGCAAGGAGATTCATGAAATACAGTTGGTTAGTAATAAAGTCAAGCAACCAGAGTTCAAGCCCATTCTAGAAGTTGCATACAAGAATGATCCCACAGGTGCATTATCCGTTATTTCTGATAAAGTTGTCATGGTCCAAGATGTTCATTGATATTATAACTACAAAATTGGAGCCATAGGAGATCTAGAAATTTATAATGCATATGACAAGCTATGTGAGGACAAAATATTGAACGATGAGTTCTCAATAATCGAGAGAAAGGGATTGACCAAAACCCTAGAGTTTCCAGTTATTTTCAAAGTTGAATGGGTACGTATAGTTTTGAGCAGAATACATGATGGAGCCTTTTGGTTAGAAATAGGGCCAATGAAATTTACCAAGAAAATTGTTCATAGGGTTACTGGTATTCCAACCCTAGATCGGCCAAAGACCCTACATAGTGACAAAAAGGAAGTAATAGAGAGAAACACGGGTGCTAAATGGAACAATAGGGAAATGTGTATTGATACAATCACAGAACCCCTACTAGATTTTTTTGTGAGAATCATTTCACACAAATTCTATCAGTCAAGCAGGTTAAACAGTGTGCCTTGTATAGCAGTTGATGTTGCATACAAATTGGTTAAAAAAGATCATACCTATGATCTAGCAGAGCTCATGTTTCAACAGATTAATGAGAATCTAGGAGCTATAAGGAAGAGCAAGGGAGCTCACTCCAAATTTGGATCAATTTTGGTGTGCATGTTTTTCTATCTAATGAAAGAATTCCCTTTTTTGGATAAGGTGAAATGAAATCTAGATAAAACAATTGTTGAATAGATCAATGGATATATTGAACAGATGGGTGATAATTTTGATGCCCAAATGACTAGCTACTTTGAGGACTTCAAACAGTCCATGAAACAAGAATGAGGATTCCAGTCTCATTGACTAAGAAATATGAAAAAGACATTTTCTTTCTTGTAGATATTGATTATACTTATATATAGGCAGTCATACCTAGAGTGAGATGGCTTAGGCCACTAGGTTATGAACTCGATATTGATCAAGCCTCTGCAGCAATAACAGCTCTCCTTATAGAGGAAGTTGACAAGAATGCAAAAGCCTTCAAAACTTATGATGTTGTAAAATCAAGGGTGGTAATAGATTTGAAGACTACCTCAGCAGTAAAGAAGAAAGAAAAATTGGTAAGGAAAATCGAGAGAAAATTTGGTGTTGAAGGAGAAGGAACAGCAAAAGAGGAAGAAGAAGACATTGAAGATGAGGGAGATGAACCTCAAGATCTGACTCAAGGGTTAGGAGAAGATAAAGATGAAAGTGATGAGGAAGAAGAAGCTGAGGAAGCACAAGTTAGACCCAAGGTCACAAAAAGAAAGGCCACCACTCCTCCTGCTCCTCAACCCAAGGCAAAGAAAGTAGTTGCTCCTGCACCAAAGAGACCTACTACAAGGGTTGCAGCACAAAAAGCCCAAGAGGAGGAAAAAGAGAAGAAGAAAGCTTCAAAGAAGACTGTTGCCGAGCCAAAGAAGAAAAGAAAATTTGTTACCCAACCTCAAACAGATGAAGAGAAGACTGAGTCAGAGGACAACAGCCAATTTCAAGTGGTAAGTCACAAACCTTAGACTGCTATTGATAAATTATGCTCAAAGATTAAGAATGATGATTTGAAAGGTTTAAAGAACCTAAATTTTTCTAAGCTCACCAAGGAGGAACAAAATAAATTAGAGGAATCAGTGTATGCTATGATGGCTGATTATAAGCACACACCTCTAGAGTTAGATGAATCAATGCCTAAGGAATTTTACAAAATTGTAAAGGATAAATGGCATTTTTGTTTGCAAATGGAAAGGGAGATAAGGGAATCAACATTAGCCAGGTTGTTGCCTGATTTGACTAAGGATCAAATAACAAATGCAGTTAAGAGGCATAACAATAGATTCACTCCCAAACATAGAGCTTTTAGCATTTTGCAGAACAAAATTGAGGATGTAGTTACAAAGTCCACAAGATTGTGGAAGATAGTTTACAAGAAAATAGAAGATGTTTACAATGAAGAATATAAGGCAGAGACAAGTGCTAGGAAAAAGGAGATGAAGGCATCAGGAATTAAAGAAAAAGAAAAGGAAAAAGTGGAGAAGAAGGTTGAAGAAGAAAAGGAAGATGAAGAGGCACATACAAAGGAGAAAGAGGAAGAGAAAGATACAGCTAAGCAACAAGATCAAAGTGTGCAAGACACACAGCTATCACCTCTTAGTCCTCCTCATGCCATCATTACACCTACAGAGATTTTCAAAATCAAGGATGTTACAGAGACTTCTGGTCCAAACATCAATCCATTAACTGTAGAGGATTTAGCAAAAATCCTTGACCAATCAACACTAGTAGCGAAATTGTGTTCAAGTCCTATATTGGTCAGTGTTGATGAATTGGAGAATCTAGTAGCTAAAACAAAGGCAGACAAGGTGAAAACACAAGAACCACCTTCGACCATACAATCTACTGGTATTCTATTCCTTCCTCCACCACCTCTACCAAGTGTAGTCACTAATACACTTTAGATGCCGAGTGCAGCAGTAGGGGAAGTCAAAGAAACATCTGAACAGCCAGTAAGTTCAACCCCATCTATCGATCACCAAAAGGATAAACAAGCTGAAGAAAAAGATGAGACAAGTAAGAAAGAGGAGTCTGAAATACAAATATTGGTTGCATTACCCAAATTTGGTACTCCAAAAAAGACTCTTCAGTAGTCGAGCACTGATAGGTTACCATTACAAATCAGAACACCAGGCTCGAGCTCATCAAGGGCAGTCAGGAAACTTCACTATGGATTTCTTGAGCTTGATGAAGAAATAAAGATTCCACATTATGAATCCAGCACTCTCACTGAAGAGAAGATCAATGAAATTCATAGTGCATTGGATAGAAGGAGACAAGAAGCACTAAGAAGAGAACACAAGCACAAGCATACCTTGAATGAAATCAAAGACATATTCATAGAAGCTTTCAGCTTAAAGTCTCTAGATGAGTCAAGGCTAATCATAGAGCAACTATCTGATATAGTTGACTAGGTGACTAGTGAAGACCAGGATACAGATGCCAAATTATTGGAATGGTCAGAAAGAAAGTTCCAAGGTAAGGTAAATGAGAAAATATCTGGTGATATAGCACTATCACAAGTGGAGTTGGCTAAGAAAATTGAAACAGTCAAAACTGTACTTGGAAACATATTTTCCCTGTACAACAAGTTGTGTGATTTTTCCACATTCACACAGGACACTAGCCAGAGAATACTGAGCTTGGAGAGAAATTTGAAGATTTCTACCATTGATAAGTAGGAGATAATTTCCACAGCTAGTCAAATTGTGATATGAATATCAGGATTTAACTGTGTGATTTTGAGTCAAACTCGATGACCCATATTTCATAAGTAGTGATTCAACATGAATCCATCTCTCATGAGAATAAATGGAACACTTAGCACTCATTGGATCTAGGTGATGCTCACAGGGGTGATGCTTCACCCCTGTGAGCATCACCTAGATCCAATGAGTGCTAAGTGTTCCATTTATTCTCATGAGAGATGGATTCATGTTGAATCACTACTCATGAAATATGGGTCATCGAGTTTGACTCAAAATCACACAGTTAAATCCTGATATTCATATCACGATTTCTACCATGCAACTCCCTACAAATCTAGCTCAGAGTGAGAAGCATTTTTTCCAATCACTTCACACACAAAGAGAGTTAGCTGTCTTAACAATAGAGGAGGCAACCACCAAAGCCAAATTGATGCAAATTCAATCCTCAACCACTCCTCATTTGGAAGTACTTCATAAGGAGCAGATGTATGCAGAGACAGTCCTCAAGAAAGACCCCAATCTTTCTATATCTGATAGACTTGTACACCTAGCAGCAAAGATTGCCATCTAGTATAAGTCATTGGATATTGCACTAGAAAATTGGGGTGTAGCTCTAAAGGTACTCCTTGAAGTAAACAGTACATTTTTGGCCAAGTATGGCATTTCCCTATAGAACCCTTGACATAAGTGTCAAAAGGAGGGAGATTAAGTATGGGGGAGTTAAGTAGAGATTAAGTATGGGGGAGATATAAGCTGAGAAGGAGATACAGAATGAAGTAGGAGATACATAATGAAATGGTAAGTATGATGAAAGGGGGAGAATTTTGAAAAAATTTGATATAACATATTGGTCAAAATGTAGAAATAGGACAGAAGTCACTGAGTGTACAAAGCATAATCAACTCACAGGGAGTCATAAGGTATATTGTTATTTGTTCTTAAAAAAATTTTGAGCAAATAAGAGGATGCATGAAATAATGTCAAGATCATAGGATCTTAGTTAAGTGTTTTTTCCACTCATGTCAAAGGGGGACATTGTTGGTTTAAAGAATAATTTTGACAGCTAAGTGTCAATACACTTAACCATTTTTCACTATACATGCCAAGCAAAGAGTTTATCAAGTACCAAGCAATCTAGAATGATCAAGTGTCGAGTGATACAGAGTTTATCAAGTGTCGAGTGATCCAGAGTGATCAGGTGCTGAGTGATACAGTTTTGTTTAGGTGTCAAGCTATCCAAGAAACAGCATGTGCCAAGCATCAGTAATGCTTCATTAGTTGAGTAACTCAGAATATCAGCATAAGAGTTTGTAATTGCACAAACTATGATGTAAACCATTTTTGTAGCCAACACAAGGTAAATCTTGAAAGATCTAGAGATAAGAATGAATCTTTTACATTTCCTATGCAATCTGCATGCAGCCAATTGGAAAATTAGAAAGGCATGCAACCAATCAGAAAAAGGCAAGTATTGAGTGGGAAATTGAGATTCAATGTGGATCATAGATCCATACCTAACCCTAAGCCTTCAAAGTCTTTTTAAGGAAGACAAAAGTCTCACTGTAACAAGGATGAAAAGGGAAAACATAGTGGAATTCAGTGAAAGGAGACAGAGGGTAAGAGCAGCAATTCAATATTCAGTTGATCAGAACAAAGCAAAGGAGATGAACAGAAATCAAATCTCAAAAGATCAAAATCAGAGAGAGAGCCAGAACAAGTGCCTACATTCAGAAATCAAGGATTGCAAACTATCAAGTTTATAATACCTAATACTCTCTTACCATTGTATTAGAAAGGAAACCCTATGTAGATAGGTTGGCTTAACAGCTATTTGTAGATCCTTATCAAAAGGTGATTGAATCCTTTAACGGGGTGACACTTCATGTTAAGTGTTTGAAAATCCTTTAACTAGATCACTATTGACACAGTGTAAAGCCTTTAATAGGGCAGGCCTTTAACAGGGCAGACCATCAGAAGTGGTTGAACAATATTGCTGCAGCGATTTTGTGGGTATCATCCCCACCCCAATTTTACCTTCTTATTTTTGGAGGGTTTCTAGGTTACCAAATTCCAATGTTATGTGTTGTTGATGCATGTATTAGTTTCATGTTTATTTGATGTGTTTACTGTTAGTTTAGTTTTTTATTTTTCCTATTTTGCTAGTTTTTCCTACACTTTTTAATAATCTCGCTTAGGTTAATAAAGCATGTCTTATTAGGTGAATGGTTGTGAGGTGTCACCTTCCTACATGTGAGCATCCATTAGCTATCTTTGGAAGATACTTTGCTATCTTTAGTCCGATAGATGGTTGCTCCTCATTGGTTGGTGTTGCCACCTCCTCCCTCTTCCTAGCCTATATAAGCATGCTACCTGGCTTGTATTTGTAGCTCTTGTTTTTGCATTCTCTTAATGCTATTTTGCTTCTAGCATTTGCATTACTCTCTTGGAGACTAACTCTATGATGCTATTTTGATTTTGTATCATTTGCATTCATAGTTTAGATATTTACTCCTTGCACTAGTTTTCTGGGTTATTAATCTTTTCAGATTCTAACATGGTATCAGAGCTTTTCTATGTGCAAGAGTAGATTTTAGTTTTCTTATTTGAGAGATTCGGGGGGAGCAAATAAAATTTATTGTAGTTTTTTGAAAAATGAAGTATGCTCTTCTCTTGCATCTTTGGATGATCTTGAGAATCAAAAAAGTTTTGACAAAAACAGTTTCTCTGGGGTTTCAATCTCAAATCTGACAACCAACTTTTATATTTGGAGTTTTCAATCAGTTTTGCAAGTTCCAGCATGCCATTGATGGACTTAAGAAGTTGATCCAGCATTTTCATGTCATATTTTGGTTTCTGGGGTCATTTTTTGATTTTTGGAGCCGTTTTTTACTGTTAAAGGCGTCTGATTTACACTACAGCAACATCTTCTATACATCAGCAAGAAAAATGCTTTCTGGGTTTTGTTCGCAGCCCCGAAAAACCATCTAGGTATCTTTTAGATTTTGAATGCAAGCTGTATATTTTTCATAATCAAGCATGCAAAGCTACAGCCATACCCCTCTCCGTTGGCAGTCGCAGATTTGAATGCAGTTTTCAAATGTCTCATTCTTGCTCATACGGACTCCGATTTTGATGATTCTTGTTATGAACTTGGCTATTTTTTTGAGCTCTATCCACTAGTGGACTTGTTTTTTGATTTTCATGCATGAATTCTTCAAAAATTACAGATTCTCAGTCGTGATTGTGCACAGTTCTTGTTTTGGAAACTTCGGAGGATCATAACTTTCTCATACGACCTCATATCGAGGCGATTCTTTTTTTGAAAGTGCATGATTTTTTGAGTAGATCACAGTGGTGCTATTTTTTTCCTTGATTATTGTGCCCAAGTTTCACTTTTAGCATATACTCTTCATGAGGGTTTGTAATGCATTGAAATCAAGACCAATAAGTATCTCTTTCTAGTGGTAGTTGTAAATGCACTAAAATAAAGTGTCAAATCATATTTCTTTTGGGGGGGGGGGGGGGGGGGTTCTTTTATTGAGTAAAAAGGGGGGGGGCATTGTCATGGCTAGGTTCTCTTCTTTTTAGCATTTCTTTGCATTTCTTCATCATGGATCAAACAAATATGCCCATCCTAACTCCATACAATTACTTTGAGTGGAAATCATGCATGATAATTCACGTAAGGAAAGCTGGATTAAATAGGATAACTATGGGACTTGAAACTGAACCTGCTAAAGATGAAGACAAGTCTAAGTGGTTTAACAAATGTGATGAGGCATATGGAACATTGTGTTTGTCTATTTCTCCTGACTTGCTATTTCACATTGAGTCTTTGGATACACCAAATGAAGTATGGACAAAGCTAGAAACATTATTTGGCACACAAGATTCAATGAGGGGTCATATGTTGGAAAATGAATTAATTAGTTTGAGTCCAGGAAATTTCAACACAATCCAAGATTTCTTCACCAAATTGAAATCACTAAGGCTACAGTTAAAACAATGTGGAATTGAAAAGAAAGATGAACAACTGATTCTCAGAATTCTCTCTAAGCTAAGTTCAAAATATTATGTGTTTGTCTCTACCTTCTATGCTACTAAGGGTGCACTTGGTACTCAATTCACCATGCAATCTCTAGAGGATTTTGCTGTCAATCTCACTCAAGAATAGGACAAGCTAATCCAGATGGGCACTCTTAATTCCTCTAAGTCACATGCCTTAGCAACCAACCAAGGCACAAAAGAGCAAAAAGGACAAAGTAGTAACAACAATAGTAAGGATGAGAAACAAAATAATAGTGAGGAAAAGAAGGATCAGATACCAATTGCTTCAAAAGCAACTATTGATACCTCATCCTCTGAGGGCGATAAGCCTAAGAAAGAAAAGGTTAAATTTTTCTATCGTAAAAGACTCGATCATGATGAACATAAATGTTTGAAGAAACAGATTGATCACTTGACATACATTCTTGAGAAGAATGATATTAGTGTTCCTAAGTCTATCAAACAAAGTTCTAATGAAGAGTCTAACAAGGCAAAAGAAAACAACAAGGGGAAAGGAAAGGGCAAAGCTCTTGTTGCAGTTGCTTCCTCACCATCCACTTGGGTTCTTGATTCGGGTGCTTCGCACCACATGGCTTCATCTAAGGAAGAACTTGCATCCTTGGAGCCATGTACTATGCCTTCTATTTTGATGGGTGATGACACTCCTATTGAGGTGTGTGGGAGAGGGTCTATTGATGTGGGGGATGGTACATTCCATGATGTTCTTTGTGTACCCTCATTATCAACTAATCTCCTATCAATATACCAAATCACTCACACAGGTTTAGGCAAGCGGGTTGAGTTCACTCCTGATTCAGTGGAGATACGTGAGTTGCATAGTGATTCTATAGTTGCAGTTGGGAGAGCAGATCATCAATCACAGCTCTATCTGTTTTCTCACTTTGTTCCTGATCCTCCTTCATCTATTTTTCTCACTCAATCTAATGATGTGAGTAAATTATGGCATGAGCGGTTTGGCCATCTTAACTTCCGCTATTTGCATCAGCTCAACCAGCAGAGCATGGTCACAGGGTTGCCTTCGGTTCAATTCTCAGGAGGTGTTTTCCAAGGTTGCATTCTTGGTAAGCATCCTAAGGAAAAGTTTGACAAAAGTAAGGCATGGAGAGCTTCACAGATACTAGAGTTAGTTCACAGTGATTTGGCTGGTCCATTTCAACATCCTTCTTTCAGAAGGGCCCGATATGTCCTCACATTCATTGATGATCTTTCTCGATATACATGGGTGTACTTTCTCAAATAGAAGTCAGAGGTATTTGATCATTTTCAAGACTTCAAAAATTTTGTAGAAAAGCAATCTGGGAAAGCCATCAAGGTTTTGCACACAGAGAATGGTGGTGAGTATGTCAACCATTGGTTTGAAAGATTTTGCACTTTAGAGGGGATTGATTTACAGCATTCAGTTCCATACAATTCTTAGCAAAATGGTGTTGCAGAATGGAAGAATAGATCCTTGAAGAAAATGGCAAACTGTATGATTCACTCTAGATCTCTTGCACCATAGTATTGGACAAAAGCCATTAACTGTGCTTGTTATATCTAGAACCGTGTTCCTCACTGAGCCTTGAAGGGAGTTACTCCTTTTGAAGCTTGGAGCAGTCGAAAACCATTAGTTAAGCACTTTCAAGTTTTTGGCTCCCCTACATGGGCCCACATTCCTACAGAGAAACGTAAGGCCTTAGATCCACAAAGTAGACCTTGCATATTTTTAGGTTATCCTGATGGTGTGAAGGGTTATCGGTTGCTCCACCCTACTACACATGAGTTATTCATTAAGAGGAGTGTTCAGTTTGAGGAGGGATCTTCAAGCTCACTTTCTATCACTTCTACCTTGACATTAGAGTCACTTGGAATACATGATAGATCTTCTGATGAGTCAGATTCACCTAAACAGTCTTCTACCTCTACTTCTGATGCAAAAAGTGATTCAGAGAACTCACCTCCTTCCTCGCCTGGTCATCATTTAGAGGTTAATGATTCCCCTCCAGATTCTCCATCTTCTTGCCCACTTTGGGCTAGACAAACCTTGTAGTCTACAGCTGATTGGGTTGGGGATCCATTAGACACCAGGCGAACTCGATCACAATTCCAGGATACTCCACATGTCTTCATTGCTACTGCCTCATATCCATAGTCCTTTCATGAGGCTTCTAGTATTTCTGAGTGGGATACAGCTATGCAGGAAGAGTATAGTTCCTTGATGAGGAACCACACTTGGGATCTTGTCCCTCTTCCTAAAGGAAGAAAACTTGTTCAATGTAAGTGGATCTATCGGACAAAATTTGCAGCAGATGGGTCAGTTGACAAACACAAGGCTCGCTTGGTCGCCAAAGGATTCTCCCAGGTTCCTAGGATTGACTACTCTGAGACTTTTGCACCAGTTGCCCGAATGAATTCCATTCGAACTGTTCTTGCCATTGTTGCAGCTAATCGTTGGGAAGTACATCAGATGGATGTGAAGAGTGCTTTTCTTCATGGTGACCTTCATGAGGAGATCTACATGGAGCAGCCACAGGGCTTCCTTCAGGATTCTTCACTTGTGTGTCATCTTTGAAAGTCTATCTATGGCCTCAAATAGGCTCCTTGGGCCTAGTATGCCAAGATGGACTCCTTCCTTCTATCAGTTGGGTTCACTCGGTGCCATTATGATCCTACTATGTACATTTTGCAATAGGGTGATTCACTTCTATTTTTGGTTTTGTATGTTGATGACTTGTTGATCACAGGAAGTTCTTCACCCACCATTAAGGCTGTCAAAGTGGCCCTTCAGGACAGTTTCTTGATGACTAATTTGGGCTTGTTACATTACTTTCTCAGGATTGAGATCCTTCAGTCTCCTTCTGGGATCACCATCACACAATCCAAGTATGCTCTATATTTACTCTCGAGGTTTCATATGGTTGACTGTAAGCCTGCTCTGACTCCCTTCCTTTCTGGAGTCAAATTTGAGGCTCAATGTTCTTCTCCACTTGTTGATGGCACTTTGTACCACCAACTTGTTGGAAGTCTCATTTATCTGACTCATACAAGACCTGACATCTCCTATGCTGTAGGCATGGTCTCTCGATTCATGCAAGAGCCCCATGAGTTACACTAGAAAGTAGCCAAGCGGATCCTTCACTACATTCAGGGTTCTCATAGTTGTGGGATTCACTACGTAGCAGGTATTGAGCTTGATTTGGTGGGCTACACAGATTTAGATTGGGTAGGTGATTTTGAGGATCGCAAGTCTACTTCAGGGTATAGCTTCTCACTTGGGTCAGGTCCTGTTTGTTGGTCAAGCAAAAAGCAGTCTGCTATTGCTCTGTCTTCTACTGAAGCTGAGTATCGAGGGGCTGTAAATGCCGCCACTAAGGCCATTTGGATTCAACATCTTCTCACTAAGTTTGGTATCCAGATCAGATGGCCATCAGTCATATTTTGTGACAACCAGAGTGCCATTCAAATCTCACGAAATCTAGTTCATCATCAACGGACCAAACACATAGAGGTCCACATGCACTACATCTGGGAGCTCATCCGTGGTCATGTCATTGACCTTCGCTATTGTTCGACTTCTGAGCAAGTTGCTGATATCTTCACCAAACCCTTCACTAAGAGCAAGTTCCTTCATTTGCGAGCTTTGCTAGGGGTTCAGGATGCTTCATCTTTTGGGGGGGCCTCTTCCTCTCACTCGGAGTCCTAACTTTTTTGTGGGGGGGTCTCTTTTCTCTCTCTTTTGAGAAATATTATGTACATGGGTACCTCATCAGGCTTGACTTGTCGGGACCCATTTCTACATCCACCTAAGCTTCGCTTATGGGGGGGTGTTAGTGTAGTTTTTTATTTTTCCTATTTTGCTAGGTTTTTCCTACACTTTTTAATAATCTCACTTAGGTTAATAAAGCATGTCTTATTAGGTGAATGGTTGTGAGGTGTCACCTTCCTACATGTGAGCATCCATTAGCTATCTTGGGAAGATACTTTGCTATCTTTAGTTCGATAGATGGTTGCTCCTCATTGGTTGGTGTAGCCACCTCCTCCCTCTTCCTAGCCTATATAAGCATGCTACCTGGCTTGTATTTGTAGCTCTTGTTTTTGCATCCTCTTAATGCTATTTTGCTTCCAGCATTTGCATTACTCTCTTGGAGACTAACTCTATAATGCTATTTTGATTTTGTATCATTTGCATTCATAGTTTAGATATTTACTCCTTGCACTAGTTTTCTGGGTTATTAATCTTTTCAGATTCTAACATTTACATGCATGCAATTTACTTTTAGATAAAAGTTTAATTGGTTAAAGTGTGATACTTCTAATTCACCCCCCCTCTCATAAGTATTCTTTCCATATTTGAATATTCCAACAGTTAGATCTCCAGTGGTTACTAAAAAAGGAGATTCATCACAATATGGACCCTCAGACAGTATTGAAGTTCAAGTTGGTGAACCTAATATCTCAGTCAAGGATGAACTTGAACAAGATCTGGAGGAACTTCCCCTAAGTAGGGAGTCACAAACTGAGATTCTAGAGGTCGAGTCAGTCCCAGACCAGTCGATTGAGAAAACCAAAATTGATTCCACAAATTAGGTTCATGCACAAAAGGGGGAAAGAAAACTAGAATCAAAGAAAGATCGATCTCACTGGGATCTATCTAAAAGGAATTTTTAGTTAGAATGGGTGGAAAAGTACTGGTTCATTGAACCAATGCTTGACCCAAATGATAAAAAGAAGGAGAAGAGGCTGCAGCTTAAAATTGATACCATAGAAAAGCATGTCGGTAAAGTTTACAAGAAGAAAATTATAGATGGAGTCAAAAAATCCATGCTAACTTGGAAAACAAAGGAGAACTGTCTGCATATCAAGAATGCTAAAATATACGAGTTACACTAGCAAATACAGGAGAAGCATTCTGCAGTAAAAGGTTCCATTGAAGATTTCATTGGGAAAGCAACAGAAGTGCAAAATATGGGAAAATTAGTTCAATTAGGTGTGGTCTTTTATATACTGAGTAGAGGATGCCCTACGAAGGACTACCCTTCAATGACTGCATTATTGCATTTTTTGAAAACTCAAAACTATCCTAACTATCACTAGTCAGCAAACTGGGGGTGGGAATAGGCTAAATGTCTTACACAGGTTGAAATAGAAGATATGAAGGAATCTATAAAAACTCAAATTTCATTGCATTGTCTCTAGATGAAGTTACAGCAATTGATAATACTTCATAGGTGTGCATGCATGTTTATACTGAAAACAATCTTTGTCATCAACCATTTCTACTATCTATTGCTAAATTGAATTGTAGTGCGACAGCTGAAAACTTATATGAATTATTAAAGACTACTCTAATTGAATCTAGAGGTTTGGATAGCATGGAGATTACCAAAAATTTGGTGTGTGTTGGAGCAGATGGTGCTTCGATTATGCAAGCTCATAAAGGCGATCTTTGAAAAAATATCAAGAATGATTTGGCACCCTATGCTATTCCCATTCATTGCATGGCTCATCGAATGAATCTAGCTTTTGGAATTGTCAAAAATTTTGGTTGTGTAAGTAAAGTGGAATCTCTAATCAAAGAGATTTACCAATACTTCTGTCGAAGTCCAAAATGAGTCTGAGAATTTCAACACTTTGTTGTAGGACTTACTAATGGGAGGAAGTTTCTTAAAGACAATGATACTAGATGGATCTCTTTGGATGGACTAGCACATCGAGTAATGTTTGAATACCTATCATTGCTTGGACTAATCCACTCTGTGCAAGATAGATTCCCTCAGCTATATTCAAGCCTAACTAATGTTAAGGTACTCTTAACTTTAGCAGCTATTCTCCCCATGCTATAGGACATGAGAAATATTATTAAAAAGGTTCAACAAAGAGCTATGTACATTGCAAAATATAATAAGCTGCGTAAAATGACATGTAGTAGCCTAGATACTCTGTACTAATTATTACCATTAGATGAAAAAAAGTTTGCAAAGTGGTTAGAAATATCAGATTTGAACAATCCTGGGAACTTTTTACATATTGGTGCAAATGATGAGGTATATGCCAGGGTATGTGGAGTTGACATACCAATGCAGTACTATGCCCACGTCAACCCCAACTCCAACCCCAACAAAGCAGGGAAGCGAAATTGAATTAGAACCAGAGAAGGTACTTTCACGTGTTACAAGTGAAGCCTTTAAGAAGATCAATCTATTGTCAGAAATCAGATTCAGATTCCCTCCAGAGGAACTGTTGGAAGCAATGTCAATTGTTTTTTCACAATATTGGTCTCTAAATAGTCCAACTGATTTTTGAAGAAGGATGAAGACTCTGATTCAACATTTTTGCACACCTAAAGTAATCAATGGAGTCACCATAAATGAAATTTTAGATGAAACTCGACTAAGAGATCAATCATACTCTTTTGCAAACATAATGAGGGAACAATATGTTGTTATGGAGAACCCAAATGAAGAGGGAGTGGTAACACAGCTTTGGAAAAACCTTGGTGAGAGAAATCAGTTGAGAGAGGCAATACCAAAATATTTCAAGCTTACCAATTTATGTTTGACAATGATATTGGATTTAGTGGAGGATGAGAGAATTTTCAGTACTTTGGGCTTCCTTAAGTCAAAGGTTAGAAACAAATTAGAAAAAAATTTGGATAATTGTCTGAGGCTCTATAGTTCTAGGTATGAGGTAGAAAGTTTTCCTTATGATTGGGTCATCAGCATTTGGAGAAAGTGATGTTAAAGAAGAGGGATTTCCAACATTTCAAACACAAGTGGCATTAGTAGTGGTGGTGGCAGTGGTGGTGGCAGTGGTTCATATCCTGATATTGAAAGTCAAAGCAATGAAGATGATGTTGAATTTGGCATGCATAGGGAGTCTGACGCTAAAAGTGAATCTAAAGAAAACACAACAAACAATGAAATGTTATATGCAATAAATGCGTAGGATTCTGATGATAGTGATGCTGAGCCGGTCCAGGCAGAATGGCAACTATAGCAGCTTCTCAACCTTCTATGTGAGTCAAGTAGTAGGCCAATAGCTCTGATCTAAGACTCTACCTACTAATTAATTATGTAACATGTTTGTAGAAGTTAATTTATAGCCTTCATTCACTGTCCCTTTATAGATGCTTTATTTTTTTTATTTTTTTTGTACATGTTGATGTTACAAACTTAGTACTTACATGTGGAGATTTTCATTGATTGTATTCTTTTAACATGTTGAGATTTTCATTGATCCTAGTTTCTTTAAGAAATTATAACATAATGCATTTAATAGAATAAAATCCATTTTAAAAAAATTGTATTATAATTTATAATTACAAATCAGCCTATAACATAATACATTTAACTATTGTCAATTACAAACAATTACAACCCTTTGCAAATAACTCAATGTCAAATTGCAATGACTGTGAATTCCCTTCTATAGATACAAGGGAGCAACAATAGTTGTAGGTCAGTTTGTAATTGTATATATGATCAGATATGCTGGCTCTTGATTCCTAATATGCCATAGTATGCCAGTGCCTAGCTGCCCAACTATCCTGATATGCTAGCTCTTGATTCTTGTAACAATTAACATTAAACAAAGTTGAAATTAAATCCAAAATTTGAAATTAAAGAGCAAAAAGTAACAAAATGATTATAGTCCTATCACTTACTATGTTGTTACAATGTTACTACTTAGTGCTATCAGCTATGACTACCACTGATAGCAACAATAACAGTTTGAGAAGATGACCCAGCTTCACTGAATTTCTTTAGGGTGCTCCATTCTGCATCATTTGGAAGCCCCATTTTTTTGAGGTTGTAGCTAATTAGTTGTAGTCTAGTCAACAAAAAATACTTCTAAGAGATAGAATCATATGATAGGAGGAATCTATCTATAACATCACTCATTGTTGACAGTGGTTTGATGCAACTTGCAACTCCCTCTGGAGTGAATTCCTCGAGCAATTTCCCTAAATTAGAATTCATCCTGCCCTACAACTTTTTCATGTAATTTTTGTTTCCAATGAATGTGCCCTCTGAGTTAGCTGGATTTGGTAATCCAACATTCAGCAAGTTCACTATGGTGTTATTCATCTTCATCAACTCTTTGGAGGCATAATTGAGCGATTCACCAATTCGCATTACTTCTTCACAATGTTGAGAGACATTAATGGCCATTACACAGGCATCCAAGTGGTTGCTTATTCCATGGTTTTCAAAATCCTTGTCACTGGATCTCTTTAGTTTATTGAGAGCTTGGTCAGAAAGATCTTTTAAGGAATTGGTGAAGATTTTTCTTTTAGCTTGAAAATTAATTTTTACATTTTCAAAGACAGCTCTGAGATTGCTATTTAAATCAAGCCATTCAACCAAACCATCACTGATCATCATTATTTTTTCCCAAATTTCTTATTTGATAATCTTAATCGTGTTTATTATAGTATCCTTCACATGATGGTCTTTGAAAGAGGTCGTTCTATTTTCTGCCATTACATTCTCCACCTTTTTCTTCATTTCAAACATCTCTTTTTCACTCTTTTTCTGTATTTCCTCTAATTGCCTTTTTCCATTTAGTTTCTCTCTTCCTCTCATCCTCCAATTTCTTCTTCAAATCTTGGATTTTATTTGTAGTAGTTACCTCTTTTTTCTTCTTTTCCTCGAGTTCCCTTTTCAAATCATGGATTGTCTTTGAAGTGGACTCCTCCTTTTTCTTCGCATTGTCCAATTCCTTCTTCAAATCATGGAGACTTTGAGTAGACTCATCTTTCTTTGCGTTCTCCAATTCCTTTCTCAAATCGAGGTTTTGCTTTGCAGCTAACTCCTCTTTTTTCTTTGCATTCTCCAATTCCCTCCTCAATTTGTGGATTGTGTTAGTGCTTGCAGTAACACTAGACTCCATTTTCTTTGCATTCTCCAATTCCTCCTTCAAATCACTGATAGTTTTTGCAGTTGACAATTCTTTTTGTTTCATATTCTCCAATTTCTTATTCAAATTGTGGATTGTGTTTACACTAGACTTCTCTTTTTTCTTCTCATTCCCCAATTCCTTTTGCAAATTAAAAATCATACTTGCCCTAGACTCCGCTTTTTTCTTTTCCTTCTCCTATTCATCCTTCAAAAAAAAAATTCCTTCGCAACAGATTCCAGCAATTTTCAATTGCTTGATGACCTATGCACTACTCTTTATAGACTTGAACAACTGTGCAATAGACGCTTGTTCATTCTAAAGTCTTTTTTGGAACTCATCCAATTCTTTAGTCAAATGTTGCACTTGTTCATTCATCTTTTCTTGTTGGACAATTGCCTCTGTAGGAGAAGATTTCTTTATCCTATTTTGCAATTCTTTGAACCTATTGTCTACTGCTTTCTCCTTCACCTTCACATTATCAAGATCTTCCTGTAACTTTTCTATTGTAAGCCTTTTATTTTTCCTCTCTACTTTTAGAAGTGTAGAGTAGACCATTTTGTTGCTCTCTTTTGATATATTGATTTTGTCAATATTTTTCACTTTTGACAAATCCATTTGAAGACTGGTAACTTGTATATCGTTACAATTTATTACATTTTGTGGTGGATTATTATCTCTACCTAGGGGCACAGCCATGAAGTTCATCATTTCATTGTTTGGATCATATGTTGGAAATATTTTGTTAGTAGATCCTTGACATTCGGAAACTACATCACTTTTCAAAGTCTTCATAATTTTCCTATTTCTTTCGCTTGTATGTTCAAACTTTGATGCAAACTCATTCAAACTAAAATTCAGGTTTTCTGACACAATTGAGTGTTTGAAAGTTGAATTATCAACTGTATCATTGAATGTTGATGCTCCTCCATCTCCAGCTAAACTTACTCCACCTACAATTGTATTTTGAGGATTGCCAACATATTGAAGATGGCCCATTCCAAATCCTGGCGTTTTAGGACTATTTTCAGGGTTTTGTACAGAAGCCACTGGTGCATACATTGCTGAAGTAATCGCTGACATTTCTTGTGGTGTAATTGTCATAAGTTTTTTCTTTTTTGCACAAGGTTCATCCATGCTAGTGCTAGTGTCAGTGTCAGTGCCAGTGCCAGTGGGATCAACTACAACTAGATTTGAAGATTTAACAAATAATGTGTTGGGATGACCTTCAAAAGCAAAAGTATAATATTTTTTGCCCTTTTTAGATGAATCGTCTTCAATCTCGGAGCTTCCAATGATTGGTCTAATTCCTCTTTTGGGTGGTTTTGGTATTGGAATTGGATTCCAAATCCCATCACCACTTGCACCAATGGGCCCCATACCTGCATAACCCATTTTTTGTATCATAGTTGCTCCTTTACCATATGTTTGTTTATTAGAATCACTCATTTGAATTTTAATAATATCTTTGCCCCTGGTTGACCCAGAATCCTCAATACCTTGAATGTCAACATCAAACTGGAGGTCCTTCTGTCTTTGAATATCACTATCACTATAACTGCCAAGTTGATATAGTACAGTTGGATGCTCTTTATCCCAATAAGTGCTAAAAAGGTCATCCTCATCAATTTCCTCAAAATCTACTGATGTCTTTGGTTCACCCAAATTTTGCCTCATTTTCCAAAACTCAGTTATCTTGTTTGACACCACATTTCAGATATGCATGTCTCTTTAATTGTTTTCGGCATGGACTTCTTAGAAGGTTCAAATGCTTTCTCGTAGAAATTTAAGTATGTCAGAGGCCCTGATTTGTGTGACTTTGATATGTGCAATTTCATAATTTGGAATGACATTTGTTGCATTGAAAGATTATTCTCTACTACATGTTTCTCCATCTCTTTCTTAACCTCATCCCATGAATCCTTGTTTTTTAACTTTTCTATCAATGCCATCTCCTGGTGTTGATATTTTCTCGCAGAGTTTCCATTGGCAATAAGTACTATTTTTATTATGTTCAGTGGATCATAATTCCAGTGACTAATAAAATGAAAGCCAAAAAAAGTTACTAATTCATTTGCCACTTTGAAAGCCTTTCTCTCAAATGTGAGGCCTCCAATTGTGAAAGGCAAGGAAAGAAATATCGTTTTCTTTTGTTGTCCGTTGAAAAGTTCATTTGTGCTCTCCATCTGCCTTACATATTCCAGTGCAAAAACCTTTTCTGTAACATGCGTTGGAAGTTTGCATGGTTCAACTGCTAAACTGTAAAACCGTAAGATAGTGTACTCTTCCATGAAGAACCAGTCAGCCAATTGAATCTGACTTCCCAGTTGAATGCAATCTTTACAAGACATAGGAAATCTAGGCATTGTAGTGTCTGTGATTTTTTGGTAAATAGGTGCCAAAAAGAAGTCTACAAAATGGTTGTAGTTTTTATTGTTAGCAATCATCCTCATCTTATGTGTCCACTCATATAGTAAACTTGGTGTCTTTGATTTCTTCTAAGTTTTCTCATCAAACTTATAGACCTCAATGTTGGAAATGATTGAAATGATCATAAGAAAAGTTGTTGGAATGATATATGGAAATGGTAAAGAATGTTCTCAATCATTGTTTTTTCATTGATGTCAAACTTGCTACTTGCAGGAATGACAATTGCTTTAGTGATCCAAATACTATCAATTAGTTGATTGTCAAGGAGGAGGCAATCAATAAGATGTAACTAGAACACCTAGAGAAAGGTTGAAGTTATGATGTTGTAATGAAGTACAAGGATCAGCTAAGCCATTGATGAAAAAGTGTGTTGATGACATACTATAAGACACAGAGAATTGGCACACTGAAACATATCAAAGATGTAAGGTTTTAGCTAAGACATTTGTAAAGCTCAACTAATTTCATTAGGGAGAAGGAGGCAAGCAAGCTAGTATATGCCGAGCAAATTCCTAGTAAGTGCCGAGTAAACTTCAAGTGCCGAGCAAGTTCAAGTGCCGAGCAAGTTCAAGTGCCGAGTGATATCGAGTTCCGAGCAGAGATAGGTGTCGAGAAAGTTCGAGTGCTGATTAAACTTCAAGTGTCGAGCAAGTTCAAGTGCCGAGTGATATCGAGTGCCGAGCAGAGATAGGTGTCGAGTAACATAGAGATGTCAAGCACCAGTAAAACCAATAGTGCCAAGTAACACAGAGATGCCGAACACCAGTAAATCAATAATGTTGAGTTGCTGCATTATTTTGAAAATTGAAGATTCGCCAGATCTAAGCCGACAAGGTTGTTATCTAGAAGTTTGTGAATTAAAATGGAAGATAATAATGATGAGCTGGTGGCACAGAACACCATGTAAAACATTTTTTGAATACAACTCGCGAATTTTGAAGATAAGAAAAAGATATGAGGTAGATACATTGTATCCTACCTAATCCATTCGAAACCCTAAAATTGGAAAGGGAGAAATGAGTGGCAAAGGCAAATCATATTTCTATTTAAGGAGTCATAAGTTAATAAAAGAGAGAGAGAGAGAGAGAGAGAGAGAGAGAGAGAGAGAGAGAGAGAGAGAGAGAGAGAGAGAGAGAGAGAGAGAGAGGCAGTCAAGCATGAAAGCATGAAATGATGAAAGAGGTGCTAAGGAGATAAGAGAGCATAGAGACTTTGTTTCAGTAAGAAGACCCCTGATATGGATGCATTGGTACAATGAGTTAGAAGACTCAAGGAGACGAAGCTTGAGAAGAAGTCAAGCAGTCAGAGCTGAAGTGTTTGAAGCCAAGCATTAGGATTGAATTGAAAGTGTGATCTGAAATCTGCAAAGTATGTTGTAAGTTATATCAGATCAAAAGATCATTATCGTTACTTTCTAGCAATTGTAACAATAAATTTTAAATCCTATGGACTTAGGTTGGTTTAATAGCCATGAGATAAATCCTTTAACAGGGTGACATTTCAAGTGAATGTTCTAAAGTCCTTTAACCAAGCCCATTCCTAACAGTTTGGTGAAATCCTCTAACAAGGTCACATTTAACAGTGTGTTGTAAGCCTTTAACAGGGCAGGCTTTTAACAGGGCATCACTTCAGAAGAGTGAGAATCAAGTAGCATGTTACTGGTGGTTTTTCTCAAATTGGGTTTCCACGTAAATCATTGTGTCATGTGTTGATCTTGCATGTTTTATCTTTGCATGTTGATTTACTGTAACTTGCTAATATGGTTGATTTAAAAGTTTGGATGGATGAAAAGTGTATGGATTCATAAAAAATAGTGAAAAAGTATTAATAGGGCATTTGGACCTTGAATAACTGATTCACCCCCCCTCTCAGTTATTCTAAAGAATTCTAACACTCAATATCAAGCTTGTTGTTCTCTGTCTCAAATATTGGGCGATGCTATGCTAAAAGAAGGTAGCACAAGTAACTTGTGAACCTAAATGTCTTCGACTTTCCTACAGTTGTACTTTGTTTAATCATTAGTAATTTTTGTTGCATAGATTTAATAATGTATCGAAAAAAATCATATCTTACTGCTACATTGTCAACTAACTGAACTTGACAATGGATATTATAAATCATTTCAAGAACACTGGCCCCCACTTCCTTGTTACTGTCCAATCCTAGACAAAATGATAATAAAGAAATAGTATTATGAACCCATGGCACAAAAATATCATACTGATAAAAAGGCTTATGGTCTTTGTCTAGTGTAACACTAGTAGTGGACTCTAAGGGTATTAAACCCTTAATATATGAATCTTGAAAACTTCTTTCCAGCTTGTCATAAGCCTGAGCTAGTTTATCCAAGTCAATGTGCTCCTTAGAGCTTTCTATATTATTTTTATTTATAATTATTTATTATATAATAGAACATATAATATAACTATTTATACTATAATATAATATAATATAATTATAGCCATATGATAAAATCATAACCATATAATAAAATATAAATATAAACATGTAATATTATATAATATGATATAATATAATAATAATAATAAATTTAATAAAATATGTCACGATTCTGGATGAATCTGGGCAGATGGGAAAAGATTCCCCAAATCGGCCCAAAATTCATCCCGAGCCGTCGATCTATCAGATTGAGATGGTCATTATTATTATTATTATTATATTATATAAATATTATATAGTTATAAATTATAATTATATATTATATTATATGGTTATGATTATTATTATATCATATCATTATGAATATAATTATATTATATTATATGGTTATGATTATATCATATGGTTGTAATTATATTATATTATATTACAGTATAAATAATTATATTATATGTATATGATATGGTTATAATTACAATTTAAAAATATAATTGCAAATGCTCTATTTTTATTCATATTTATTATTTAGTTTCAAAATTAAAATATAATATAGTTATAATATCTATAAATTATTAAAATTTAACATATATTGAAAATTGTGATAATTGTTTATAAACTATTCTTCATCATTTAAAAGATTTCATAATGAAAATAAAGTTAGGAATAGGTGACAAGATAGGTATGAAATAAAAATTTGACACATAAATTATCAAAATTATATTTAACTTTGTTAAGGTTATAATCTATTAATCTTTAGTTTTCCTTGAAACTCCATTTGTTAACTTTTAACCAATCAGATTAAAGAAAAATAGTTAATTATTAACAGTTCACTATTTTTAACTAAGTTGCAGACTAACAGTAACATTTCAACAGTGCATAATTTGAGAAACAAGTTCCCAAAAAAAACTTACAAAGTCGTAGACTAAGAAGAACAACGATTTGAGAAGCCAAAAACTATTGTTTTCATTGATAATATTTTAGACTATACAATGTACATAATACTGATTCATAGGTTACATATTCAAAATAGCTGATTAAATCACTAATCAGCCTGGTTTTACTATTTCGTAATTTACAAAAAAGGGTAGGGCCCAATCCAAAGAAAAATACATATATCTTGAAAACACTTTTTTGGCAAACTTTTGCCCTAATCAAAACATTTTTTTGCCCTAAAGGGCCAAGGGAACAGGGAACCAGAGAACCAATGAGGCTAGAAGCATGAGTGGGTTGAGGGGCCGAGGGATTGAAGCTTTTAATCAGAAAGGTCTTCAATTCTGTCCGCAAGGAATCTATTGGAGAAGATGATGTCACTGAACTCATCCAGCCATGTGAAGTTCATCTCGTTGACATCATCGTCCAACAACAACCATTTCTTTAGAAAATCCCTTTCGAGCTGCGCCCACTTTCGATGGCGAGTCAGTTACCATTCGTTCATGTCGAGCAAGAAAGGATGCTTATGTATAATGCACCCTATGCCTTCCTCCCAACACTTGTTTACTACATCTGCAAAAGGGATGCCAATACTTGGCCTTGGTACCTGCTCGGCCAATACAATAATTTTGATATCATCTTCTAAAAATGTTACATAGAAGCATCAGCATGTCTATTTGCCTACCTCCAAGGTTGAGAAGAGACGCGAGGAAGCGGGAGGTAATATCCATGGACACATGATACCTCTTATCATTTCTCAAGAATTCATGGCTGAGTACCATGCATATAGCATGGCGGATAAAAGGACTTCAACCATCTACCTTGCAAACCATGGCAAGGACATCATCGGGAATTTCTCCCAGAAAGGGCTTTTGCAGAGCAATATTAGTGCATTTTAGGCAAATTGGCGTATCCATGACTATGATTCAAGAAACTAAAAACTTCGCAAAGTGCAACTACAAACCAAATTCAGATTGAAGAAATTAGAATATGAGAAATGATATTGAAAGAGGAATTGAAGAGCCTATTTAATGGCAGACTGCAGTTGCATCTAATTCTTTGGCATTCGCGATCTTCCATATCTTATTTTTTCGTATTCTTATTAATTTTCAAGTGTGTGAAATGCCAAAATGTGCTGACATTAATGTCGGATAGTCAATAGTACCTAACATGATTAATGATTTCCATGCAAACTTTTCCACGTGTCTCCATTCTGAAGAATTACGTGCGACTCCAAGTCTTTTCAAGTGAGTGGCCCCAAGATGCATCTACTATCATTGATCTCTAACTAATCAACAATCAATAAAACTATTGTATTTACTATTAACATAACTAAAGTGATGATAGTCGACTTGGCAATTGTGACACTAACGTAACGATGCTACTACATTATTAATAACACACCTAAGATAGTACACAAGTTGAAACTTGAAAGTGACTACTCAGCAGTCAGTACAGTCACTAGGCAATAAATGTGCAAATTTCGCTTTCAAATTAAACAATTTTTTAGTTTACCACTGAAGATTAGCCAAGACCATTATTATTCATTTTCCTACAAAACAAGTAATTCACCTTTGACATTATTAATTCATTTTTGGCAAGGGAAAAAATAGCCATCATCTATATATCCATCAGTGAAAAAAAAACATTAATTCGCCACCTTTAAAATAATTTTTCCTAGGGAAAGAAAAAAATCACCAACATATAATATTTTATTTCCTTATATGGAACAAAAAAATTGCCCTCGATATTAAAATTTTCCTGCCCGCAAGATGTTGAATTCGTCAGCATTTTAGGCTTTTTTTTCGGGAGGGGTTTCTTAAAGTTATCCTTGCAGTTGATTAGCCTCTTCCTTCTTCGAAATAAGGACTAAGAAAGTAGCATTCAAGGCCTGAAGCATTTCTTTGTTGGAATAGGACTCCTAAACCACATCCAAAAGGTCATGATTGATAATATCCCAAAATTCTTGAAAGAATTCAACAAGGAAGCCATCAAGCCCTAGAGCTTTGCCCTTTTGCAAGCTGAAGATCACCCCCTCCAACTCAAACATACTAATTGGCCTCATAAGAGAATCATTCATCTCCCTAGTCACAATAGAGGGAATACAAGACAAGATAGTATTCTCCTCAATCTCTGCTAGAGCTAAATCATCTAAAAAGAGAGCAGAGTATAACTGAATAGCTTCCCTAGAAATAGCTTGAGAGGAGGTCACACGTGTCCCATCAGAAGTAACAAGAGAAGAAATGTAACTCTTGTTACGTCAAGCTTGCACAAATTTATGGGAAAAAGCGATGTTCTTGTCCCCTTCCTGAAGCTAGTCAACTCGAGCCTTTTGTTTCCAATAAATTTTTTCTCTAAGATCCCACTCAGCTAAATCAATAGAAGCTCAAGATTTTGCTATGCCAAGAGCTTCTAAAAAACCCAGATCTCGAATTTGCCCGGTAGTAACATCAAGACGATCCTAACCCCTCTTCTTTGTAATATGGAGATTACCAAAACAATTCATGTTCCAATGCTTCAACTTCCTTTTAACATATTGAAGTTTTTTAGAGAAGGAGAACATAGCAGTGACATAGGCAGGGCCTCCCTATCTCTACCAGTGAGCCATTAAGTCATGAAGAGAAGAGTCTCAAAGCCACATCAGCTGGAACTTAAAGGGAGGCTTCTTCGAGATAGCAACATAACTAGCTGTGAGCTTAATAAGCCAGTGGTCAGAACCTCTCCAATCAAGAATTTTAGAAGAGAGTGAAAGAGAGCCAAAATTCCAAAAGCAAGAAACAAGTAACCTGTCCAAGTGTTCTGAGATAGCATCATTTCCAACTCTTTGATTGTTCCAAGTAAAGAGCCCATTGAGAGGTTTGACATCAGAGAGATGTAAAAGATCAATATTTTGTCGAAGAAGCTTAGAAGAAGGACCCAAGCAAGCCATTCCACCCCTCTTCTCCTCCAGACTGAGAATAGAGTTGAAGTCTCCAGCCAAAATCCAAGGCAAGAAAGGATGACAGCTTCTGACATGCCTAATATGATCCTTGAGCTTAAACTTGCCAAGGAGATCAATAGGAGCATACACATTAGTAACAAGAATCATCTCTCCAGTTTCTAGAGAGGAAGCAACCATTGAGAGAGCCGAGAGGCAAGAGACCCAGTAAAGTGGTGTAACTTTCCTTGGATCCCAGCAAATGGTAAGACTACCAAAGCTCCCCAAAGCACCAACACACTGACATTGGCCTAGAAACCAAATGTTAGGAGCACATCTAAACATGGAGTCCACTAAAAGCTTGGTCTCCTAGATAAAAAGGATGTTCGAAGAATGTTCAACCACCAACTCGTGAATAGCTTTTTGTCTTGGGATGCTATTCAACCCGCTCATATTCCATGAGAGAATAATCATTGAGTAGAGTGGGGGAAATTCTCATCCAAGGTCCTAACAACCCCAGACTCTACCAATAAATCTCTTGTAAGTTTAATTTTTTCCTGATCCTGCTTTCACCCAACTCTTGAAGGAGTAGCAAAAGAGACTTTCTTAAATGGTCTTTGCATCAGGCCCAAAGCAAGAGAAGATCCCTTTCCTTTACCAAAGGCAAACACATATTTAACCAAATATGCCAGAAGAACATCCTTTTCCTATGGAGCAAGAGAAACCACAAGGGCACCAGACTCAAGGCCAATAGAAGTCTTCGGCATCTGTTGAGCTACAACATCCTGGTTGCCACTAAGAATAGAAATTATCCCCTCTGAACTAGTAGTTGCACACTGAGCCTCTACAAGAATACTTTGTTCTATAACCACGTTGTCAAGAACCTCAAAACGATTGAACCTTGAGTCCACTTGCCGATCTAGATGAGATCGCTTCTATCCCTACCCCTTAGCATGGTTTCGAATCGAGATAAAACCATCCTTATCAAGACCAATAGTATTGGATGGCCCTTGCCCCTGACTTGAAGTGTTCATTTGAGCTTTCCCTTTACTTGTACTATCAATCTAAACATTTCCCTTTCCAAAACTAACATTTTGACCATTCCCCTTACCATCATTAGCCATCCTTGGGCCATAAAACCCAGTAGGGGTACCATTTCCTTTGGAGGCTTGAGGGCATTGGCATTGTAAATGACCGTACACATGACAAATGCAGCAACGAAAGGGAATAGATTCATAGTCTAGCTATTGGATCCAAGAAGAAGAGCCTAGACAAATTTCTAAAGAATCTAGCAAAGGATTATTTAAATCAATTTCAACACAAATATGGGCATAAGAAATGACCTTTTATCCAGAGATTGATGTGCTATAGCAGTCGGCTTTCTAAGCATAGCAGCAATTTGTCCCAAGATATCCTCGCGCCAAAACTCCAAAGGAATCTGCGGCAAGCGGACCCAAATAGGAACTCTCAAAGGAAGATCCTTAGTGGAATTGAACCTCGGATGCTAGGGTTTGACAAAAAGACCTACACTATCATAAAAATATGGGCCTTCCTCAAAGACCCAATTCTGATCTAACATGCAAGAGAAATTCACCGAAAAGTAGCTGTTACCAACCAACATAATATCCATATCACCTTCCACCTGCCATGAACAGCGAATCCAAGCTTCCAGAGCCGACAGGGAAATCTGGATACCAAGAAACTTGCATATCAATGCATGTGTGGCCAAATAGTTTATATCCTACATTATTGCTTCTAGAGGAATAACCAGCACAGGCCGATCCTGACTACGTGAAAAGAAATCATTAACTTTATTTAACTTTTGGCGCTCGCTAACGTAAAATGGCTCCTTCTCCTATGACGTCGCCCTGGGAGAAGATCCATCACAACCAGAGGCTCCAACAAGAATGAGACTTCTGGAGACCCTACTTGCAACCATAAGAGCCAGGCAAACAAACTTTGGAATATAGATGTTGAAAAAGCTCTAAAAATCTGTTTTCCACAATATTCTCAAACCCTGCTCAACAATAATCATCTAGAATATTGAATCAACGAAGGGTCACACCAGATTGTAGAGTAATGGGACGATCTCCCTATGCATGCACAGCCCAGCTACAGCAAAACAAGCTCCTAAAACCCTCACACATGGCTGCTTCTAGCTTCTATCCTCCCTTCATCAAATTTTAGGGTATTAGAACCAGAAACATAGTTACTCACAACTATGAACAAGCCATTCCAATTTTCAGGCAAAGAACACAAAAGCAAGAGTGTCCTAATTTCTTCATCAATCAAGATTGACATTTATAGAAGATAAATGACTGGTAATTATATTAAACTCATTTAAATGATTAGTAACAGATTCACCTTCTACCATCTTCATATTAAAAAAATGTTTCATGAGAAATACCTTGTTTGGAGTGCAAGGCTTTTATACAACTTTGCTAGGGTTTGCATCAACTCTTATGTCATCTTCACGTTCATAATATTAAATGCCACTAATTGTGCCACACATAAACCAATGCTTCCAAGTGCCTTCTTGTCAAAAATATCCTAGTCCACATCTAACATAATCACCTCTTTCTTGGATTTTCCTTCCAATGGCTACAATAAATCCTTCTGATAAAGACAGACCTCTATTTGCATTTTCCATAACTGAAAGTTATGTCCATTAAACTTCTCAACCTTCATTTTACCTGTGTCTATCATTGCTTTCACTCAACTATGAGACCTTCCTACAAAGAATAACTAAAAAAAACTCACTTTGATACCACTTGTTAGGATTAAAGGGACAAAAATAACTATTACATGCAAATATAACCAATATCATAAAACAATAAAACACACAGAAGAAAACATACGACACTTTAACATGGTTCACCCAATCCCTAGGCTGCATCGACTAACACCAAACCAAGTCCAATAATCTTATTACTCAATGATTACAATCTACAATCCCTTGTAGCTCAATACCACTACAAGAAGCTACTAAATCCTCATACATCATAAAATCCCTAACCCTAAGTCATTTTATACATGTTTTTCGTCGCTTACAAAATTAGGGCTAGAATATTCTAACCAATAGAAAATTAACTTTTAAAGCCTTTTACAATAGTAAATTCATTTTTGGCTTTGGGGGTGTTGCCCCTCAACCCCACCCTATATCACGATAGGGAGCGCACCTGGGCCACTGACCTAGGACCTCGCAAGGGGCGCTGACCCCAAACCCCTATAGAAAGATCTAGAGGGAAACCAAGTTGGACAAAGTGGGGAAAAATTAACCTTTGATTTTGATTGGGTTCCAAATAACAACAATCTCCCACTTGGAGATTGATTAGAGTCCATTTCAATAACACCTTCCACCATGACCTTTTCCAATAGTCAAGAAGGGTTGAGTTTGGTAAGAATATCTAGCATTGAATATGCATATTCACTTTGAAGGTTAAAAAGAATCCAAACAAAATATTTGAGAGCAAGAAAATGGAAAATGTTGCAATGGAAGGATTGCCAGACAATCTTATGGAGGCTAAAATGAATATTAGAAGTGTGGATAATCTACTAGGAAAAGTTTGTAATGTCATCATTGATGGTGGTGGCACTCATAACCTTATGTCAACTGAGATAATTAGCAAGTCAAAGTTACAAAGAAATAGACACCCACACCCATAATGAATCACAAGGTTGTTGGATGACCATATATTTTTGTTAATGAGCATCATTCAATCAAACATTAAAATTATGAATTACCATGATAATCCTTTATGACATCATGGCTATGAATGTTTGTCACATTTTTTTTTTGGGGGGGGGTCATGGCAATTTAATCGTAATGGAGTACATGATAGAAATGTAAGCACTTATGTATTCAACAAGGAGACCAATGTCCCTAACGATTAACATGCTAAGAGTGTTACTTAGCTCTATTCCCAAAGTCGGTATAGGGGACCGAGGGTATTAGAACCCAAAACATAGTTACTCACAACTATGAACAAGCCATTCCAATTTTCAGGCAATGAACACAAAATCAAGAGTGTCCTAATTTCTTCATCAATCAAGATTGACATTTATAGAAGATAAATGACTGGTAATTATATTAAACTCATTTAAATGATTAGTAACAAATTCACCTTCTACCATCTTCATATTAAAAAAATGTTTCATGAGAAATACCTTGTTTGGAGTGCAAGGCTTTTATACAATTTTGCTAGGGTTTGCATCAAATCTTATGTCATCTTCACTTTCATAACATTAAATGCCACTAATTGTGCCACACATAAACCAATACTTCCAAGTGCCTTCCTGTCAAAAATATCCTAGTCCACATCTGACATACTCACCTCTTTCTTGGATTTTCCTTCCAATGGCTACAATAAATCCTTCTGATAAAGAAAAACCTCTATTTGCATTTTCCATAACTGAAAGTTATGTCCATTAAACTTCTCAACCTTCATTTTACCTGCATCTATCATTGCTCTCACTCAATTGTGAGACTTTCCTACAAAGGATAACTGAAAAAACCTCACTTTGATACCACTTGTTAGGATTAAAGGGACAAAAATAACTATTACATGCAAATATAACCAATATCATAAAACAATAAAACACACAAAAGAAAACTAAGACACTTTAACATGGTTCACCCAATCCCTAGGCTACATCGACCAACACCAACACCAAGTCCAATATTCTTATTACTCAATGATTACAATCTACAATCCCTTGTAGCTCAATACCACTGCAAGAAGCTACTAAATCCTCATACATCATAAAATCCCTAACCCTAAGTCATTTTATACATGTTTTTTGTCGCTTACAAAATTAGGGCTAGAATATTCTAACCAATAGAAAGTTAACTCTCAAAGTCTTTTACAATAGTAAATTCATTTTTGGCTTTGGGGGTGTTGCCCCTCAACCCTACCTTGTATCATGACAGGGAGCGCAGATAGGCCACTGACCCAAGACCTTGCAAAGGGCGCTAACCCCAAACCCCTATAGAAAGATCTAGAGGGAAACCACGCTGGATGAAGTGGGGAAAATTTAACCTCTGAGTCTAATTGGGTTCCAAATAACAACAATCTCCCACTCGGAGATTGATCAGACTCCATTTCAATAACACCTTCCATCATGACCTTTTCCAATATTCAAGAAGGGTTGAGTTTGGTAAGAATATCTAGCATTGAATATGCATATTCACTTTGAAGGTTAAAAAGAATCCAAACAACATATTTGAGAGCAAGAAAATGGAAAATGTTGCAATGGAAGGATTGGCAAACAATCTTATGGAGGCTGAAATGAATATTAGAAGTATGGATAATCTACTAGGAAAAGTTTGTAATGTCATCATTGATGGTGGTGGCACTCACAAACTTGTGTCAATTGAGATAATTAGCAAGTCAAAGTTACAGACAAGTAGACACCCACATCCATAATGAATCACAAAGTTGTTGGATGACCATATGTTTTTGTTAATGAGCATCATTCAATCAAACATTAAAATTGTGAATTACCATGATGATCCTTTATGACATCGTGGCTATGAATGCTTGTCACATTTTTGTTGGGGTGGGGGGGGGGGGAGGATCATGACAATTTAATCATAATGGAGTACATGATGGAAATGTAAGCACTTATGTATTTAACAAGGATGGAGTTTTCCACAAGCTAAAGCTCCTAAGAAGAATAAAATGCAATTTGTTTGGTTAATGGTGCATAAGAGAGTTAGTGAAAGAAGATTATCTTGGTGTGAGTTGCAACAATAGTGCTCACATTGAAAGAAAGAAAAAAAATTACAATAGAAAAGGATGAGACAAAATTTTGTTGTTGTAATGAGAAGGATAATATTGGAATGGAGAAGGATATTACAATGGTAAATCCTTTGGAAGATAAGAGGGTAGTTGGAGGTTGAGAAGAAGAATAGCATGAGAATAAGGGGTTACTTAATGGTTCCATACTAAATTTTGGTGAAGATGATCTCCTATTGGAAGAATAGATAAAAAGATTAATAGTTAGGTGCTAATTGAAAGTTATGAATATCATGATGTTTATGCTAATAATATTTTGAATACAGAGATAAAAGTGTTTATAGCAAAAATCATTATTTTTGAAGGCGGAAAAAATGTAAGTGTTGGAAAAGATGTTGTAGTAGTAGAAATCCATTGTTGAAGAAGAGAAAGTCTTATACAATGTGTCTAATGTAGGAGTCTCTAGCGTGTAAAAGCAATCATGTATTCCCAAAAAAGGGAGAGAAGAAAAAAGTAGTAGTTGTTGTTGTTGTTATGGTAGTCATGGTAGTGGTAGTGGTAGTAAAAAGAGGAGGAAAATATATAAAAATGGAAAAAATAATAAAAATTATTTACATTTGAAATTAAATGTCGCGCACTTGAAGCTTACTTAGGCTTAGTTGACACAAGTTGCCATAAATCTATTTTTTGTAACTTTGCACTTAATAAAGTTCAGTTGTGAGGATGTCACTTTTTATACCTTGTCATTTAATAAAGTTCATAAACCTCATGTTAGGTGGCACTCTAGAAGATAGATGATGGCTTGTAATTTAGTATTTGCTTTAGGCATTTATTATATTGCATTGTGAATTTGGTTGCAGATCAAATGTAGATGTACTTACTTCCTTAACTCTTGCCTACATTAGCAAAGCATATGAAGATTTGTAATCATCCTCAAGCATTATAGTTGTCTCATTCTATTATGTATTAGAGTTTGTAAATGGAGTGGCTCTTCACAAGTGATATCAAAGCATGTGTTGTGTTTGTAGGGGAGTGCCCTTCATCATAATCATAGTGTCATTAACTTAAGAATCCTACTTTGCATTGTATTCATGATATGGTAGAAGATGGATAGATGAAATTCAAAATGATTGATGCATTGGCAAATGTCAACGAAAAATTGACAAAGCCAACAAGTAATGAGAAGTTTTAATGGTGTGCTAGTCTCATGGGCCTTCAAACCCTCAATGATTGAAATTGTAGACTTTTTATAGATCTCAACAAGTCAGAGAATTATGGGATTAAAATCCTTGGAAACTTAACATTGGTTATTTTATTTAATAAAATATTATTGGTGAAAATTTATTTATAACCCAAGTTATTAACTTCTTCAATCGTCATTCATCTTTTGTGTCCTATTGGTGAGGTAACATCCTAGATGACATGTTATGATTATGACAAGGTTCATATTTTTTAGGCACTTAGCACCCTCTTGGAAGATGCCAAATTTTTTATAAAGATTGTCATATATTCCATCTTGGATTTGAAATTGATTTGGCAACTTCCTTTGTTGAATAAAGAGTTTTAGTTTGCAATTTCCATTATCTATTCTAGTTGTAATTTAGTAGTAGCTCACAAGTTAGTTGTGAGGCTTGTAGATTTGACTTAGCAGGTTGAATTTTTGGTTTACATAATAAGTGATGATTTGGTAAATCGTCATTTTATCAAGTCCAACTTGAAAACATACTATATTGAACTCTTTTGACATAGCAGGTTGAACTCTTTGTTTAGATAATAAGTAATCATTTGGTAAATTGTTGTTTTATCTAAGTCCTAACATTGACAATATAATATATTGAACTCTGATATAGCAGTTTGAATTTTGGGTTTAAGTAATAAATCATGATTTGGTAAATTATTGTTTTATCTAAGTCCTAACTTTGACAACATACTATATTATACTTTTTTTCACTTCAAGGCTCGAGTTGTTTTAACACAGTTTTATATTAGACCTTTTTTTCACTTCAAGGCTCAGTTTTATATTAACCTTTTTTCACTTCAAGTTCTTCATGTTAGTGGTTATAAAACTGTAGTGTTAATTTTTTCTTGTATATGTAAAGAAATTATATTGTTAAAATTATTTGGAAATCATGTCACAGTTTAAAGTCTTTTTGACAACATACTATATTAGACTTTTTCCACTTTAAGGGTCAAGTTGTTTTTACACAGTTTTATATTAGACCTTTTTTTCACTTCAAGGCTCAGTTTTATATTAACCTTTTTTCACTTCAAGTTCTTCATGTTACAGTGGTTGTAAAACTGTAGTGTTAATTTTTTCTTGTATATGTAAAGAAATTATATTGTTAAAATTATTTGGAAATCATGTCACAGTTTACAAGTCTTTTAAAGAACATCTCTGAGATTGTATCGTGACTATTGTTGATATCAATTATTAAAACTGAAGTCTTCTAAAGAACATGTCTAAGATTGTATTGTGACTATTGGTGCTATTAATTATTAAAATTGAGCGAGGTATTTGAAGTGGCAACTTTTTGTCCAAAGGGTTTCCACAAATGTACGTTGTGCTGACTTGATTTCATGTATATTTGTTTGTGTTAATTTGAATGTGCATCCGAGTCTTTTACCGTTAAAAGGTTATTTAAAAATTTCGTTCCTGTACAGATTAGAGTACAGAATCTATATCCCGTCACCTAATTTCATTTCAGTGAGCATTTCGGCAACTGTTTAGTCGTGATCTAGTATAATGATTTCTTGCAAAAGCATTACTGCAAGATAGAATTTTCTTGCTTATATGCATGAATGCAAGGCAGAATTTAAGGAAAGCATACAGAAATTGTTTCTGCTTAAGCTGTAGTAAGTTTGAAAGTATAGCATTTCAAGTAATGACTGATGTAAATTATCTTGGATAGGGAAAAATATTTGAGGAATATTCAATTTTTTATATTCATTTTATAATGCCAACCTGGACTAAACTGTTAGTTTTATTTTCGTCTGTGCAAGTTTCAGATTGATGACATCAACGCAGGAAGAGAAATTATTGAACAAAGAAAGCCTAACATCCTAAAACTGATTCGAGTGTTGGAAAGCGCACGCAATCACCTAAGAAGTGTTCAATTGATCGAGTGAGTTCGCTTATCTTAGTGTTTGAATTAGTGAAGGCTCTATTAGATTTAGTTAATGGAATTAGAGGAAGGATGTCACCAATTTTAGTAATTAGATTTTAAATCTTGTAAAGATGGATATATCATGTTCATGCATAAAACAATACCTCTCGCTCCTCCACAGCAATGCGTACGCACTTCCAGCTAGCAGTGAGAGCATCATTGTACAGAGTTTTTATACACCCGACACAGAGCATCATGACACTACGATTTTGGCTATAGAGGGGTCAAAATGCACCTCTATAACTAATTTTTGTATATTTTAATAAATTAAAATTCATAAAACTGTTATATGTCATTTTTTAAATTAATTAATAAAAGTACATTTTGGTCCTTACATAGACAATACCTTATGACTACTCCGTAAAATAGTTATTACAACCACATTACTAAGGATAAGGACTGGAACCATGATGGAACCATAGATACACCACTCTGGGAACAGGGAATGAACCACTCTGGGAACAGGGAATGAGGGGACAAGTTTTCGGGATAGGGAAACAGGACCTTAATTTGAGGACGGTAGGGGAACTGGGGTGGGGAAAGACCGAAGGTTGCACTTAAAATGCTAATTAGGAAGGGAAGAATGTTAGCAAGAATGTTAGCATACTTAAAATGCTAATTAGGAAGGGGAGAATGTTACTATGATTGGAACTATTCTCTTTCAACATTATATCGACCTTTCCGAATTTAGCTTATCTGCCTCAACTATAGAATCTTATCTGCCTCAACTAGTGTCTATAGCTTAAAAACCTTAGGACTCCCATTATTCATAATATTAAATATTCTTAACATTATTTTGATTTTACGACACCGATTTCAATGTCTCCATCTTATAATGTCTACTCACTTTTCAGGCAGCGAGTTGATGATACCCAGTTTTTCGGTTTCATGAGACTCTGGCTGTTACCGGAAAAGTCTGTAACCTTTTTGATAAAGTTAGAATGGCCTGAAGATCTCTCGCCAATTTCCAAAAAACAATCATGTTAAATTTCAATTCCTCCATTAAATATACATAAAACTATTTAGAAATAAATAAAATTGTTCAAAATTGATGCTTCGCTGTAGTCCCAAACAATTACGAGGGCACCGACAGAGCTTATTAGCAACCAACTTTTCTTGTTCGGAAAAATTAGTAAGACCGCCAGAAGCTAAAAATTATAAGTTACCTCATACCTCAAAATTCATGGGGCCACCTAAAATGCTCTTAAATAATTCGGCCAAAGTCCCGTCCATGGCACCACAGCGTTGAAACACAAATTCAAAAAACTTGTCATGAACTTCCGAGCACACCGCAAGAATTTTTAGATTATTTTGCATGGCGGTTCCAGAATATATGAGAGCCAGAGGTCCCATGTCTTTTTCACTGTTTCTTTAAAACTACATGGACATAATAAAAAAACATGAACATAATAAAAAAAATTGTATTATTAAATAGTAATAAAGCAAAATGAAAGATAATGAAATATTTACAGCCACATAGCATATATGATATATCCAGTGCTTACAGATTCAGACCCCCTATTTTTCAAAATGCAATTTAAAGCCTTAAAATGTGGAGCTAAACCACAATTAGGAAAATTGTTAGAAAATATTTTTCCTCTTTTTTAAAACTTGCACCTCTGCAACTCAAATTTACATGACTAGTCTAAGTGAGCAGCCGCGTGGGACCATAGCATCAGAGTTGCCGGAAATAAGTAAGAATAGGTTCATGTTTCACAAAATAGTTTTTAGGTTAATGAAGTCAAAATTTTAAATTAGCAATCAAAGCTGCAGGTAAACCTGCCGCCCAACTTTCACCCAATGGACCGATACCCATTTGTGCAACTTGAGAACTATTCGAAGCATTAACACACTTTCCCTGTTATAAAAGAATTGCATGCACCTACTTAAGAACATTTAATGTAATGTGCAAAAAAAGTAAGTCTGCCAACATCAATCAAATGAATAAATCCCATGCAATTGACACTGTAATGCTTATTCCACAAAAGCTAACCAACCAATAAAACATGCCACATACAATCCTTCATAACTGGCAAGAAGCCGACATACACACATACGCACAGCAAATAGAATCACTTAAGGATCAATGTTGTGTTATAAGTCCCCACAAATAAATTCAACCTCTCTACAGAGGTGGTGTAGGGACCAACTGTCGTGGTAAACTAAATAAGTCCTTGCCCGCAAAAGGTGATGTCCATTCATGACCACCGATGGACGATGTAGCATTTTCAGACTCGTTTATAGAATTCTCTTGCACTCCATTTGCAGAATTACTATCCCTCAGCTTAGATCCTAACCATATATCATAAGAGAGACTATTATCACTTGATGGACTGGAAGCTGCTGATAAATGTTGCAGGTTCCCTTGGGAACTTACGTTATCTCCCAACTTTTCCATGGATGGAAGGCCATGCGAAAACCTATTTGACCTGGCATCAGGTTGGCTACTTGGTGATGCTTGAACACTCCAATCAATATTTGTGTAGTCACAATTTACCATAGACCCCATGCTCCAATCTACAGATGATCCTGAAGGCCCCGAACTCCACCCTGAGAATAGCCCTAGAGAAGATGGAGTGGGACAATTTGTAGCTATCGGACTCAATAAAGTTGAAGATGACAAAGGAATCTCTAATGAGTCAAATCCAATCTGTCCTGAACTCCAACCAGAGGCAATGGAATCTGCTGGGCTTGGCAGGAAAGGTTGAAAATGACCCTGCACATCTGTAACTGTGATGCCTTTAGCAGAACTTACCGCTGGAACTTTCCCTGCAGTAGCCTTCAAGTGTTCCAAACCTGTAGATCCATTAGAATATTGATAATTCAATGCTACGGATGAATCACTATAATTTCCATTCCAACCTGAAGATAATATTGATGACGCAGGAGCAGAGGAAACCCCTACACTAGCAACAGGAAGCTGTGTTGTGTAAGATGACTGGGGACGCTGCATCACGACTACAGGTTCTCTTGGACCAATCTGGAGAGGCTTGGAATCTAAACTGACCGTGCGGTGCCTCATTTCTGCTGGTAATGTTTTTGAGGGTGTTCCAACCTGAGGATTGATGGTCACAGCATATGGAACAGATGAAGTTGACGGTGAAGGCGACCATGAAACAGGACTTGTCAGTTTCTTATCTACTTGTGATTGTAGTCCTTGCCAGTCACCTTTTGTTGGCACTCTTCCCAGAGGCTGAATATTCTTTGTGGTTCCCTCTGCAACTGGAACTCTTAAGGGAATTGTTTGAGGTCTACCTTTTGCATAATTATAATCTTTCGCTTCTCGCTTCTGAGAATGGGATCCAGAGGCTGAATTGTGGTTTTTACTCTGACCATGTCTTTGAGATGAAGCTTGCGGAGGAATAGATGATATTCTATTTGAATTCCCATGAGTATCTTTTGTGACCTTTGTGCCTACTGATGAAATTTTATCTTCATCCTTTAGAAGAGAGGCATCTTTAAGATGATTTCGTAACAATTCTGCTGCTTTCTGTAAATCACCTTCACACCCAACTACAGTTCTTTCTACCTCAGCCCTTGCACATTTAAATCTTATTTCCATGCCTGCAATATGAGCAAGTTCTTCAGATATATCTATTTTTAGATTGCCGGGTGTACTTTCTTTGATTTCACCTTCTCCTCCTTCAAGAAGCCAATTTACTGAATCCTCGACTCGGCCTTCATTCAAAATTAGCGCCATTGTGGCACGCTCTGATGAGAATCCCATTGCTCCAAGCTGCTGAGAAAGTGCTTCCAACTTCCTAGACATTAGATAGCCTGTGCACCGATCTCTTAGTTCTTGTGCTCGTTTCTCTTTCTGACGCTGATGCTTCTTCTCATTCTTTTGACGAATTTTGTCTTTTTTATCATTTCCACCTATCAAACCTGGTGGATTATCTAATCTGCCTGTACCATTTTTATCCTTTTGATCTTCTGATTCCCCAGAGCAACTGCCATTGTTGGAAATAGTATCAGAATCTGTATTAGTGCCAAAAGAACCAGAATTCTCATCACCATCATCTATGTTTTTAAACCGCACATTATGTGATGAACCCCCAGAATAAACTGTTACTGAGTCCAACATATGAAATGTGCCTGACACGGGATTGTATGCGCTAGCAGAAGTACCACCATTTGTTGATGCTTGCTTAGGAGATACCTTCTGATCCCTGCCTGCAGACTTCTCCTTAGACTTTGATCTAGTTGATGGTGACATAGCTGCAGCACCCAATTCAATGCAATTGCCACTCTCCACCAAAACCTTGTCGTTTAACAAACAAAGAAAATACATTATTACTTTTAGTTAGTTTGGTTTCAACTTAAATTCTAATACAACTAAGCCAAAGAAGGATTATATACAATATAAATTTAGAATTTCAAGCTTCACTATATAAATTGATTTTATACATTAAAGAAGACAATCTAGAGCAACATGCCTCTCATTGCACTTATACAAAGCTTTTATGCAACATACTAGTTTTGCCCAATTCGCAACACATACTAAATTTGCTCCAACTTGAAGAGAAGCAAAATACTAAGTAGGCATGCTCACACACCCAAGAGTTGAAAAATTACGATGGCAACAAAACAGTACAACAGAACAGGTTATAAATTACAACCTCATAAAATATCTTTTAAGAGGATAAATATCCTCGTACGTCTTCTCCATCTGATTTGTGTACTTTGTAATGCAGCAAATTTACACTTGGACAGTGTGGTCTACCGATAACATGGATTCTCCTGTCCAGTTTCTCCCCTCAACTAGTTTTCAAAGGAAAATATACACATCCACTGTCACCCACTCATGTAGAACATCACGCAACTAGACGCACATCTAAACTACTGTGGCGCCCTTAATGCCATTCTCAATGACCTGATTAAAAACATTGCTTAAAAGTTTATATACCATCTCATGGAATCGTTTCTAGGTCAATTACAATGAGAATCCCAACTAAAGCATACAAAAAAGTATCCCTATAATTTTATAAATGCATTATTGAGATAGCAATTAATCTTGAAACTACAAAATTACATTTTCATGTGTATGAAGAGAACTATACAACATAAGTATAGTGGACACCTATGTCACAAGGTTCGAATTCGAATTCGAGTTCGACAACGATGAAATTCGAAAAAAGTTCGGTGAGGCCAAAAAAATTCGAAAAAAGTTCGCCTTATATAAATTTCTTTTTTTTTAAATATAAATATTAAATCTAAAAAATAAAAAATATTATGTTAAATTTCTATATAATATGAATACGTTTTAAAACATATTCCTATTATAAGATTTTAAAAACTTAATTTAAATATTACTAGTAAATGATAAGAGTTAATATTAAAACGTATTCATATTATATAGATTTAAAAAACTTAATTTAAATATTACTAATATATTGTAAGAGTTATATTAGAACTTTTTATACTAATATAAATATATTATAATCTAAATACTTAAAATATCAAACTTTAATATATTTAATAAAATACAAATCAAATAAATGTTTTAATAATTTAAAACATAATTAAGGTAGATAAATTTATATTTAAATATTAAATATTATAATTCAGGTCATATATTAAATTCTAAAATATATTAAAGATTTAATAGGAAGATGCTAAATTTTTATTTTAAAACAAATTTAAAAGAAAACAAAACTTTAAAATTAAAACTGAATATTTAAATTAAATCTAAATGTTTGAACTTTGAATTTAATTTAGATATTTAGAGTCAAAAAGGAAGCCGACGATCATTTAATCTATCGAGCAAGATTATAAACTTCAGAAAGGAGCCAAATCATTAATCAGATGTTTTATGCCTGAATATTTCCGTGGACGGAGTTTGAGCTTCTGTGCAGGTTATCATTTACACTTATTCGACATGGAAATGGGTTGCGAAATATTTATTCTGGTCGGCAGTGGATATGCTCATTCCTGCCGTTCGCATTGTGCCGTTCAACATTGAAACCTTTTGTATTCGCCGATGAACATTTCAGCACTGCTTGACATGAAAGGGCCTGCGCAAATGATTTTTTAATATATTTTATTTAAATAATCTGTACCCTCTCGAATTTCGCGACGATTTTTTGCGATTTTTTAGCAGAGTTTTGAAGTTCGCTGAATTTCGAACTTCATGGTTGAAATACGGCGAACCCTGTGACTTAGGTGGACACCAGAATATATGAGGATTAATTTGATGGCATTGCTAAGTGCAGGCAAACAAACAACAAAGCTTGAGACAATGCAAGTCTGCAGCTCATATAAGCAGCAAGCCTATTCTTATCTTCCCTACGACAAAATGAATGAGTCTGCATACTTTTAGAAATATAGCTCTTAAGAATGATGTGTTAATACAGAATTGATGTGGTATTTCAGTCAACTTCTAATTTTATCATCCACTTGGATGGGAGAATTCCAACAGCCATCTTAACCCAAAGCTGTTCATACAAGGAGACCAAACCCTGAACAGGTGTACATAATTTTAGCATGCGAGGGGAACTAAAATTTATAAGTTCAGCTTCTCAAAAATGCAAAAGCTAAAATAACAGTAGTCAATAACAGCAATTAAGGACTGCTAGCATTATTCCAAATACTTGCAAACACAATAAGTTATAACCATGTAGAAGAGCTTCTTCCTACAAAATTGATAAAACAAATATAACTGTTCGATCCACAGAAGAGCTACCAACCAAAGTGAATACCCATACGCCTTCTGACTGTATATTTATAGCAGAAAAATACAAGTTTGGGCCCACATAAAATTCATTTGAATGACAAGCACAAATCCAATGTTACTGCTATCAGAATAAGGCAAGTAATGGTTCACTCAGCCTCACAATTGACTAAAACAAATAGAAAGAAACAGACAGGCTGTGATTATTGTCTTTGAGCTCATGTAATAATGAACATTGGGTCAAGTCCAGTTCAACCTTGAAATCCACTACACTAAATAATAAATATGGTGCAACTACAAATATGAAACGTATCATCAACACACAATGTAAAGTATTCAGTTGGCAGCTGCTAAAATGGGCATCCAATAGGATTTACCATGTTTATACAATACTAATATGTACCAAGGATATCACTAAACCACTATCTATAGTGAATTGTATCAAAGCATGACAGCAAATATAACTCTAGCCCAAACATGGCATAAAATTTGTTTTCCAGACATGCACAAGAGTTTTCAGATATGTAAATTCTTACAGTTCAAAGGGCAATAAAAGTAAAGGAACCATACAATTCACTAATGATGGGTAACAGTCCAAAACATAGAGATGGAGAATGCTATCAAGTTTTTCAAGTATAATAAAAATACCTAAAAGGCCAATCATATAAAAAGTATCCAGAAACCAAATCCTATCCCTGCCAAAACAAAAACTGCAGAGAAAGTAGTGAAGCTAAAACAATCTAAAAATGTATCACACCAAGGAGTAGCAATATTAAAAAAATTGATCTTGCAGGATAGATAATATGAACTTTTGCAACAATCACCTGAAACCTCAGGACAATCTCCACTTTAATTACTTCAAAGCATTGATTACATATTCCATTAATTTGTTCCTTTGTTGTTCTTGAAGAAGACAATCACAATCTTCATTACCTTCTATTAACCATAACCAGCAACATAATTGTATGTCCACAAGAGCCATAAGCTTCACCACTGGTTAGACAACCACTTCCTGGAACACAACTCTTGCAGACCAGAATCCATGCCACAGTTGGCATTTCAGTATGCCCTTCAAGGTGCAGTTTTTTACTGTTGAAGCCATTTATAAACATTTTTATCCATCCAACCATACACTTGAATGCACTTCTTGCCATCAATTTTATAAGGTAAAACCCTAAAGTTCTCTAACCTTCACAGCTGCACCTCTTCACATTCACACTGCTACATAAAACCTTACAAACATCAGTAGCAATGCCACATATGAGTGACCCAAAAATGCCAGGGATAGCCTTTTAAAAAGTACTCATGCCCAACTACCATCAAGTGTCATAATTTTTTTAACATTAAATTCTAACAGATCTCCTTAACGCTAATATGTCTTGCAATCAGCATTTGAATATATGTCATCAATTACCCCAAACAATACAAACTGTATAACCCCCAAGACAAGTTCTGATTGACCATGGATGCTCAAATTAAATCCTTTAACTTCTGTCATTTTCTGACTTCATCTCAAACCATGGCACAAGATAAGAATTGAAGATTGAAACCACGGAATATGTCAAATGTGACTTCCCAGGATATCCACTGATAGCAATTTAAAACTTGACTGTTGCATCTGAAATATTCTTACAGTGAAAAGAATCAATCTCACCACAAGCTTGTATCATCCTCAAAACTGAAAGAACAATAGAAAATTAGCTTGTGAAGGGATTCAGTCTGAATCAGTCCTTCAGAATACTGTGTTATATAGCTCAATCATTGACCATTAAAATTTACAGATTTTTCTACAAGGAACTATAGCTGACTTCAGAGAAATTCCTTCCACCATACACACTCTTAACTCAATCCAGTGAGTTGATCGCAACATCTAAAGATCACTGCCTTCACATCTTTCAATGTCTTATTTCATACTAAAATCCATTGCCTTTGAGAATACTGTTAAAAATAAGTGGGTTAGTAGAACTGTGGCCATTAAGATAGGTGAAAATTTAAAAGGAACCATTAAAAGGGATAGACTTTTAAGATCTCTGCCAAAGAAAAGTAAAGAAGTAGTTCTGAGACCTTTGTGAAGAATTGTTGGAAGAGGTGCACTCAAACTAGGTTATAAATCCAATATCCTACAATAATTGAGAACCTACATCATTACCAACTTTTCAAATGATTATGCAAAATTATTCTCTAAACAGGTAATGAAGTGTGCAATGTATTAAAAAGATGGATTGGAAGTGTTGACCAGGTCATTATAATAGCACCTACTGGCCCCATCACTAAGGTGAGAGTTGTGAGAATGACTACCAAACAGAATTGATACATTTACAGTAAAGGCCTGATGAACTTGGCAACACTTTTAAGTGCATTGATGAACTGAACCCTTGACAGAAAATGACTTTCATTTGCTAGTAGACCAATTTTATTTTGAATTGTTGAGCTCACAGATATCTCAAGTCTTTCCAATTTCTAGATGTTCACCGGTTTATATTTACTGTTCCCATCACTGCAACTATTACTAGATATCAGCACAGTTATTCAATATCCATGGAGCAGCTTAGCCTGCCTGTTTTGATTGAAATCTACACCAATAATTTTCGAAGACCAGATTAAAGCATGACAAATATATCCGAGTAGCCATCCACAATTAGGGAGCTCCAGAAACTGTTGCCGGAAGCATATATCCCTCAGTCCTGTAAACCTACCACAGTAAAGTATAACAGCATTACTACAATTCTCCAATGAAAATCCCGTTACATTTCAATCGTAACTTATTAGAACACTAACTTCATGTATGGACACACCATCATTGATAAGTTTTCTCCCTATCTCTTCAGTTCTACTTTACCTCTGACACCTTTTTCTAGCTATCTCTTAAAATCCACTCTACCACAGATTCCATTAAAAGTAAGGTCCACTCTTCTCGTAAGAGGAGCAATATAAAAAATGTTCGCATATCCTCAACCATCAAACAAACCATGATAGTGCCCCACCGGGAGATGATCTAGTCACTAACGACACAATACACCCAAATCAGAAACCAATGTAAAATAGCAGAAATGAGCTACCTATATAAAATGGAATGTGACTTAATTTTCAACCAAAGGAACAAAACCTCTAGATTAAGTCCACAGCCCTAATAAACTAACTTTCGTGGTTAATGGTATAAATCAACTTTCGTGGTTAATGGTCAATTCTCGGCCGCCAAGCAAAGGATACTCCAACGTCGATTACAATACTTTCTAACAAAAGCCTCGTAATGCATTCGGCAACCATAAACTTCATTTTGTAGCATTCAGTTCTATATCATTTCTAATCTAATATCCAACAATTGCCCATAATCCCAGACTGTAAAAGGATTCACAACAATCTTAGGGTTTCAAGCAAGAAAGGGGGCAATAATCCAACCGGGGTTTACAAAACAAGAAAATTTACAAAGAAAAACAAAAACGAAAACCAATAGAAGCCCAAAATCCATAGCGAAGATTCGAATGGCAAGATTTTGATTATTCACCGAATCGCCGGCAAAGCCTACTAAATTTCTTTGATAAAACCCTGACCTTCTAAACCCCGGTTTTTTGTGTAAAATTTTGTCCGACATCCATGTTAAATGTCTGCTTAGCAAACGGCGGGAATTAAAAGCAAATGCTTACAAACCCTACAGCAGCAACTCAGATCCCTACAAACCCCCTCTGCAATACGAGAATTCCAACAAAGCTCCAAACACGGCATACGAGAACATACCAAAAAATGCCTGCAAGCCATCGCAGCGGTCGCAGGATCGAAACCCCGCAGGCACAAAACAAAGGCTGAAAACAAGAGGAATTTTTAAGGGTAAAATTTAACGTTGATAAATACCTTGTGGCGTGCAAAATGCACCGGCCTTCGCCTTGTGAGGTTTTAGCGATTCTGCGTAGAAAGGTATAACAAATGAATAATTTTATTTTCGCCCTCGCCTGTGAGAAATCTGGAGGAAAATGCAGTCCCTATCGATGGAAATGCAAATGCAATTGCGGTCTTCTCTTCCGAATTTGTCCGATTGAAATAGCATGTTGAGTCCGCCCCTAACTATAAAGAAATCTCCTCTTGGAGTCCGCCCAAAAAAATATGAGGTATTAAATGTGAACAGAGAAAAGCGTAATGGAAAATCGAGCCCCACAATGTAAGCCCCCTTTGATGGGGAGCCCTTTTATCACCCTTCGCCTCGCATTGGTTTTTCATAGGCAGGAGATAACATTGACTCGAGGACTCCTTCAACACAAATAATTTAATCTACAATATTTGAGAAATCTTGATATAAAAAATAAAAAATAACACATGTTTTTTTTTTAAATATATATGACTTAATTCTATAACATCAAAAAAAAATGGATCAAAAATTTTATATATATATATATAATTTAAATCCATTGTTCTTTCTTTATTTACTTTTTATTTTTATTTTTAAAAACTCTTAAATAAATAAGTTGATTTTAAATATTATAAAATACTAACATATCTATCTTTCAAAAAAATCAATCTATTTCAATTGTGTTTTTATTTATTTGTCTAATTTTTAATTTATTTTTATAGAGAGAATGACTCTATTGAAAAAAAATTGATTAATTTTAAAAAGATTAGCATATCTATTTTAAATAAAATTTACCCATCTTTATTGTATCTTTTATATATTTTCATTGTTATTTCTTGGTGTATGTATTATATCTAAGAAATATTTTTATTATTATAATAATAATACTAAAATACTTATTAAAACTATTATCATGTAATTTATAATTGATAGTAGTAATTAAAGTTTTTGAAGTGATTGTGTTGGAGTTTGATGCAAAAATTCCAACACAATTACTTCTAGAAACTATTAATTACTGCACGATGGATTGTGGAATATTGATGTCTATAATTGATAGTGTTTGTTTTTCATACGAAAAATATTTTTAAAACTTGTACTGAAATATTTAACTCACGAGTTATGACATTCAATTTGTATATGTACATCTACATTTACATGCATGTGTCTATGTATGCACATATATCTCTATGTAAAAGAAAGTTATTTTATTTATTTACGGGGAAAAAATAGCAAATGGTATTTGCATATAACTAATTGTGGGACATAAAGATTTTATTAGTATAATTATTTTAAATGCACTTTAAAAGTCTTTGAATTATTTGACAAAATAAACTAATTGGTATGAATATTTTAAATATATTTATTGAAAATTTTTGAGAAATATTTATAATAAACTTCTTATTTGGAATGAATAAGTTAATATCTCTAATATTGTTCAAACATATATTTAAGATAAGAAAGTAAAAATATAAAATTACTCTTTATTCACTTAAGATGGTTTTATTTTATTATATAATTATTGTATTCAATATATTTAAATTTGTGTGTCTTTACTTTGTTTTGTTATTTATATTGGAGTTAGTGTCAAATTGTGGAGGCAAAGTTCTAAGGTTCCTAGGATCAAGATAATAAAAGAGGTAATAGTCAGGTTCATGGTCAGGTTATGCATAAAATAAGTATGGGAAGATGTATTCAAGATAATGTAAAAATGAGTGTAAAGTGGAAGTGGGAAAATGAAGCATGCACCTTTATCCTTATATTTTAGCCCCACTTTTGTCACATGGATGTGAACTATATGAATAATGTGCAAATCAATCTTTACAAACATGAGACCATGCAAATGTTATTAATGAGACACATATGAATATATATCTAGTTTATTCCCCACCTTTGTTTGAAATAGCTTGGTTAGAAAATTAAACTTGGAGCAACTTCAACTCCAATGACATAAATTAGTAATTTGACAATAATCATGATTATCAATACAATGTGTGAATATAAAATATTGGTATTTTAATTATCATATGTCCTTGCATATTTTATTAATTGAATGTAAAACATTGGTATTGCATGTCCTTACATGTTTCTTTTATTGATTGGTGACATGTCCTTACATGTTTTATCACTAATTGTTTGCATAGAATGTATTTGCTTATTTAAATTATTGGGGAATATGGATGTTTATCAAGTGCCTCTTATGTAAATTGTGTTGGTTCCCCGACTTTTATTCAAGTAACTCCTAAAGAATAACCTTATATGATGTTTAAAGCTTTTGGAAGTAGGGTTGGCAAATGCAAACATTTTCAAATATATTTTTTACTACACTTCAAACTATACTAACCTAGGTGGGTTTCTCTTTATGATACTAGATGTAAATGAACAACAACTCTATCACCCAATGGTTTATAGACTGACTCTCGTATACTTTTGAGGAGTTACGAATCATGTCATAAAAGATACTCTAGTATAAATATGAGGATATAAACAATATAACATGTAACATATAAAATTTTGGTTCATGATTTATCATTTTGAATACCAAATATGAGGTTATGGGAAATGAAAAACAAATCAATGCCTAATTTGAGTTATAAAGTCGCTTTAAAATATATTTTCATTTCACAAAACAACAATCTACCAGTAGACTAATAGGGTGATCCTACTTCAAAAATTCATTTTAACATTCTTAATGAAATAAAAGATTGTGTTGCTTATGGTGGAACCTTTAAAAAAAAAAAAGTTAATTATTTTGACTTTCCCTTGTCCTCTATCGTATCTTTGGTAGGATTTGGTTGTGTTTAAAAAAAACTCGCATTCCTATTTCATTTTTTCCCATGAACGTCGATGTTTGTTAATAGATAGGGTTTTCCCTAAAAGGTTTGGTCACTTTGGGTTAATATCATATGTGCCTTTTTGTTATATTAGTTTGTTTTTGCAAGTCAAGGCTCAAGCATTAGTCTTGTTTTATGTTTTCCATGCCCTCACAACATGAAGTATGTATTCGCATTTAGTGATAATGAGTGTGTGAGTGGTTAAATTTTATGTTTGTCATGACATTGCAAGGCTTGTGATATTGCTATTAGGATTTAACTATGTCATTTTTGAGTCAAACTTGTTGACCCGTATTTCATGAGTAATGATTCACACGAATCCATCTCTCATGAGAATAAATGGAACACACGACACTCATTGGATCTAGGTGATGCTCACAAAGGTGAATTATCGGGACTTCCCGAGAGGTCACCCATCCTATACTACTCCAACTTGAGTGTGCTTAACTATAAATTTTTCTCCATGGTTATACCCAGGATGCTTGCAACCTTATTTGCAAAACCTTCACCAAGTGATGCAAGGAGATAGTCGAAAGGTAGGGCCAAAGGCTCGCCCAATAATCAACCAACCCTCATTGAGTTACACAATGGAACTAGTTCATAAAAGACAACACCGAAAGAAGAAAGAAACAAGAATCTTTCATTTATTCATCATATTTCATCATGTATGTCTGATTGTGAGGCCTTTTAGGTTACGACCAGTACAAAGATCCAAATAAATAGAAAGTATCCTCTAGTATATGAGATCTACATGTTATAAATAGGAAATACTAAGAGGAGGGGTGAATTGGTATTTCACAAACTTTTATCCAACTATGGATATCATTAACAATCTTATAAATTGCATAAATGAATAAACTAATTAAGCTAAACAATAAACACAAACATAAAGCAATGCAACACAAAACATCATATTTTGTTAACTAGGGAAAACCTCGGTGGGGATGGTACCCACAAAATGATCCACTAATCAAAAGCATCTTGTGGAAGATATTTACCCTATTAGGATTCTATTACATCTCTATAGTTTCTTGGTCCTTGTTAGAAGCCTCAATCCTGTTAGGAGTTATTATTACAATCACAAAACGTATGCAAGATAAGCCCACTGCCCAAACATGCAATATACAATGATATTCAATATACAAAAGTATAGATACAAAAACCTCTTTAACATTGCTAACATCATCAATATGCGATATTATCTTTGTAGTTCATTGTACCAACTTTGGATATGCTACCTCTTATAGCTCTGATCACAAAGTTTGCATCACAAAAAAATAGCATAGATATCACAAACATATTAGATCATATCACATGCTCACTACTCAACTTCGCATTTCCAAAACTATCTATTATATCATAATATTCTGCATTGTCGGCCTTCATGCTTCCATATGTATCACAAAATACAAAATTATACTTTTCCCACTAAGGGTTAACATCTAGGATGTCATCCCTAATTAGTCAAGTAATTATTTTGGATAAGATATTCAATTCCTTATCTTTATCATGTTATGTCAGCTCAATACTACAACTAGAAAGACTATGATAAATCTATTTGTACTACCTCATGCTCTTAGGTATGATATCCTGGCATATTGTACTATCATCAAGTAACCGTGCATGTGCCAATAATGTCTCTATGAAACGTGCCAAGAAAAAATCTAATTGTACAACCAGATAAATTGCATAATACTTATGCAATTTTCTAAGTCTAATTGCCAAAACTTTATCTCCATACTTTGCTCACTTCATACTAAGTATATGTGGCCATACGTGACAACTCTATACTATATACCCTAAACAAATTGCCAATAGTCTCCCCCTTTGGCATTGATGGCAACATATGGAAAAATGGGCTAAGTCCCAAAAAGCAAAATCTCAAAACTTGTGAATTTCTCTTCTTCACATGGCCATTACAAAATTACAAAATATGGATCACTTTCTACTTATACCATCTTCCATTTGTATATCTTCTAATTACAATAGTACTCCCCCTTTGACTGTACTCTAACTTATTTCTCCCTTTACATATTACATACAATTTTCCATATACTAACTCTCCCCCTTTGACAGTGATGAAGGGTTTTCATATTCTAAAATCTTTGTCCCATATGTCTTGGACTGCCTTTTATGTGTTGATAAGTGTACACAATCCATAAGATGAAACTTCAACTGCACTCAAATATGAATATACAAACTTCTCATAAGACGCCTTGGCCTTGAGGCATTTATCTAACTACTTATGAGTATGACTAATCTTTGAAGTAAAATTCTCTCTCAACAATGAGAACCTCTTAACTACTCTTTCTCTCTTTAGCTCTATTAAGATAATCTCATCACATACTTTTGCAATTATGCTTTCTAGGTCTTCAATCTGCACATTTGGCAATTGTAGTTCATTGACCATGCCTTGTAGCTTTGCTTTCTTTCCTTTCAATTCTTCAGAAATATCATTAATAAATTTGTATGCCAGAGTGCATTGTCCAAACAAAGTCTTTCCTTAAGATAAACACCTTCTTAACTCTTTTATGCAAGAGTCAAGACTTGCTAAGTCACTTATGATATTCTTACATATTGTCTCAAACATTCATGCATCATGTTTTACCTATGCCTTTTTAGATACAACTTTCTCAAGAGTACTGAACTAGTTGTCAAACATTTTGATCACTTCTTCTGCATTCTTCTCTAGATTTGGATCAGTAATCTTTACCTGAATAATATCCTCCAGCTTACTTATCATTTTTTCAAGGACTCCTTGTGTCCTCTTTATGCTCTTAGTCTTCTGCATAATTATGCTAGTTGTTAGCATTGTGATCTAACTAACTACATATGTCTATCTCTAGATCACCAATGGGGGCTAATGATGCACTTTTTGATGTAGGGGCATCTTGGGTGTAAGGAAAATCTTGCATCACCCAAAAATATTTCTATTTCCAATTTTTAATAAGGGTTATTCCTGTATAGAATTGTTATTTGAGGGAGCTTGCTAATTTTAGTAAGTTGGTATTAGTGCTCAAATTGTTCTAATGTCATATGTAGATGTTCATCTTACTGGTTGAGTTTTATTGTCATATCATATGTATTGGTGCAGTCATTACAAATTTTCAGTATGAATTTTGGCTATCCAAACTTCAAGTCTAGCGATGAAGGCCTAAATGGCTATGAAATGAGGCAAAACCATACGTGATGGTCGCTTGCACATTAAGTCAATGTAGATCGCTAGCCCAGGATTTCAAAATGGAGTTATAATAGCCCATTGGGTCAACGATTTGGTAGTTATGGTCTCCAAAAGTGGACCCATCCAAAAATATAATTAGCAAATTGTCTTGAGTCAATCATATGTAATAAAGTGTAATGGAATAATATAATATGAGGTTGGTTGGCCTCAAGGGTTAGGGCTTAATGTCTAGAACCTTCTTGAACAATTAAAAGTGTCTATATAAGGAAGACCCGTAGGTTGTCTAGGGCAATTATGGGTGATAGTCACAACTTTGTCTTGTAGATTGTTGTAAGGCACTCATGTGGATTTACATATTGTAATTATGTAATTCCACATTTGTGGCAATAATAAGAAGCCCATATTTTGTTCTATCAATTTGTGTTGTTTATGTATTTCTACTATGTGTTGTGGTATTAAGGGAAGCACCCTTCATCACTTTCAGTCATGTTTGTCAACAACAACTTCATTGGATTCTTTGCAGTGCGTGTGCTCAAGGTATTGGAACTAGGTGTCCTTATTGGTATGACCAATTGCATGATTTTTCTATCATCTATGCTTTTCTTAGTTTCCTCTGTTATTGATTTGTCTTTTCCTTTCTCTTTTTCCTCTGGATGCGCAAGGGCTTCTTCTCTTTGAGTCACAACATGAGTTAATAGAGGCTTTAAGTGAGAGGTTTCATGAGTAATTAGCTTCCAATCACTTTGTAGCATCTTATCCACTTTCTTAAGCTCTTCTGCTAAGGTGGTCAAAGCATCATCCTTCTTCTTTTCTTCCTCTTTCTTATCTTCAACTCTTTCCTCATCCTTGTTTTCTTCTTCATCACCTTCTTCATTTTTAGAGTAGGTGTACCCTACAAAATTTTCAACAATTAAGGGGCCATAATCCTAAAAAGGATCTTTTGTTGTATTTACAGTGATGCTTGTGCTATCTATGTTCACTATATTTGTACCAACTGTAATTTGAGGGGTTGTTGCTGCTATGTTATTGGTGCAAGGGGCAAGGTCCTAAACAAGGTGGTCAAACATCAATTTTGGATAGATTAGGTGGTTAATAAGTGTCCAAGTTGACACAAGGCAATAGGTTAATCTCAAGCATCCCTAGAATGCATTTAGGCAAATTTTCATTCATATTGTAATAAGGCCTATGGGCAAGTTATAGGTTAGTCAACATTGGTCAACACTATGAGTTGACCAAAAATCTTCAATTTGAAGTTTTTTAGTATTCTTGTTTGATTTATCAAGTTTTGGTAGGCATTTGGAGACATTTGTTTGGAAATATTGAAAAGTTGCAATGACAAAAAGGTGTCAGGCAACAAAAAATTGTTGTTGAGCAACTTTTCTTGCAAATTTGGAAGGTGAGCAGTTAGAGTTATATTTGATCGAGCATGAAGGAATGAATATGTAAGGTCAAGAGGCTTGGCCTATAAATAAATGTTCTTCAACATAGGAAATGGTTGGAGTGGATATATACAGATTTTGAATCAATAAAGCAAGTTTTGGTGGGAAAAGATGTGTAGACAACAAGTACAATATTGAGATCTCCTTGTGGTATTAGAGTATGTACATGTGTTTATGGTGAAAATCTATGTTTTTGCTTCCTATTAAAGGTACTAATTAGGTTGTGTCAAATAGGATTAGTTTAAAATTGATTTGATTTATTTTGTGTATGTTGGTTACCCTAATTTGTGCTTAGGGTTTTAATTGAAATGGAGTCTCCTTCCTAATCCCCATAGAGGAAAACCCTATTTTTTGTTGTATAGAAGGGGTATAGGATGGAGATGATTTTTCTACTTCTTATTTTACCACCGCCCACCTACTTGGAGTATTCTAACAATATTTGAGCTAAGCATCTCCATGTGCTTAGCATACAGACAATCATAAATCACACTGCAGAAGGCATAACGAAGATCATGGGCACTTGAGGTTTGGTAGATGATAATGTGGAAGGATTTCCTAAGTGTTGATAGAGGTATTTATGTTATGGGTTTCAGTGTTGATGGTCTGTTAGCCCAAACAGTGGTATTAGTCCTATTTAGTCCTAAACTAGGGCTTGGGAGTTAAAAGGTAAGGAGAGTCGACCTAGAACAGATATTTTGGGGTTTGTTAGGTTTTCATATGCCATTAGAGATTATATAATTGTTTTGGTGAGTTCTTTGGAAGTTTTGGGAGTTTGATGAATCAATTGGTTGGATAGGGCTACTAGGAAAGAGCCCCTATTAGGTCTCCTATAGGAACTTGCCATTTTGGCTTAGAAGGGAGCCCAAAATCAATGAGATGGTTATCAAACTTGGTGAAATGATGGAAAAGAGTACTAAGAAGTGTAGTAGAGTCCAAGATCTTGGAGGGTGCATCGAAGTGAGGTGTGGAGAAGATTCGGTTGCCTTTTTGAAGGCTTAAGGATACTTTGAAGATAGAGATGGTATTGGGAGGTGAAGTGGGAAAGTTTTGGAAGCCCTTCACCACCATTCTAGTCTTGAGTAGGTCCTAAAGAAGGGAATAGGTATTGATTGAACTTAGTAGAAGTTATAGGAAGGATTTTGGGGGATAACTTAGTAATTGACACTCATTACTTGCATCATAAGTGGTATCAGAGCTTAGCTTGGAGCTTGTGGATTGGATATTTGCACCTTATCAGTGTTCTACATTAAGGATAGGCAAGATGTCACAAATGCAAAATTGGCCAAAGAACTTGAATAATGGAAAGATGAGAATAAGCAATTGAAAGAGAGGCTATAACAACTAGAAAACAAGATGGGAGTAGTAGAGAAAACTACAAAGAAGATTGAGGAAGATCTCAACAAGGGAGAAGGAGAGATGGATGAGAAGGAAGAGAAATATGTGGATGATGAGTATGAAAACATGCCTGTGTTAATCTCAAATTGGTTTCACTAGTACATTTGGGGGTCATTTTCAACCAAAATTTTTGACCAAAGGCCATATTGGCCTATCATTTCATGTTTTTTTTTAAGTTTTTAACCCCATGTTGGTTGAAATTTCAACCAAATTAGGGTTTTATGCCCAAATTGGTCAAAATTTCAACCAACGCGAGTTCATAACAAAAAAAAGGAGAAAATTTTCGCGGGAGCTTTTAGAGGTAAAATGTTTGAACACTAAATTTTTGTAGTGGCACTGAGCGAGAAATAAAGATAATGCTTCAAAGACACTCGGTGTGCTTTTGTCTGCATTCACTCATTGAAACCTACCCTCTGCGCATTCACTCGTCGAAACCTACCCTCTGCACATTCACCTGCCAAAACCCACCCTCTACACATTCACCCACCCTATTTGAGTGTTTGCTATTGCTGATTGGGGAGGAGGGATAGGTGAAAGGGGTATGGAACTCATGAACAAAGATGGGGATAGGAGCTCCTACTACCTAGGCTGAGCCAGGACAAGTTTGACTAGCCGAATGAAGAAATCTCCTACTGGTTGGGGTTCGAGCAGATGGGTTTTTCCAGTAGCCTAATAGGGACATTACAAGCTTTCTTCTCCAAGTGAGTTTTTAGTTTCTAAGTTCAAGAATTCATTGTTTAGATGAAAATGTGTTAGACCCACCTAAGATTTTGAAGTGTTACCTATTTCATGAAAGCAACCCATGGCCTGAGAAGAAATACCCTCTTATAGGAGTTGAACATCAGACCAACCCTTTAATCATATGCATCTAATCATATATGCTTCACTTGGCCTTAAAATGAGATTTGATCACTTCACCCACCTACTGGGCCAGTGCAGACAAGCAAAAATACTCTTCGTATGAGACAAAGGGCTTTTGCCAAATCTTCATTAATTATTCTGTCTATACCTTCTTCTTCACTTTTTCTTCTATACTTGATAAAGACTAATCTGCCTATCTACTAGCCCATTAGAAGTCAAGTGTACCAATATAAAATATTATTGTTGTTTGTCAGGCCAAATTTAAATATGTAGAGACCATCAATATTCATGGTGTCGTATTGATGTAAACAAGTTAAATACACAAAACCATAATATTCATGTGGTGGCTAGAAATTTCTTATACCCATGATAAAAGTTAGTAGGTTTAATAAGAAGTGACGGTTAACATATTTTTTATCTTCTATACAAACAAAGAGAGAATGAAATTACATTGCATATGCAAGATACCTGTCAGCCAAAATGCCAACTTATAATCCTAGTCTTTGATGGCATGTTTGGTTTATTTATAGTGATTTAGATTGGGTTATCAGACTAACAAGCATACATACAGGTCATCAATAATGGAATTAGTCTTGTGTGGTTAAGAAAGAATTTTAACTATTTATGGTCAGCAAGATAGTTACAACTTGTATAGTTGGATGAACTTACACATTTAATATATATGTTTTGGATGAAATCAAAAGCGGGTGAACAAATAGTCTTTGGAAACAAAAGAAATATTGTTTTATCTTGCGTACATACAACCATTAAAATCCAATGCAACAATAGAAAGGATTGTCATTACTTATTGCCTTACTAGAATCAGATGCCCTTGTTCATTTGATTATGTTCTTCTCTCTTGTTCTATGTTATATATTAATGATCTCGATCATATTTGAACTTGTGAGTACATTATTTTTGCACTTACTTGTTGATTAGATTGATGCCTTCATGGATTTTTTTCATGAAAGTTTCCTCTTTGATGAATACAGTACATTTTAACTCTCTCAATTCCCACATATAACAAACAATAGTATCTTGACTTTAACCAAATACTAATGCTATGCATAAGATATAAGATATTTGGTGCTCATTATAGCTGGTACTTGATTACTAATGCTATAATATTCCTTGTTGATTGCATTTTTGTATCTGTAACAACCAACATCATACTAGGATCTTGTTGTTCCATACATAATTTCATCATATAAAATCATTATTCTAGAGGCGACATCATGAAATCATTTAGTTCAAGACACTTATGATAAGTCCCCAAACCCTATCCTTACTCAATCGATAACCTTCAAGGTTTATTACCCTTATTCAATCACCATATTCACAAGATTGTCATTCACTATGTTGTAATGTTTCTCAAGAGCATTAGTTTAAAGGGTCATCAACTTAATCATCAATAAATCTTACATTATCAATAAAATCTCATTCTTTCCATTCAAGGTTTCAAACATATTTATCAATCCAAGATCCTTGTCCAATTTCCTTATAACCTACACACACAAAACCTTTACTCTATTGCCAAGTTTCATTATTAACATACCTTGTCCAAATACCCATTCTAACAAATAAGATTCTTACATTTTTGTCAAAAACCAATTAGTGAACTCATTATCATAATGACATTATAATCTTCATTATATAATACCTCCAATGTTGAATTAGATATCTTTGGGCATCAAGCACTATCAAACTCTTACAATATCTTTGAGAAATCAACAGTGAAGTACAATAACATAATATTGTCTATTACTTGTAACAAGGAATATATATTCACTGTTAACATTCGAAGTATGTTAATGAGATTTCATTTAATCTCAACTTTTGGAATCTTCAACATAAGGAAACCTTAGTCCTTCCAATTCATAATCCTTAACGAATTGGTGAATCAAACTTCACAAAAGAATAATGGTCCAAAATTATTGTCAATATTTAGACAACTAAGTTGAATTTTTCATGCAAATTATATTGTTTATCTTCATTGGAACATCCACCCAAGAGTATAGAGCACCCATTAAATTTTCCTCTTCCTTATTAATCTATTGTCATTTTTCACAAACCCTTATATAGTATTCTTTTGATTAATAAGACTTGTTACAACTAGAATACATGGATCTTACTATTTTAAGCCACTAGGGCATCATGACATTCTCACATGGAACCACTTCTCAATGCAAATTCAAAACCAAATGAAAGATTACTGAGTTTACTATCAAATTCCATAATATTAAATTTTTTTACTAGTTACCTAGCGAGGGTTTCAAAAATCTTACACAAAACATAGTTATCTTCCTCATTATTAATGAAATCTAATCCCACAAAAACCACAACAGCGAGTACTCAATTCTCTTTCATGCTATGAAAATGAATCTTCAGAAATAAGTCAAATATATTATAAAGAGATTATGTAAACAATGCTTTAAATACGTTGAAATAAGTCATATTTATATTTTTTGATAGTTAACTTTGTTGTATCTATTCTATGCACTGGTGATTCTAAGATCCATTATCTTGAATATGTTAAGGTAGTAAATCAAAAGCATCTTGGTTTGGTAGCATTGGTTTTCAATTAGTTTTAACGGAGAAATAAGTGATCATTGTTCATTGGCAAACCCTTAGGTTGGAGAATAAATGTGATTGTCACCTTAAATATAGTGAACTATGGGTACAAAAACCATCTTTTGGTTGTGAAGCATCCTTATCCAAGGGGATCAATGTCCTTTCTCTTCAATTGAATTGGGTGCAGAGGTTGTGTTGCATCAATTGGGTACACTGCATAATTGAGTGGTATATTGAAACAAAGAAACACAACTTCTGCACACTTGATTCCAATAAAGAGAGAAAGCACATGGATCCCCAATGTTTGATGAAGATGCTTCAAGACTAAAAGATGGTATCCTACCATTCATACCTAAAAAGAAATTTCATGATCTAATATGTCCTTCCAATGCATAATGCTCATCTATATACATGACTGCCAACATGAGTCATCCTTAGACTCATGCACTCTCATAGTGCATCCACCACATAAGCCATCCCATATGTCCATCATAACTTATATTCAACATGTCATGAAGAGTTACAATGTTCCTTCATAGATCATAGGGAAGATCTTATATGATATCTTGGAAATTCTTTCGAGGCAATGAAGATGGGATACCATCTTTTGATTGTGAAGCATCCTTATCCAAAGGAGATTAATGTCTTTTCTCTTTAATCAAATTAGGTGAAGAGGTTCCTTCAACAACAATGGTTGGTCCTATGAGGGCACCCCTTTGCCCAATTTCTGAATAGTAATAGAAACTTGTAGGTCTTTGTGCACAGAATTTATCTGGTTCTTGAAGATTTGATGAAACTCCCACCAAAACTTCTCGTTAGAAATTGCTGACCTAGAACCATCTGGCAAAATGTATAAATTTAGCACTCTAAAATTAGATGTTAAAAATGTAGAATCAAGAGTAACATAAATAACTTAGCACTCTAAAAATAGATACTAAAAATGTTGAATCAGGAGTACAAACACAGTTCATGTAAATATGGTAGGAGATAATAACAAATAGAAAGAACTACCCCAACTCTGTATGAAATTTTACAAAATTGAAAAGACATATTTGTAAGACAAAAATTCTAGTAGAAAGTATATAATCAATTATAATATTACTTGGTGCTTGCCCCAGCTGGATGAGTTATAATATTGATGTTTTGTATTGTTTGTCTGTGTGGTGCCTTTCTGTTTGACTATTGTTCTTCAGAAAATTGTTTTAGAACTTGTTGCCTCCATTCAATTCCTAGCAATGAAGTGTTTGCTGGCTAATATAGATGTGAGAATGACTTTAAGTAAATACAAGTGGTGATTGTGATCCACTTAAATACATACGATCAAATTCTTGAAAAAAAATATTATTAAGTAGTATAGAGGTAAGATTGTCTAAGTTGCTGGTAGGGTACAGGATATACACAAGTAAAAAAAAAATTGAAAGAAATATACAAAATTATGAAATTGATTACATTTGATAGTATGATGCTACATCATGGGTCAATTGAAAATGCTTGAATTGTAGCAATAAAGATAAATTTAAATATTAAATGGCAATTGATAGTTCAGAATTTCAAATTTCAATAGTATGTCATGCCAAATAAGTAATTATATATATCATACATGTATAGGGTCATGATTCAAATGATTATCTTCAAACATCATCAATCATCAAAAGGATCTAGATCATGATGTATGTCTTCTGGTTTTTGGATGAGCAAAAACAAAAAGAGCTAAATTTTTATTTTTTGTTACATTTTGGCTTTCAACACTTTTGGGTACTCTGTAACATGTAGAAGATGACTAAGAAGGTAATACATCATTGCTTTACATGTTTTCCTACTTGATTGGCCACTTGTCCTTCATAGACCAGTTGTGCCAACACTTGATCATTACCATAATTTAGTGTGGCAACTAATGTGCTTTTACTCAAATTCTATTATGTAGGTACAGGAGTGCAAATGATGCGAGCTGAAACAAAACATCCTCTAGATCCATTATCTATAGTTGAAATTGTTGTGGCAGTTACAACCGTCAAAGCAACGGGGGAAACTCCTGAGTTTGTTTTTTAGCATCATCATTTTAGATCACTCTCTGAGATATGGCTAAACCTTTTGCATTTTGGTTGCTAAGCATTCCCTAATTTGAGTTTGAAGAGGTATGTCTTGATGTTAGTAAAGTATCACATGGTTACATAGCTAAGCCATAACCTGATCTGAGTTTTAGATGTATGTCTTGATGTTACTAAATTTATCCCAGTTAACATGCTTTTTTTAAATGCATCTTTAGTTCTTCATGGCTAGGGTTTTAGTGACAACATTTTTAATAGACACATGCCACCATATCAACTAATGTTTATGGAACTTAAGTTCTAGTGTTGTGATGGTGGTATGTGATGTTCCAAAAATTATTTCTTATGCTTAAGTAGTGCAAGTAGTTTGTTTACTTCACATTCTTCTTTCCTTTGTCTATTTTTACTTCTTGACTTCGTAGTTTTTGTAATACAGGTTGGATTATACAAATGGCTGCAAGTAACAGGTGTCCATGTTGTGGATTGACCTTAAGACTTTTTACAATAAAGTGTATAGTGGTTGGCATCCTTGAATTATCATATTGTTAAGTACCTTTTTTTAAGTTTTGAGATTTTTTGTTTTAAGGTCAATACATCTTCATTGATCTTCTCAAGAATTGCTAACATGTTGAGCAAATCATACATTATTTCCAATTGAAAAGAGGTTGTGAAGCTGAACATCCTTTAGGATAGTGATGATTTGGTTAGGAATTAATTGCGTAGGATATCTTTGACTGCCTCTAAATTTGTATGTAGAAAGTTTCAAATGAAATTTCACACTAATTTGTTAAGAGTGAATAATAACCATTAGCCACATTTCCACTTTGTATATACTTTACAATTCTAAATGCTTCTGCCAATGTAGCTCTACAGCTTGTACACATGATGGTTGAATGATCTGAGAAGGTATAATTTTCAATTTTCATTCACCTCACGTATATTGCAAGGGCAGAATCAAAATAAACATTCTTGCACTTTTAGTCACTTTATGTTAAAGGTCAATGCATATAATGACTTCCTGTAATATTTAGGTAATTGGTCATTGGTGGCCAAAGTAATATATCATAAATGGCATAAAGAAAAATCTTTGGGAATTTATTGATATCATTTTTCATTGGAATAATACAGCTAAGTACTTCCCCCCCCCCCCCCCCCCCCTTGTTCTTATGAAATTGAGCTGAATTATACAATAAGCTTGTACATAGCTTCATGATTGGGAAGCAGGTGGATATTAAATCCCTTAGACTCTTATGCTTTTCAATTGGTATTCATAACTTGCCTCATATACTAGAAAACACTTTTGGCTTGTAGCTCATTGAATAATCAGTTGACTAGGTATGTTTACTGTCTAAATATTAGCAGGAATTCAAATCACCTCTAAAGTGAGCTTTTACACACCACAAAGAATGAGTGTAAGCTCTCCTATGATTTGTATCTTCTTGTTTTTATTCTATTGTATTTTTGCTTCCATAATTTGAGCATTAACGGGACTTGGGAGTAACTCCGAAGTAGATTTCTTTGTGTCAATTTTCCTGTCATCACATTTACTTTTTTGATCCTTTACTTTTTTCTTAATGAAAATCTTAGGTGATTTTGTGTCCCACCTTAATCAACGTCGATTGTGAGAAGCTTTCTTAAGATTTTGTACTTGGATCATATGTGCTTATACCCAATGTTACTTATGTCACAATCTTCCACAGACAATCTTGCAAAGACAATTCTTAGTTGATGTGCCATTGTATTGCGATGAGGGAGATTGGAAGTCGGGACCACTTTTATGATACTTTCCCATTACAATTACATTGCAACCCTATTGGCATTTCAATCTCTTTTATGCTCTGTTCTAGTTCTCCTTTTTTATTCTAATTGAAAACCAAATTTCTACACCATTTCAGTTTGTCTTCTTGTCTGAATAACATAAATGAAATATGAGAAATCCTATTTCTTGATCTGATATTATAGTACTTTTAAGTTTTGAGGATGTACTGGTGATGAAAATCTTCTTTTCTTCATTGTATTTTCTTATTGGGTTATGATTTCATGTTTGGCATACTAGTTCTAATGTTCAGAGCTTTTGAAAAGATGGAACTTGTGTTATACCTCTTAGTTTTTGTTCATCATTATTAATTTATTATTAGAGCCAATAAGTGGAGCGTCTCTTACATTGTATTGCCTCTTTTTCAATTTTGATATTACTTTTTTTTTAAATTGTTGTTTGTTTATTCTTTGTATTAGAAATATGTTTCCACTGTGTTTAGCACAGAAGAATTTATTATTTTTTTATAGAATGAGAACTTCATGGCAAAGCATGTTGCATTATAGCTTTGATGGATAATGAGTGTTTTTTTTAAATCTCTTGGATTTGGTCCAGGATGGAATGGAGTATGCTGATTGTGAATCTATTGTCAAAGATTACACCCCTTTCAAGGAAGCAATGAAGAAGAGAGGTATTGAAGATATGGATCTAGTAATGGTGGATCCATGGTAAGTTGTCTATTATTTTTCTACACTATTTACAATTTCATGTTCATAGTAAATGTTTTCCTTATATGTTAACTGCAATGCACACTTTTAGCATCTTCCATTGAATAAATGTCACTTTTTTAAATCACCATGACACCATCTTTTCAGGTGTGGTGGATATCATAGTGAAGATGATGCCCCAAGCCAAAGGCTAGCTTGACCACTTATATTATGTAGAACTGAAAGTGATTGCCCAATGGAGAATGGATATGCTCGACCATTCGAGGGCATACATGTTTTGGTTGATATGCAAAAAATGATGGTTATAGAGTTTGAAGATCGAATATTAATTCCTTTGCCACCTTTGGATCCCCTTAGAAACTATATTGTAGGAGAAACTCATGGAGGAGTGGATCGAAGTGATCTCAAGCCTATATAGATTGTGCAATCAGAAGGACCAAGTTTTCATGTCAATGACTTCCATGTAGTGTGGCAGAAGGTTGCATTTTTTTCTTCTTTCATTTTGACTAAGTGTTAAGATACATGATATTTATTATGTCACAATTATTAAAAAATTCAATGCTGACATTGTGTACCTCTTGTCACATTCAGTGGAATTTTTGGGTAGGTTTTACCCCAAGGGAGGGGCTGGTAATTCACTATGTTGCATATGATGATGGTAGTAGAGGTCAGAGATCTATTGCCCAAAGGCTAAGTTTTGTGGAGATGGTTATTCCTTATGGGGATCCAAATGAGCCACATTATAGGAAAAATGTGTTTGATGCCGGAGAGGATGGTCTGGGTAAAAATGCTCATTCTTTAAAGAAGGTAGTATTTCAAAAACGTATATGAATAATGTATCAAATTGTTTTAATCTTCTCTAAAATGTTGCAGGAGTTATAAATTTTGTATAAATGCATTTGTTTAATAACAAGTGTGAGAAATTAGATGTTTTCTCAAATAAGCACAAAAAACTCTTAATGACAAACAATATTGCCTGTATTAGGGGTCTGATTGTTTGGGTTATATCAAATATTTTGATGCACACTTCAAAAATTTCATTGGAGGAGTCAAAACTATTGAGAATAGTGTCTGCTTGCATGAGGAAGATCATGGGATTCTTTGGAAACATCAAGATTGGAGGACAGGCTTAGCAGAAGTTCGCAGATCTAGGCATCTAACAGTGTCCTTTATCTGTACTGTTGCAAAATATGAATGCGGCTTCTTTTGGCACTTTTATTAGGAACAAATGTTGTTTGGTCTATAACTTTTATCAAGTTTTGATTTCACACTCATGTTGCTACTATTTCGATATTCAGACATAAGAATCAAGCATTCTCAATAAGATTGAGAATTTGCAAACCTAAAAATGTAAAGTTGAAATGATAGAGAATGGATGACAAGAATTTAATCCAGTTTGTTTTGGCTCATACTTTGTAATGATATAATCTAATTGAAAAAGGTAAAATGGTATTTAATACATGTAATTAATAGGAACACTGATGAATTGAGAAAAAAGTGCCAGTCAGGTTTCGACCTTGAAGTCTGCAAGAAAATTAATCAAACACTGCAAAAAGTAGAGTTTTTGTTCTTTTGATTGAACATAGAATCTTTATGCTTATTATTGTATGTACATGAGTAATTTATAATTTATTATTTTTGGAGCTGATTTCTCTTTATTATTCTAAATGCAGGATGGTAAAATAGAAGTAGAAGTTAAACTTACGGGGATTCTTAGTCTAGGGACACTATAGCAAGGTGAAACAAGGAAGTATGGAACAAGGATTGCTCCTCGTTTATATGCACCTGTGCACCAACACTTTTTTGTTGCTTGTATGGACATGGCTATAGACTACAAACTTGGTGAAGCAGTGAATCAGGTTGAGTGTTCTATTTGTTGAATATAGTTTTTTGGTATATGAAGGATTGGGGGCCCTTCTTATGATATTGTGTCATTTACTATACTAAGAGATTTTACCATCTCAACTAATGATAGTTTTAGTGGCTGCAAATATATTTAGGTTTCCTGGGGTCAATATTTTAGTGGTAGACTTCCACAGTTGGGACATTTTCGAAAAATAAAATAATTTGTTCATTATGTATTGTACAGTGATGCTTTTTGGTGGTTATATTAATAATTTAAAATTTTTATGTAGGTTGTAGAGATGAATGTTGAAGTTGAAAAACTTGGTGCCAATAACATTCATAGCAATGCATTCTATGCCAAAGAGGAGAACATAACTGCAAGCCCAGCGAGACTGTAATCCATTGATTGCACACAGCTAGATTGTGAGAGCTCTGCACCCTTGGAAATACTTGGAGCAAGTTGTTTAAAAGATTTTAAAAAAAAATTTCTCTTGGTTCAACATACTTTATTGATTCATTGCTTTAGCTATGACTATCTTATGCCTTTTCTCTCATGGTCAAGTACCACTTTTCCTTTGGACTCATTTTTAACAATAACCATGTTAATAATTTAAGATGGACATGCATGATAGGTAGTGGTATGGGCCTATCCTCGAGTGCTTCATGTGATGTGGTGTGTATATAGCAAGATGAATATTATCTAGTCATTCATCCATTAAGGGGCATAATATGTAGTAGCAGAATCATTGTCCACTATAAGGATATACACACACACTCTCCAAAAGTAGTAAAACTTTAAATAACTCACAAATGGAAAGGCTATAAATATTCCATTTTGATGGAAAATTAGATAATAGTGTTGAGCATAGGTGTCATGTGGACATTTTTCTCCAAGAAAAAGACCTTCTAAAGGCTCTGTAGCATTTATACATGAACTTCAAGTTCCATGTAATGCACATTAAGATGAAACAAAATAAGGAAGGGGGAGCTACCTTGCCTAGACTAGAGGATCACAAACTAGAACTGGGACCATCCGAGCAGGGGTGTAGATGGGAAGAGAGTGATGGACATAATAAGTGTAGAGATCTTCATGAAGAACCTTGCTTTACTCGTATCAACATACTCCCTTTGAGGCTACCCTGGAGAATTTCATGGCCGAGATAAATGCCCATAGGGGATAGGAGCCCACAACAAAGATGAAGACAATCAATCTATGAGTGCAAGTTAATTAGTGACAAGGAGGAGTTCTTAATCCATTTTTTGTGTATCCTGCAAGCATGGCTTGCAAAGAGACCACATTTCTTTGAGGCATTCTATAAAATAGTTCACATGCCTTACCTATGATTGTCCTGGTAGACATGCATGCAAAATTAACAATATCAGATTTCCACAATCCATTTGTAATGCAAGTTCATTTTGGATTTGACTGTGTGTGTTTTTTAGCATCATCATTTCAGATCACTCTCTATAATCCATCATCAGGATGAGAGAGTGCAGGATGCATACAAAATGTCAAATCATAGGCAAGGCATGTGAACTATTTTATGGAATGCCTCAAAAAAATTTCAACCAAGCATTGGTCGAAATTTTGACCAATGCTTGGCAGTTTTCTACCAAGCATTGGTTGAAATTTCAATCAATGCTTGGCATTTTTCTACCAAGCATTGGTCAAAATTTTGACCATTACTTGGTAGTTTTCCACCAAGCATTGGTTGAAATTTTGACCAATGCTATGCAATTTTCTACTAGCATTGGTCAAAATTTCAACCAATGCTTGCCAGAAATTGTGCCAACAATTTTGAAAGTTTTCAACCAACGTATTGGTCAAAATTTCAACAAGAAATTTTTTTACCAATTGGTTGGTCCAAATTTTGACCAACTTGGGTCAAAATTTTGACCAATAATGGTCAAAAAATGAGCCCAAATGTACTAGTGTTTTGACAAGTGAGTTTCTATACACTTAAGTCATTTACTTAGTTCATGTCGAACAAGTAACATAAGTTAGAGCATGTCGAGTGAACAATGAGTGTCAAGTCACTCAAGTGTCGAGTATACATCATGTGTCGAGTGATTTAGGAGTCGAGAAGGTAGTGTATGCCAAGTTATTTAGATGCCAAGTGACAATATTGAAGTCACAGTTGATGCTGAGCATCAGGGACTTCAAATGTCGAGTAACATGGTTTTGCCATAGTTGTTTGTATTGGCACAAACTACTATGAAAACCATTTTTGGGCTGACTTAAGGATTAAATTATGATATTTTGTTGATAAGGATGAATCTTAATTGAGAATCCCTATGTATTACATGCACCCAATTAGGTAAAGGGAAGGTTTAAACGACAATATGGATGAATCACAACCATTGATTCATACCTAACCCTAAGTCACCTAGGTCTTATTAAGGAGAACAAACCCTAAACTTAATATAAAAAAAGAAGGAATAAATGGATGATCAAGGAGAGTTTTGCATGCACAAACTAGGATATTCATGGTGATCAAGGTATTATGATCTGAATTGCATCGCACAATCAATTAAAGGAGAAAAAAGCAAGGAAATAGTGAACAACAGTGAGACATTTGATCAAGAAGGATCAAGTATACATCAGTATAGAGGTGATCTACCATCAAGCAATAGAGTACTAATCGTAAGATCATTGTTGAGACATTCTAATAGGTGAATAAGTTAAATCTCTTAACAAAGTAATCCTAATAAGCCATATTGAAATCCTCTAACAAGGTGCTTAATTATGAGTTAAAGTCCTTTAATCAAGCACACTTCTAACAGGGTGTTGAAATCCTTTAACAGGGTAAGAGCTAATAGTCTTTGTAAGCTTTTAATAGGGCAAACCTTTCATAGGGTAGATCATGTTTCATGATCAAACATTGTAACCTTCATTAGATACACTTTATTACTACAGTAGTGAAGATTTGTAGGTGTCATCCCACCCCAGTTTTATCTTCTCATTGGAGGGTTTCTGGGTAATGATATCTTGTGTCATATATGTGTGAATGCTTACTTGTTTACATACTTTAGATGTATATGCTTTACATGGTATTTCAGTTTACTTATTGAATATGTGAGATGGATGTGTGGTGAATATTTTATGGGTTAAAGTTTAAAGCACTGACTTAACCTCCTCCCCCCCACCTTTAGAGTTTACCTTTCCTATTGTAATTCCAACAATTGGTATTAGAGCCTAGTTCTCTAAAAGTGAAGCCTAACAGCTTTGAGGAAAGATTTTGGAAATGGAAGTCTACAAGTTGGAAAAAGTTATTGAGAACTAGGAGATTGAAATACAACTCATTCTACATCAGTTGAATGAAGCAAGAGAAGATCTGAAGAAATCATTGAGAAGAAGGAAAGAAATTGCTATTGAAGAAAATGACACACAATACCAAGAGATGGACACTACTAAGCTATTTGCAAATGGAAACTCTAATATTTTGATGTGGAAGTTGAAAATCTAATGGAAAAGAATAGAACCCTAGCTAAAGAAATCATAAATCTTAAGATAGAACAAGAATAACAAGCCTTATTACTATGTGAGGTGACCGAACAAAAAAAGAAAGCTATAGAAGACAAAGTCATGATTGAAGATGATAAAATAGTTTTGACCAACAGATTGGAAGAGAAATCATCAAAAATAAACAAGATTGCTCACATGCAATTGGAAACAATGAATTAAGTCATGATTGTTAATCATGAAATAAATAGTAAAGACATTGAGATAACAACACTAAAGTTGCATAATGAACAGTTGAGCAATGATCTAAAAAGGGAAAAGGAGTTTGCTAAAAGTTTCAATAAACCAAGTGAAGCTATCAAGTACTTTGAACAATTGATGAGATCCCCTAGATCTAACAACGATACATCTGGACTAGGATACAAAAGTACTGAAGAAGCAGAATCATCCAAAAGTGCTAAAGAAAGAAGTAACAAAGGTAAGAACTCAAAACCTACTTGTCATAATTGTGGTAAGAAAGGACATACTTGTTGGTAAATAGATTGTTCTTTCCAATGTAACTCCTAAATGCCCGAACCTATGAGAAATAATTTAATACCAACAGTTGGATAATCTATCATGAGGTTGATAGATTTCCTCTGAATTAAAAGGTACATCTCCCTTATCAATGATATTCAATGAATCTTGTTTTATTCCTAAAATAACTAAGTACATTCTTAACCTGAGAACGAAAGAGGAAAACCAAGCCAACCCTAGACAGAACTAACTCAGGTAGAGAATTCAGTTCTCCACCTAGCCAACCCTGGGAATTTGCACTTCCTATGACTCTCTAACATTGGGAATGCAATGTGAATGCTATGTATGCAAATGCAGTGCAAAATGAAATGAAAGAGAAATTTAATTAATCCCAATTCTTGTAATAGGAATGTCTGCATATAGTCCGATCTACAACCCATTCATTATTCAACACAAGATGCAAGATGATGCCCAAAACTGAAAATAACAATACTCTGATTGATTATAATTAAAGGAGAAATAACTAAATGCTCTGATTCATAATAAAACCCCTATTGCCTTGAACATCACAAATAAGAATGCTCAGATTTTATTTTCTCACAGCTTATGTTAAATTTATTACAAAAACTCAAACTCTTAGCATGCATAATGAAAATGCAGAAAACTAAACTAAATGCCTTCCCCCTACTCTAGCTCTCTGTCTCTTGTAGAAAAGAAGAACCCTTTGAAAATGAAAAGGTTTTACAATAAATACATTCTCCAACAATTGTTTGGTTTCTTCTGGTGGCTTTTTAGTTCTATAACTGACTCTTGTCTCTTTGACTTCTCATATTTTTCCTTTTGAAAACTGATATTCTTATTAACTTTAAAGTTAATAATGATATATCTTAACATGTTTAAATTATATTTTAACAATTGACATTTAAATATGTTAAATCAAAATCTTTCCTTTGTTGGGTAGACAGAAAAATAAATACTACTACTTGTAAAAATGGGCCATGTTTCGGGGGGCATATCTTTTTCTTCCACCGTTGGATCGAGCTCAATTTAAGATATGTTTTTCCAAACTTAATTTTTTGCATTCTAACTGAAGCAATTGGAAAAATAATCATCGAGTGAAAAGATATGAGCTACCAAATGCTAGTCTATATGACTTACAAAATCAGAATTGATAAAATAAAGTTTCCAGCCATTCTTTTTTCACATGCTTTGTAACCTAGATGTCTTCAATTTGCCAATATGTTCTTCCATGCTTACCATGTTGATTCTCTACTAAATTTTGGGAGTAAATCTCTGGAATGCTTGTGGTGAAAAATCTAAATGGAGGTCAAAAAGCGTATCAAGTTCTTAGTTTTTTGCTTCTCTGTTGTAGGTGAAATTTGCACATTCTAGTAATAGCTACACTTTGAAAATAATTAACAAGTAATACTTCTTCTTTGTTATCATGTTACTGGTTACATAACACTCAAATTTATTCTTGGCAGAAATCTAATTTTTGTCTTCTTCCTTTTTATGGAAAACTCCAACCTGACTACGAAAGGCATATCATAAAATGAATTTTCCACTTCATATTTAATGTCATGTTGATGTCCAAATCTTCAAGTGATAAATCATTATGAGATTATCATTCTTTGTTTAATCAATTAAAAGCTCTTTTCCATCTCTCTATTATGGATTTGATGCTTGGTGGAAATTCTATTTTTGAGTGCGAAAAGTGCACCCAATCTTCAATTTACCATTTCCATGTAGTGGACAAAATTTTGATGTAGACTGATTCATAAATTACTTTTCTGGAGTGATCTTGATACTAGACCCCATATATCTTCATTATGGATTGACATTTGCCTTTTCTCTCCTCATGTGGAAAATTGAACTTTGACTATGAAAGGCATAGTGAAAAATGAGTTTTTTCGCTACGCATTTTTCCTTTGGCAAAAATTCCTGAGTCGATTACTCCATTGTAGAAAATTCAAGAAGTGCTTCTCCATCGCGGAAAAATGAACTTTGACTTCCATTTTGCTTCCACATCTGCATATCTGGACTAAAAAACAATTCAATCCTTCATAGAAAATTTCTTAGAATCAAGGAATACGTTAGTAAAAATTTATCATGGGTAGTGATTTAAAAGTTTTAAAAATTGGGGTACTTTTAGTTTGCCTACAGCTGGCTCTGAATGGGGATTATGTGCTGCAAAGTGCATAAAGAATCTAGTGTTTCTAGCAAAAGACAAGTGCCTATCCATTGGGCTATAGAGTCTAAGCACAAATAGGACTATCAAAGAATTGCTTGCCGAGAGGATGGAGGGGAGCAAGGCAAAACCAAAACTGAGAAAGTGGGAAATACTAAGCTAAGCACACCAAAACTGTAGAAACAAAAGCTTATTTACAAACACAGGTGAGGAGGTCTCACCAAAATGAAAGAGAGCAAGGAGAAACTCAAACATAACCATTAACCAAAAAGGAGAAGTATGATCCTTTCTGAAAAAGAAACTTGTGCTCCAACAAGCTACAACAAAACCATTGCCTTCCATGACTTCATCATTGTTGAAAGTGAATCTAGAATAATGGTGAAAATATGTGACCCAAAAATATTTTCCAAGTAACCATGCTTTGTCATAAATTTTTGATTATGTAAGATTTAGAATTATTCCCAATCTCAAATTGAAACTTAGACATCTCCAAGGAAACTATCATATCATCTTTATTATCCAAACACTTGAGACTACCATAATCAAAAGAATTTCTAGCATCCATGGTGCTCTCAATATACAAATTTGCTTCTTCAAGGTAAGGATAAATCTCGACTGAGATAACTTCATCACCCTTTTCTTTTATCAAATCTGAAAATCTTTCATTTAAAATAGAGATATAGATTTGATCAATACCTAAAATCTTGATATAAGCATTACCATTAATTGGCAAGAGAAGAATAAGCCTCTCTGATAAAGTGGGTTATGTTTTGAAAGGTTGAACCAAAACCAAGACCTCCTAGAAAACTCTTCATGTTTGAATGCCATACTAATATAGTGTTGGAAATTAGTGAGCCAAAAATATTTCCCAAACAATCAGAATTCATCTGCACATTACTTCTCATGTATTTAGCCATTCTTTGTTGAAGAGAAAAATAATCACAAACTTTTAGAAAAGATGTTGCAACATATTCACACTCATAACTTCTAACTTGATCATTTAATATAGAAATTTTAGAATCTACATCAAGATTGGAATAGCATGAGTCTTCTTCACATGTAGGTTCAGTCCAAAATGAAACAACTTTATCATCCTTTATAGCTATCAAGTCTGAAAAATCTTTATTTGAATTTAAAACTTCAATACTTGAATCGATTGTAGAAGAAGACTTACATTTGGCTGGCATCAAAATTTGATTAGCTTCCATTTCGTGAGAAAGAAAAATATAATCTAGCTCAGAATCATCTTCATGGTGCTGCAACATTTCATTAGCCACTAAAGATCCCTATACAAAATCTGTTCTTGCATCTTTTTCTTCAATTGAAATTCTAGACTTAATGAAAGAATTATCAATAAATGTTTTAGCTTTTCCATCAATACACATTTCTTCCAAAATACTCAACTTTGCATGGTCTTCAAAACAAAATGATTCTAATATAGGATTGTTACAATCTTTTGAAAATTGAAAATCATTTATGCCATAATCTTCAACAAAATTGAACTTTCCATATTTTAGAAGTGCATTAATCATAGAATGATTTTTGAAAGACACCTCATGAAAAAGATTATCTCTATTTTCATCAAATTTGAAACTTTCTATCACAACCTTTTTTCCCTCAAATCAAAAAAATTGGTGAACTTAATCCACATGGATTTTATTCTTAAAGATGCTTATTGTTTATAAAATTAAAATTGGCATTAGTGGTTGATTGTTAATGTTAAAATGAAAGTAGTTAATTTCAAACCTATTAATTCACACCACTAATCTTCCTCTTGAAAACTTTCTTGAATCAGTTAACGGATTAGTTATGAAATTGGAAAAATGTATAAAATAGCAATGATATTCGCATCCGGGAGGGTGGTTTTCTGTATACCTAATCCAATAAGGGCAACATTGTTGGTATTCATAGAGGTAACAAAAGCAATCAGTTTAGTTCCCCAACTACATCTTGAAAACATCGTATACGACAAGAGCATTTTGATGTTTGTTGTTTATTTTGTTTTACCAGGCTCATGCGGTGAGATTTGAAGCAGGGGAGGGTTTGAAGATGGCTAGGGTTTTGAGGGGCCTATAGAAATAGGATCAATCTCTGCATTTGTCTATCAAATGGTGTCAATGACTTTGTTTTGACCCCAAATGTGTTTTTTATTGTTAACAGTAGAGCCTGACGAGTTGTAGCTATATTCTGAACTTTAAAAAGGGTCAATTTTGAAACTTTCCCAAGGGAGAATCAACAGTGTTTTGATGTTGATTTCAATTTTGGGCTCAACATCAGTGTAAGTAAATATCCTAAAATTTGAAGGCAATGACCAAAAAAATGTTGTCGATTGTAGTTAATTTGCATTTTGTTGGTGCTTGTTTTATTTTGGTGCAACTTTCAAGCATTGGCCGACAATTCTCCTCGTCTAATTTCTAACCAAGAGATTCATGAGAAGAAGGCCAACTGTTACAAAGACATTAAAAAATTGACCACTTGCTTATATTGTTAAAATTGGTATTATTTTGCAACAGAATGGAAACTATGAGAGTTGGTGAATGAGATATTAGCTGGTGTGAAGAGAACTGAAGTGATCCATTGGACTGGTTTTTCTTGTTAAAAAATAAAATGTTAGAAAGGGGCCACACTATCAATGCAACCCTTAGATACCTAGGGAATGGACACAAACATTGGGGCCAGAAAGGGAGAAGGTTTTGGCAAAATATTGGAGCAACAAATTGATGACCAGTGTTAACCCAGGTTCTTTGCTAGTAATTCTTTGTCAAATGCTTGATATTGTGCTTCATTTCAGAGTTATGAGTGTGTGGAAATGAATGGAAATGTTTATGTTGGTAGAAGTTAGTAGCTTGTTATTGTAAATTTTCTTGGAATTATAATTGCTTTGTCTTCTTAAGGAAATGAACTTAGTAACTTAAAAGGCCTAGCTAGTTACCTATGAGGCAAATGGGTTAGATTGTGTAGGGGTCGGACCTGTACATTCCACTAAGTAAACAATAGCCATCAAATGGACAAGGTACATAGACCATTAGTAATTATAGCAGAGTAGTCCCTTGTGTTAAATAATGATTTAATGATGACCCCTCCATCAAATGCATCCATTACTAACTCAAAAGCTTGGAACAAATGTCTTCATAAGGAAATCTCATTTACATAGAACACTTTTTAGAAGTTGTTAAGAGCTGTTAAGAACAAATGAGCCACAACTCATTATTTTGTGTGAATGCCATCATGAAATTTGAGAACACATTGTTCCATAAACTGTCTTTCCTATTGTGACTTATAGCACCTTCTGCTTAGAGGCTCCATTTAAAACTTATGCAGTGGTAAACATATTTAAATATAGACATAACATCATGAAATTTTGGTCCTCTAATGGTCATCAAATGCATAACCCACTGGTGTCAATCAAGATTCTAGGGCGAATGCAATTTCAAGAAAAATGTAACTTATAGTACCAAACTCTATAAAGTTAGAATCTATAAAAATTGGAGACCCACGAGTTATGTGGAATGGTTGGAATAAGAATAGCTTAATTCTATGAACTCTTAGATGATTACTAAAGAGAGTAGGGAAAAAACACACACTATTTAAGGAAATAATTCACAACTATTAATATTTGAAAAGTAGAAGAAAGGATCACATGCTTTTGAAGTATGGAAAACATTAATATGTCAATAAAGAATAAGAGGATGTTTGGGCTTCCTTAAGCTTTTTGTTCCATAGTGTACATGCTATATATTGAATATAGATGTTACCATTAGCCAAAAAGAGTGAGTAATTTATTATTACTATGTTTTTCCATAATTAGAGATCTTGAAGTAAATGGCATATCAAACTATATGAATAAATAAAGGAAGTATTATGAAATTGACATGTTTGTTAATTAAGTGGATGTTTACATTCCTTTATATGTATAGAATGCCAATGAGAATCATGTTGTGTTATGAGAGTTTTGGTGTAATGTTTCTATATGTATGAAATAGAAGACGATAGGCTGATAAAGTCGTATAATGATTTTATGATGATTTTACATGGCTAGTTGAGGATGCCATATTATGGATTTGCTTATGATTCTTATTTTACATATTTCACATGCATAAATGATGATTATGATGTAAGTTGGAAATAAGGGTAAATTCTTTTAATTATGACAAGATGGATACTAACCTAATTATGTGGTTATTGTGAATGCCTGTGTAGTATATTAATTTTAGAATATGACTTTTGTTACTACACAATTCCATTACTCCTTTAAGTTTTACTTGTTTAGACTATCTCGCTATTGGGCTAGGTGTCTTTCATGTCAAGAAAGATTTTAGGGAAGCTTAATAGCTTCGTGGTAGGGTGGTAAAGCACTCCTATAATATTATTTCCCTTGTGTTCTTAGATAGGTTCTACAGCTCATTTCAATTTGGTCATCTTGGTTAGACCATCTAGTATATGGTATTGGTAATCTGGTAACGAAATTTTGATTTCTTTTAAACTTGAGTATATATGTATATGCATTATTTTAGCTAAAGTTGATGATAGTTAGTCAACTAATTTTGACTGGTCAATATTCAAAGGACTTTGACTCTCCTTGAATTTTTTGCATTTTATGGAGATTGATGATGTGGCATTGGTTTTGTAGGGGTAGTCCTTACACTTTCATTATTAGGAGCAAAATAAAGCATGGTCAATTTTTCATTTTCTACGGTGCTTACCAATTCCTTGCCATTGTCAAGGATGCCTTTCTCCATGGAAATTTTTTCTTTCAAAAATTGTTAGATTGTGGTGACTGATCAGGAAAGTACTGTACATCATAAATTCTTGGAAAAAAAATTTGGGCCCTATTTTATCAGGATTTTGGGCTGACATGTAATTATTAATCATAACCCTAAAGCGATAAAAATACTTGTATAAAAGAGCTTAGGGTTAGGGATTGTTTGATAGTTGTGATGAGAAAATTGGTTCTTGCAGTGGTATTGAGTTGTAAGGAATTACATATTGTAATCACTGGATCATAATAATATCGGACTTGCTATTTGGTGGATGTAGCCCAGGGATTGGGTGAACCACATTAAATATTGGTGCCTTGTGTTCTTTTCCATGTGATCTATTATTTTCTATTATTGGTTATATTTGCATGTAATTGTTATCTCTATCTATGGTTTAATCCTAACAAGTGGTATCAGAGCAAGGTTTTTTTTCTAGTTATCCTTTGCAGGAAAGTCTCATAGTTGAGTGGGAGTCTCACAATTGAGTGAGAGCGATGGCAGATGAGGGTAAGCTGAGGGTTGATAGGTTTAATGGGTAGAAATTCCAGTTATGGAAGATGCAAATGGAAGACTATCTTTACCAGAAGGATTTATGGAAGCTATTAGAAGGTAAAGCCAAGAATTAGGGATCTATGTCAAATGATGAATGGGATCTTTTGGACAGAAAGGCACTTGGAAGCATTCAATTATGCCTGGCACCATCAGTGGCATTTAATATTACAAAAGTGAAGACAATAGAAGAGTTGATGAAAACCCTAGTGACACTGTATGAAAAGCCCTCCACTTCAACCAAGGTATTTCTCATGAAGCATTTATTTAATATGAAAATGGCAAAAGGTGGATTTGTTGCAGATCATTTAAATGAGTTTAATACTATTACTAGTTAGTTTTCTTCTGTGGGTATCAATTTTGAAGAAGAAATTAGGGCTCTCTTGATTTTGTGTTCTTTGCCTGAAAGCTAGAATGGCTTGGTAATGGCTGTGAGTAATTCTATTCTTGGATCTAGCACCCTAAAATATGATGATTTGATTGATGTTATTTTGAGTGAGGAAACTCGTAGGAAATCCTTAGGTGGATCTACACGAGGAAGTGCTTTGAATGCACAAAGCAGGGGCAGAATGACTAAGAGAGGAAATAATTTTGAAAATCATTGGGAATCAAGAGGAAAGTCAAAGGGGAGGAGGTCTCAATTGAGAGGATCAAATGACTGCTGGTACTGTGGGAAACTAGGTCATAAAAAGAAAGATTGTTGGAATTGAAAGAAAAATGAAGGAGATAAACTAGATGGAGACAAGGAGGCAAATGTGGCAAGTAACAAATCCGAAGAGGATGCTTTGCTTTTGTCTTTAGAAAGTGTTGATGATTCATGGGTTTTAGATTTTGGTGCTTCATTTCATGCTACACTCATCGAGGTTATTTCATTGATTATGTCCAAGGGGATTTTGAACTTGTTTATTTGGGGGATAATGAACCTTGTCAGATTATGGAAAGGGAAAAGTTAAGATTAAGTTGTAGAATGGGAATCATTGGCTACTACATGAGGTAAGACATGTTCCAAGGCTGAGTAGGAATTTAATTTCAGTAGGACAACTCGGTGATGAGAGTTGTGTGGTTACTTTTAATGATAAATATTGGAAGGTTTCAAAAGGTTCCCTTGTAGTAGCAAAATGTGTGAAAGTGGGCACCTTATATCTTTGTACAAGTTGTATTTTTCCTTCTACTTTAATTATTTCAGAGAAAAATGAATGTTTAGGAACAGTTGTTGTAGTTGAGCAGGGAGAACAAATAATTGCTGTAAACTTTGATACAACGTTGTGGCACAATAGACTTGGGCACATGAGTGAGAAAAGTATGAAAGTAATTTATTCAAAAAAAAAATTAATAGGTCTAAAATGTGTTAATATGGATTTCTGTGAAATTTGTGTGTATGGAAAACAAAAGAGAGTGAGTTTTGTAAAGACTGGGAAAGAAAACAAAAGAGAGAAATTAGAGCTTGTGCATACATATGTATGGGGACAAGCTCAGGTATCTTCCCTTGGTGGCTCTCATTATTATGTTACATTTATTGATGATGCGACTAGAAAAGTATGGGTTTATTTCCTTAGACATAAATTTGATGTATTTCAAACTTTTAAGAAATGAAAATGCTTGGTTGAAAATGAGACTGGTAAGAAATTAAAATATCTTAGATCTGATAATGGTGGTGAGTATTGCAGTCATGAATTTGAAGATTATTGCTCCATTAATGATATTCGTGGATAGAAAACTATTCCAAGGACTCCACAGGAAAATGGAGTGGCTGAACGCATGAACAAGACTAATGGAGCGCACAAGGAACATGAGGTTGCATGCTAGGTTGCCCTTACACATGTGGGTGGAAGCTGTCAATACTGCTATATATTTGATTAATAGAGGTCCCTCTACTCCTTTGGGATATGGTATTCCAGAGGAAGGATGGACTGGTAAGAAGGTGAGTTATTCTTTTCTCAAAACCTTCGGCTATGAAGCATTTTCTCACATAGATTTTGAAAATAGAATCAAGCTGGAAGCTAAGTCAAAGAAATGTGTATTTTTTGGATATGGCATTAATGAATTTGGTTATAGGCTTTGGGATTTTGAAAATCATAGAATTATAAGAAGCAAGGATGTCATATTCAATGAGAAAGTGTTGTACAAAGATCTATTGCAGCAACATGAGAAGAAAGAAGATGATTATGTAGTGCTAGATGGTACTCCAAAAGTTGACGTTCCAGCCATTCCTCATGATGTGCAACAACTGCAATAACAAATACCACACACATTGGTGAATGTTAGACAGCCAACAAGGCAAATTAGACCTCCAGAAAGATTCTCTCCCTCTTTATATTCAATTTTACTTACTAATGCTGGTGAACTTGAATATTATGATGAAGCTATGTAGGTGGATACTAAGATTTAGTGGAAGTTTGCAATGAAAGATGAAATGGACTCTTTGTTGAAGAATAAGATATGGGATTTATGCAAGTTGGCTACAGGTAAAAGAGCTTTACAGAATAAGTGGGTTTACAGGTTGAAAGAAGAGGAAGGAGGTAAGAAAAGATTTAAAGCCAGGTTAGTTGTGAAAGGATTTGCACAGAAAAAGGGCATTGATTTTGATGAAATATTTTCTCCTGTTGTTAAGATGACTTCTATTCGTACTATTTTAAGTCTTGTGGCTACTAAAGATTTGCATTTAGAGCAGCTTGATGTTAAAACAACCTTCCTTCATGGTGATTTGGATGAAGAGATATATATGGCTCAGCTATAGGGATTTGTGGTCAAAGGTAAGGAGAACTTAATGTGCAAATTGAAGAAAAGTTTATATGGCTTGAAGCAAGCACCTTAGCAATAGTATCTGAAATTTGACAGTTTTATGCATGAGCATGGCTACAACAAGTGTCATTTAGATCATTGTGTTTATTTTAAGAGGTTGAATGATGAAAAATACATTATTTTATGTTTATATGTTGATGATATGCTTGTAGCTGGGTCTAACATGGATCATATTAGGGGGTTAAAATCCCAGTTAGCACATGCATTTGCTATGAAGGATTTGGGGGCAACAAAACAAATCCTTGGTATGAAGATTTGAAGAGATAGGAAAAATAGAAAATTGACGCTATCTCAGGCTAATTATGTTGAGAAGGTGTTGCAACGTTTCTCTACGGAGAATGCTAAAGCTATCAGCACACCTTTACTTGGTCATTTGAAGTTGACTAAGGAGATGTGTCCTAAGACACAAGAAGAGGAGGATAAGATGTCCAAGGTACCCTATGATTTAGCTATAGGAAGCTTGATGTATGCTATGATATATACTAGGCCAGATATTGCACATGCAGTGGGAGTCGTTAGCAGGTATATGAGTCATCCAAGAATTGAGCACTGGAATGCTGTCAAATGGATTCTCAGATGCTTAAGAGGAACATCTACTAAGTGTTTACACTTTGGGGGCTCTACTATTGATTTACAGGGCTATGTTGACTTAGATTTGGCAAGGGATATTAATATTAGGTGGAGTACTACAGGCTATGTCTTTACTATTGGTGGGGCAGCCGTGAGCTGGGTTTCTAGGTTACAAAAGGTTAATGCTTTATCTACTATAGAGGCAGAGTATGTAGCTACTACAGAGGCAACCAAGGAGATGATATGGCTTCAGTTCTTCTTGGAAGAATTGGGACACCCTTAGAAGGATAATTATTTGTTTACAGATAGTCAAAGTGCCATTCATCTTGCAAAGAATTCAACTCTGCATTCAAAGACCAAACACATACAATTGCGGTACCATTTCATTCGGTCAGTTTTGGAGGATGAATAGTTAAAGCTGGCCAAGATACATACAAATGAAAATCTTGCAGATATGTTGACAAAGGTAGTAACAAGGGAGAAGTTGAACTCCTCTTCAGCTTCAGTTGGTCTTCTAGACTAAACATGAATAAAAGAATAGCAGAGTCCAGGGTGGTTTGATCTAGTGGGAGCCTCATGGAGTAGCAACATAGCTACAAGATTAGTCTCCAAGTGGGAGATTGTTAGATTGTGGTGACTAATCAGGAAAGTACAATACATACTTCATAAATTTTTGGAAAAAAAAATTTGGGCCCTATTTTATCGAGATTTTGGACCGACATGTAATTATTAATTATAACCCTAGAGCGGTAAAAATACTTGTATAAAAGAGCTTAGGGTTGGGATTGTTTGATAGTTGTGATGTGAAAATTGGTTCTTGTGGTGGTATTGAGTTGTAAGGGATTACAGATTGTTATCACTGGATCATAATAATATTGAACTTGTTGTTTGATGGACGTAGCCTAGGGATTGGGTGAACCATGTTAAATCTTGGCGCCTTGTGTTCTTTTTTGTGTGATCTATTATTTTCTATTATTGGTTATATTTGTATGTAATTGTTATTTCTGTCTATGGTTTAATCCTAATAGAAACTGTTGTATTTTTTCTTCTTCAAGAACTGAGCATTTGACTGATATTGGTTCTTCATTTACTAATTTTTCTTTAGGTAAACTTGTTGAAACATACTTCCCTTTTTTTTGGTCTTCAACATTAAAGTATCTTTGGATCACACACTTTAACAACAAAGCGGATTGATCATCTTTTGAGGGATTTAATGTTTTTCTTTCAGCTTCAGTAATACTTTTTTAAAATGCAGTCCAAAGGAATTGTAAGTTAGGATCACTCTCAACATTTATTTCTTCAAATGTGCGTTTCCTTTTTATTTGCTTTCTTGGTTGTACTTCTAGGAAACAAAATTAGGTGGGACTTCTGAAACCACTTCATCATCCACCTTTAATTCATTGCTTAGCTGCAACACCCTTTCCTCACAATGTTGCAATAATTTTTTTTTTACCCCTAGCTCTTTCATCTTGTGATATATGGAACAAACACTTCTCCATAAAGGAATTGGTGCACAATCTTCTTCAATGCTCAATTTCATTTTTCTCCCACGAGTAATGCTTTCCCTAAAAGCATCAAACAAATCACGCAATACTAGATCATGTGTTTGATGAAGTTCAATCAAAGAAGGATCTGGCCTTCTCCTTTCACAACTTTAATGGGCATGGTCTTGTAATAAAAGAGTTGCCAATAAATTGCAAATAGAGATAATAATAATTCTGAAAATGAAAACATCAGACTCCTCAACCAAAAATTATAAGAATCAATAACAGAGTTGCCAATCTCTAGATAGCAGAGATAATAATATAACTGAGGAAACAATCTTCAACACTAATCTTCTTTTCCACTTCCCCAGCAGAGTCACCAAAAATCTGTTGGTAAATAGATTGTTCTTTCCAATGTAACTCTTAAATTCCCAAACCTGTGAGAAACAATTTGATACCAATAGTTGGATAATCTATCATGAGGTTGATAGATTTCCTCTGAATTAAAAGGTACAAATCCCTTATCAATGATATTCAATGAATCTTGTTTTATTCCTAAAATAATTGGGTGTGTTCTTAACCTGAGAATGAAAGAGGAATACCAAGCCAACCCTAAACAGACCTAACTCAGGCAGAGAATATAGTTCTACACCTAGCCAACCCTAGGAATTCACACTTCCTATGCCTCCTCAACATTGGTAATGCAATGTGAATGCTATGTATGCAAATGCAGTGTAAAATGAAATGAAAGAGAAAGTTAAATAATCCCAATTCCTATAATAGGAACGTCTACAAATGCTCTGATCTACAACCCATTCTGATCTACAACCCATTCATTAGTCAACATGAGATGCAAGATGATGCCCAAAACTAAAAATAACAATACTCTGATTGATTGTAATCAAAGGAGAAATAACTAAATGCTCTGATTCAGAATAAAACCCCTATTGCCTTGAACATCACAAATAAGAATGCTTAGATTTTATTTGCTCACAGCTTATGCTAAATCTATTACAAAAACTCAAACTCTTAACATGCATAATGAAAATGCAAAAAACTAAATTAAATTCCTTCCCCCTACTCTAGCTCTCTATCTCTCATAAAAAAGAAGAACCCTTTGCAAATGAAAAGGTTTTACAATAAATACATTCTCCAACAACCAGTTGGTTTCTTCCAATGACTTTTCAGTTCTATAACTGACTCTTGTCTCTTTGACTTCTCATATTTTTCCTTTTTGAAAACTAATATTCTTATTAATTTCAAAGTTAATAATGATATATCTTAACATATTTAAATTATATTTTAACAATTGACATTTAAATATGTTAAATCAAAATCTTTCTTTTGTTGGGCAGACAAAAAAAAAAAATACTGCTGCTTGTAAAATAGGTCATGTTTTGAGGAGCATATCTTTTTCTTTCACCATTGGATCGAGCTCATTTTAAGATATATTTTTCCAAACCTAATTTTCTATATTCTGACCAAAGTGATCGGAAAAATAATGACCGAGTCAAAAGATATGAGCTACTAAATGTTGACCTATATGACTATTACAAAATCAGAATTGATAAAATAAAGTTTCCAACCATTTTTCTTTCACATGCTTTGTAACCCAAATGTCATCAATTTGCCAATATGTTCTTCCATGCTTACCATGTTGATTCTCTACTGAATTTTGGGAGTAATTCTCTAGAATTCTTGTGGCGGAAAATCTCGAATGGAGGTCGAAAAGCACACCAAGTTCTTAGTTTTTCGCTTCTTTGTTGTAGGTGAAATTTGCACATTCTAGTAACAGCTACACTTTAAAATAATTAACAAGTAATACTTCTTTGTTATCATGTCAATAGTTACATAACACTCAAATTTATTCTTGGTGAAAATCTAATTTGTGTCTTCTCCCTTTTGTGGAAAACTCTAACCCGACTGTGAAAGGTGTAGCATAAAATGAATTTTCCACTTCATATTTAATGTCATGTTGATGTCCAAATCTTCAAGTGATAAATCATTATGAGATTATCATTCTTTGTTTAATCAATTAAGAGCTCTTTTCCATGTCTCTATTATGGATTTGATGCTTGGTGGAAATTCCATTTTTGAGTACGAAAAGCGCACCCAATCTTCAATTTTCCATTTCCATGAAGTGGGCACAATCACTAGTGCATTTTGCCCTAATTTTCGACCAAAAATTTTGACTAAGTATTTTAAATGGGTTGGTTGGTCGATTTATAAAGAATTTTTTTTTTAAAATTTTAATAACATGCTCGTGTTGGTCACAATTGCGACCAATTATTTTTGTCGCAATTGCAACTCACACCACAACATTAAAAAAAAAAAAAAAGGGGGCAAAAATACATTTCATTTGTTGTCGGGGTTCTAGGGTATTCGCGAGAAGTGTGAGTTAATGGTTTCTCCAGAGATTTGATATGGTTCTGCCTACATCAATCCGAGGGCACTTCAACTCCTTCACTTCCAGTATTTCACTCGCATGAGGGCATATATTTTCAAGGGGGGTTCTGGAAGAGAGGACTCAACATTATGTGCGATCATTGTAATAGGTAAAAGTATGTCCTATTTAAAGATTTTCTTTTGGACTGAAGACTGGGATATGTGCACCTTAGAAGTTGCATATTTTTTTCTGTGAAGGGATCATTTATGCCTCTTCCTCTAATCTGAGCCATTGTGCGTAAGCTTCGTGCTGCATATGGGCAGCTTCTAATCTTTTTGCTTGAGCCTGAGCCTTCCAATGTGTAACCATCTCTTCTTGGGTTCAAATAGCATGTTCTCACTTAGCATGCTCTCCTTCTTTCTTGTGAACACGTATGTTAACATAATACCATCACTGGCAAGCAAGGATAATCTATCAAAGAGAAATACTGACCAAATTGTTTCATCTTCCTTCAACATAATGTAAATATAAGCCAAAGAAAGACATTAACTATAGGAAATTTTAAACCTCCTCACCTTACCTTTCTCTAACATCATATGCAACATCTAACATATTCCATAACTTGTAGCAGCTATCCCAATTAGCTTGAATGTTGTGATCCTGACCATGAGAGTAAAAAATCTCACTTGGACCCTTGAAATGCATTTTGTTTGATGTAACATCATGCGGCCTAGAAAATGTATCCAAATTAGAATAAATCTATTGTTCAGCCATAGAACTATCCTCCTCAACCGTGTCTTGCACTAATTTCTTTAAATGCCAACTATAACTTCTTTTGTCCATAACTCTTTCTGATGAGGAAATAGCTTCACAAGACTCCTTTCAATTAGTAGAAATATGATGATTCTAATATTTACTCTTTCTAGCAGCTTTGCCAATGTTGATAGTAGTTTCCTAACTCTAACTTGGATAAGCAGAGTTGTTATTGCAGTTATTATTCCAAGAATTATGATTGGACTGATTAAAGTCACCATTTTGAAGATTGTGACTTGGCTTGACACCAGGACTATCCCTAGGTTGAGCACTATGCATTCTCCTTCATTTTTTCTTTTTATTGTGAGGTATATGTGGTGCAAACATTTTTCCCTTTGGAGGAAGCCTTGGAGTAGGGTGAGATCCAGAAGCCCTAGCCGAGGCTAAGGCAGCAACAAGACTACGCTCTTGAATGTCCCTATAACCGCTCTGTTAATTGAGACTACCTACAAATTGAACAAAATATCATCTTCTTTTGTTTCAAACAAAACATAGAGTTGAAGAACAACAATTACATGGCAATATTTACCTCCTATATAACAATTTTATTAAAGCTTTAAAATCATAGACATGTACTAGTTCTATGGTTCCAATTTATCCAGAATGCAAAAATATATGATAATGTACCACTTAAAGAAACCATGGTCAAACAGACATTTCAACCAAAATGAAACCTTATCTAATGTTGTATAAAAGCTGTAAAGATTTCTTGCATACTATAAGCCCTATTATTGGGGTAGTTAGAACTCAAAAGCCAAGATTAGTAGTGTATGGGAAAGTCCTCCAGAATGGTTTTTGAATGTTAATTGTGATGGGGCAAACTAAGGGATCTTTGTCAGGCAGAAGCAGGGTATCTTTTTAGAAAACCTTTATGTACATTTATCAAAGTTGGCTCCTTTTCCTATGCCATAAATCAAATAATGAGATAGAGTATGAAGTTTTTCTTTACGCTCTAATATTAGCTATTTCAGTGGATTGCAAGAAACTCACTATTTAAGGAGCAACTATGTTGGTCATTGTGCAGGGCTTGGCGACACTTTGAGTTGGAAAGATTAAATATTACCTTTTCGAGGCCTGCAATTTATGAGAGGGATTTGAGAAGATATTTTTTGTTCACTATTACAAAGAATGTTAAACACCTGACGACCTTTAAGCTAATGTAGGGGCAGATCAGTTCTTGTTTTAAATGATGGTGAGTAAGTTGTTCGAAGCCTATAGTACTTTGACCCACCCTCCTCTTAAGTGAGAAACCCTCTTAGGTTGGATCTTTAAACGTCTAATTCCAAAAAATATAATATCTAACGAGGCCCTCAAGGGTTATAATTTATAATATTGTGGATGCTACCTTATTAGGAATTAGGAAAGGTGGTAGGGAAATATGTCTTTTGCTTATCCTACTTCATGTATCCTAGATAGTAGGAGGGCCACCTAAATGGTTAATGATTGTGGGAGCACTTTATAGGAGAAAAGTGATGCAGAGACCTTGGTGGACTTGCAATTAACAAATAAAAGAGGGACTTCAATACTGTTTCTCCAACACCAACCAAGCATCTTCATGAGGATCATTCTCCTTGATCCAAGCCAACTCCACAACCTATCAGAGTGCACACCTTGTCTCTATGCCACCATAGGTTCTACATATTTTATAACCATCACCAATGTCCCTCAAATACATCAGTATCTTCAACCAAGTAACTATCTCTTACTAAGCGCTCACTAGCCCAATCACCAAAAATATGCTTCCTTGCTGTCTCTGAATAGACCCTCACACAAATAAGTATAACTTTTGAAGATGACACAAACTTCTTAATCGCTCCATTGAGAATGGGTGTAATTAGGTTCTCACAAACATACTTAAATCTGAGAAAGATCCAACAGTTGGTTTAGGAGATACTTCCCTCATACTGAGACTGCAATTTCTATGCTAGTCATTCCTTCATTCTTTAACCACTAATTATCTTCCTCCTTTCAAAACACTTCCAACTATTGCATGGATGCCTGGAGATATAAAGAAATGTAATATACATAGTGCCCCATCTTCATACCTAGTTTTGGGGTCTTAGAACACATGGATAGTAAAATTATTACATCTTATGTACTCTGGGGTTCCCCTAAACAAGGGTTTGGAACAGTTATACTCAAACACTGATATCTTCTTTAATATCTAATGAAAACATATGCCACAAAAAAAAAAATCAATGCTAATTTAATACATTAGTACATTCAGACAATGGATTTTCAAGTTCATGACATTTAGACCATAAAAGAATGCTATGGATTTGACTGTTATCACTATCAGCAAGAGTAATATACAAGAAACTCAAGTTTATTATATCAAAACTGTCTTACTTCGACTCTCCCTCCTTTTTTGGAATTGTTTACAATGTATTTATGATTGTCCCAACCATGGGAACCAACCAACTACCTTTGAAACTACCCACAAATTGATTAGAACTGACTACTAACTCCAAACTACCTCAAATTGTCCTATCCTTAGTTTTTAACAACTTTATCCATGGATTTGGTTTGCCAAGTTGACAATTCCATTGTCAAATTTAGAAACCGTTAAACAATTCAAGCCTATATCACTCCTATTACATTCATTAACATTGTTAGGCCTTTACACATTAGGCTTATTACATTGCATTACATCAAATTCAAAAAATTGACTTCAAGTCAAATTACATTCATATTTTGATCTTTAAATCATTCATTCTTCATGAGTCATTCAAGTGACCCCGTTGCATGTCTTTGTCAAGGTGCCCTGCACCATACTCCCAAGGATCAAAATCAATCCAACTCCCTTGGATTGGGAGTTTCTTTCTTTTCCTCCAATCTTTGTCCACTTCTTGTTGAGGACCTACAACCAAATAGTATCCTTTGTTCATTTGCTTCATGCCCCTGCAATCAAACAATGTGTGCCAAGCAAAAACTCTTGCATCCTTCATATCTATGTGTCCATAGATGTCTGCAACATCATTACTTTCATGGTGAACAATATAAAACTCTTGCAAACTTGTCACAAAAGTGTTAGAAACAAAAATAACCTAGTCTTTCTTATGCACCAAAACATATGTCAGTAGAACACAATTGGAACATGTGGAAACGATTGGTCATATTTTTTTATTTTAAAAATGAGTGACGAGGATGGGAATAGGACTTCTACTGCATATGCTGCAGATATATCCAAAAATGCACCTGACTACACTGTGGGGCATCTAGTGTCCATCCCTTGACATTGGGGAGAGGTGCCGACTACATAAAATACAAAACATGTGGGCTACATTTTACTGGCTACCTTTGACCAATTCTAACACTGGAGGATTTTGATAAAAAAAATTGAGAAATGAACACTATATGGAGCTTATGAAAGCAAAACACGGCAGCCCTTGTTGTGCAGGGTCCATGCGTGATATTATATGTATATATGCCATCTTTGACCGATTTCACACTTTATGTAGCAGATGACATTGTCTTGCACTATATTTTCTGTGGATGAAAATGGAATGGCCTCCGATTGGTCTTTTACAGTACTATGGCCTATTTAATCACATACTCAGCAACATCGTGACTCTTGGGAATTACTTTCAGATTTTTGAAGAATTGAATCGAATTATATCTCGTAATATCTATAATATGACATCAAATAAATGGTTAAAAATCTCTCCTATAAATTATTTTCATATGAAATCTCTCATAGAATATTATCGACCTTAATGTTTTTCTGTGAGAAGATAATTAATTTTCTCCTTTACTGGAATACTATATCCATATTACCAGTCTAATAGAGTGCTATAGATAGGACCAAGAAGATAAACAACAAAATAGCCGACCTACCATGACCACTAAATAGCTAGCATTTTATATTATAGCTTCATGGAGCTGAGCTAAACAACTATAGCTGCAACTTAGATTGCAAGTTAGGTTAGTTTAGTCTGTGTAGCCCCTATATTGGTAGAGTGGGGGCCATCCTTACGACGTCTATTGTCATGTTTACATAAAGAATAGAATGAACTATAGTTCAAATAATTTAAACAATAGCTGACAACATTTAATCCAAATATTGGTCCTACCTTATATGGGTTACACTACACAAAATACAGGGAATGCTGAAACCGATTTCTAGAAATTGAAAAATGCCTAACAAGATGGTTTTGTATAATCCGAATTGGTAAAATACAAATTTAATCAATAGCCAAATGGATTCATTTATTGCAGAAGACATCACAAAAATTATATGAAAAATCAGTGAGGGAAATGGTTGCTCTTCCAATAACAATAACCAATAGCAGAATGAAGAAGGTAAAAAATAACAGATGTGAACCAAATTCACTGTTTATATTTTTCTCATCTCTATCCAGCTATAACCTCTTAGCAATACAATCAGTCACATCATTTTATTGGTAGTGCACGCTTAGATTATCTATTGTGGTATGTTAAAATATTGATATGAATTGCAATGGTTAGTTTGTTATTCTTCCTCTATTTTGAATGGGAACCTCAAATTATTCGAGAAAGAAATATATGCCATGATGATACAAAATTAGAAATAACTAACCACAAAAAGTTTAGAAAAAACTCACGACCAAAGTAAAAAATTAAAAGGTAAAAAACTATTATTTCCTAAAAGAACATTTAACAATATAATTAGGTCATTCAGGGTTAGTAACAATTTAAGTAAATAAATATGAGTATCTAAGGAATAAAATTGCACCGAATTGGGAATGAGATGGGTACACAAAATGCTGCCTATTTTTCTTACTATTTATCTACGCAGCTTCAAGTTGAAGCTCAAACACTCTTTTCCCCTTTAGGGTCCTTCAAAAATTTGAAGAGAGATTAAGATTTGTCTGGATACCTAGCATGACTAATTAAATTTATGGTAGTTATGTGTCCACAAATTCAATGTAGACAACGTATACTTTGTTAGCAAGCATCCATCTATCCAACTTAACTACACAGAAAATGTTTTCAAAGCAATGTTTACAACTGCCAATTCTGAAAAAGGTGAGAAATATTAATGCCCAATATTGGGAGGATCTAAAGAATTCCCATATATTTTCCTCATTTCCCCCCTTCATCACAAATTACATTTCTTCATATCACTACTTATCCATCTTAATAAGAAGAGGGAGTTTAAGAAAATAGTGAAAGTTTCATAAGAAACCAAGAAAAAAGGGAACAAAATGGAAAATCGGAGCAAAGAGGTGGGTTATTTAAGCCCCACGGAATATAAATGCCTAATGGTGTTGTTTTTCCACAACTTTTCTAATTTGCAGGTCTTTGATGGTACACAGAATGTATTAAATTCACAAAAGGATGAAGTCTGGAAGGTGAATGTACATCTTCAGGGTTGTGATCTTGAACATGGATATCTATGCGACAGCATGGAAGCTTTGAATGTGCCCTCAACAGAGACACCTGTAAGACAATGGATTGCCATTCGGTATTGTTTTGAAGATTGACTTTTCAAATATTGAATCTATTCCCTTAGAACTTATCTTCATATAATATAATAATTCCAAAGATAAAGCACATGTAGCAATTAGGTAGAAATTTTTAGCCTTTATTGTACTATTATGCTATTAATGTCAACATGTTAAGATAGATATAGTCTTTCTTGTAAATTTCCAGCCTTTCTTGAGTAATGGGAACATTTTTGGAGCTGAAATATGTAACTTCTAAAATTGATTCCGTGCATTTCAGCATTATGAATTATAGAAACCATATGTCTATAATTTTTGGAGCTTGAAGATGGGGACAGAACATTCTCGCTTCACCCATCAAAAAGGCAAAAAATGGGACATGCCCATAATTCGAGAATGTTTCTGTGGAGACCTCTCCATTATGGAATGCCAAAGGGTGCCTTGGCATTCTGACCCTCCCTCAACCGCACTAGGGTTGCCTTGGTATCCTAATGGTATTTCCACTACTCTGGGAATGGGATAGCCAGATGTCTAGAAAAAGAAAAAACTGCTGTCACCTAGATTGATGACCTTTAGCAAGGTTCCCCTTCTTATGGACATGGATAAATTTTTCTTGTTTTTGGCTCAAAAAAGTTGCAGTGAATGGAGTGGCAATCTTACAAAGTTAATAAACATGTGCATTGGTGAGTGTCTTGAGCTTGAAGAGCTGCCAATTCTCACTGGACTGGGCTACTTGAAAATTATTAATATTAAGCTACTTGGATTTGCAAGACCATAATCATCTTAATTGAAATCTTAACTTCTACACATAACTTGTCCTTGATTTTTGTTGCCACAGAGATATCTAAGATCTCTAGACATGAACAACCTCTAAATATCATCTCCTTTGCTTACAAGAAATTGATCCCAAGACAGTATGAAATTTCACACATCAGAATCCTTTAATACTCATCCAAGATAGTCTCATTTAAATCTACAACCTTTTATAAGACAAATCTGTCCTAAAATTCACACCAATCTCTTCCTCCCTCCCAAGCTCCTTGATTCAAATTATCTCTTTGATGATTGTATGTCAAATAAACTAGGCTTGTTGCTTACTCATCCTTTGAGATCTTCAAATTGATGTTACATTTGTATTTGCCAAATCTACCATCATGACCTGAGCAAGCTGGGTTGATACAAATCTTTATGCTCATTCCATCCAAGCAAGTAGGCAGAGTACTTTCTTTGCATGTTCAAGAGATAGATATTTAGAAATCTCCTTAGATAATCATTGTCTTGATATTATCAATGAACAAACTGAACTTAGAAGATGATTAAGAACTATAATAATCCTTGTTCTATTAAAAAATTAAGCCAACATCAAGTCCACTCTAATTAGATAAAATATTGTACTTCTTAGTATATCACAAAGTCTAGATACAACTCTCGCCAATACTTCACCCTTCACAATATAAGAATAATGATTAAAACTTACTTAAGAGTAATAATAAGATTCTATTGAAGAGTAGTGATCATTTAATAAAAAAATCTCTTCAAAATGTATCTGTACATGGATAACTGTTTGTGTGGCAAATTACTATAGTTTCAGGATGTGTTTCAACTTTCTTCCCCAAGCTAAGAGAGTTGATCAACAGGGGAAGGGAGCTTATGATGATATGGGGATAGAAAAAAAATCATAAAATCGAGAAGTTCTAGGTCCATCATTTGCATTCTGTATTTGCTTCTTCTGCTTTATGTGCATTTTGTTTGTGTTGGTAATTCAATTAGTTGCATTCAATTAGAGGCTTCATGGGCACATGTTGAGAGATATTTTTAGAAGATCAAACTGAGCTCAAGTTGGAGACCAATTTTTGTTGTGCAATCCATTTTCTTCTATTTTTTGATAGATTTTTGAGTTGTAACACCTAGATGCACTTTGTAAATGGATAAAAATATGTGCATAGTAGTTATAAACTAGTATAGGAGTAGTTATGCATATAATTTCATACATCTGCACTGTAATTTTATTTTTATGCATGGTTAGAACACTAGCTATAGTTTCTTAGTTTAGGAATTGAAGCATTATATAAACAAGTATGTACAATGTAAATAATATTGACAATTTTTTTGCAATAAAGCTTTGTGCAATTGGTGCTTCACTCATGGTGTGAGAATGCTTATATCTATGCCATTTCATTTTTTTCCACATTTTGTTCAAATCATATAATGCAATCTCATCTGTGAAGTGTATTAAAAGCTAAGGATTTGGAGTGACTCATATACAATTCATTTTTTGTCATTCATTATATGGTTTGAACAAGTGTGGAAAAAAATCAGATTTTTATTATGAATTTTCTGTTCACCAATCTATGTTAAACTAATTAGCAAAGATTTGGTCCTCTGAGTTGCAACGATTTTGAGATTAAAACCTAACTTTTAATCACCATATCTTAAATGAATTTTCACATTGAGGTGATCCAAGTTTGATCATTTATTCTCGATACAAGTTGGTTTTGAGGTGATGGTGTAAGTGAAGGATAGTTTTACCAAGTTCTACTTTATGAACTATAGTACTTGTTATTCAATTGAGATAGATACAGCTCATTAGTTTGTTTGTATTCTCTTTGGATTTTGTTAAAGAAGACAACTAAATGCTATACAAACTAAAAGTTCTGTGGTGTCAACAGGCTTTTGCATCTCTTGAGCCAAATTACTAGCCCCAGTGACATTTGTTGTTGTTCAAAAGCGGCACCATACTAGACTATTTGCAAACAACCATGTAGATAGGCATTCTATAGATAGACGTGGGAACATCTTGCCAAGTCTTCAGTACATAATAAAGCAACTGAATTTCATAAATTGTTTTTTTGATAGTTGATTTGTTTAAATATTTCCCATCAAAAATTACTTACTACATCTCATCTTTTTTCTACATAGGAGCTTGCAGTTCTAAAGAATCTGATAGCAAAGAATTTGAATAAGATATTGTAGCAAAGGTATATTTGGTGTTCTTTTTAAAGTGAAAATGTGACTGGAAATTTTGTATATTGTCCTATTTCACATGCAGAAAGGTCAAATTGTAAATAGAGGTGAAGCTGTATGGATTTAAGTTTCTTCTTCATTATTTATAATGCTCTCGATTCCTCCTTTGTAGCTATAAAAATACTTGTTTATTTTCACCTTTCAAGATACCCTTTACTAGGTTCTTCAAGATTCTAAAATATCTTGGGCTGACCCCACTCTAGCATGTCCTAACTCCTACTTGGTTCACAGACCTAACTCCTTTCTATATGTGTCTTCCTCTTACTACTCCATCTATAGGTTGCAAACAAATCATCCTTCTTCCACCAATGAGTAATTCCATTCAAGAAATACCATGTCTGACAATATCAACGCACAAAAAAATAGGGAGACAATTGCTAGACTGTGGTCTAACTTAAAAAGAAAAGGTGATGGAAAATGTTATTGTCCTTGCAAAATGTGTAAGGGCTTAAAGACTCGAAGATATCTAATCACAACAGCTAAGCAACATTGTAGGCAACATGGTCACATTGAAGGGGGAAACAAATATCACCCATTGGTATGTATTTTAATAGTTTATAAATTACATAAGACATGATTTGATGATGAAATCATGGTCATGGTTAATATAAGGTCATCATTTTCATGTAGGTCAACGTCCCTGAGTTTCATGTTATGGACCATGACAATTCAGAGAATGCGGATTTTCAAACAAGGGAACATGGAGGTGTGAATATTGAAGTAGAAGGTAATGATACCATGGAAGAAGACCAGGATGATGAAGATCACGATGATCAAAATGATCACGATGATCAAGATGATGATGATGTTGACACAGAGCTTGATGTACCTTTACTTGAGAAGGCACAATAGTCCCTATATGAAGGCTCCAAAACAACTATTCTTGCTACTGTATTGCTGTTAGTGAACTTGAAGGTTAGAAATGGTTTATGCAACATAGCAATGACACATATGTTAAGGTATGCCATCTTCTTTCATTATTTTACTCATAGTTCCCTTACAATTAACATTGGGTTCATGTAGCAATTAATATTCTTTAAATTAACAAATTATATTTTTGGTCGTCAATTGATAGGTGAGTGTTTGTTACCACCATCAAACATTCTACCTCGCTCATACCGAGAATTATCTGCCATCATGAAAGATATTGGAATGGAGTATCAAATAATACATGCATGTCCAAATGATCATATTATATATCATAAACATCATGAATTTGCAACACAATGCCCTACTTGTCATATCAGTAGATATCAATCAGATCGATTAACAAAAAAGGTGCCTCACAAGGTTCTTCGGCATATTCCCATTATTCCATGTCTGCAACGATTATTCAGGTGCAATAGCTTGGCACAATTTATGGATTACCATGCACGCAATAGAAGTCAAGATGACATTATGCAAATGCCTACAGATGGTTTGACATTTAAGGAAATAGAGAAAAAATGGCCATACTTTAAAGAAGAGCCTCGTAATCTCAAGCCTTTATTAGCATCAGATGGTGTCAATCCTTTTGGAGAGATGAGATCTACTTACTTGGTGTGGCCTGTTTTTGTTATCAACAATAACATACCTCCTTGGTTGTCCATAAAGAGAGAGCACATAATGTTGACACTTATTGTTCTAGGTATTTTTTGATTTAGTGGTCATCTAAATTAATTTATTATTACTAATCCATCAAATGGTCATAATAATTATGTAATGTTTTTGTTTATTCAACTAGGTAAGTACCAAGTTAAAGATATCAACATATATATTGAACCCCTTATTGATGAGTTGGTGGTGTTATGGAATGGGTTACTATGTATGACATCTGTAGACCAATAGGACAAAGACAATTTCAATTTCATGCAATGCTTGTATGGACAATACACGATGCCCCTGGGCTAACACATTTTTGTGGTATGTTCTCTTCTTGACACCTCTTTTTTGGTATGTCAAAGTTAACACATTTAATCCAATTATACACAATCTTGTAGGTCTTCAGACAAAGGGAAAATTTGCATGTCCAGTTTGTGGTCCAAAGATGAATTCTCGTTATTCAAAAAGTTTAAGAAAGTAGGTGTTCAATGAGAATAGACACTTCCTGCATAGAAATCATAAGTACCAAATTATCGAAAAACATCTTTTCAATGGTCTAGAAGAGACTACGTCAAAGCCACAGAGAATGACACCTCACCTATGGAAGTTGGCATACAATAAAATAAATCATCGAGGTAAAGTCATTCCATTTGATGGTTTTTGTTTCAAATTTATATTTTGATATTTTGTTTAGTTTACTGATGATGTGATTGATGCTTGTGAAGGTCGTCAAGGCATCAATGAACAACTTCCAAAAGGACTAAAAATTTATCCTGCACAATTTACTAGGTTGTCATACTACGAGCAACTCCCAATTGTGCATTTCTTTGATCCTATGCATATTGGAAAGAATGTAACAGAGACATTATGGAAAATCTTGGATGGAAGGTGTGACAAAGATCAAATTGTCAAAACTTGTAGTGACATTGAAGAGTCCAACCATGCAATGAAAAATGGCATTCGATCAAATAATAATGGAAACCAGATTGATACAAGTGCCCTTAGTTGGTTATTGTTAGAGCAACAAAGAAATGCTATAAAAGAAGTCATAAAAAAAATACAATTTCCCACAGGATTTGCTGCAAACATAAACAATCTCATATCAAATAAAAGTGAATTTGGGCCAAGGTTGAAAACACATGATTGGCATACATTTATTAAGGTAATTCATGTTATTTTGTATTCACTATATATTTATATACTGCATGTAGTTTCAATTGCATTCTTTTATAAAATATTGACAAGATCATTTTACAAATATTGTAGTACGTTCTACCTCTATCTCTGCCACACCACTTCACCAACAATGTCAAACAAGTTATATATGATCTTGGAAAATACATCAGGTGGTTGTCATCTAAAGAAATCAATAAAGAAGATATAAAATATTGGAAGAGAAAAATTCCTCTTTTGATGTGTGAAATGCAAAAGTGTCTACCTCGAAGTTTTTTCAATGCACAAGAACACTACCTCATACATCAAGTTGAGGAAATTGAATTGTGTGGACCTATACCAACTAGGTCAATATGGATGGGTGAGAGGCAGTTGAAATTTTTGAAAGGCTTGGTTCAATAGAGAGCACATGTCGAGGGTTCTATGGTAGAGGGATATATGGTATACCAGACCATGGTGTACATTAGTGAATATCTTCCTAGGTTTGCAGCAAAGATCCATGTAGATCGTATTTGGGATCCCAACTCAATTAACAAATTCAAAAGGGAGTGCTTGATGGGAAAAGGTAGATCGAGGAAAGTGAGAGGTAAATCTAAGATGTTATTGTAGTTAATTAATTCTTATAAATCTTCAATATAAGTTATTTTTAATTGTTGTATTTTTTTGAAACAGGTGGTCGAGTGTGGGATGCAATACATTTGTACATTGTGAACAATATTGATTAGATGATGAAATGGATTGAATGATGTCAAGAAAATGGTTGCTCATTAACATGGGAAGGTGTTGCTTCATTGGTTACAAAAGCTCATCATAATGGAGATTCCAATGTTATGCCGATGGTAGTTGATCTAGTAAAGGGTTTAAGAGGTGGAGAGGTACGTAGAAATTTATTAATGATCATAAGTCGACATATGTTTCATATCAACTCACAATGCAAATAAATCACACACACTTCAAAAATTGCAGGTCAAGCACCACAAAGCTATGTACTATCATGGCTACAAATTTTGCATAAAAAGGTCGGATGACACAAAGAAAATTTGTGATTCTGGGATAAGTGCAATTTTCGAGGTCACCAATATATCATCTAGAAATGACATACATCCTCAACAATCTCAAAATCAATACTATAGCATCTTGGATGATATAATTGAGTGTGAATTTAACACCTTCAAAGTAGTTCTATTCATTGTCAAATGGTACAGGTTACGACTAAATCAAAATGATCTCGATAGAATGGTTATTCAACATGATAATGCATTTACAATGATCAATACAAGGTCATTTGAGCCTGTTGGAGATGAGCCCTATGTTCTTCCAAGCCAATGCGAGCAAGTGTTTTACTCAGAGGTTCCACATAAACAAGGTTGGTCATTTGTTGTTAGACATGATCCAAGAGGAAGGCCGATAAAGTATAATGTTATGGAAGAAGAAGATATTGAAGATGATGAAGAAGAAGATGATGAAGATCAAGATGATGGTGATGATGATGATGGTGATGAGGATGATGGTGATGGTGATGATGATGATGATGATGGTGATGATGATGATGATGGTGATGGTGATGATGGTGATGATGATGGTGATGATGGCGATGATGATGGCAATGATGATGGTGATGATGGCGATGATGATGATGATGAAGAAGAAGAAGAAGAAGATAATCAATGAATAAAAAAATCGTCACCCCTTCTGTTGACAATCTTGCATTCCATATATAAGGTAAATTTGTTCATGTTTACAATGTTGCATATTGTTCATGTTGTCTTCTAAGTTATTTGTAGCATACATGTATCATGTAATTTTTAGCTAACTTAAGATAAATGATTAACATGTGCAGGAAATTTGATTACATATTTATTGTGTTCATTTCTAATGATTACAACATATGTTATTTATAGTTACCAATGTTTATGTTGTGTCTAATTATGCCTCTTTTTTCAAACAGTCAATTGACTATAAGTACATCATCACCCCTTCTGTTGACGATCTTGCATTTCATATATAAGGGAAATTTGTTCATGTTTGCGATGTTGCCTATTGTTCATGTTGTCTTCTAATTTATTTGTAGCAAACATGTATCATGTAAATTTGTTCATGTTTATGTGTAGCATGTAATTTTTAGCTAACTTAAGATAAATGATTAACATATGCAGGAAATTTGACCTGTTTGGCGTGGATTGTGCACGGTGACATGGATCAACAGGTATAAGTCAATAAATAGACAATTTTCTTATATTTTTCTTATTTATCATTAAGCACGTATGTTATAAATAGACATATTATATAATCATATAATGTATATATAGACAAAGAAAGTCCGTATAGAAATATAATTGTATAATCACTTTCAACTTACTACATTTTATATTTGTCACTTTCACTTTTCATTTGATGGATTGCAGGACCCACCAAATAGGTACTTGTCAGATCTATCTACATCGAATGAGGGAAATGAGGAAATGGTAGATGAAAGCTCTACACGTAGTACGACTAAAATAGGGAGATCAACTAGAGGTCAAAAGAATAGAAAAAAAATTGATAAACGCATGCAATTTTTCCTTGCTAATGGGGGGTCATGTTCTTATGATGATGAGACCAAAGGTGACATCAAGGTGCCCTTTCGGTACACACACATTGAGAAAGAATGGGTACCCAATGAGCTACCTCCAATTAACACAGATTTTTGTGTTAATGAGAGGATATATCACATTGCTCCATCCTCATTACATAGTTTGGGCCTATTTTCCATGGATGGGATAAAGGTATGTTACAACAAAGTTGTCGAATTGTTCAAGTATGTCGGTCCATGTTACAATTACAATGATTGGATGTGGATTGTTCGATATAAAAAAAGTATGCATAGGTATGGGGTATCAAGTAATTATATATAATGGAAAGAAAATGATCAAAGTAAAAGATTTTCTACGTACATTGATGGGAGACCAAAAGCAATAGGTAATATTGCAAGATTTATAAATAGTACGTGACATTCTTCAACTAGTAAGCAACCCAATTGCATATTTGAGGCACGTGAGGGGAATGAAGTTTTTGTTTGTGCAATAAAATCAATAAGTGCAGGGGAAGAATTGTTAATTGATTACCATTTAAACCACATAGATACAAACAAAGTTATTATCATGAGGGCTGTAAGTAATATTTACCATTTTGTTAATAAGTTTTTTTTTGCTATCTATTGCTTTTAGTTAGCTGAATTTTTTATGTTTAATCTTTGTGATAGGATGATATGGATTCGACAGATGATAGAGGTCACCAGGATGCTACTCCCACCCCTTTTTTAGCGAGGGTAAACCTTTTTGAAATTGTAGAAAGAGATAGTTGAAAAATGTTATATTATTATGTTATTTTATTTACGGTTTTTGAGTTTTTATGATAGTTTTACTGATATTCCTCTCACAATTTGATGTTTAGGATAAGGGTAAAGCACCAGCAGTAAGTACCAAGCCACTAGCTACGCCTTCTGATGAGGATAATTCTGAAACTCCCAATGTAACAACAATGTTGAAGAAAAAAATTAAAAAAATTAATTTAGAAATAATGAAAATTTTGGATGAGGCAAATATGGAATCCGAGGAGATGATGAACAGGTTATCAGATTTGAGAGCACAAGCTCGTCGTTATGAAGTAAGTAGTAATGAATCTTTAGTTATAACAAAAGTTCAATAAAGATTTATATTTTATAATCTTCTATGTTGTGAAGTAAAATATGTAATATGTGCAAAATACTTTACTGATGCAATTTTTTTAAAGAGTTGTAAGAAACTTTAACTACTAAATTCTTGTTATACAGGATTTTTTGGCAACTGATCCACAACTTGGTGAAGGACAATGTGGTGAGGCCAGTAGTAATAGAGCTCTGACTGCCACTGGTAAAATAATATTTTAGTTGACAAGTTAGAAGGAATTTTTTATTTCAAACATTCAAAACTTCTTAACCCTTACTTTTATTATTTCAGAATGTCTTTGCTAACAATGTATTGTTCAAGTCATCTAGTGCAAGAGACTCCTACGAGGTTGACGGACACCCGTACGAGATTTCCAACTGCAATGTCGGCAACAAGGGGACATCTAGCTGGTAAATCCTTGTTTTTCTATATTTGGTTTTGTGTTAATTATGAGTTGATAATATGTACTTTAATCTTGGGTGCATCACATAGTGTATTATTTTTTTTGTGGTAGGAGATGTACCGTCTGGTACGTCACCAAATGCGGATCATAGTGCATGTATTGGTGATAATTCACCATCATTTCCTGGAGCTACCCGTGTTTCTAGCACGAGAGCTATGCAGACATCGTTGTTGATTGACGATGATGAATCAATGCCTTTGAAATGTCCTAAGATTCTAGGTACTTTACTTTAAATAATTATTTTTTATATTGTAATAAGGATTTTCTTGCAAGACATAAACATGATAGGAAGTGGTGAATGCAAAGGCTTTTGATGTGGAGTGATGCCTCATGACCTTCTTTAGTATGTCATATTGTGCAAGTTGTTTAATTATTTTGGAATTCCTTTTTATTAGGGGTTTGGTAGGATCATTTGAATTATCAATGACCTTTTGTCTATACCAGTAATTCTCTAGTTTAGTAATTTGGTACATTGCAATTTCATGCTTTCAATAGAAGATACTAACCAATTTTTCTATAGAGAACCAAAAGTGGGAGTCTTCTTTCATATTCAGTGTTCAGTTTTCAATGATTTCCCACATCATTGCTATTGCCTATTAGAGTTTTGGAGTGCTCACTTTCAGCTTCACTATCTATTTTAGTAATATTTGTTTTCCATAATATCCTAGGTATGATCAGTGACAACATCAATTAAGAATGACAAAAAATGAAGGTCATGGCAAGTTATATTTATTATGAACTATATTTTTTTTCAAGGTATACTAATTAATATAGTCACAATACATTTTTTACTTTCAGAACATCAACAACAGAACCCTGGTAGAGTTTGACTGGTTTTAGACATTTTAAATTTTTTCCAAACTTCTTTTTTGGTCAATTTTGGTCAAGTTGATCCTCCAACCCTGAAATAGATCACTAAAAAGATGAAATGTATCTCATTTTATGTATTTGTTATTCAGTATGAAAAGTATCCTTCACATGATTCATTTTAATTTTTCTTACTATTAATTATCCCATGACATTTTTTGGAGGAAACGATACATTTTATAGGAGGCTTTATGACCTCACGCTATGAAGATTCGGGCCCACCATACGTAAAAGGTGGAACATCATAACTGAACTAATTTTATCCCACTTTTTTTTCATATCATTAATTTGTGCAACATTTTTCCTTTCATTTGGGTCTTTTCTTATACTAGCTATATCTAACAATTTTGTGTTTTTTCTTAAAAGGTGGAACTACCAAGATAAAAAATTAAAAGATGAGCTCATCAAATATATAGAGCATGAGTTTGGTAGTCATATTTTTTATCATAAGAAATTGTTACAAAAAGCTTCCAGACATCTTAAGGTTGTGAGGGACACATATAGAAAGAGTCTTCTCCTAAACCTGAAGTACGAGCGTCCTCCCTTTGTTTCAGTGAGGGATTAGAATGAGTTCATTTTGGATGCAAAGGAGAAAGGGGAATGTCCAAAAGAAAGTATACTAGAAAATCTGAAAAGGTATGCAATAGTATTAACTACTAGTACATTAATGAGCAAATTTAGGGTTCAACTTTAGTATCAAAAATTTCAACTAGCTCAATTTAATCTATCTATTGATGAAAGGTATGTAATTCATATGTTGACACAATTGCTTTCACCCTATTATGAATGCTCTCTAAAATTTGGGCATCTAATAAACTGTGGTGGTTGATTGCACATAGAATGCCCATATACAACTGTATATATCTCAATCTGGGCATAAATCCTACATAAGATATAAATAGTGTGCTTATAACTTCACATATAGCTATATTATGTCTTGAAAATATAGTAATGCTCAACTACATGTACCATAGTTGTATGTGTTAGCAGTATAGGTGATAAATGATATTCAGTTAGTGTAATGACAAGTATAATTTTTTTGAAAAACTTTGCAAGAATTTTACTAATGGTCACTCTCCTAAAAGTAATAAGCATCACGTTCAATGCCAGAAACACAAGTTAATGACAACTGAGCACTCTCCTGACAATATGGTGTAGTTAAATTATAGGATGCTAAACTGGTATTGTACCTGTAGGTGTCTAAGATGTATTTTGTCCAACTACACTGGTACCTGATATCTACTAAGATGCATACTATCTGATTGATGGTCTAGCAATCATATAGTTATGTGCAACAAAGATAAATAATGGGTGAGAGTTAATATTGAATTCGTGAAGTTCCCACAGTCCTTATGATTTCAAGATTTTTTTCCCTTTTGTATTAGACCATCTAGATTTTTTGTTGCCTATGTTTTGGATCAAATTCTACGATTCATCATCAGGGCAGATGGTAAGAGAAGAACTAACATTGTTTGTAATCCATATGGTGGCAAAAATGCTATCAGAAAATAACTGAATATGATTGTGGCATGAATGTTTTGGTTCACTTTTTGTGATCTATTAGATTCATTATCAAGATGAGAAATGATATGTAGACGGTAGTTGTTAATTTTCTATTTATATGTTTTTTTTGTTTAGTTTATGTTCTCATAAACCATACTGTAAAAACCCTTTGATGAATATTCCTTAATTCAATCAAAATATGTTTTACTCCCCAACCTCTTAGCCCAATTATTTCCTGGACAAATGTACCACATACAAACATCTGCATGTGGTACTAGCATCTCGTGAAAAATCTGCAACTGGGTTGAATGTTGAAACATTCCACTTTCAAATGTTTTGGCAGTGTAACACCTCTGTGAACCCTCCTAGGCATCACAAACGAATCCAAACCTACTATATTGATGGTAAAACCTTTATTTTTCTGCTATTCAATCGTTGATTGAGACTCTCTGAAGCTCCTTCACAACTGCTCTAACATTGATTTGCATTGTTGCTCCTCTCCCACAGGCAACAACATATCAGAATTCTTATTGCCACATTGAGATTATTGTTGAAGTTTTGAGATTGCCCTTTCTTTCTTGTAGCATTTCTGTGAAGGCAACTCTGTCCTTGGACACTTGGTCTTACTCTTCTAAAGGATTAGTAATTTGCACATTTGAAGCTTTCTTAGGTGATAATACCTTGCCTTTTATTTGGTATCTCCATCTATCTTTGTTGTCCATGGACGTGGGAACACCAAAGTGGTGATTTGACTACAACAAGATCCTATTCAATCATCACAAAAAAATTAAAAACCTCCAAGACTTCCTAAATTAAACCACAATCTTATAATTAATTGAAATCCAATGATTGTGTTTCTAAGTGTATTGTAGGATTTGAGCTCTCAATAGATACTTATCCTTTGTAGTGGTTGACTTCCCACAATCTACAAGTCATGCAATTGCAAGAGATTGGATCAATTTTTTTCATTTGTTTATTATAGATTTTCCAAAAATTATCCCCTATACATCACAAACTCAATCTTTCATGAGCATACCACTTTGTTTGTCCAATATCTATATTGTAGATAAATAGTGTTACATACATGGGAGATGCTATCCACTCATTGAATCTCTCACTCAAAACTAAACAAGCTCCAACAAAAAGCAACTTCAATTTTCTAAACATAGATAACAATACTCTCATGCATTGCAAAATGTTATTTAGTTATAGAATGACTCGTTCTCTCTAACTAAATAAACTAAAATAAATTTGTAAAATAATACACCCGATCCAATTGAATATATTTTAAAATCTAGAGTAAAACTATGAACATTCCAATATTTTCACAACTTAATAATAAATGTACTATAATAAAAAAATATAACTCTAATATTTTAAGACTTAAAGCTTAATATAGTAATGTTTTATCTAATTTATATAATATTATTATTAAGATATTTTTAACTTTTTAAATTGACAACTACGAATAAATATTTTATTAATTAAAAAAAAAAAACTAAAAATGAATAGATCCAAAATCACACCCTAAAGTCAAACCCCATCAATCCAACCCCCAAAATTACACCCTAAACTAAAATCCCATCAATCCAACCCCAATTCAGACAAGAATTGAGAATAAGGGACCATTCGTGATCTAAATTTTAGTGTTATTATTCACTTTTCCATGTTTTCTTTTCTGTGAAAATTTGGGAGGATAAGAGTCCAAGCCCAGCCTCTTAGAAAGCCATTCTGCTAGTGATTGAAGAGAAGAAGAGCCATCTTGAACAAACCTACAATGAGAGTAGTGAAGATTTATCATCACTTGCCATCCCTTATGAGGAGGATGGTACCAATCAAAAAATAAAAATTCTTCTTGAGACTTGCACAGATGAAAAAGAGCTCTTCCTTGTTCATCATAATCAGCACACCCAACAATGGAGCTGCTCATGTTTCCATCTCTAGAACAACATGATCTACTCATCTCATGGATTCCTACTCAATACACAATATAGAAATAAGTCAATCAGTATCCTCATGTATTTATGTAATCCTATAATTATGGCTCTTAAATAGATACACTATTTAGAAGGAAAACCTGAAAAAGATAATCTTGAAATTCTTAACTACACTATAATCAATGTCTTTACCATATGCAAATGGGGTGAAGATAATATAAGAGAAGGCTGCAAAGAAATCAAGGATGAAGAAGTTGGCATCTTCAAGCTCCCTTAGCTCTAAAATGGCTTGTGATAGATATTTTTTGTGGGTGGAAACTAACTCCATTATTGTGTTCAAACATATTGCTCTAGACTGTAAGTAACCTGGTTCGCAGTCAAATGGCATGTTATTTGATACCAGAAAATTCCTTAGCCCAAGATTATATAGCTCTATGAGTTGCAGTTTCATCTTTGCTATAATACTCTTCAAAAACTTCTCTGTTCCCTGTAAACATAACCCTTAGTCACATATTTTTTAAAATCACATTTGAATCATTCTAGTACAACATGACAATTAATAATATTAGATTTTCACAATCTATTAAAAAAATATCTTTTTGTTTGTTTTTGGATTTGATTGTGTAAGTTTTTTAAGTATCAATGGATCACACTGTGTGATCCATCATCAGAATGAGAGAAGGATGTAAGATATGATCCATTGTCAGAATGAGAGAAGGATGTCAGATAATTCTTTCATCCTTATGATAGATCACAGAGTGGATCTGAAACGTTGATACTAAAAAAACTTCCACAGTTAAATCTAGAAACAAAAAAAATCATTAGAACATAGCAAGTTTGGTGATATTTATTCTTATCACTGTGGTAACATTTGTAGCAACATAATCATTTCCATTCAGAGTGAGAAGTGCTATTGAGTGCTTCAAATGATGAGAACCATATTTTTGAGATATAATGGAATCCTTGAAATTCCCAACTTGGACACTCAGCTTTGGAACTCTAAAAGTATCAAATACCCCACTATATGCTACTGCAAAGTTTATGCCTTTCCTTGCTTGTATATGATGGCTTGAACTTTTTAGAACCCTGTAGGTCATTGGAGATGGAAGACCTAAGATTTGGGCTACATAAATTTAAGAAAAAACACAAGCTTTGGTAAATGCATTCACTTGTATATTTAAAACCATGGCAATATAATCATAAAGAAAAGAAGTATTTTAATCAACAAGAACAGATTTTTACAATCTATGACAATTATTTGCAAGATCTTCTGGATTTGATTTTGTATAGTTTTTTTTAGCATCGACATTTTGAACCATCATCAAGATGAAATCAAGCATAAGAGAGATGAAACCAAGCATAAGAGGCCACAAGAAAAAAGATACACAATCATAGAGCACAGAGTTTGATTTGAAACATCCATGGTTAAAAAACTATACACAATCAAATCCAAAAGCTCTTGTAGATAAGCATTTTAATGTTAATAGATTAAGGAAATAGGATTGTTCCGATCCATGGCTCAAAGTATACAAGAGAAGCACTACTGGAGAGAACTTGTCATAGTTATCAAGACTTTAAAATTGAAAATTGCTCGTTCAATTTTAATATTATTGTACCCTGAAGAGGGCATCAATTATGAGGAGTTATATGGATGGATTGAAAAAGGATTTTGAAAGGATCCTATAGTAATCCTAAAGGGTCACGGTTTTTCTATTTCATATGATTACTTTGAAAAGTTTTGGCTTGCCTTCCAAATGCAATTTCAATAAGATTTTTTTGATAGGATTTTTATATCTTATAAAATTTGGGGGAATTTCTAGGTTCATAGTGCAAAATATAAATATACAAAATTGCAGATGAGACCCTTAAGCATTATTATACTTAGAAAATCAAAAGTCAATACCATGATCTATAATCATTATATAATTAGAGAGAAGTCAAACATATACCTATATTAGCTGATGGTGTAAAGCACTTGGAAACCCCAGTACACAGCAATGGAAAAGTTTGAGGCAAATTGACTTCTATTTATATTGCCTATCCAAATATTTTGGGCTAAAATATGCAACAACAATTCCTGATATGAACAACAGTTTCTAATATGGACCTTTGAGATCATTAGAAATTGATTTTGAGAAAGATTACCTAAATAATTAGTAAGAATTCTGCCAGATGATACCCTACCTGATGGGTGCCCAGGCCAAGTGATACCATATGGATATTTCCATGCTGAAACTATGCTATTTTTCATACTAGGATAGTAATTTCTAGTGTCTACATATGAATCTCAAAAAAAAAAAAGAGCTTTTATTTCATCTCCATTGCATATACTTACAAAAACAACACTTCAATCAATGACCACACTAAAATTATATACAAATTTTTCAATAAGAAAAGCAATTATCAATCATTACCCATTAAAACTGGCAGAAACACCAACATGACTGATGACATTTTGGTAGTCATTTTTCATGACCTTCTACATCTACGGTCAGCAAAGTTGATTGTTTGGTTTATATGGAAAAATCATCTGACTTGTTTGGTCAAGACTAAGGTCTGTGAAGTTTTCAAAGACCTTTTGGAGGAGTTCAAAATTAGAAGCTTGAAGACTGAGTTTACATTAAAAGCTCAAGAAAAGTAGAGAGATGTTGTGCCGAGTAAAACAAAACTTCTTCCAATCAGTAACCACACTAAAATTACATCCAAAAATCTTAATATGATAAGCAATTCTTAGTCATTACCAATTACCAATTACCAATTACAAAGAGCACCAAGAATATTGATGACATGTGAGCAACCATATTTGATGACCTTCTAGATCTATCATGGATACATAACATGATTACACATGTCAATTAAAGGTATGATGCTATAATTTCTTCCCTTTTTCCATATTTTTGGTGGAACATGCTACTTTATGCTAAAACCTTCATACCAATATATAATAATCGACTAATTAGTACTGATCCTTATATCTATATCATCTAACATTTTTCAAGCTTTTCATAGGTTGCAGGACACATCAAAGGCAACAAAGGCGAGGCTGGAAAAGGTTGGGCAGCACAAACTTGGCTCTGGGGGATATTCAAAAATCAAAGCATGCATTGTAAGTAGCAATAAATGAATTGCAAAGAAAAAATATTTATAAAATGCAAATAATTTTGTTAATTAATGAAAAAATGCAGGGCGCTGATTTTAATCTGGAGGCCATGGAAGAACACAAAAAAATTGCCTTCAAGCAAGGCTATGTAGTGGTGGCTGGACGCCTATGGAAAGCTTCCATTGCCCCAACTGAACAATCTCCTACATCACGTGCACAGGTAAATATGCCAAAAAATATATTAGAAATTGAATACTTGAGCAACAATTTATTTGATAATAATGTGCATGACATTGCAATGCAGCCTGTTAATTGTGACACATATCATATGCAGCATCATGAAGCCCTTGATGTGCATCATACTATCGATGGAGGTTCTCATTTTTTATGTAAAACTAATTATGTAATTATTAATAAAATTTAACATCTTTAATTGAACTTGGTGTAACTTTTTTGTGTTGAGGATATAGAATCATGTCATGCTGAATGAGTGCTGGAGGATGTTCAGATTGATCAGCAGGTAGATCATGTCGCACATTCAGGTAAAAAAAAATCTATGTTTTGTTCTTTTAAATTATTTTTTTGATTTATAGTTCTTTTACTTAAATAAAAACTTGTAATTCACTAATATAAAATGGTGCGAATTTAACTCATGAAGTACTTGTTATTGCAGCGGACCCCCCTTTGGTGCAGCAGCCTCATGATGTTCTTGAATAGATGAGGAGGAGACATGTGTTAGAACCAGTAGAGGAGGGGGATGACGAGGACATTGATATTCCTCTTAGAAATTTTATGAAAAAAAGAAACAACAAGAAAGCAAAAAAGATATGATTATTCATGAATGACTTACTCTTGAATATTGTTAATGAATATTATTCATTAATGTTGGGTGCTAATGAGTATTGTGTTAATGAATTATTCATGAATGACTTACTATTGAATGTTGCGTGTTAATGAATTTTTCATGAATGTTGTGTGTTTATGAATTTTATGTGTTAATGAATGTTATCATGTGATTATAATGATTGAATGTTATATTTCAAAAATGGATGAATTGAATGTTATTAAATGTTAATGGGGAATTTAGAGTAATGTTTGGGGGGGGGGGGGGGGGGGGAGGGGCCAAATGAGCTTCCACCTTCACGTGGTTGGCCCTATTAAGTAGATAATATTTAACTATTCTAGAAACCAAGTGAAGCTCAAACTTTGAAGATAAGCTTGTAGTTAATAGTGACAACCAATTAGCAAGTCGAAATGAAGTTCTTCGTTATAGGTACCTTTTTAGTTTTTAAAGCACGATGTCATGTTTTAATATTGTATAGTTTTTTTTCTTAAGTTAAAGTATTCTTTTACTATAACAACATAATTTATGACCATTTTAGTAACTATTCTAACATCGCTTTATGACAAATCCTGTTTTGGCAAAGATGGCGATAAGTGGTGCTGTCTATTCCTTGGGAGATTGGATTGCACAGGTCTATATCTCAACATCATTTGCATGTGGTAGAAATGCATACTTACAACCATTTCATTCTACATTTCAAAACATTGATGATAATATTGCTTGTTTTAATTTATATTTTTGTCTATAGTCATTATAAACATTGCAATCTTAGTCAACTTTTATAGGCTATGAAGAACATAGTTGAATACTACAATAATTTTGTGGTTAGGCAACAATAGCGATTCTTCTAAGCCAAAAGATGAGACAACTATATTTCATCTTAAGATGGCAGCGGAGTTATTCATGTATGTTTCCTTTCTTTAATGGTGATTTGGATGTTTGACTAGTTCTAAATATGTTGCTATAGTGCCTATTCAACCTTGTCTATGTATACTAATTTTTTGTAGTGTAAATATATAATCAACATCTTTTTGTAGCTCAAATGTTCAGATAGGTTGGGAAATACTCTATCCACATGCATATTCCATAGCAGACTACCTTTGCTTGTCTTCGGTAACCTTGGTTTCTTGGGCTTTTTGCTTTGGTCAGGATCCTTCAAACTGTTTGGTTATAAAAATATCTTGTTCCAAGATAAGTATTGCAAATTAGAAGGTAGTTTGACAATAACTCATAGCTATTATTTTTGAATAGGTTCAGTTGATTTTGATTTTAACTAAATAAATAACCATCTCTAGCAGTTTTGGTCTGAAGCATGCATGCTAACGGTTGTTTCTTTTCTGTCCTATATTTTCAGTTTAGAAATGCTTGTTGGTCCTAATGGTGAGCTTCCTGATAAGCTGCGTAACTTGGAACCACGTTTGATAGAGCATGTTAGCAATGAGATAGTGGACCAGGATCCCAATGTTCGGTGGGCTGATATTGGTAAATTTAATATGGTTGAATGAATTGATGATAATATTATTGATGTTTATTTTTATGTACCCATTAACATTAATATTTATTTTTCCAAAATAATACTGAAGCTGGGCTAGAGCATGCCAAAAAGTGTGTGACAAAAATGGTCATATGGCCTCTATTACGACCTAACATCTTTCAAGGTTATCGCTCTCCAAGAAAAGGGCTCCTCTTATTTGGCCCTCCTGTAAGACAGTTTGATTTATTCTCTATTCTTTATATGTTGGAAATTCATTTTTGTTTACAATAAAGTACATTTAATTTGCTCTTAGGGTACTGGGAAAATGATGATTGGATAAGCTATGGTAGGAGAAGACAAAGCTACTTTCTTTTATATTTCTTCCAATTCATTGATGAGTAAGTGGCTAAGTTCCTAATAAAATCATGCTTTCAAGTTCTTTTATTGTTTTGATTCTTGAATGCAGAAAGCCTTGTATAATTGTTTTTCCAGGGAAGCACTTGGGCTTAACGGAAGTCTTACATAATAAAGATAACATCAAAAAATATAACAAATGGTTTTTGTTTGTGAGAAATTAGACACATATAAGGATTGCATGTGCAGGTGCAATTTCTAAAGCATATACCATGGCAGAAGTTAATGACCAACAAATTTCAATAACAAAAAAGACATTTTCCTATGATTGATTACTGGAATTAAATATTGATTTAAGGGAAGAGCACAAAGTGAAAGAGGGTATTGGGCATCTGTTATCATTTACTTTTCTATTTTGGGTGACAATACAATACCATTAGATTAGGGTATTGGGCATTTGTTATCATCATGTTAGAACATGGAAAATGGTGTGAAATTGCACTTTCCTTAGTTGTGGTTGCATACCTACTTCACTCTTTCGTTTGAAAAATGAATAGAAATACCATATCTAGTAGCTTCTCTATGTTGTATTCATTTATTGGTAATGATTCAATGTCATGCCATTTGATGGTAGCTTCTAGAGTTTCATTTAGTTGTAAGGTGTGTCTTATCTTTTCAAGTTTGTATACTCCATTTGGTGGTTTGGTATTAATTGATGATGTCTGGGATCTTCTACCTTCACTGTAATCTTCATCATCATCCAACTTGTTGTTTGGTATTTTCCATGTTATCCTCTATTTCCATGGTCTTCAGCATGGTTGTGTATTTTATCTATCTAGTTTAAAGACTCTATGCGCCTAAGGTGGAAGCCATTTAGAACTAATAGTTGGAGAGATCATGTTTCCCCCTGTAAAACTAGAAAATGCCACGAGTTTAAGGTCAAGAAGGAAGAAGTCGTAACATTTTGAGTAGCAAATATGGTTAAAGATACATATTTAGTTGATTCTTTGGTGAAGTTTCTTATTTCAATTCAATTGATTTTGGTTGTCAACCAAATTCCTAACTCCAATGTATATTGTATTTCAATGCTACATTTTCATAGGTATCTAAGTAAAATGACAGTTGACTACTTTAGTTTTATTGATGTAGCTGAACTATGAGTGCCTTTTGTGTTCTTGACAAATCGTAAGCTTTCAACTTTTGTGAAGCCATTACAGATGCAAATGAACAATTGGTGAGGTGTCAATTTTAAGGCAATTTTCTGTTTCTATAATGTATAGTTCAATTGCTAGAAATATTTCATCTAGATTGCTAATTTATAGATTGTTAACTTTTCATGTCATTTACTACTTTGGTTGGGTAGTTCTCCTTGCATTTGTAAATCATAAATCTTGATGCACTCTTTAGCCTAATGACAGTTTGGTATTACATCTAGGGTGATAACATAGTTGAATTAAAACTTTGCATTAAAGAAAACATCAAGGGATAATATTTGAATTGTGAATATTTGTAAATTATGTTGGTTTTAGACATAGTTATAGTTATAGTTATATATGCGGTCTTATGATGATGTGATTGGGACTATAAGTTTTTTTGTCACGTTTATCTATTTGAAAAATAGATGAAATTATTGGCTTTCATTCCTGCCAAATAATTCTTTCCTAATTTTATTCTTCCCTGTAGGAACCAAAATTTAGATACATTGTGACAATTATTGCAAAAGGCTTTGCTCTCATATGAGCCTTTTAAACTGCATAAAATTTGAGTTGTAAAGCATAATTGCTCAGTGGAGACTCAGGATATCGTGCACATTTCTTCCTCCTTCCCATTGTTTTGTATGAAATAAATCATGGGACGAATGAAACAATGGTGTGGAGGTAGAAATGTGCACGATACCCTAACTCTCATGCACTGAGCAATTATGCTTTAGAATCAAGTTTTTTGCAGTTTAGAAGGCTCCTACGAGAGAAAAGCTTTTACAATAACTGGGATAGCTCGTCGAAATTTCTACATATCTTGGTCTTAATTTCGATGGAAATGTGCAGAAAAGGAAGGTATTTTGGTCTCAATTTTGACACCAAATTGGCCGCCTTTGATGTCGCTTGTATGGCACCGACATAGAAAAGTAAGGCATTTTCATCACAATTTAGATGCCAAATTGGTGTAGCTTTACATCAAAATTTTGACCAATGGCGCCTGCAAATGAGGAAATAATAGTTCAGGTTGGACTAGGTAAAGCGACAGAATTCGCATCGGTAAGTCCACCTTTGTGAAGTCAAAATTTTGACACAGAATGTATGTGGCGAAAAAATGACCAAAAAAAACCAACAACAAGCTTGGTCGCCTTATCGACCTACTCTTGTCGAAATTTTGACCTTTTTGCGTTGAAATTTAGGCCTAAATTTACTAGTGAATTTTGATGTAGATTGATTCATAAATTACTTTTCTGGAGTGATCTTGATACTAGACCCTATATATCTTGATTGTGGATTGAGATTTGCCTTTTCTCTCCTCATGTGGAAAATTGAACTTTGATTGCGAAAGGCATAGTGGAAAATGAGTTTTCTCCTATGCATTTTTCCTTTGGTGGAAAATCTTGAGTCGACTACTCCATTGCAGAAAGTTCAAGAAGTGCTTCTCTATGATGGAAAAATGAACTTTGACTTCCATTTTTCTTCCACATCTGCGTATCTCGACTTAGAAACAATTCAATCCTTCATAGAAACTTTCTTAGAATCAAGGAATACATTAGCAAAAATTTATCATGGGTGGCAACTTAAAAGTTATAAAAATTTGAGTACTTTTAGTGCACCTACAATACTGCTAATGTGTGCAGGAGCAAGACTACAAATCATAATGTTAAGAAAAAGAGCATGGGTCACTACCATAAGTGCAAGAAACAAGGTCATTAGGGACATGAATGTAGGACCAAGACCATGCACACCCAAATATTTGAAGGATATTATTATAACTATCAGAAGTATGGACTTAGAGCTTTTGAGTGCAGATCCAAACCCAAGTTGTCATCAAACAAGCAAAAAAAGGCAAAGAACAAAGGAAAATCTTATGATTGGGATTATAATACAAGGTATAGTTGTCACTACCATTAAGAGTATGGACATGTTCCTGAGAACTATATTAGAACACACTTCAAAAGTGATTGCAAAAGGTGGTTAAGTCAAACCACATATTTTAGCTATTTGAAGACTGGTCACATTAGCCGATATTGTCCAACAAGGTTAAAGGCACCAAGTTGTGAGTTCAACAAAGGCAAAGGCAAGGTAGATTTTGGAAATGTTAGAAATGAGATGAACAGGACATGGAAGAGAAAAGAGGATTACAACACATCAAGTGGAGCTGGGATCACTTCACCCAATAGGTCAAGTGATCACACCTCATCAAACTAAGCAATCAAGAGGTATGTGAGACTATTATTTAAAAGATATACCATAGATCACTAATACATTAGAGGTCAATTTGTGACGGTTGGAAAAGGTAATGTTTTTTTGGCTTTTTTTTTTTTCAATTTTAGCCCAATGCCGTCGCAATTGTGATGGCCGCGGGATATAAGAGAAAAAAAAAACTGAAAACCCTCATTTGAAAGAAATCGCGCGAGAGATCACAGGATTCTTCCGAAAAGGAAAGGCGGGAGATCACTTCAGCAGAAAGGAAAAGAGGGGCATTGAGCGAGGCGAACTCAACGCATTGAAAGGGCCGGGCACAGACCCGCATTGGCAAGGTGCAAAACAAACAAACAGACATTCACCTTATGGCAATTTTTAATTTTTTTTCCTTTCCCAAGTTTGATCTTGTAGATTGACTAATTTAAGTTCATTTTACTTTTTTTTGTTCTTCCTTTGGAGGGAAAATGGGAAATGCTAGTTTAAATGTCAAAATTCCAGTAAGGAAATTTGTCATCACACATATTCCTTTGTTTTTCTTTACCTCAGTCTAAGTCTCGGTTCCTCCTTGCTTGCGGGCTCCCGCAATCTCCCACTCTGCTATCGAAGTTTTCTACTACCTTCTACTATCTAATTACCACTATCAGGTTTCATACCCGCTCTCCATTCTTCCATTCTTGAGCTCCCTCTATCGGGTTTCTCCCCTCATTACACATCAGCTTCTGCATATTAAATCTCCCAAAAATACTCTTACCGGCCTCCAAAATTGGTAGAGTATCAACCAATTTTAAGAACAACCTCTCACTCCATCGTTATTGGGCTCAGCCTCACATGCACCACTATGTCTCCCTTCCAAGTTGGGCTTTCACTTTTTTGCTATCCTGACATTTCTCAACCATTTTTCACAGTGATAGGATGAAAATTGATTGTAAATTAGAGTAGATACAATTCAGACATGTTCTTCAGAATTACATAATCATGAACGTTGGCAATTAGTGATTAATCAAAAAATCACATTTTTTGGCTTCATCAACACATTCCTCGCAGCATCATATGAAGTTCCTTACACAATTGGCAAATGTGGGCTTAGCAAAAACTTTGGTAAATTAAAAATTGCTTAAGTTTATTTAAAAACAACTTTCTGTTATACATAACAATTTTTCTACTATCTAATATTTTACTTGATGTTGTTTCTAGAAAAGATTGTATATGTTTTTGTTTTTTGAATCACAATGTTTCAGATCTCACTCTATGATCTATCATCTAGATGTTAGAGAGCAGAAGGTTGCTGTGCTTATTGGCACGTTTTGGCATGAGGAAGCAAGTACCAAAGTGTTGGGCCTATCATTCTTGCAGAGGGTGCTCCTGAGCTTCCCATTTCTACAAATGGTGTAACACTTGTTTAATTGCATGTTTAGTTTGGCATGCAGATGAGCATGTGTAATATTTTTCTTGTAGATCTATTTATTTTTCTTGCAGGGAGACATAGAATAATAAAAGGAAATATGGTTAAAAGTATTTGTTCAGAGCTCATTTTCAAATTTTTTGAAAGATCACTCAAGTCATTCTTTAAATGTATGGATTTGTGGTTTTTTCTGTCAATGCAAATCATGCTGTTGTTAGTAGGCTTAATTCCTTTTGATTACTATCTATGGCATTTTTTCATCTTCTTCACAGGGGCAGGAAAAGCCATACAAAAAGTTTCAAGCAGTCAGCGTAGCTTCTGTTATTGCTCAACTAGTTAACAATATACCAAAAAAATGCATCATTTATCCATTTGTATATTTTTACTATTTTTCTTAAGTTGACAATGCTTCCTTTTGAATCTATTTATGTTAAAGCAGGATGTATCATCATTGACTGTAGTAGAAAAACAAGTTACATAGATGGAAACTTGCATTGTTGCACTTACAGCTGACATTTGACACTTGGAGTTGATATGCACGTTTACATGAAATGCTGAAGTAAGATGCATATCAAATATATTGTCTTGAGTATTTCATGCCAAATTATGGGCTCTCTTGTTAAATGAGCATACACAGTTTAAATGTTATACTCTTACAAACTATTAGCTCTTTTGTTGCTTGCTTACCTAATTTCCCTACAGCTACGAGCAAAAATTAACAATAAATATTTGACATATTATTAGTGTTGATCTTCTTAAGTTGGGTACTGATTTCAACCCATTCTGATTGATTTGTACAGATTCTTATAACCAGTTCCATATATTTAATTACATTTAGACACTATCTTTTAATGCTTTATTTCAGTGTGCTACATATTCTATTTCATATTTGTGATATATGATGAAAGTATTATAACATATGGAGGAACAGTCCATGAGTGGCATGGCCAATTGAAATGGTTTTAGTTTCAATTTTACACCATTTGATACAAATAATCAGTTTACCAATCCACCCCTAGGTTCATTCCATTTGCAGTAAAATCTTCATTACATAGAAAATGTTCACAAAATCTATGTCAATGCTCACACATCTTCTTGGACTTACGCAAATCTATGTCAATCCTCACACATTTTCTTGGACTTACGCAGGAACTATGCTGCCCTGCAGCTCTTGTTAAATATGTTATCAACTTGACTTTTCTATTAAAGGCTCTCATGCTGAATTGAAAGCCAGGTAAAGAAAAAGATATTATACACTATTTTGTTGGTACCCTGTGCAGCACAACAAACTTGTTCTTACTATAAGAAAATTTTCTTTTCTTTTGTTTCATTGCAGATCTTCTGCTTGCACGGAGGTCTCTCCCCATCATTGGACACACTTGATAACATTCGAGCTTTGGATCACATACAGGAAGTGCATCTATACACATAAGTATAAAATTCTTCTTTTCCCACAACACATATAACAACAATTTTAAGTGCTTGCAAGGTATATACTTATGAATAAATATTACATCCTGATTTAAATGTATAAAAACAATTTTCATTCCTTTTAAGCTTCATTCATCTCGACGTGCAATTCACAAACTCAAGAATAGTGGATTTTGTTCTTCAGGATACCTTTAGGGGAAGAGTATGTGAATGCCCCCTCATGTTTGGAGTCCAGTTTAGAGGAGATGGCTATTTACATTGCTAAGGTTTGCTGAATCTAATTCTGAATAACATTGCTTGCTATTGTTGAATCTAATCTAATGTATATTTTAACTAGACTTGTAGCTTATATGTTTTGAAATTTTTGTTAGGCCTTGTAGTTTGTATAATTTGATTGCTGGAGAGCTTCTACAGCTAAGCAAGAAGGCCGTTGCACGAGTTATAGCCGCGCGCTCAGGTATGAAAATTATTATTTTTTTATTCTAATGTATATTTTAACTAGACTTTTAGCTTATATGTTTTGAAATTTCTTTTAGTGGCTTAATGTTGTAAGGTCTCTTGAAATAAGACCTTCAGGCGGTTGGTCAAAGTTTTACAAATAATCTTAGGAATAAAGTCAAAGAAAGTATTTTTAAAATATTAAAGTATTTAGCTAGGTCTAAGAAGATTTGTGTACTTTCGATAGTTTTGCTTAGTTTTTGAAAGTTGTAGACCGAAGTTTTCATAGCTCGATTTTTGCTTCCTGCAAAGAACGATCATGTCAGATAATATAAGTGAAGAACATAACAGGGAGACAATCGCTAGATTGTGGTCTAACTTGAAAAGAAAAGGTGATGGAAAATGTTATTGTCCTTGCAATATTTGTAAGGGCTTAAACCGTAGAAGAATGCTAATCAAAACAGTTAAGAGACATTGTAGGGAGAATGGTCACATTGAAGGGGGGCATGACTATCATCCACTGGTAAGTCGTTCATTATATCATTTTAACAATTTATATACATATGAAATCACTTGATGATGAGTTGATGATCATGGTTTATTTATGTTAATCAATTTTATAAAGGTTGATCTTCCCAGGGAAGTACATGATATGAACCACAACAATCCGAAGAATATGGTTTTTGAAGTGGAGGAACATGGAGGTGCAAATATCCAAGGTGAAGATAATGATCCCATGGAAGATTACGATCATGCGCTAGAAAACACAATTGAAGAGGATGGTATAAATACTTTGATCCATGACACATCTAGTCCAAGCATATCTGATCATGATGATGATGATAGCCTCGATGTACCTCTACTTTAGAAGGCATACGAGCCCCTATACAAAGACTCCCAAACAACTCTTCTCTCTGCTGTATTGTTGTTGTTGAACTTGAAGGTTATGAATGGTTATCCAACATAACAATGTCACGTATGTTAAGGTATGTCATATATGTCTTTATAGTTAACAAAGGGTGAATAATGTACCACTAATATTGTTTATATTAACAACTTATATTTTTTTTTTCTAGATTGATAGGCAAGTTTCTGTTACCATCATCAAATATTCTACCTCACTCATATCGAGAATTAACTGCTGTTATGAAAGATATTGGAATGGAGTATGAAGCAATACATGCTTGTCCCAATGATCATATTATATATTATAAAGAACATGAATTTGCAACACAATGCCCTGTATGTCGTACAAGTAGATATCGAACAGATTGACTAACAAAAAAGGTGCCTCAAAAGGTTCTTCGTTACATCTCCATTATTCCATGGATGCGACAATTATTCAGGTGTAGTAGCTTGGCTCAATTTATGGATTATCATGCACGCACTAGAAGTCGAGATGAAATTATTCAAATCCCTGCGAATGGTTCGACATTTATGCACATAGAGGAAAAGTGGCAACACTTCAAAGAAGAACCTCGTAATCTCAGGCTTTCATTGGCAACGGACGGTGTCAATCCATTTGGAGAGATGAGATCTGTTTACTCGGTGTGGAATATTTTTGTGATCAACAATAAAATTCCTCCGTGAACGTCAATAAAGAGGGAGCACATTATGTTGGCAATGATTGTTCCAGGTATCTTATCATTTGATAGTTATTAATTTACACATACTTACAAATCTTGCAGTAAAACGGTCACAATAACTATGTAATGTTACTATTCATTCAAGTAGGTAAATATCAAGTAAAAGATATGAATGTATATATTGAGCCTCTTATCGACGAGTTGGTGGAGTTATGGAACAGTGTCACTATGTATGACGTGTCTAGACCAATATGACAAAGACAATTTCAATTCCATGCAATACTTGCATGGACAATACATGATGCCCCAGGGCTAACACATTTTTGTGGTATGTTATAGTGAATTCAAGTTGCGCACAATAATTCTAATTATAAAAATCAACATATTTAATAATCCAATTACATCATTATCTTGTAGGTCTTCAAACAAAGGGAAAATTTGCATGTCCAGTTTGTGGTCCAAAGATGAAATCTTGTCATTCAAAAAGTTTAGGAAAGCAGGTGTTTGATGAGTGTAGACACTTCCTCCACAGGAATCATAAGTATCGAAGTATGGAAAAACATCTTTTCAATGGGAAAGAAGAGACTACATCAAAGCCACGAAGAATGACACCTCGCCTATGGAAGTTGGAATATAATAGAATTAATCATCGAGGTAATGCCGTTCCACCTAATGGTTTATGTTTGTAATTTATATATTTCTATTGTGATTTTTGTTGACTAATTGTGTAATTGATGATCGTGAAGGTTGTCAAAGCAATACTGACAACCTTCCAAAGGGACTAAAAAGCTATCCCAGACAATTTAGTAGGTTGCCCTACTACGAGCACTTACAAATTGTGCATTTTTTTGATACTATGCATATTGGAAAGAATATAACAGAGACATTGTGGAAAATATTGGATGGAAGGCGTGACAAAGAAAAAATTGTCAAAATTTGTGATGACATACATGAATCCAATCATGCATTGAAAAATTTCATTCACTCAAATAGCAACAAAGATCAGATTAATATAAGTGCCCTTCCATGGTTATTAACGGAGCAGCAAAGTGATGCCATTAAAAGAAGTCATACGAAAAATTCGATTTCCCACAGGATTTGCTGCGAACATAAACAATCTCATATAAAAAAAAAGTGAATTTGGGCCAGGGCTCAAAATGCATGATTGGCATACTTTCGTCAAGGTAAGTTATGTTCTTATGTATTTACAATATATTCATAAACTACGTGAATTGTTCGTTATGTTATGTTAGAAAATAATGAAATGATTGGTTTATAATTACTGCAGTACGTGCTTCCTCTATCTCTCCCAGAGCACTTCAACAATAACATCAAACAAGTGATATGCGATCTTGGAAAATATATGAGGTAAGCAGTAATATCTGTTCAATTTGTTGTATATATTTATTATATTCATGATTTTTTTTTCTTGCTATGTAATCTATTGTATATTATTTTGTAAAGTCTCATATCTATATATTTTTTGTGACTTGAATCTCTTAATGTAGGTGGTTGTCATCTAAAGAAATCCATAAAGAAGATATAAACTATTGGAAGAGAAGAATTCCTCATTTACTGTGTGAAATGCAAAAGTGTCTACCTCCAACTTTTTTCAATGCACAGGAACACTACCTCATACACCTAGTTGAGGAGATTGAATTGTGTGGACCTGTACACACTAGGTCAATGTGGATGGTTGAGAGGCATTTGAAATCTTTGAAGGCTTTGGTTCGACAAAGAGCACATCCTGAGGGTTCTATGGTAGAGGGATATATGGTATACTAGACTATGGTGTACATTACTGAATATCTTCCTAAGTTTTCATAAAATATCCATGTAGATCGCATTTGGGATCTCGAGCCTTTTTAAAAATTAGAAGGGGAGTACTTGATGGGGAAAGGTACATTGAGGAAAGTGAGAGGCAATAAATTATAAGATGTTATTGTAATAAATTATTTCTTAATCTTCAAAATAAATCGGTTGTAAGTTGTCTATTTTTTTTTTGTACAGGTGCTCGAGAGTGGGATGCACTACATTTGTATATTGCAAACAATCTTGATTGGATGACGGTATGGATTGAACGATGTCAACATTCTGGTTGCACATTAACATGGGAAGGTGTATCTTCATTGGTTAAAGAAGCTCATCGTAATGGAGATTCCAATGTTACGCAAAGAGAAATAGATTTAGCATGTAGTTCAAGATATTTCCAGGTACGTACAAATTTATTAATCACCCGTATGTTTATCAACTCACAATACAATAATTTTGATATGTTTCACATATTATTGCAGGTTAAACACCACAAGGCTATGTTCTGTAATGGTCAAAAATTTCGCGTCAAAGTGTTGGATGACATGAAGAAAACTTGTGATTCAGGAATAACTGCAGTCTTTCAAGTGACTAATATTTCATCTAGAAACGACTTACATCCTCAAGAGTCTGAAAATCGATACTATGGCATTTTGGATGAGATAATTGAGTGTGACTTTAGTTCCTTCAAATTAGTACTCTTCGTTGTCAAATGGTATAGGATACGACTTAATCCAAATGATCCTGATAGAACTGTTATTGAACATGATAATGGATTTACAATGGTTAATACAAGGTCATTTGAGCCAATTGGGGATGAGCCTTATGTTCTTCCAAGCCAATGTGAGCAGGTATTTTACTCAAAGGTTCCACATAAATCAGGTTGGTCATTTGTTGTTAGACATGAACCGAGAGGAAGGCCAATAAAGTATAATGCGATGGAAGAAGAAGATACCGAAGAAGTAGAAGATGATGTAGATGGTGATCATGATTGACAGTTATTGGATGATGTTCCTGACACAAATTTTCATGAAGAAGAAGAAGAAGATGATGACGATGATGCTGCTACTGATGATGATGAAGATGATGTTGATGTTGATGATGATGTTGATGATGACGACGACGAGAAAACGACGATGACGATGATGGCGAGGAGGATGATGATGAAAACAACGATGACGATGACGAGGATGAGGATGATGATGATGATGATGGAATTTAGAGGTATGCCATCAATCCTTAATCTATTTAATATTCATTTCTTGATAGAAATATATTTGTCTTATATATATGGTTACATAGTTTATTCATTATATATTTAAAAGCTACAAGTTTCAACTACAAATAGAATACTGCTAATCTAAATTAACTATTAATCTAAATTAATTAAATAAAACTATTTAAAACACATATTGATGCGTGAATGTATTGAGCCTTATTTTCTTTCAGGTCAAAAGAATTTGTAAGTGTTTAGTTTAGAAAAGGGAATTCATTAAATATCTATAAAAGGGAGTTGTACCTAGAATAAAATTGATAGGAAAAACATAATATAAGTGCTTATCCAATTTGTTGGTTAATAATTCAAGTATCTCTAACATTTCATTTTAGAATAGGAATAACATTGTATCAATATGTTGATTTACAGACTAAAACTAGAAAACTTATTTTAGTACATGTATTTGGATCTATGGGATTTACACGGTAAGTAAAAAGAAACCAGTAATCCATTTTAAAATTATTATAATGGGTTTTGGAAGAAATTACAGTTATCTTAATTAATATAAAATATCTAACTGAATTTCAAAATGTTATGCAAGTGGCTTTAGTCTAGGTGTTTCCTCCACCTCCACACACATCAAACAACTTCAAATAGCATGTCCCCAAGGTGACTAAGCCCTCAACTCATCAGCTGATACAAAAACCCAGTTTTAGCCCTTCACTAGGCCTACTTCCCTGGTAGGCTTATAATGTGAGCCTGATTTAAGTGTTTTATTGTGTACCTTTTAATGTTTTTAATTTTTATGTGATGCTAATGATGGATGCGATTATGATTATGATGTGATTATGCTCACGATAATTGAATTACATTTGCAGGAAATTGAACCCCTTTCAGGAGCATCCCGCACAGTCTCATGGATCGACAGGTATAAGTCAATACTCCTTATAGACAGTCTATTTAATACACTTATCAATAGTAAGATTGATGTCTTCTAAGATCTCTCCCATTTGCAGGTACCAACGAATAGGTATTTGTCAGAAGTGTCTTCCTCGAGTGAGGGAAATATAGGAATAGAAGAGGAAAGTGAGACATGCAGTTTATCTAGAACAGGGAGATTAACTAGAGGTCAAAGGATTAGAAGGAAATTCAATAAATGCATGAAATTTTTCCTTGCTCAAGGGGGGTCATGTTCTTATGATGATGAGATGGAAGGCGACATTGAGGTGCCCTTGAGGTACCAACATCTACAGAAACATTGGGTACCCAAGGAACTTCCTCCAATAAACACTGATTTTTGTGTTAACGAGAGGATATATCGCATAGCACCATCATCACTACATGGTTTGGGCCTATTTTCTATGGCCGGCATAAAGGTGTCTTACAAAAAAGTTTCTGAATTGATGGAGTATGTTGGACCATGTTACGATTACAAAAGTTGGATGCATATTGTTAAATATAAAAAAAGTATGCGTAGGTATGCCCTCTCGAAAAATTATACACAACAGCAAGACAATAATCAAAGTAAAAGTGTGGCTATATACATTGATGGAAGGCCAAAAGCAACAGGGAATATTGCGGGTTTTATAAATAGTACACGACCTGGGTCAACTATAAAGCAACCCAATTGCATATTTGAGGTGCGCGAGGGAAATCGTGTATTCATCTATGCGATAAAATCAATACGTGCAGGGGAAGAGCTTCTTATTGATTACAATTTGAACTGCATAGATACAAACGAGGCTACTATTATGGGGGTGGTACATACTATTAAACCAACTTCTAATCAATGACTCCAACATACCATTTAGTCAATAAATTTTTGGCTAACATTTTTATACTTCATCTTTGACACAGGGGCACAATATGGAGCAACCGCCCGGAGGGGATGCTGACGATGCTCTCGGCTCATCTACACATGAGCAGGTAAAACTCATTTGTAATTGTGCAAACTAGATAGAAGCAAAATGTTATTTTTTTTAATGTTGTTTTCTTTATTGTTTTGGAGTAATTTTGATAATACTAATACAATTTTTGTCACAGAGGGCTAGTGGTCAGAGGGAGGGAAAGGAACCTGCAGTCCCTCATCAGGCCCCCCCTGAGGAGGACCCTTTCTATATCGATTTAGTAGAGACCGATGACCCGATCGGTTCGATTAAAATTAATTTAAAGAAAATTAGCAAAGAAATTCTACGTTTGGCAACCATAAAGCCTATGACTCAACAAATAAAAGATAGGGCATCTGAATTGTTGCACACCTCTGAGTCCTTAAAAGTAAGTATTAATGAAATTTTTAATTATAACAAGAGTTCAATAATGGTTTTTATGTTATGCTCTTTTATGGCATTAATTAAAATATGGATGCGTTGTCTTTACATAGTTTTTTGCTTGATTTCGAGCCCCGTTCCCATGATGAGGGTGCTGCAGGTGGTTCAGGTAGATCGCATGTTCCATTCCCCACTTCTGTTTTCCACTGAATATATATAGGAATGATCATAATCATTGACAATACATGCTCGAACAATCCTTTTTTTTTAATGCTCTAACAATCTTGTCCATGCTAGTCCACGCGTTCTATATTTATGCATGCTCTAACAATTTTATTCTTCAGCTTCACATCAATTGAATCCTACGATGACGCTGCCTCCATCCAGGACAACCACAAATCTCTTTTCGACTGCTGAGTCAGCAACACGCAGCTTACATGCATCGACTGTTGCACCATCTGCTGGTACACAAATCCCTCTTTTTCTCTCTTATGACAGCAACAAACAGTTTCTTTTTTACAACTTTATAACATCAATTATCATTTGTTCTTTTATACTTCGATTGCGACAAAGACTTATGAAAATTTTTGCAATAGGACCTGCAACATCATTTCCTAGATGTTCCTATGTTCCTAGTATGAGAACGGTGAAGGATGTCACATTGATCGTCAGCGACGATGAAGGCATTTCATTAAAAGTAGCCAAAGTTCCAGGTACTTTAAAGTGATTAATATTCTATAGTAATATAATACTAATTTAGTTTTTGATCACTCTTCATCGACTAATGATCCCATGATTGTTTTGTAGGGAATGATCTTTTTTGGAGAAAACTTGGTGATGAGTGTTTGCGAATATTTGGGCCCACCATGCGTACCTGGTGGAACATCATATCCTAACTAAAACCCCAAACCACTATTTTGATTTCATATCATTGCTATAATAGTTTTCCTTTTCATCCATTTCTTGAACTATATTAAAGGTAGCTTCACTTCATTTATGAGTCTAACATGTTTTTTTTTACTTAAAAGGTGGAATCACCAATGCAAACCGTTGAAGGATGATCTTATAGAGAGCATGACCCAACTCTTTGGACCTCGTGCATTCGAGAGAAACAAGCTCCTTGAAAAAGCTGGTTTATGTTTGAAGTATATTAGGGACTAGTACAGAAAAAATTTACGGGATAACCCCAGGTACGAGCGTCTGCCCTATGTTCCTGAGGCTGAGTGGCAGGCTCTGATTTTGGATGGAAAGTATAAAGTTGACAAGAAAAATAATATTACACCAGTGGAGAGTACAACAAGGTATGTGATACTGTTGAGAATCTAATTATGTACTAATTAATCTCCATATTTATACTATCTAACATATTTCAAACTTTTCATAGATTGCCTGACACATCAAAGGCAACAAAGGCAAGACTAGAAAAGCACGGGACACACAAGCTCGGCTCTGGTGGTTTTTCGAAACTTCAAGCAAGAGTTGTAAGTATTAGTAAATGAAAAATTGTATCAAATTTTTTATATAATGTGAAGGGAAATGCTAGGACTCCCTTATTTAGCTCATCAATTATAAATAGGTCAATAGAATATAATAACAGTAGTGGATTTTCATATTCAATATAAACAATTCAACAATTGAAGTCAAGACTCTGCAATCTATATTAGTGAAGAAAACTTGTGATTCACTAATATGACATTATTTAAAATCTCACCCTTGATTGAATTTTCCTCCAATAGTTGAGAATAAAGGCAGTGATTGAAAGAATGAGGGAATGTAGCAGCACTTGCAGCCATTTTTATTTCCAAAGAGCTAAACTAACTCTTACCCAACTTAAGAATTTGGAGAAAATATGTTGGTACAAGCAAAGCATACAAACACGCAACATTTATATAGTAGATTGCTCCATCAAAACTGCTCGATTTTTCTCCTATTATATTGTGATGGATATAGATGATTTGCTGTTGATATTTTAACTACCCTCCATTGGTTGATGAAACAATGCAAGTAAAATTCACCATACCATGCAAAAATGCAGGGCTTAGAGTTCAAGAGATGCCTCACAGAAGATGATAAGAGAATTGGCTTCCAACAAGGCTATAGAGCCGTGGTTGAACGGCTACGAGCTGAAATTAGTGTGGAAGGTTCTAATACTGATGTATTTGAGCCATAGGTAAATAAGCTAAATGAAATTTATTTCAAATTGAATACTTTACCAATTAGTCTATTTGACGTTAAGTTCCAATATAAAGTGAGTATATCTGTTTTAAGCAAGCAATGATAACAATGCGTAGGATGTTGGAATGCAGCCTGACAATCCTTCTACACAATCTGTGGATGTCGAAGGTTCGCATGATGTGCATCCCAGTGGTGGAGGTATACATTTGCTATTAAATTTTTTATATGTAATTGCAATTGGTGTTTGGATTAACGTAACATTTTGTATAGCAGCTGTAGAGGATCGAGGGGTCGATGTTCATGACCGTGTTGATGTTGAGTCCGAACAAAATGATGTGGTCAGATCAGGTAAAGAGACACAGTTATGTTATTTAAAATAATTAAATACTTGTAACAATTATAATAAATTATTTTTAATTTAACTCTTTTATTTTTTATTGCAGAGGACCCCCCTTTGCAACAGCATAGGATTTTGAGATCATCAAGAAAAGAGAACAGAACAACTAATGAGGGGGGAATTGATAATGACACTAATGCTCCTCTTAGAGCTTACATAGAAAAAAGAAATAGAAAGAAAAAAAGAAATGATTGTCACTACATACCTTAATTGATAATGACTGTATTTTATGTCTCAATGAATTTAATTATGTGCTAATGAATGTTCATGAATTATGTGTTAATGCAGAATATTGATGAATGTTGCATGTTAACGAATCTAATGTGTTAATGAATGTTATCATGTGATATTGATTGAATGTTACATTTTATTAATGGTTGAAAGAATGAATGAATGTTAGATGTTAACAGGGAATGTAGAGTGATGTTAGGGGGTGGGGGGTGGGGCCAAATGAGCTTCCACCTTCACGTGGTTGGCCCTGTTTAGTAGAGAATATTAAACTATTCTCGAAACAAAGTGAACCTCAATAAGATACTTGTTATTACCTTTTTAAAAAAAAATTGTGTGCTTTAGCCTTGATTTTTGAGCATGACATTAACCTTTAAAAAACTCCATGGTTAAGAACATTTGGGTTGGAGTGGTGCTTGGGTGGGTAACATCTCGAGAAAGCCCAACGCTTCACCTCTGTGAGCAAACCTAGATGTAATGAGTATTTAGTGTTCTATTCATTCTAATGAGAAAGAAGTTATTGTGAAACACTACTCATAAACATAGACCAATGAGTTTGACCGAAAACTACACAATTGAATCCTGATAGCAACATCAAAACATTAAAAAAACTTATAACTTGTTAATGCACAAGAAAATTTTGTGTCAATAACAATAGTTTTATGCTAGTCGAAAGTAATACTTATCTAAGTTGTTTGTACTTCCTCATGTAAGACATTTGATATTTACTTTATTGATACTAGAAGAAAATATAATGAACTCCTCCTTAGACCGTTGAAGATAATAATGCAACAAAACCAAATCTATAAAAATTAAGAAGAGTGTTGACATAAGAGAAAACAAGAGGAGAAAAGAAACATAAGATATATACTCAAATAACCACCCTACCCCAAAACACACGAATGTGTGTTAATTCTCCATATAGGTTGTGATAAACTCATAAACTCCAATGCTTCATAAGAGATCACCACTCTAATTTCTTATGAGTTCAAATACCATTTCCCTAAAAAAGCCAAATAAAATTGTCCATTCAATCTTCATCCAAGCCTTCAATTGGAGCATTATGACATATAGGCGATCAAACAAGTCCTCAAGTTTATAAGCAGCACACTTATACTTCCCCTGCGGGCCATTCAAAACATTTGGCGATTCCTTCCAGCTTGAACCTCCACTTCCTCGCAGTTTGACATGTTACTTGGATGGTCTGGCCTTTTAATCAGGCTTCAAATTATTACAAAAATTGTGTTATGGAAAGCCCTAGGCTCATAGCATTGTCTCTATCCATACCTTAATCAATCTGCAAGCTCAATTTAAGATGCAATTTTCTAAAGTCTGCCCAACTAAACTTCCCAAGAAGAGCACCCCGTCGAAAGGGATGAGACTCTTCTAACAAATGTGTGTACTATATGCCTAAGGCAGAATAAGGTTTTACCAATGGAAGCCCTCTCGACACATACAAAAATATTCTGCTCCTCCCCACCAATCACAACAGTGAATGGATCCATTCTTGTGGTCTAAGATCTATAAGCTGGGGTGTAATTTATTTTTGGCTGGTATGCCCACATTCTTTGGCAACTGCTCAAATTAAACAACAATTGTTTTCAACATCATCAATGGCTACTTCCACGTCAGTTTGGTCCCATCTCCTGGTAATAAGAACTATTTCATCAAAACCCCAAATCTTACATGGACATTGTATTTTTATTCTGCCATATTTTGTGCAGCTTAATCCTCGATTCCTTCACTTGCCACACAAATTGTGCTAATAAGGGCCTGGTTTTCTTTGGCTATTTCTACATTGATATTGGTTGGTTTCTGTGACATGTCAGCATAAATGTGGGCAACCAATACGCTATTGATTTTGGGAGGATGTAAGATGCTATATGCCTATCAACCTTAAATACTACAAAATACATTTAATTTATAAATAACAATGTGCATGGTTGGGGTTAACGAGTAGTTCATCCATGTGCTTGGTTCTGATTTGATGAAAACTAAATCTCTTAATAACTTGCCTCAAAAAATAATTTGGCAATTGAGATTGGATATTAAAAACCACATATCTGGCTGTTTGGATGGTTTGCTTGTAATTATGTAATTAATGCATTGGATTCCAGTTTGATCAGAATTTTGCTAATACCCATTTTGTCTGAATTGTTAAGGTAGCTCTTCCACAAGATTTTTTTTCTGCTTTAGATAACTTGCATTTCATTGCAGGTTTCTGCGGTGTATTGATTGGAAAGTAATAGTGGCTCATTTCAAAAAATTATCAAATTTGTGGGATACTCAGCTTTAGAACCTGCACAAACATACTCATGTTAAATATTTTTATGGATCTGTCCAAAGAGTTCTCTTAGAGATTGCAAGTTCTTGCAATCTATACTACTAAACGGAATTGCTTCTGTGAAGATTGTGCAACAAGTGGATTTAAAGAACTAATAAAATTTAGAATAGATAAGTGTGATTGCTGTCGTTTGGAAAGAATGCATGTTTTTTGCTTCTCAATAACTTTGCTTACATCATTCTTTGTTACCTCTTATAGGAACTGGGATGACGGTAGGAGAGGTGGACAACAGTGTTTGGAGTTCTCTTCGGTGATTTAGGTAAAATGCCATTATGCGATTCCATGCTCTATGGTGTTCTGATTTGGTTTGATAGCTTCTTCTGTTGTGAAATTTGGATTTTTAGCCTTCGTCCCTGTTTAATACTGGTGTACAAATTTTTTATAGATTTGGAGTCTCAATTTTACTATTGAGTTTGTGTTCCTTATCTCTTCTGTGCTCTTTAACCTTGAGCAGTCAAATGATGAAAACATTGACAATATCTAGTTAGGGCTGTGTAATATTGTTCCATGCCTTCACTGGCCTAAATTTAGTTGTTGTAGGTATTGGTCTCTTGGATTGTTTAGTTCTACCAATCCACCCTTCTACATCATTATTCTACAGGATCCTTGAGGTTGTCAGCCTCTGAAAACTTATACCAAAACCATTCTGCCCTGAAATCCTCATGTTGTTGCTTGTGATGGCCAGGAAATTCAATTTGCCTGTCTTTACTAGTGGCTGTGTCAGATTGCGTGACCTCCAAGCGAGTTGTTGTTTCACACTGGGTTCTTTCTGACGAGATCCATTAAAGTTTGGATAAATTACATCTACATAGGCGGGTGTATGAGCCACTTCATTGAACTTCATATTTTGCATTGCAAAATTTTCTTTAGGTGTTTTGTAATTAATTAGCATCTCATCATCTTATTCAAATTCCATTTTTATTCTTTAATTGTAACAAGCTCGATTTTACATATAATGATGTGTGTGTTCTGTTCTTCTGTTTAAGATAGTATGGTCCTGTAATTCACTAACTTCAATGTCTGATTCCTGTTACTATGATTTAGTTTGACACTTGGTTATTGATATAAATTAAAGCAAGCTTGTATATATCTCTATTGGCACAACCCATGGAGCTTCATCCTCATAAAAATGATTCTTTAGCAAGCTACACCTTATGAGAATTACAATGTTATAGTAAAAAGTATAAATTCTAGAAGCATGGGTAGCAAAAAGGTGAGAATATATATTTCATTTAGCCGCGTAATGGAGTCAGAAGATCGAGAGGATGTCGTTACCATCTCCAACACCAGCCGAGGGAGCAACAACAAGGCACCAAAAAACAATATGTGTACAACCAACCTCCACGATAAGAAGAGCAAATGGAATGGAAGTTTCTCGGCGCGCCATCCAATTGCTTGATATGAATCATAGGCCCATTGATCTAACGCTTTGGGGCTCAGTAGCCAAGCAAGTGGGCAGTGAATTGCAACAAAGCTACTACTTGCAAGACACTACAGTTCTAGTGGTTAAGGGAGGCCGTGTTACTGAGTTCAATGGAAGAGTACTCAACACCACAGGTAATACACAACTGATGATCAATCTCCAAATTCCAGAGACAGCGGAGTTAAAGTCATGGTTTGATGACAATGTTAAGGACAACGGTGAGCCATCGATTAGCTACGCCCCACAACCTCCTGCAGTATTGAGAATGACAATTCATGACATACATGATCAAACTGTGCGTTCTACTTGTGCTATAAAGTACATCGTGAAAGCAACCATTATAGAGGTCAACGCAGACAAGCTATCCTACCCGGCTTGCCCCAACCAAGTGGCAGGAAAGCAATGCAAGAAAAAGTTGTCTGAAAATGCAAATGAAGAATGGTACGGTAAAAAATGCGACAAGCAATTTACGGAATGTAATTATAGCTACATGGTCCACCTATAATTGCAAGACCACACTGGGGAGCTATGGGCAACCGCATTTGATGAAGGAGCAATACAACTGCTCGACATGACTGCGAACATATTGCTAGAGCTAGTAGCTGAAGATGATGCTTGTGGCAGGGCCGCTGTGGCGGCGACGATAGTTGGCATCGCCGCCACAACGGCCCCGCCATATTGCTAACCATGAACGTTGCAATTACCACATCCGCACGCGCATTGCAATGAAATAAGCGTCGCGTGCATAGCGACGCCGTCACAATTGATGATTTTGCATTGCAATTGTGACACATTCGCAAACATTGCGATGGCCAGCGGCATCGACAACAGCGCTACCGCACCGCTAGCACTGTCGCAAGTTTCCATGGACGTCGCAAGTGCGATGCCCACGGAAGAAATGTAAAGGCTCTCGCCTCAGCGAACCCGTGGGCAGATGTTGACGCCACCCTGTCGCAATGTGTGGTGAAGATGTCAAAATTGCGATGGGAACCACATCCATTGTGACGGGAGCAATGATGGGTTAGAATGTTGAGCTTGTGACAGATAGGCATTGAAATTGTGACGTCCAAGAATAGACGTCATAATTTGCGACTAAAAAATAACGACGTCTGCTGCTGTCGCAGTGGCGACACATTTGCGTCGCAATTCTGACACTTGGCCATCACAAAACGATGCCAAATGTATTAGTGGATCAGTTCTAAGGATTTAGTTATGAAAAGATTAGATATGCATGAATAAAGATGCAATGTGTTATTAGAAATCAAGGAAAAATCTTTAAGTTTTGTCAGTTTTTCATGTTACTATTGAGCATAAAAAGGTTTCCTTTGTTTGCTGAGTTAAATTTTAGTGGATGCCGAGCTAAAAAAATTGGTTAGTTGAGGCCGAGCTCATAATAATTATCGAGTGAATAGAAAGACATGTGGATGCTGAGTGAGCCAGAAATCTATTGATGCCGAGCTTACAATTGTGTAAGCACTTAGCATTAATTGCAGTGTTTTAAGGGCTATTTGATTGATTTTTGCTCATTTGACATCATTTGAATTCAAGAAAGAACACAAAGAGCTAAAGGCAATCTGGAGAACTTTATTTGAAGTCTTTGCAAGAGATTTGAATAGCTGTTTGACACCATTTCATCAGGAATTGTAAGGTATTTACTGTGTGCTTAGCTACGTAGTTTCAAATTTTGCAAACCCTAGATATATTTAATGTCCTCTAGTTCTTCTAAAGTGAAAGGAGTAGAGGGAAAAGAGGTTCTAAATGTTTAGTTAATTAGCAAAGAAATCAAACAACCTATTTTCAAGGTTATTCCAGATATAGCATACAAACAAGATCCCTCCGGTGCATTGTCTATAATACCACTGTGAGTGTTGATGATTCAAGATGTCAAGAATTGTTATAATTGCAAGATTGGAAGCATAGGAGACATAGAAATTAGAGAAGAATATGAAATACTATGTGAAAATGGAGCATTGAAGTAAGAATACAAGATTGTAGAGAAGAGAGGGTTAAATCGTGTCCTAGATTTCCCCAATGTTTTCAAAACTGAGTGGATTAAGATTGTCTTAAGTAGAATACATGATAGCTTAGTATGGTTAGAGAATGGGCCAATTAAAATCACAAAGAGAATTATTCATAGGGTAGTAGGGTATCCAACCCTAAATTGACCAAAGACTATGAGAAGTGAGTCAAAGGAAGTCATTGGAAGGAACACAGGGGCTGTATGGAACAAAAAGGGAATGACCATTGACACGATCACAAATTCCCTGATAGCTTTTGTAGTAAGGGTAATAGCACACAATTTTTATCAATCAAGTAGATTAAATAGTGTGCCTTGCATTACAGTGGATATGAGTTACAAAATTGTGAAGAAAGATCACAGTTATGATCTTGCCGAGTTGCAGTTGCAACAATTGATTGAAAATATGGGAGCTATAAGGAAAACCAAGAGTCCTTAGTGTAAATTCAGATCTATTCTGGTATGTATTTTCTTCTATGTGTAGAATACATTTACTATATTTGGTAATATTCCATGGAAGACAAATTGATCAATTACAGTTTAAATAGGAGAGTTCATTGAACAATTAGGTAATAACTTTGAGTCAACAATGCCTAGTTATTTTGAAGATTTTAAATAATCTATAAGAAAAGATTAAGGATACTAGTCTTACTAGTGGAGAAACATTATGATGATGTTTGTTTCTTAGTTGATATTGATCACACATTTGTACAAGCAACAATTCCTAGGGTAAGATGGCTAAGGCCATTAGGTTATGAGATTAATGTTGATGAAATCTTTGCAACAATCACAACATTACTTGCAAAAGAAGTGGATAAGGAAGCCAAAACATTTGGTAACTATGAATTGGCCAAATCAAAGATCACTATGGAGATAAAGACTGCTTCTATAATAAGAAAGAAGAACAAATTGGTGAAGAAACTGAAAGAAAATTTTAGTGAAGGAGTCAAGGAAGATATAAAGAAGAAGAGAATACACAAGTTCAAGCACCATTGGCATTGACACAAGGTCAGGGAGATGATCAACAAGAGGAGTAATTAGAAACTACAGAAGGTGTCGAGGAAGAAGAAGTCAAGGAATCACTTACTTCTATTGACAAGAAGAAAAGAAAGGCCAAGGCACAAGTAGTGATAATACCAAAGAAGGTTGCAAAACCAAGCCATCCTAAAACAACTACACCTACCACAAGGGCTAGTACAAGAGTCGCAACACAGAAGACTAAAGAGGTATCCAAGCCTAAAGAGTAGGAAGGTGAAGCACATAAAAGAACAAGAAGAAAGTATGTTTCTCAAGCTAAATCTGATGAGGAGAAGACTAAATATGATGACAATAGTTGATTCCAAGTGGTGAGTCACAATCCATCCTCAGATCTAGATAACTTATGTGAGAATGTTAGAAACCATGTTGATTTGTCAAGTTTCTCTCACATTGAATTTGACAATCTTGGAAAATTTGAGAAAAATCAAGTAGAGGAGGCAATATATGCCATTATGGCTACATTTGAGAAGGCTCCTCTAGAAATTGCCAACTCCACACCTAAGAGTTTATATGAAAGAGTTGAGAAAAAATGGCACTATTGTTTAGATACAAAGAAGCAAATCAGGGAGACATCCCTTGCTCAAGTTATGCCAAAATTCAGCAAGGCTGAAATGACAAAAGCCATTAAGAAATATGTTGTCAAATTTTTGCCAAAGTACAGGGCATTTAGCATATTATAGAACAACATAGAGGATAAGTAGGAAATAATTTCCATAATAAGTCAAATTGTGATATTGCTATCAGGATTTAACTATGTGATTTTTGAGTCAAACTCATTGACCCATATTTCATGAGTAGTGATTCAACATGAATCCATCTCTCATGAGAATAAATGGAACAATTAGCACTCATTGGATCTAGGTGATGCTCATAGGGGTGAACCAATGGGACTTCCCAAGAGGTCACCCATCCCAGTACTACTCCAGCTTGAGTGCACTTAACTACAAAAATATGGGTAAATGAGTTTGACTAAAAAATCACACAGTTAAATCTTGATAGGAATACCACAATTTTACTTGCTATGGAAATTATCTCCTACTTATCAATTGATGAGCTTAAGGGGATTTCTAATGAATGGTTCATAAGGCACAACACTTGTTTAAGGTTTTGTAAATGGGGTTGCAAGCTTTGGGTTTAACCATGGAGGAAAATCTGTAGTTAAGCACACTTAGGTTGGAGTAGTACTGGGATGGGTGACCTCTCGGGAAGTCCCGGTGCTTCACCCTTGTGAGCATCACCTAGATCCAATGAGTGCTAAGTGTTCCATTTATTCTCATGAGATATGGATTCATGTTGAATCACTACTCATGAAATATGGGTCAATGAGTTTGATTCAAAAATCACACAGTTAAACCCTGATATCAATATCACAATTTAACTTCCTATGGGAATTATCTCCTACTTATCAATTGATGAGCTTAAGGGGCTTTCTAATGAATGGTTCATAAGGAAGAATACTTGGTGAAGGTTTTGAAAATGGGGTTACAAGCTTTGGGTTTAACCATGGAGGAAATTCCGTAGTTAAGCACGCTTAGGTTGGAGTAGTACTGGGGTGGGTAACCTCCCAGGAAGTCCTGATGCTTCACCCTTGTGAGCATCACCTAGATCCAATGAGTGCTAAGTGTTCCATTTATTCTCATGAGAGATGGATTTATGTTGAACCACTACTCATGAAATATGGGTCAATGAGTTTGACTCAAAAATCACACAGTTAAATCCTGATAGCAATATCACAACATAGAGGATGTTGTCCAAAAGTCCAAACAAATGTGGAATATTACATATGGACTGGCCACAGCCAAAGATGTTGACCAAGAACTTATTGAGGTAGGAGATGATGAAGAAGATAATAAAGATCAAGGCATAGTTGAGTGAGGCACTAATATGAATGTTGATAATTAGGCAACAGTTGAGGAAGAGCAACAAAAAGAACAGAGTGTACAAGATACACTAATGTCAAGTGTCAGCCCCCCATAGGTGACAAGTATAATCATTGAAACAATCAAAGTAAAGGATATCTCTGATCCTACTGATCAGAACATCAATCCCCTAATAGAGGAAGATTTGAAAAGGATACTTATCCAATCTACTTTCCAAGCCAAATTATGTGCCAACCCTGTATTGGTAAGTGTGGATGAAATTTAGAAGCCAGAATCTATGACCACAGGGGAGGAAGTGAAAACACAAGAACTACCTACAATCACTCCTCAAGTCACAAGTGTACAACCTTCACAACCCTTAGTTTTATATTAAAGGAAGGAGATAGTAGGATGCACTATTAGTACACTCATGGAAAGCACTCCAGTCTCAAAAAATGTACAAGAACCTAAAAATGACAAGGTTGAGATAGTTGGAGGCGACAAGGTGGAAACACCATTAAATAATGGGACACAAAGCCAAATAGGTTAGGTAGTTGCACCTGCACCTCCAACACAAGATCAAGGTGTAACTAAAATCAAATTAGTAGAAAAGGACAAGCCTAAAGAGATAATTTTGAAATCCAAGCCGAAGGAGCTAGTATCAATTCAAGCACTGGTGACATTACCAGAATCTGGAACTCCTTCTAGTCAAACTCTTCAGAGGTTGAGCATAGATGCAACACCTTTGCAATTCTCAATGTTGAGTCCTAGCTCATTTAAGGTAGAAGAGGTAATAACTTATGGAGATGTTAGCCTAGATGAAGAAATTGTATTGCCCAACTTTGATTATGCAACAATAACAATTGAGTAGATAAGTATACTTCAAGAGGCCCTAGCAAGAAAGAAACATCAAGCAATACTCAAAAGGGAGCATAGGTAGAAGCAAACTTTGATTGAGATCAAAGAATTTTTCTTAGATCCATTCAATTTTCCTACTCCAGATGAAACAGAGCCAATTATTGAACAATTGACCAATATACTAGAAAGAGTAAGTGACACAAGCTTGGATACTAATGTCAAACTATTATAATGGTTTGAGAAGAAGTTTCAAAACAAATTGAATGAGAAGATATCTAGTGATATTGCACTCACACAGGTTGCATTGGAAACTAAGATAGATAGTGTGAAGAAGGTATTAGAGAAAGTTTTCTCTTTGTACACCAAATTGTGTAACGCTACACTCTTCACACAAGAGATAAGGAATCACATCCTAAGTTTGGAGAGTCAAATGTAGTCATCTGGTGCAAAGTTGCCCATGTCTCTAACTCAAATTGAGAAACACTTTAGGACCCTTTTGCAATCCCAAATTCAGTTAACAACATTATAAGTAGATAAAGCCAATATCAAGGCTAAACTAATCAACATCCAGTCTACATTGACTCCTCACATGGAGATTTTACACAAGGAGCTAGGCAATGTAGAAACACTTATGAAGAAAGACCCCAATATTTCTACATTAGAGGGCTTAGTGCACCTTGCTACTGAGTTGGCCATCCAAATTAATTCTTTGGAGGTAGCTTGTGATAGTAGGGATGCAACTCTTAAAATAATACTTGAGGTCCATAAATCTTTCTTGGAAAAATACACTATTAGTTTATGACCCATTGCCATCAGTGTTAAAAAGGGGGGTAAGAGCAAAGGGAGAGCAAGAATGGGGGAGTAAGAGTAAGTGAAAGAGAAAACAAGCAGAGAAAGAGTATCAATTGATGCAAATCTACTCAACAGGAGAAAGATTTTGATATAGAGTACAAGACACAACAGATCAAACAACTCAAGGGGAGTTATGAGATTTTGAGGAATAGGTCATGTTGTAAAATTTTGATATTTTGAAATTTTGTATAGAAGTCGAATAATCATTTATGTTATCCTCGTAAGAATAAGAGTATTAATGTATGACTAAGTATTTTTGAAAATCATGTCAAAGGGGGAGATTGTTAATCTCAGATTGGTTTTGACAAGTGAGTGTCTATACAGTTAAGTCATTTACTTAGTTCATGCCGAACAAGTAACATATGCTAAGCACAACACATAAGTTAGAGCATGCCGAGTAAATAGTGAGTGCTGAGTCACTCATATGCCAAGTCACTCAAGTGCTGAGTAGACATCATGTGCTGAGTGATTTAGGAGCCAAGTAGGCAATGCATACTGAGTCATTTAGATGTCGAGCGACAATATTGAAGTCACAATTGATGCTGAGCATCAGGGACTTCAGATGCTGAGTAACACAGTTTTGTCATAGTTGTTTGTATTGGCATAAACTACTATGTAAACCATTTTTGGATTGATGTAAGGATTGAATTACGATATCTTATTGATAAGGATGAATCTTAATTGAGAATCCCTATGTATTACATGCACCCAATCAGGTAAAGGGAAGGTTTGAGCGGCAATATGGAAGAATCACAACCATTGATTCATACCTAACCCTAAGTCACCTAGGTCTTCTTAAGGAGAACAATCCCTAAATTTCATAAAATGAAAGAGGGAATGAATGAATGATCAAGAAGAGTTTTGCATGTGCAAATCAAGACATTCATGGTGATCAAGATATTATGATCTGAATTGCATTGCAGAACTAGTTAAAGGAGAATAGAGGAAGGAAACAATGAACAACAAAGAGACATTTGATCAATAAGGATCAAGTATAGAGGTGATCTATCATCAAGCAACATAGTGATAATCATAGGATCATTGCCGAGACTTTCTAACAGGTGAATCAGTTAAATCTCTTAACAAAGTAGTCCTAACAAGTTATATTGAAATCCTCTAACAAGGTGCATACTTAATTTTGAGTTAAGGTCCTTTAATCAAGCACATTTCTAATGAGAGCATTTTATGTCCCAAATTATACCATATTTTAACCTTTGTATAATCCTTCACACTCATTTTAATCCTCATCTTCCATTCCATTTTCTCCTTCTATGTTGCATATGATCAAATATTTATGAGTAATATTTAATATAGTTATTAGATAGAATATGTGAATAAATAGATGAAATTGTATTTATCTAACAAGTTATGGATCTTCCTATCACCCACTATGCATCTTCCTGTACTATTTCAGAAATACAAAGTTCCATCCACTTTGAAATGTATTGCTTGCTATATCTTATTGGTATTCATTATTTCCTCAACAATTTAAATCATAATTCCTTCCAAGAGTATTGACCAAGGAGTATGTTGAGAAAGAACTTAACATGGATAATTACCAACTAAAAATAAGGATAGTTAGTTTTGCATTTCCTTTTGTGAAGAGATACAGATGAATCTCAAAAATTCGAGACATGGGTATTGTCCAGAACATGCTCAATTACAATCCTGCACGACATAATCTTTAGAATGTGCATGATGGAAAAGTTAGAGGCCATTTTCAAAATTTGATTTTTCTATTATAGGTTTGGACTTCAATTTTCAAAGTTTGTTAATTCTTTTGCTATTGTTACCAGCTCAACATAGAAATCCTCTATCTTAGCTAAATTCATATGTGGAGATGATAGCAAGGGCACTTACGTGGATGCATATTAAAAAACTTGTGATCCATATTTATCAATTGGAAACAAACCATGGTTCTCTCCACCACACATTTGTGCTAAAAGGTTTTCTATAGCAAGAAGACATCAAGGAGGATAGCATATGAGTGATCAATAAAAAAAATATGATCAAATATTATTCCATATTGTTGCCAATAGTGCAAGTCTGACGTGGAAATCAAAATAAGTCATCCGTAACAAATTGTTTCAAATCTATATTGTTGCAAATCATTTTAGCTGAAGACAATATTGTTGTTGCAAAACATTACCTATTCTTGGCATGAAATACCTCCATTTGATATTCATTCTATAGCCATTCATTTCCAAATTATATATCTTTATTTTTATTGGGAGATGGATATTAAGGAGAAACCTATTGATCCTATTGTTATAACAACAATCATCGTGAGTTATTAACAACATGTCTAAATTTGTAAAGTTGTTATCTGCTGCATGTATATAAGCAGTCCAATATAGATTTAAATATATTATTCTCCCTCTATAAATTCTGGGAATGAAATAAACACTTTTTTTGATTAATCCAACGTAGAACATCAAAGCTTCTTCAGCTCACCCTGCAGACCAGAGAAAGGGCTCGCTCTTGGAATGTTCGGTGAGGTTGTTAATATTGAAAGTTATTTTGGATTGTTTTCTAAGTGAGTTCTATAGCTAAAGTTTGGTGTGCTTGAGTTGCTATAGAATACTGTTTTATTTTAAAATAATAATTAGTTCATATTAATATCTTTGCAATCTAATTAATATCACGGTTGGGTAAGATGGATTATCACGTTCACATTATTATATAGATTATTAATAATACCCAGTATATTCTAAATTTGCTATCATATTAAGAGATAAATTAATATAGCAATATTAGATTTATATTAGTAAAATATTATATTAGATAAGTTATATGTCTGGTGTTGGTATTGTTTCCTCTATACTAGTTGATTTTGTGATTTGTTACATTCATTATCCTCATAGTTGTTGATGTTTATTTCTATTTTTGATGTTCCTATCACCAGGAAGTGATAGTTCTTGTCATTGGGATTTATTTAGTCTTTCATAGATTTGCTTCTTGTGTTGTAGTTCTATTCATAATCCCTCATCTCACAACTATCATCCCTTGATGGCATACTGCTCGGACACCTTTCACAAGCTTACACTCTCAGATTGACACGTATAGACCAGCTGAACTACATCATAAAGTTGTTAATTCTTTTGTTATTGTTTTCCCCAGCATTGGCCTATCAACTTCTAACTGGGTGTTGAAATCCTTTAATAGGGTAAGACCTAACAATCTTTGTAAGCTTTTAACAGGGCAGACCTTTCATAGGGTAGATCATGTTTCATGATCAAACATTGTAACATTCATTGGATACACTTTATTACTGTAGTAGTGAAGATTTGTGGGTGTCATCTCCACCCTAGTTTTACCTTCTCATTGGAGGGTTTCTAGGTAATCATATCTTGTGTCATATATGTTTGAATGCTTACTTGTTTACATACTTTAGATGTATATGCTTTACATGGTATTTTAGTTTACTTATTGAATATGTGAGATGGATGTGTGGTGAATATTTTATGGGTTAAAGTTTAAAGCACTGATTCACCCCTCCCCCCCTCTCAGAGTTTACCTTTCCTATTGTAATTCCAACAGCCTGTAGACCTAGCAACATTCATAAAATCCTTAGAAAATTTTGGGAGTCAATCCATTGACACTCCTATTTTTGGAGGGAAGATGGATCTTGATGCCATAATAGATTGGATGGAGGCTCTTGAGAGTCATTTTGAATGCCATGGGATAATAGAGGGAAAGAAAGTGAGGCTAGCAAAATCAAGAATGAAAGGAGCAACTCTCACATAGTAGAATTTCATTTAGGAGGAGAGAGTCAGAGAAGGTAAGAACAAAATTACTTCATGGAAGGTAATGACTAACATGATAAGGGATACTTATGTTCCAGAGGACTATGAAGTCTAGTTACACATGAGAATATAGAATTTGAGGCAGAAGGAGCTGAATGTAAGCTCATATACAAAGGAGCTTCATAGGCTTTGCATAAGATCAAGAATGGTGGAGCCAAAGAGTGTGAAGGTAGCAAGATACTTAATTGGTCTAAGGTACAATATACAAGAAGAAGTCACCATCTGATGCCCAAATATAGTGGGGAAATGCTTTTAGTTAGTAGTGAAGATTGAAGAAAAGATAAAAAGGAGACAAGAGAACTCAAATAGGGGCACAGGAGGAAGGACTAATCAACAAAGAGTAAGAAGAAAATTTCCAAGGAGGCTAGAAGATCATCATAAAATGAGTAGAAAAATGAAGGTGGTAATAGGGGTGAAAACTCTCACAGAGGGAATCAAGGATTTAGAGGGCATAGGAGGCCATTTAATAGAGGTAGAGGATATGAAGGTGGACAAGAAAGGGGACATGGGGCCCTAAAGTGTTATTCATGTCAGCAGCCAAGACATATAATGGCTTAGTATCCATTCAAAACCATAAATCCTCCTAACTAGAATAGAGACAGAAGAAACTATTTGGTCATGAATGATGAAGCTTGCTACAATAGTAGTGCCACACAAGTTGGAAGTGCAACACTAGTATTTGATGGGGAGAACATGATGCTGAGGAGGACTATGTTGAAGATGCCTTTGAAGACAGAGCCACCACAAAGGAAATCCCTATTCAAAACTCAAGGTAAGGCATATGGAAAATTGAGCAAAATTATAGTTGACTCTCGATGTGGTATCTCTCGAAATGGTTGATAAGTGCAAGCTTAAGAGATTACCTCATTTAGCCCCCCATAAGATTTCATGGTTAAATAAGAGTCAAAGTTTTACAGTAGAAGAGCAAGCATGGTTAGAATTTGAGCTTGTTGAGTACAAGGATAGGATTCTATTTGAAATCATTCCTATGGATGCCTGACATTTCATCTTAGGAAGGCCATGGTAGTATGATGTGAAAACCCAAAATAATGGTGAAAAGAATACCTATTTAATAGAGAAGGATGGTAGATAGGATGGATCCTTTACCTAATCATATGGTGAAAGACCAAGATGATAGTGTAGTCAGACTGATCAGAGGTAAGGAGTTCCTGCAGTTAACTAAGAAAGAGGATTTTCAAGGATATGCTCTAATAGATAAACCAAAAGAGGAAGTCGAGAGTAGGGAACCACTACCTGTAAAGGTTGAAAAATTGCTGAGATGATACCCTTTACTAGTTGCAGAGGAGAAACCAAAAGCACTACCACTTGTCAGGAGTATAAGCCATCAGATTGATTTGGTGCCTGGTGCAACATTGCCCAATAAACCTACCTACAAGCTCACATCCCAATAAAATGAAGAGGTAAGTAAACACATTTTGGAATTATAGAATAAAGGATTGGTGAGGAAGAGTTTGAGCCCATGTGCATGTCCTTTTGTTTTAGCACCTAAGAAGGATGGTAAATGGAGACTTTGTCTTGATTCAAGGGAAATCAATAATATTACAATTAGGTGTAGGTTTCCCATGCCTAGAATTGAAGACCTAATGGATTATCTAGGAGGATCATGTATATATTCTAAATTGGACTTGAAATCAGGATATCACCAAATTAGGATCATACAAGGGGATGAGTAGAAAACAACTTTCAAGACTAATGAAGGACTATATGAGAGGCTAGTGATGCCATTTGGCTTAAGCAATGCACCTAACACATTTATGAGATTAATGAATGAGGTATTAGTAAAATTCATTGGAAAATTTGTGATAGTCTATTTAGATAACATTCTCATATTTAGCAGGAGCAAAGAAGAACACTTAGAGCATCTTAGAATGGTGATGAAGAAATTGCACGAGGAGAAGCTACACATCAATTTGGAAAAATGTGATTTCTTTAAGTTTGAATTGGTTTACCTTGGTTTGTGATTTTAAAAGGGTGTCTAAATATGGATCATAGTAAGGTAGAAGCTATTTTGAATTGGCCTAGTCCTAAGGCAATGGGAGATGTTAGGAGCTTTCATGGCTTAGCTACCTTTTATAGGAAGTTAATTAGAGAATTTAGTGGGATGGTAGCTCCCATACTTGATACCATTAAAGGGGGAATAAAATGTAAGTTTAGATGGACTGAAACAATAGAGAGGAGTTTTCAACTTTTGAAAAAGAAAGTGGCATAATTACCAACCCTAATGCTACCTAGTTTTGATAAGGTGTTTACTATGGAGTGTGATGCTAGTAAGCATGCTATAGGATCAATCCTTAGTCAGGAGAATCATCCCATTACATTTTTCTTAGAGAAATTGAATGAAGCTAAGAAAAAGCATTCCACTTATGACCTTGAACTATGCTCCATGGTTCAAGCCCTAAAGAAATGGAAACACTACCTCATGCCAAAGGAGTTTAAAGTGTATACTAATAATCATGCCCTTAGCTTCCTAAATAGATAGAATAAACTCAACCATAGACATGTTAAATGCATGGAGTAGATTCAAGCTTTTATTTTCTCAATAAAACACAAAAGGGGACTGCCAACAAGGTGGTTGATGCTTTAAGTAGAAGGATAATTGCAATTTAAGAAGTCAAGCTACAAATTATGGGTTTGGAGTAGATCAAGGATTTATATAAGAAAGATTATGATTTTAGAGAGGCTTACAAAACTTGTTTGGACTATGCTAACACTTTTCATGGTGAATTTTCTAACTATGCATTGCAAGATCACTTATTATTCAAAGGTGGTAGGTTATGCATCCTAAGTCATCAATGAGGGAAATTTTTTTCAAAGAAAAGCACAATGGAGCTCTTGGAGGTCATTTTGGAGCAGATGAGACACTAGAACAAGTGGCAACATTCTATTATTGGCCTGGATTGTAGAATGAGGTGAGGAGATATGTAGAAATTTGTTTGATTTGTCAAAGGGCCAAAGGAACATCATCTAATACAGGGTTATATCAACCTTTTCCAATACATACAAAACCTTGGGATAGCATAAGCATGAACTTTGTACTTGGGTTACCTAAAATTGCTAGAGGAGTAGATATGGTATTACTAGTAGTTGATAGGTTCATAAAAATGGCTCAATTTATCCCTTGTAGAAGAAACCATGATGCATCTCAAATTGAAAAATCTTCTTCAAAGAAATAGTGAGAATTCATGGACTCCCTATAACAATAGTGACTGATAGGGACACCAAATTCATTGGACATTTTTGGAGAACCTTATGGAAAAAATTGACACACATTTGGCCTATTCATCAGCTTATCACCCTTAGACTGATTGCCAAAATGAGGTAGTGAATAGGTCTTTAGGAAATCTATTTAGGTGCCTAACAAAACCACATGGTCTAGTTTGGGATCAAGTAATTAGTCAGGTAGAATATGCATATAATGACTTTGTTAATAGGTCAATAGGTAGGACACCTTTTGAGGTAGTATATGGGTTTCACCCAAGGGGACCGATGGAACTAAGGAATTTACAAGATATGAAATCAAGAAGTGCCATAGGGGAGACACTTGAAAAATTGATGAAGACTATACATGAGAAAATAAAGATCACTTGGAAAAGTCAGTAACTGAGTATAAAGAAAGAGAAGATTAGAGGAAGAAAGAGATTCATTTCAAAATTGGTGACCTATTGATGACATTCCTAAACAAAGATAGGATACCTAAAGGTTCAGGTAGCAAACTACAAATGAAAAGGATTGGTTCTTGCAAAATTTTGCATAAATATGGAAATAATGCATACAAGCTGGAACTACCACATGGGATAGGTATATCACCTATTTTCAATGTAGCAAACCTCACATTGTACAAAGGGGATAACAACAACATGAGTCCCAATAGCAACAATACAAAAAATTCTAAAGTACAATGGATGAAGGACTTACCACCCAACAAGCCATTGAAGTTAGAGTGCATACTGGACACTAAGATAGTCAAGAAGACAAGAAACAAAACCTACAAGGAGTACCTGTTGAAGTGGCAAGGCTAACCTGAGGTGGAAGCAATTTGGATGAAAAAAGGAAGATATTATGAAGCATGGCACCACTCTTTAGCACCTAGCAATCAAGGGACTTGAGTTTTTCAAACTATGGGAGTATGGTGCAGGGGTCCAAGGTCCTAAACAAGGTGGTCAAACATCAATTTTGGATAAATTAGGTGGTTAATAAGTGTCCAAGTTGACACAAGGCAATAAGTCAATATCAAGCATCCCTAGAATGCATTTAGTGAAATTCCATACATATTGTAATAAGGCCTATGGACAAGTTATAGGTCAATCAATGTTGGTCAATGCTATGAGTTGACCAAAGATCTTCAATTTTAAGTTTTTTAGTATTCTTGTTTGATTTATCAAGTTTTGGTAGGCATTTTGAGACATTTAAAAGTTGCAAAAATTGACAAAAAGTTGTCATGAAACAAAATTGTTGTTGAACAACTTTTCTTGCAAATTTGGAAGGTCAACAGTCATAGTTATATTTTGATCGAGAATGAAGGAATGAATATGTAAGGTCAAGAGGCTTGGCCTATAAATAAATATTCTTCAACCTAGGAAAGGGTTGGAGTGGATATATATAGATTTTGAATCAATAAAGCAAGTTTTGGTGGGAAATATTGAGATATCCTTACAATATTAGAGTATTTTCACATGTTTATGGTGAAAATCTATGTTTTTTCTTCCTAGTAAAGGTGCTAATTATGTTGTGTTGAATAGGATTAGTTTGAAATTGATTAGATTTATTTTGTGTCTGTTGGTTACCCTAATATGTGCTTAGGGTTTTAATTGAAATGGAGTCTCCTTCCTAATCTCCACGGGTGGAAAACCCTAATTTTTGTTGTATAGAAGGGGTATAGGATGGAGATTATTATTGTACTTCTTATTTTACCACCACCCACCTACTTGGAGTATTCTGACGATATTTGAGCTAAGCATCTTCATGTGCTTAGCATGTAGATAGTAAAAAATCACGTTGTAGAAGGCATGAGGAAGATCATGGGTGCTTGAGGTTTGGTAGATGATGTTGAAGGATTCCCTAAGTGTCAATAGAGGTATTTTTGTTGTGGGTCTTAGTGTTGATGGTCTGTTAGCCCAAATAGTGGTATTAGTCCTATTTAGTCCTAAACTAGGGCTCAAGAGTTAAAGGGTAAGGAGAGTCAACCCATAACCCATCTTTTGGGGTTTGTTAGGTTTTAATATACCATCAGAGATTCTATAATTTTTTTGGTGAGTTCTTTGGACATTTTGGGAGTTTGTGAATCAATTGGTTGGATAGGGCTACTAGGAAATAACCTCTATTAGGCCTCCTAGAGGAACTTGCAGTTTTAGCTTAGAAGGGAGCCCAAAACCAATGAGATGGTTGTGAAAATTAGTGAAATGATGGAAAAGAGTAATAAGAGGTGTAGTAGAGTTTGAGATCCTAGAGGGTTCAAGGGAGTGAGGTGTGGAGAAGATTTGGTTGCCTTTGTTTAGGGCTTCAAGATACTTTGAAGATAGAGATGGTATTGGGAGGTGAAGTGGGAAAGTTGTGGAAGCCATTCACCACCACTCTAGTCTTGAGTAGGTCCTAAAGAAGGGATTTGGCTATCTTCTCCATAGTGTATTTATTACCATTGTTCAACTCAACAAGTGACATGAAAGGAAATCTTCTTATTAAGTGGAAAAATATATAGATAATCAAAGACTGAAACCTAAACTATCCATTTTTTAATTTCTTAATTCTCTTCAAGTTTTATATCAACTGCACTCTCAAGATTTCACACAAATTGACTTTTGATTTCTCAACACAAAGAACATAGTCTAGATGCAAAAAAATCTCACATCATCTTATTTTATTTTTTCAATAACAATTCCTCTTCCATTATAGATTGACTGTGTGTTCTTTATCACTTTTTCTTCACATTCTTCTCATTTAAAGGAATAGAGCCTTCATTGCTCAAACTAGTGAATTCATGAATAAGGTTAGCTGATATTTCTACTACACTTTCTCCTAACCAAAACTTCTCATCATGAATTCTTCTTATAATAATCTTAGTCCATTCCTCATTGTTGAATTCATAGAAAAACAAATATTTAACCACTTTGTTTTGACCTAGGTATTTAAAACCTACTCTAAATGACATATCTTAGTCGTAGACCTTATCAAATTTTTTGCAAATTTTCCCTCTTCTATAGACTCAAACTTCATTTGGTATAGCTATCAGTATCCTCCAAATACAAAATGTTGTCTAGAGTTTGTGAAAATGCGATTTAAGCATCATCTTTGAAAGGTGGGATAAGGTTTACTTCCTCTTAGGTCTAGGAATGCCTTCTACACTATGGATCAAATTTTCTTCCATCGTAACTAATGCATTACTCAATTCAACTTCATAATTCAATTGGGCAAGATTGCAAAATTCCTTAGAATTGTAGAATTAGGGCATGTTGTAAGGGCACTTCAATTTTTCTTCAAACCACTTCAATTAGCTCTTAAATTCACCTTAAGTCACTCAACTCTTCACATGATCAAATGTTACATAAAATTCCATTCTTGATCCTCAAATCCTTTCAAATTGACTTTTGCATTAATTTTGCAAGTACACAGCCATCAAAAAGTTATTTTTGTCTACTAGAGAACTTCTTTCTCTTTGTGCACTCACATATGAACTATAAAATGCATGCACACTTAACCATAGTTTTCTTGCATCCATCTCTACCTCTCATTGACTAGGAAATTTCCAATTCCATGCTTAATGGTTTCAACAATATTCTAATGCTAATTTTCTTATATTAATTAGTGAAATGAAGTGCTCAATCTGATTGGGATTGGTTAGCAACTATTAATGACTTCAATTTGTTCTAAGGTGCCTCATTTGACTGATTTTCTATCACAACATATGAACTTGTTGGATCCTTTTCTCTAACAAATATCTCATTAAGATCTTCTACATGTTCTTTCATAATTTCTTTATGACTGTTGTTGCTGTTTTGATTTCTTCTAACAATAATTCTTATTTCTTTTAAATTTAGGGTTTCCCATGTTGTTCCTCATGTTATTTAGCATTCTTACATTTTTCATCCTACAAAATCTTTTTGTGTGACCCATGTTGTTGCAAATATGGCATACTATCACATTGTTCCCATATTTAGGTCCTAACTGATTTATCTGTACTCTGCAATCTTTAGTAATATGTCCAAAGTAGTTACACGTGATACCATTTCTTACAACATCAGTTCCTCCAATAGGTCTATTATCTATAGGGTTAGTACCTCTAAACATTCTACCATTATTATTGTTAAATCTAGGTTTCCTACATTCACTAGCTTTATGTCGAAAACCATAGTAGTTATAATAATAACAAAAAATAGAGTTAGTATGCTTACCTATGCAATCCTTCTTTCCATGAACAACTTTAGTGCATGCATAACATTTTCCAATAAATTGCCTCCTTACTTCTTTAGTTGGTTTGACTTGTTTAGGTACATCTTTAGATTTACTTGATTCAACCTTGTTCTGATCTTCTTATTATGGTTTAGTCTATTAGATCACAAGATCTAGTTCCATAGTAGCTTCATATCTCTTAGATGATTCTCCTCCAAAGTATCCAAGACTAGTCTTATCATAAGGATGTCTCTGGATATAAATATGCTCATTAAGCTTCTCACTACTTGAATATAAATTCTCCAGATGTTACTAAGACTTGTGTAAGTTCTCCTTTCACAATCATATTGTACTTCTCAAGTTCTACATATTTCAACTTCTATGATTCAAGTTCAGATGCCATTTTTTGCAAGTTTTGATTTCAAATATGCATTCTCTGATCTCAAATCTAATTCAGTTTCTTTGTCATCATCCTTCAGGATCAACTCTAGATTTGTAATTTTTAGCTCATGTTTCAGGATCTCATTTTCTGTCTTAAGCCTTAAAACTTCATTGCAATCCTTGTTCTGATATGTACTCTCTTTCTTGGATCTAATATGTTCTATCTTGTCCTCCATCTTCTTAATGTAATCTTTTGCATCTTTATACTTATCCCTTAGAGTATCTCTTTCTTTTGTACATACATCAAGTTGTTCAATGGCTTCTTCTAGGTTCTTTTTTAGTTGATCCATATCCATAGAGATCTTACTCAAGATGTTAGGCCTTCTTGGAGTGACTACACTCTCATACCCATTTTTAGAAATAGGAAATACTGGAGGGGGGGTGGGTGTGTGAATCAATATTTCACAAACTTTTTCCCAACTATGGATATAATTAACAATCTTATAACTTGCATAAATGAATAAACTAATTAAGTTGAATAGAAAAAACAACCATAAAACAATGCAACACATAACACTGCATTTTGTTAACTAGAGAAATCCTGGCCAAGGGAAAACCCTAGAGGGGATGCTACCCACAAAATGATCCACTAATCAAAAGTATCTTGTGAAATATATTTACCCTATTAGGAGTCTATTACATCCATATAGTTTCTTGGTCCTTGTTAGAAGCCTCAACCCTATTAGGAGTTGCTATTACAATTATAAAGAGTGTGCAAGATGAGCCCACTGCCCAAACATGAAATACAATGATATTTAGTAAACAACATTAAATAGATACAAAAACCTCTTAATTTTTTTTGGTATCTTCAATATCTAATAAGGTATTTGTAGCTCATTGTACCAACTTCACATATACTACCTCTTATTTCTCTGATGACAAAGTTCACATCACAAAAAAATAGCATAGATATCAAACATATTACATCACAACACATGCTTACTACATAAGTTTGCATTTTCAAAACTATCCTTTATATCATAATATTATGCATTGTTAGCCTTCATGCTTTCGTACGTATCAAAAATACAAAATTATACTTTTCCCACTTAGCGTTAACATCTAGGATTTCATCCCTAATTAGTCAAGTAATTGTTTTGGTAAATAAAACAATTCCTTAATATAAGATACTCAATTCCTTATCTTTCTCATGTTCTATTGGCTCAGTACTACAATTGCAAAAACTATCATAACTCTATTTATAATGCCTCATGCTCTTAGGTAAAGTATCCCGACATACTATTCTATCACCAGGTAATTGGGCACATGTCAATAATGTCTCTATAAATTGCACCAACCAAAGCTCTAACTGTGTTTCCAAATACTCTGCATAATACTTAGATAAATTTCTAAGTCTAATTGCCAAAAAATTATCTCCATACTTTTCTCACTTCATACTGAGTATATGTTTCCATAAATGACAACTCCATACCATATAGCCTAGCCAAATTTCCAATGCTATGATCTTCTCATCTACTTCCCCTTTCTCTTCTCCCACTCTTAACTAAGACCAAGATCATCTATTTATACTTTCCAAAACAACTTATAGAAGTTTCTAGATCATTGTATCAGAGAAGGCCAACCACATAATGATCTATACACATCCTAATGATAAACTCAATATATTAAATCATGACTAAGAATTAAATACAAAGGTCAGATCTTAAATAAGAACTAAATAGATAACTTAATGAAAGAAGAACAAGACATCAACAAACAACATTTGTGGAGAATCATTGAGGCACTCGATGAACACAAAGTAGAAACCACTTGACAAACAAGGAACCTGAGCCACTCAGTGAATGAAGATAAAGACACATCCACCATGCCAATAACAATGAAGTCATCAAATAGGTTCACAAAAATAACTGAGCACATATCTATCGAGCAACATAACTGTCCAACCCAAGATGCTCCTACATTAGATAACCAGGGTTGAAAAGATATGATTCTCCTAAATCACGAGTGTATCACAATCTGAGTTGACTCCAACTTAGATTGAGAAATCCATGCAATATCTTCAACTATCATGTTATTCCACTTTACCAAATACTCAAAGTAATCCTTTCGTCTTGTACTCTTATTGACTCTTTGATCCAAATTATGCTATATCTCTTCAGTCTACTTCTTAGGATAATCACTTAGTATTGTCAACTCATTGTTAGATTCATGATACTTGTACTAATCAACAATATTGAATATAGGAGATATATCCATCTCATCAAGTTACTCAACTTCATAAGCATTACCACTATCAAATTTCCTCAAGATTCTGCAAGGACCAAACTTCTTCATTTACAACTTACCATGTGTGCCAATAGGAAATCTACCCTTCTTCAAATGTATCATTACCTCTTCACCAATTTAAAAATTCATCTATCTTCATGAATTGTTTGCATTCTCCTTGTATATCTGATTGCTTTGGTCCAACTTAAGTTTCATTTCCTCATGCAAAGATTTAATAAATTATTCAAATTCATCACCTTCAACACTTCTCTTCATTTCAAATTGCAACATTGCTCAATTCTGATATATTAGGTTGTATTCTAGTGACAATCTCAAAAGGTGTCTTTCCAATACTCATGTTCACATAATTATTATATGCAAACTTAGCTTGTACCAATACTAAATACCAATTACTTGGTTTATCTCCAACTAAGCATCTCAACAAATTACCCAAACTTTTATTTAAAACTTATGTCTATCTATTAGTTTGTGGATGGAATGTAGTACTAAACTTCAACTTTATGTCCATCTTTTTCCACAAAGTCTTTCAAAAATAACCAACAACCTTACTATCTCTATCAAACATAATGCTTCTTGATAATCCATGCAATTTGACAATCTCCTTAAAGAAAATATCTGGAATATGCACAACATATGGGATTTTGTTACAAGGTATGAAATGTGTCATCTTGGAAAATCTATCCACAACAACAAATATGAAATCATACCCTCTTGTTGTCCTCGGTAAGCCAAAAACAAAATCCATGCTGATATCACTCCAAGGTTTCTTAGGAAGTGAATTATGTGCATACAATCCAGTATTCTAACTTGTCCTTTTGTAACTTGACAAACTCCACAACACTTACAAACTTTTGAACATCGTTATATAACTACGACAAATAATACTTTTCCTTGAGCGAGTTCAATGTCTTATCAATACTAAAATTTCTAGCCAAACCACCACTATGTTTCTCCTTAATCAAATTAACTCTCATAGATCCTCTTGATATACATAATTGAATTCCTTTGAACAACATATCTTCCTAAATGAAATAATCAACAAACTTACTTGGTTGATTTGGTAATGGTGCTTTGTACTCTCTCCATGCCTCAAAAAAATCAAGGCCAATCTCATATAAATCCTTCATCTCATGAAAGCCAAAAACTTCAACTTTCATCTCGATCAACAAAGATCTTCTTTTGCTCAATGCCTCTGCAACTCATTTAGATACTCCACTCTTATTAGTAACAAATGTAAACTTCTGCAAGTACTCAACCCACTTCATATGTCCGATTCAAGTTATGCTAACTTCACAAATATTGTAAAGCTTGATGATCAGTGTACAACACAAACTCCTTGGGAATCAAATAATTTTCTCACTTCTTCAAAGCTTGAAAAATAGTGTAGAACTCTTGATCATGGGCACAATACTTCCTTTTAGAATCATTCAATATCTTACTAAAGAAACCAACAAGTTTTCCTTCTTGACTCAATGCAACTCCAATTGCACTACCACTTGCATCACACTATACTTGAAATACCTTATTGAAATCAAATAAAGCTAATACAGGAAGTTCAAAACCTTTTGTCTCAAAGTATCAAAACATTTTTTAGCTCCATGTGTCCACTTGAAATCCTTTTTACCTCCCCTTATTATCTTAGTTATAGCATTACAAACCAAACTATTTTTTTTGATGAACTTTCTATAGAAACTTTTCAACGCAGGAAATGATATTACCTCACTCACATTCTTAGGTATAGGCCACTCAAGAATTGCTTTAACCTTCTCAAGATCCATCTTCAACCAAGCAACAAAAATTAGAAATCCCAAAGACACAATGTCCTCCTTCATGATTGAATACTTCTTCAAATTAATAAACAACTTCTCCTCTTTCAATCTCTATAATACTTGTCTAACATGTTCAAGATGTTCTTCCTTAGTCTTACTAAATAGAAGAATGTCATCCAAATAGACAATCACAAACTTACCCAAAAATTTCTTCAAGACCTCATTCATTAACCTCATGAAAGTACTCTTTGAATTAGTCAAACCAAAAGGCATAACCAACCATTCATACAAACCTTCTTTACTCTTGAAAGAAGTCTTCCGCTCATCACCTTCTCTAATTATGTTATGATGATACCCACTCTTAAAGTCAATCCTTGTAAAATATATTTCTCCACTCAAACAATCCATTATATCATCCATCCCTAGTATAGGAAACCTATACTTCACTATTCTCATTTTAGTAGCTCTAGAATCAGTACACATTCTCCACTCACCATTCTTCTTAGGTGCTAATAAAATAGGTACAACACATGGACTCATACTTTCTCTAATCAAACCTTTCTGCAATAATTCATGCACTTGTTTGTTAAGTTCTTCAATATGTATGGTGCTTTGTTTGGAAAACTAGCTCTAGGAATTAGGTCCATGTAGTGACTTATACTCCTTACTGGTGGTAAACTATTAGGTAAATTATTTTAAAAAAGCTATTGATACTTGGTGAGAAAAATTTCAATTTCTATTGGAATTCAATCAATACTAGCAATACATAGTGCACTAGGAATCACAACAAAACAAACTTCTTCTTTCCTTGTATCTTTTAGAAATTGATTTCCATTAACCATGCAAACTTGTACTATGGTACAATGATTTTCCTCAAGTGACTCTAATAAAGGTATTAAGACTCATCTTTTCCCATTTTACCAAATATTATATTAATTCAATCTACCATCATGAAATGCTTGTCTATCATACTACTAGGGTTTACCCAAAAGGATGTGGCAACAATCCATAGGCATAATATAACATAGAAATTCATCATAATAATTCCCAATCTTGAATTTCACAAGGCATTATTTTCTTATGAATGACTTATGCTCATCCTTGATCCAACCAACTTGATAGGGTTTAGGGTGTCTCATCTATTGCAACTACAACTTATTAACCAACTCCTCTGATGCCAATTTTTTTGAACTACCACTATCAATGATAACCTTACAATATTTTCCTACAATCTTGCATCTTGACTTCAAAAAAATTATCCTTAGGAGGGATTCTCCATCAATTTTCTCATAACACAAAGTTCTCCTTAGCATCAAAATTTTCCCCTTTTTAGGTCCATTCAGTATACTTGTAGATTCTCCTTGGACTAAAGCACTTCTGCTACTACTTTTAGCTTTCTTCTCATAATAGTTACACTTGAAGGCTCTGTTTCCCTCTTCCCTACATTTAAAATAGGTTCCCTAGAATCCTACTCTTCCATAACTACCTTGGTAAGAACTACTTCTTCCTCGGTAAGGACTACCACCTTTCTACTAGCTCTTGCCTTTGTCATCACCTTTCTACTCAGTTTTGCCCTTATCTTGCACAATATTGTTGGATTTGGTATTTTCTCCATAAGATCTACCTCTTCCTCTTTGAAATTTTCCTCCTCTACCTCTTTGTATTTGCTCATACTTATTTTTCAAGATCTCCTCATCTTTCAAGGCATATTGATATGTCTCTTCCACACTATCCAATTTTACAAAACTAATACCATCTTGAATTATAGTTCTCAAACCATTCAAATATCTAGCCACTTTATCTACCTCATCATCAACATGACCAAATCTAATTTCTAATCTATATAATTCCTCAATATACTCTTTCATATTCGTATACTTTTGCCTAAAATTTTGCATCTTCCTCAAAAAAATGACTTGCTAATCAAAAGGGAGGAACTTCTTTGATTTTCCTATCATCTTGACCCAAATTATATCTTCTCTTTTCTTCTTCTCTGTCTTTCTATTTATAAATATTCCCACCAAAGAAAAGCATGACCCTTCAACTTGGTGACTGCTATTTTCATTTTTTTGTTATCAGGGGTTCCCTCATATTCAAATAAATTTTTCATCTCAGAGATCCAATCCAACAAGGCATTGGTGTCCACCTTCCCATCATAACTAGAAACTTCAACAATATGTTTAGAATTTTCCCTTGATAGAACCCTTTAAAGCCTCTCTTCATTCTCTTCTACTTCAGATTTAGGATTGGGTACTATCACTACTTCATCATCACTAACATCATCAAGATGTACTCCTCTCTTTTGGGTTGTCTCAATTGCATCTGATATGGTTGAATCTGTCTCAACATTTCCATAATCATATTGTTTGGATTTCCTCTACATCAAACCATTTTTCCAACAAGCTCTTGCAAGATCGTAACCCTCTGCAAGTTATAGGTCAAAGCTTAGATCTGCTAACCTACAACTAAACCAACTAGGGCTCTTCATGATCCCAAACTTTATAAGGATGAAACCTCACGCTTATATCACCTGACACAAGGAGATAGATAAAAGTTATGACCAAATGCTTTCCTAACAATCAACAAACCCTCACTAAGTTATACAATGGAAGCAATTCACAAAAGACAACACCAAAAGGAGAGAGAAACATGAATCTTTCATTTATTCATCATATTTCATCATACACGTCTCACTGTGAGGCCTTCCATGTTATGACCAATACAAAGATCCAAATACATAGAAAATATCCTCTAACATGTGAGATCCTAAATATTCTCATTTACTTCCCCCTTTCTGTTCTCCCTCCCTTATCGTAATACCAAGAACCTTTATTTATACTTGCCAAAATGACTTACAAAAGTTTCTAAATGATTGTAGTAGAGAAGGTTGACCACATAATAGTCTAGAAAAATCCCATTGATCAAATTAATACCTTAAATCATGACCAAGAATTAAATACAAAGGTTGGATCTTAAATAAGAACCAAATAGACAACTTAGTGAAAGAAGAACAAGAAATTACTGAACAATAGATACTGAGAATCACCAAGGCACTTGGTGAACAAAGAACATAAACCACTTGGAAAACAAGGAACCTGAGCCACTTAGTGAATGAAGATAAAAACACATCCACCAAGACAACAACAATGAAGTCACTAAATAGGTTCACAAAGATAATTGAGCACATATCTACTAAGCAGGATAATAGTGCAACCCAAGATGCTCTTATATCACCAAGTGTTCTGCCATATGAACCATTAATTAGAAAGCCCCTTAAGCTCATAAATTTATAAGGAAGATATATTTTCCAAAGTAATTCAAATTATAAAATTGCTATTAGGATTTAACTGTGTATTTTTTGAGCCAAACTCATTAACCCATATTTGATAAGTAACGATTCACATGAATATTTCATGAGCAATGATTCCTATGAATCCATCTCTCATGAGAATAAATCCAGTGAATTTTTCATGAGTAATGATTCAATCCACTCTGCTTGCAACCTTATTTGTAAAACCTTCACCAAGTGTTGTGCTTTATGAACCATTCATTCAAAATCCCATTAAGCTCGTCAATTGATAAGTAGGAGATATTTTCCATCGCAAGTCATGTTATGATATTACTATCAAGATTTAACTGTGCAACTTTTGAGTCAAACTCATTGACCCATATTTCATGAGTAGTGATCCACATGAATCCACATGTCATGAGAATAAATAGAACACTCAACACTCATTGGATCTAGGTGATGCTCATAGAGGTGAAGCACCAAGACTTCTTGGGAGGTCACCCATCCCAGCACTACTCAAGCTTGAGCACTCTCAACTACAAAGTTTTCTCCATTATTATACCCACATTGCTTGCAACCTCATTTGCAAAAATTTCATTAAGTGTTGCACCTTATGAACCACTCATTAGAAATCCCCTTAAGCTCATCAATTGATAAGTAGGAGATATTTTCACAGTGAGTTAAATTATGACATTGCTATTAGGATTTAACTATGTAGTTTTTGAGTCAAACTTGCAAGGCTTGTTTGCTCTAGCTTTCAAGTTTGTGATATTGAAAGGCTTATTTGGTCTAGTTGTTAGCTTTCATGAGGTTATGAGAGGTCAATAAGAGTTGTTTTCATATACCCACTGCGATCAAAAAGAAATTTTCTAAGTGGTTTCAAGGTTGTGAGTAAGACCAGAGTTAGTAAGGTTTATCAATCACAACATCAAAGTAGTTAGATAAAAGGAAATGTTATGCTTGTGAGTGTATGAGATGGTGAGAAGTGTCAATTTTGTGTCAACTTGGCCTTTTATGTTTGATATCATCACAGCCTAGCAAGGTTCATAACAATACGTGATATGGGGTAGTCTAGAAATACCTTGAAGGCCCCAAAAAATACAAAATACTAAAACATAAAAAATACCAAAAAAATAGATTTTGGTATTTTCCCATTTTTGATTGTGCCAACATACTTTACATCTTCATATACTGTGTTTCGATAAGGTATATTATCTAGTGCCTAGGATTATAAGGAAGAAGTACAAGAAATCCCTAGTTTTTATAATTAGAAATTTTTTGGTAGATGTATTCTAAATTTTAGTTGATACTTGCATGTATATTAATTTTGATAGAGATAAGAGACAATATCAAACTCATAAGAAATTTTTGAAGTGTGATATAATTCCCAACTTTATGCCCATGGTTGATAGAAAGATTATCCCAATTCCTTAGAATGTAATGTAGGTGCATCCTAAGGTTGTTTGTAATCTTTCATGTTAGAGGGATTTTGGCTTTTGAGTTGAGGACTCAGTCACCAAAGGAGTGGTACTTGGTCATTATTGACTGTAGTGTTGGCCAAGGAGCTCAGTTGCTAAAGGTGCTTGACAACTGAGGGAGCTAGGCTTATATTGCATTGCTCAACTTATACCATGTTTCTTAACACTAACTACAATGATTGACCTATGTTGGTTGTTTAGCACTTGTGAAGCTCGAAAATTCTTGAGGGAGCTTGATAATTCTTGTGGTTTTGCTAACTCTGAGTAGTGTGTCTTGTGGGGTGAAGTTCTTGTAGATATACTTAGATTAATTAGTGCATTTAATGCATGTGATTGTGACATGGACCAATTTAGAGATGTATGTGGACTTATTTGGGCCTTGGATCTTTATCCTAGGTGCATTTAATGGTTTTCTAAGCCAACTAAGGCATTTTGTATTTATTATTTGTTGTAGGCTGACTTATGGCTTAAATATGTATTTAATATAAGGGTTTATTTAATTTCTAACTTTCTAGACTGACCTATGGCTTAGTTGGGTATAATTAAAGGGTCTTGTGGAGTCTTGAATAATAATAATATAGCATGGAGAAAAATGATTATCCAAGAGAGTGAAGTTTGTGACAATAGCTAGTAGTTGTGGCTTGAGAAACAAGGAGATTGCTTGGTGGCTTATGAGCACAAGTTTACATCTTGTTGGAGGTTTCTACTATAGTGTTGTTGTGTTATAGGTATTGCTAGCTAGAGTTTGGGATTGGACCTTGAGTGATCTTGCTGAACTATTACTTACTTTGTATTTGGCCACAACTGGGAAGGCTTTATAGCTCAACACATTGGATGAAATCAATTGTTTAATGAATAAAGAGTTGAGTTTGGTATCAGATCTTGTATATTGTTTTGTGTTTCTGCTATGTGGTTATTTTATGGGGGCTAGGACATCTCCTTTGGGGATTCTCCTACCTTTTACTACATTAGGTGGTATCAGAGTAAATTTTCCTGAGTGTGTAGTTAGATTGCCAAAGTTGAGGCAGTTTGCACTAGGACCTCAGGTGAAGATTATCAGAGTGAGGTTGGATCTAGTTGATCTTGTGGGTTTTTTGATTTGGTTTTGTGAAGATATTAGAAGATGCCTCTAAGAAGATTGGACTCTAGTGCAATTGAAGATCTATGTGATGTTGTGGAAGCAAGGATTTCAAAGAAGGTAAGATTAGATTTCATAAATGAGATGGAGTTAATAAAGAATGAGATCATGAGAGCTATTTTTGGTGCACCTCGGCATGTGGGCACTCAAGATGGTTATGAGGAAATTGCTCAAGACTTTAAGGTTGCTAGATCTAGTGGTGAAGATAGAAATGATTGAATGGAGAGACCCATGGAAGATAGGTTTGGTGAAATGGATAGATTTGAATCTTAGTTGAAGCTGAAGCAAAAAATGGATGTTTCTAACTACTCAAGTACTTTGAATCTTGAAGATTTGATTAATTGGATTGGTGAATTAGAAAACTACTTTGAGTTAGAGGATATTGGTGATCCACTCATAGTGAGGTTATCATAGACTAAGTTGAAAGAACATGTTGCTTTATGGTGGAAAGAATTGTAGGGAGATAGATAAGAAAAAGGTGAAATGAAGATCACTAGATGGAGATTGATGGTGAAAAAATTGAAGGCTAAGTTCATACATGGTGGTTATGAACTTGAATTGTTTAAGAGGTTGTTGAATTTGAAGTAGAAGGATATGAATATGAAGGATTATGTTGAGGAATTCTACAAGTTGACTATTCAGTCTAGACATAGAGCTTTCTAAGGAGAAGGTGGTTTGGTACATTAATGGCTTGAGATTCAATATTGATATTGATATTGGTATGTTGAAGATTGCTTCAATTGAAGATGTTTATCACTATGCTCTAAAGATAGAAGAAAAGTTTAAAAGGAGACATCAAGGTAATTTCCAAGGAAAGGAGAAGCAAGATCACTTGGCAAAGGATAAACTGAGTGCAGAAGATAAACCAAAACTTTTTGAGCCAAGGAAGAGGACAGGTAAGGTTGCCTTTAAAGGTAATTATTTTCATTATAGTCAAGAAGGACATAAAGCTTATGAATGTTTCCAGAAGGTTGGTGATAAGAGAGTTGTTGTGGTGAATGGAGTTGGAGACCATGTCAATGAACTTGAAAGGGAAGGAGAGAACTTGTTGAATTGAAAAGTATAGTTTGGTAAGAAGCCACTGGAACCTTGTCAAAGGAGTAATTTGTTCAGGACTTGTTGTAACTCTAGTGATGAAACCTGTAGTGTGATCATGGATGGTGGTAGTAATGGAAACCTCATTACTGAGGAAATGGTTCAAAAACTTGGTTTGAAGAGAATGGGACATCCTTATCCTTATAGGATTGGCTATATGAACATGCTTTAGAAGTAACAGAATGATGTCTTGTTGATTTCCATATTTGGCAATATAAGTATCAAGTGTTGTGTGATATTGTGGATACGAGTAGTTGTCACATACTGCTTAGTAGACCTTGGGAATATGATTGCAGAGCTATGCATAATTGTGTCAAGAATGTGATTACTATTGAGAAAGGTGACATGAAGCATTCCCATATTACTTTACAAAATGAAGAACTTAGTAAGAGGAACCTGAGTATTGGTAGCTGAGTTTAGTTGAAAGATTCTGAGAGGGTTAGAGATTAGCATGGTAAACAAACTTGTGCTACCTTGAGAAAGGATGTGCAAAAGCAGAGCAACCATGTGACTGTTGCTGGAAAGGATTGGAAAAAGTGGAATAAAAGGAAGAGTGTGCAAGTTGATAACTTGGAGGATATGTATGTGAAGAACCAATTTAGGATTTATGGGGTGTCTGATGCAGGAGCATGCTAGGGTAGTGTTGGCTCCCAATTTAACAGAATTTGAACAACCAAGTATGAAAGGAATGAATGTGTCTATGGGTAGCTATCTCCAATAATGGACACAATTTACCAAGAACCTGGGCCAACTATAAGGCTATACTCCTTCTGCACTTCAGGCTCTACAAAACCTAGGCAGGTGGACCTTTAGATTCTTTATATGGTACCAGTTATCAAAGCATACACTAAATCTAATATGAAGCAGATAAAACCCTTATTTCTCCTGATAACTCATGAAATAACATCAATCTATAGTAGCTAAATGCAGATCTAGGAACATCATAAGCTGAGTGAGGGCATTCTATTATAGCTCTTCAACACGAAAAGGGAAAAGTGTTTGATTAATAATGTTGATGTTCAACAAATCCTCAAACATGTAGAAGTATAACAAGTGATCCTATAACTGATCAGTGCCTTAAGAAGATGAGCCACCCAATAATGCAATGAGCTCACACCATCAGAAGAGCTCACAGTAGATTAGAGATAAATCCTGCATATAAGGGAGCAACATGCAGTTAAAGAAGAACCTGCACCAATGCAAGAGGGGGTGTCCATCAACAAGGAAGCTCCACACAACATCCAATTGCAAGAGAGAGACCTTGTAGAATAGAAAAGGAACATCATGACAAGCCAAGGAAGACGCCTTCAAAACCAGTAAACAATAAGCAAGGGCAGCCAAAAATATAGAACCCATGGATTAAGAAAGCAAGGAACCCGTAGCAATCAAGAAGGCATCCATGCCAAAGGGATCAGTTGCCCACATTTTGGGAGTGGGGGCATCCATGACAATGAGCAAGGGGTAGTACTCAGAATGAAGCCGCCTTAGACCAAGCCGCAAGTGTAAATCAAGAGGAGACAGCTTGCCATAAAGCTGTAGAAGCCGCTAGTCTCATAAAAGAGCAGACCACATGATATAGGAAGAACCCCATGCTGTAAAGAGCCAACATAGCATAACAAGGGAGCATGTGAGTAGAGGAAAAGTGCATGAAAAACCCATAAAAGGCCATTGTCCCACATTGTCCGTGGGAGGCCCTTTTTGTTTGTTTAAATCCAAATCCACACGCAATGTAGGTGTCTCAAAGACACACTTTTCATAAAGCCGCAGGCTTATATGGAGGGGCCAATGGGCTTGAGAGCCAAAATTTTGACCCGTGAAATACCAAGCTCATGCATATGAGTGTAAGGCAATTGTGAAGGTTCTTCGGTATTATGCTTGCGTAGGAGCGGAAGGTAAAAAATATCTCATCCCGATGATATGAAGAAGCAAGCCTCCTGTATGGTCAGGAAATAATTTTCAAAGGCTCCCGGTGACACGAGTAACCTCGTATGAGCGTAAAGTCGTGTAGGTGTAAAGGAGATCCGCAGAGGTCGTAAAGGCCTAGCTCGTAAGAACGTAAGGATAAATTCAAAGGCCTCTGGTGCTATGGGGAAGAAATTAAGAGAATTAATTAATATTTAAATATTAATTAATAAAAAACATCTCAATCTTGCATAGTTAGTCAGATTTTGACATGTGGCATCATAGGAATGGAGGGATGAGAAGATTTTGAAAATAAAGTAAAAGTTCAGAAAAGTTCCAACGTATGAAATGAAAAATTTGAATGAATTTGGATTTTTATATAGTTTAGAATATATACCTTTTTAAAATTTTCATTTTTAAATAAGTCATGTCTCAGAACCCTGAAATTCAAACTGCCATAACGAGGGCATTTGTTATAAAAAACAAGCAGTACAACATACCATTGGAACCAGGAGGAAGTAAATTTTCCAAATTTGGGATCAGATTATGCACAGGCCTTCATAGGTTTAGTCTATAAGAAAATTTTCAATTTTTAGAGGCATTCTCTATGCAATGACTAATTTTCATCATGAAGCATCAGAGTTTGTTACAGAGCTATTTAGAAGGTTTGGTAAAGTCTGAATGTGAAGAAAAATTAGTTCCAAAAGATTTTCTTGGCTTTTAGAAGTCAAATTTTAAACTGATTTTCAATTTTACCATAGGTAAAGATCAAGAATCAAATCAAAAATTTGTTCAATCATAGTTTTAGATATTTGATGCTTTTAGAGCCATAACTGAAAATGATTTGATTCAACATTTTGACGGAAAAGATCAGAAAGTTGTTTTGGACCTATTGAGAAGGTTTTTCCAAGTGGACAGATGGCAGTTGCATATCAGATCCGGGAATTCCATCTTCTCCTATATCTTTCATTCTTTCCTTCATTGTAGGGGTTCCAATTTTTGTGACTGAGAAACTAGTAGGTTCCAATCTTGAGTTCTCTCAGATCTGTGATACCATTCTTCAACAAATTTCTCATGTAATAAACAACAAGTGCAAAGATAATACAGGTAGTTCTAAGATGTTAGGTTGTTTCATGTTTTGATTTCATGCATTTGAATGTATAGTTTCAAGGAAATGAATACATATGAGCAGCATTTCATTAGTTTCATTCTGGTTCTTGTCTCCTATCTCAGTAATATGTAGTCTTATGTGGTCTTGGAACAAAGAGATGAGATCCATTTTCTTCCCCTTCAGGTTGTATGTCTTATATATTTTTCTATTGGAACAAAGTCCCAAGTAAATGCTTGATGTGTTTGACAGGGTTGCTAATTATCTTGAGAAGGATATTTCATAAGAATGAGGTCTTAATGAACATTGATGTCTAAATCACAAGGTGATTAGATAGATCTGATGTCTAGGTATACAAAATATGTCCTAATATCACAGATGTCTATTTTGAATTCATGAAATTACCCAATGGATTAGGCATTGATCAGTTATAGGATCACTTGTTATACTTCTGCATGTTTGAGGATTTGTTGAACATCAACATTATTAATCAAACGCTTTTCCCTTTTCATGTTGAAGAGCTATAATAGAATGCCCTCACTCAGCTTATGATGTTCCTAGATCTGCATTTAGCTACTATAGATTGATGTTATTTCATGAGTTATCAGGAGAAATAAGGGTTTTATCTGCTTCATATTAGATTTAGTGTATGCTTTGATAAATGGTGCCATATAAAGAATCTAAAGGTCCACCCGCCTAGGTTTTGTAGAGCTTGAAGTGCAGAAGGAGTATAGCCTTATAGTTGGCCCAGGTTCTTGGTAAATTGTGTCCATTATTGGAGATAGTTGCCCATAGATGCATTCTTGCCTTGCATACTTGGTTGTTCAAATTCTATTAAATCGGGAGCCAACAGGTAGTTGACAATCCTATATGTTGGAGGCATTTTGGATTTGGATTTGAGGACTCGGTCACCAAAGGAGTGGTTCTTGGACATTACCAAGTGTAGTGTTGGACAAGGAGCTCAATCGCTAAAGGTGCCAAGCAATTGGGGCATCTAGGCTATTAGTGCATTTCTTGACTTATACTATGTTGATCAACACTCACTGCAGTGCTCAATGTGTGTTGGTTGTTCGATACCTATAGCACTTGATAATGCTTATGGGAGCTCGATAATGCTTGTAGTTTTTGTTGATGCTTAATAGTGTAGCTTGTAGGATGGACTTCTTGTGGATTTTCTTAGCTGACTTAGTCATTTACTATGTATGATCATGACATGGATCAATTTGGAGATGTGTGTGGACTTATTTGGGCCTTGTATCTTTATCTTAGGTGCATTTGATGGGTGTTGTAAGATGACTAAGGTATTTTGCATTTAATATCTATTGTAAATCAACTTGTGGCTTAAATATGTATTTAGTATAAGTGTTTATTTAATTTATAACTTTTTAGTCCAACTTGTAGCTTAGTTGGGTATAAGTAGAGCGTCTTATGGAGTCTTAAATCATAATCATCCCGCATGGAGAAAAAGGAGCAATTGAGAGAGTGAAGTTTGTGAGTAGAGCTAGTAGTTGTGGCTTGGAAAACAAGGAGATTACTTAGTGGCTTACATGCATAAGTTTAGATCTTGATGGAAGTTTCTACCATATTACTTTTGGGATCTAGAGGTTGTGTTATAGATCTGGCTAGCAAGGTTTTGGGATTGGATCTTGAGGGATCTTGTAGATCTATTACTTACTCTATATTTGGCTGCAATTGGGAAGGCCTTATAGACTAGCACATTGTATGTAATCAATTATTTTATGAATATAGAGTTGAGTTTGGTATCATATCTTGTATCTTGTGTTGTGTTTTGACGTTTCAATTATGTGGTTTTTTTTTGGGGGCTAGGACATCTCCTCTCGAGATTCTCCCACCTTGTATTGCATCAAAATGTGAATGAGTCATGATCTTAACACTTTTCACAAGTTTATCAGGTATACTATATATGAGTTGTGTAAAGTTCTTAGTTTTTATGGTGGTACTACAGTAACAAAATACTTGTTAATAATGGATATGGTCATTTAGAACCCGAAGTTTGATAGTGTTTATGATTTTTTAGTGTATCCGATTGAAAATTTATATGAAGGGTTGATAGAGATACAAAGGAACCTAGGGAAGATGAATTTCTAGTTATATTCAATATTGCATCTTCCAATTTTATTTTATAATGGTCATGTAATGGATGATAAACTTATTTGATCAAAGAAGATAATTGTGGTGATATCCAATTGTGGACAAGCATGTAGAATATGAGTTGTGTTTCTTCTTGTTTCTTGTATTTTGAGATTGGATTGCTACTCCTATTATAGATTTGGATGATGTTGATAAGGAGAGATTGGATCTTGTTGTTAGAATGTTGTTGAGGCCCTACCACTTTATTCATGGTTGGCTTGTTACACAAGATTGAGGTAATTTTTAATTATTTGATGATGTCATGGCTGTTAGAGTGTATGGTTGTCCACAACCACCCCATATACTTCCAAAATTATTTTCTCTCATAATTGTATGATTGACTTGATGTGATAGTTATTTTTAGTTAATAAATAGTATTTAGAAATACATAAGTAGAAAATTTTATTTCCTGGGTTATGGAATGTATTATACTTTTTAGTTTGCATGAAAGCATTTGAATAATTAAAGACTTTCCTTTGACAATAGAAAATGGTTATCACTCTTTCTAGGATTTGTGATCTAGAAAAGTTATTAAGATAGAACTTGCAAAGATGATACCTTGGAAGAATGTTCCTTTGCATAAACCACTTGATCGGGAATATGTTAGAAATCTTCTAGGGAAAGTTGAGGTGCAAAAAAGGCAAAGAAAATGAAATGACCCAATAAGGTCTGATGAGGGTTTTATGAAAGTTTGTTGTACTTTTCTTGTTTTTTACTATGACTTGTATTATTTAAAAAGGATTTATAAAATGATTGGTAATTACAATGTAATAGTGACATAGTTTCCTAAGAAGTTTGCTTCTGCTAAAAAAAAATTTCTTGTTGAAATTGAAACTTCTAGTGAGGAAAGCATTTCAAAATATGAGGAAATTTTTAGAGATGACACATCTCCTACGAAATTTTAGGATTAAAGAGACATAAATTAAAAATTACATGCAAATATAACCAATAAAAAAAAAACCACATAGAATAGAACACAAGACAAATTTTTTTAATGTGGTTCACCCAATCCCTAGATTACATCCACCAATAGCAAGTCCAATATTCTTATTATCATGTGATTATAACTCGATTAAAATTAGTGATCCCTTACATCTCAATACCACTACAAGAAGATACAATCTCATTGTACATTATAGAATCCCTAACCCTAAGCTATTTTATACAAGATTTTTTTCACTTACAAAAGTTAGGGCTAGAATAAGTTATCCAATAAAAAAATAGACACCTTTTAAATAATAAAGTTAGTTGAGCACACCTGGGGCTCTACCTTGGGACCCCACAAGGAGCACTACCCCCAAACCCCCATAGTAAAATTTGGGGAGAAATAGCGCTAGATAAAGTAGAGAAAATTTAACCTATGAGTCTAATTAGGATCTACATAACAACATCAATCTCTAGTAAAGAAGGCCAAGGTTCAATTTCCTATTAAGGAACATGCTAAATAAAATATTACAGAGGTATTTGTTCAAGAGGATGGTAAGCATTTCAAAGACATAAGAAGAGAGTTAAGAGAAGGGAAGAAGAAAGAATAAAAAACATAAAGGGATTTTCCCTTAGATACAATGCTTGATGACGAGGTAGTTATTGTAGAAGTTGATGAAATTCAAGTTCATAGTGTGCCAAGATGACCTGCATGCAAATAAATTGTTGAAGAGAAACTAAAGAATAAGGAACAAGAGCTTGGAGCAATTCAACAAAGTGAGAAAAGATATTTCACAATAAAAAAATGAAATTTCTATGTGAATGATATGAATTTACATTGAGAGAGACCGAATATAAAGGCCTCAAGGAAGCTTGTAGAACAAGCTGAAAAGTGCTAGAAGATAAGGTTGACAACTAAGCATATGTCCACAAAAGGTGGAATATCCTTGATCAAGGTGAGAGGATAAGTATGACTAGATAGGAACAAACTCCCATGTTGTCAACAACTCATCAACTACAACTATTAAATGAATGCATTAACCCAAGTAAACTTAAGTAAAAGTATAAATAATTAATAAATAATTATTTACTCTAACACACCACCTTAAGTGCAACTTAGGGGAATGCCTTAAGCTCACAAAAACTAAGATGAAATGTAGAATGGGTCTAGGCAACAAGGCCATATTAGGTACCCATGTACAATGCAAAGAAATGCAACCTTTGAAAATGGGGAAAGAAGGAAAATCTCATCGAAAAAACCCTCCCCCCAAAAAAGGTAAGTACAAACATACTGAAAAAAAGAAGGAAGGAAGGCCTCAACAAGACCCCCCATAGACAACTTCCACTAGAAATGTTTCAAGAGACTCTCTGAAAACCATAAGTACAACTAGCCCCCCTATGAGAGATAGAAAAGATGCCAAAACCCCCCAGAATAATGAAGCCCCTGGAGAAAGAATCGAACCAATGAAACTCCAATACAGAGTAAATAAGGGAAAAAAATAAGGGAACCCTTGAATGAGAGGGAAAATTGGAAGGCTTAGCTGATGCTCAAAGGAGAAAATATGAGGATCCTAAAAGGGAATACCCAAGGTAGGTGTGATGATACTGTAATGAATGTCCACTATAGAATCCGTAACAGGTGCACTTGGAGGCTTGATGAATAGAGCTGGAGGATTAGGAAGAGCAGAAGAAGAATCTTATTAAAGAGAAAATACCTCAACTAGATTTGGTGTGGTAATCAAAATAGGGATCTCAAGAACAATATAAAGGTTCAAGTATCTTGACTGCACCACATGATGCTCTTGTGAAAGAGAAGTAGTGTGCTTCGAAAATGGAGATGGTGGGAAAAAGTGCGAGAAGGTGTAGAGACGGGTGGAAGAATCAACTATCCCTATAGTAATAAGGCCTCCTATAGCATGATCCTGAATGAAGACTGAATATACAATGAACTCAACTATCTTCCCTAATCAATTGCATGTAATTTGAGAAATTGAGAGAAGGTTGACAGACAAAGATGGAACATACAATACATCATTGAATATACCATCCTAGATGTGAACTGAACCTTTTTCAGAAATTGGTAGGGCAACATTATTCCCCATGAGAATATGAGGAACAGGAGAAGCCTCAAGAGTAGAGAAGACACCTTGAGAAGATGTCATATGGTGAGAAGCACCTGAATCTAGTATCCAAGGGACCTATGAAGAGGATGAAATGGATGCCTGTAATGCATGATCCTTTCCAAGATCTGGTGTAGATGTCAAAGATGTGGAAGAAGACTGAAAGGAAAACCCCTGTGAGATAGAAGAGGATGGAGAGGAAATAGTGCTCTTCTGAAGAAAAGCTTTCAAATTTGCAATTTATTTCTCATAGCCATCAAAACTCTTCTGAAAAAAATGTGCCTTATCATGAGATCCTTTCTAACATTAGGAACAGGTAGGAGTATGAGTCTTCTTTTTCTTCTTCTTTTCAGAAGAAGATAATGAACCAGTAGAAGGCAAAACTGATATCTGCTCTGGCTTTTGCTCCTGTGTATCCTTGGCAAGCAATGCTTGCGACTATGAACCTGAAAGTAAATCCATCTAAGTGATCTTGGACTGTTCATGAGTTAACTGATCACAAAATATCTCAAATGAAGGCATCCGATGTCTATCACCCAAGGTATCCATAGTGGAGTAGAACATGGAAGAGAAGATCTAATACTATCCCCTCAACTTTGAGAGTATAAAAAAGATACACTCATCATCTATCTTGGTTTTCCCAAATTCTTGCAAAAGTGTACACAAAGATTTGAACTTCATCAAGAAGTCCTCAATGGTGGGGAAGTCAGTGAGTGTTACAGATGTCAACTCTGCATCAAGCTGAAGTGCCTATAACTCATTCACTGTGCCAAAAAAAGACTGGAATTTGATCCAAATAGCTCATAGAGTGGTCAAACCATTTAAGTGAAACAGAAGACTATCTGAGATGTTTAGTGCAACCAATCCCATGGCCTCATCCATTTTATTCTTATGTTGAAGAACCTTAAAAGGGTGCATTAGAGTAGGTTGGTTCTCATCTAGACATGACCATAAGCCTCTTGACATGAGAAGCTTGTCATTTGTGCCTTCTAGGTGTGATAGTTGTGTGGCATAAGCCAAGTCATAGATGGATTTGACATTGAAAGAAGAAGACAGAAGAAAAAGGGTCTTATTCTAAAGAAAATTATAGAAAATAAAATGCCCCCCCGCCCTCCCCCCCCACCCCACAACATATAAAGATATCCCTCAAGTGCCACAAAAAACAACTATAAAAAATACGAAAATTGAAAAAGAACCTAGATTTTGGATGTAGAGAAGGAGGAAATAGAAGCCTCTACTTTGATGCCAAAAATTGGAGCTCAAATGAACTTGGAATGTGATGAAACTAGAACCATTGTCTCCATCTCTGAGTCAACTTTTTGGTGCTTCTTTCGGATTGGAAAAATACTTACGTATGCTCAAGTTATGGAAAAAAAACAACTGTAGCTCTAAAAGACTAGCTCACTGGAAAAATATAGTCATTGCAAAAAATTTGACGGCCGTATGGCCGTTAGAAGGACGTCATAAAAAAAAATTGACTGCCAATTTTTTGATGTTAGCATGCCTGAAAGTGATGTTAGTACACCAAAAAATGACATCAACAAGTTGGATAGGGCTGATGATGTCAGCATGATGTCATGATGGAAATGATGATGTGGCACCAAAAATTAATTACGTAAGCATCGAGAAGTGATGTAATCACCACAAAAAGCTAACATAACTCCGTCAAAAATTGACATCACTATCAGAGTGGTGACATGTGATGGAATCATTGAAGGTGGTGGCACCCGGGAGGAGAACCCAACAACATTGCTGCGTTGCCGCTAGCAGCGGTGGTGGGTTGGTGGCCCGTCGATGACAATCGGGCTTGGGCATCACTGCGGTGGCATGACTAGCTGTGGCAGCATTGGGGCTAAGTGCATGTGGTGCAGGGGTAGCACTATGATGGTGTGGGGGCACTACTGTGGCGACACCTTTTTTTTGGTTTAAATAATTTGTACAGTTTGTACGGCTAGCCTGTAGGGGCTAAAAAAATTTCTAGACACTTTGGAAGCCAAAATTGAATTTTTTTATTTGAATCTTGATTGTAACTGGCCTTTTGAACTCAATTGCAATGTCTGTTTAGGCCTAAAGTGCTCTGAAAAATCACTCTTCCCCCCAATTGAAGAAAAATGCACAAACAAACAAGGGTTTGTGTCTTCGAATTGTGACTTTAAAATCCTTCAACTAAGAAGCAATAGGGAGGCTTTGATACCATGTAGAAGTTGATGAAGGCCAACTTCATAGTGCACCAAGATCACTTGCATGCAAACAGTTTACTAAAGAGAAACTGAAGAAGAAGGAATAAGATCTTTGAGCAATTCAACAAAGTGAGAAAAGATATTTCATAATAAGAAAATGAAATTGCTATGTGAATGATATGAATTTACAATGAGAGAGAATGCATATAAAGGCCTCAAGGAAGCTTGTAGAACAAGCTGGAAAGTGGTAGAAGATAAGGTTGACAACTAAGCATACGCCCAAAAAAGGTGGAATATCCTCAATTAAGGTGAGAGGATAAGTATGACTAGATAGGAACAAACTCCCATGTTGTCAACAACTCATCAACTACAACTATTAAATAAATGCATTAACCTAAGTAAACTTAAGTAAAAGAATAAATAATTAATAAATAATTATTTACTCTAATAGTTATTTCTTATAATTTTGTTGATGATGATTTTTTCATTCATTCTGATGGATTATAAAGTTTTCTTGTGAAATTGAAGAAAAATAAGGTAAAGAAACAAATGAATCTAGATAATGATGACACTGACAAAAATGAACAAATTTTAGCTACATTGCAACAATTTGATCTAGATATTATGCAATAAATAGTTGGATAGGTGAGAGGTTTGGTGAAAGAAAGTAGTATGTTGCTTCTCCAAGGATGGGATTTTCAGTCTTCTTTTGTTGTTAATTAGATTAGGAAGCAATGATATCCTATTTTTGAATTTGATTTTTAATTTTACAAGGTGATCAAGTTTTGATCTAAAATCAAATACATTAACACTATGGACCTTGGCCCCCTCTACATAGAAGCCACATATGTTAAACATTGAAGGAGAGAGGAGGGAAAAATGAATTTTTTTAAATGTACAAAATACTACCAATAAAAAGGTTGTAGATCTATAAGGAATTTGTAGATCTAATATCCCATGTTTCTTCTCCAAATGAAATAGAGATAGAGGACTCAGAGAAAATACATCATGGGATGTATAGACATGGTTGCTCTTGCAAAGTTGTATGAAGAAGTTTCAATTATAAATATTGATTTATAGACAACTTTAGAGTATTCTAAGATGATTCCAATTATTTTTGATTAACAAGTTGATGTTTAACCTTTTCCTAGTGAGATGTTTGTTCCTAGAGATGTGAAGGTGAAATTGGAAGATTATGCTGGAAGAATTAAGAGCTTGGAGGAAGTTGTAAAGAGCAAAGGTGTTTTGTGTTAATACAAGATATTTAAAGTACAATCATAATATTATTATGAGAAAATTGGTTATTGCGCATGGACATCATGTGTTCCTAATTAAAATGGAGAAATTCTATGATGATCATGCAGTATCATTTCTTAAGAAATTATTTACATTATTATTTAGAAGATATATGTTGATGGAGAAGTTACAAAAATGTCATAATCACTATCAGTTAGTATTTTATGAGCTCACTTAGGTAGTGAAGACAGTTATTAGTGTCTACCGAGCATTCCTGTGTTTGCCTAGTCCAAAAGGTAGTGTCTACAGAGTTCATTTGGATATCAAAGGAAAGTTGTATGGAACTAGTGTTAACCAAGTTCACTCGGTTGCCAAAAGGATTTTTGTAAGTTTGTATTGTTAACCAAGCTTCTATTGGTTAGTGAAGGAAGTCGCTTCAGAGTTAATTTCTACCAAGTGAGGTTGGCTAGCGAAGGATTTTCTTATTTTGTTGTATTGAGTTTAATTGATCTATCTATTGATTCCAGCCAACTAAGGTAATGAATATTGATTATTGTAAGTTGTATTTGAATTGACTTGACAAAGTGGAAGGTATAAGTATAAGGCCAAGTTGTGATTTCAAAGAAGGAAAGTAAATGTGAAAGTGGACGTGCAAGAGGATGTGCGAATTGTGATGATGTGATTAAAGATATATTGATGAGGAAAGGAAGTGAATTTGAAGGATAAGCTAAATATCCTTGCGGTGCAACAAAGCCATATTCTATCAAGAAGGATCAAGTACAAGCTAGAATTGAGATCTAAAATCAGCAAATTAGTTGCATTCAAATCAAGTCATCTCATTTTTACTCTCTAACCATTGTAGCAATGATCTAAATCTCTTAACAGAGTTGGCTTAACAACTATTTGCAAATCCTCTAACAAGGTGGCAATTCCATTGAATTTTTCTCAAGACCTCTAAGCAGGCCACTCCTAATAGGGTGATTAAATCCTTTAATAGGGTCACACCTAACAATGTGTTTTGTAACCTTTAATAGGGTTGGCTCCTAAAAGGGCTTACTTCAAAAGAGTGAAAATCAGTAACTAGTTGCTATTGGTGGTTTTTCTCAAATTGGGTTTCCACGTTAAATCCTGGTGTCAAATGTATTCATGATATTTTCCTTTATGTGTTTGAAACCAAGTTAAAGTAATGGTAATCAAAGATAAATCTAATGGTTTGTATGCTAATCTTTTACTGAGCTAATCCAGTTACTACTGAGTTACAACATTTTGTGTGTTTACCGAGCTTCAACAATATTCAGTTACTTGTTTACATTTTGTACTGACATCAAAAGGGATTTGGGATTTATTTTTGTAGTAACTAATTCACCCCTCCCCTCTTAGTTACTCTTATATTTCCAACAATTGGTATTAGAGCATTTGGTGCTTGTAGAGAAGTTTACAAGGATCTAAGCTAAAGATCAGGATGTCTTACAAAAGAGAGATTCCCAAGTTGAAAGGAGAAAAATTTGTAGCATGGAAAGGAATTAGGTTGCAAGCATCTTGATTCTGAATATAAGACTCCCACTGGAACATTATCAATTGAAGACATTGCTAAAGAGAAGAATCATAATATCATGATGATTGATATTGCATCTACTCTTAGTTATTCTAAATTGATGAGGTAAAATATTGCAAAACTACTTTTGAAAGTGGAACAAACTGAAATATATCTATGGAGGAGATGAGAATGTAAGAAGAGCCAAAGTAGAAAGCCTTAGAGGACAATTTGATCAAATGAGAATGAGAGAAGATGAAAATGTTAAAAAATATGTGGAAAAAAATCAAGGCTAGTGTAAGTGCAATCAAAGCATCTGGAGGAGACATCAAGGAGGAAACTATTGTAAGTAAATTACTCAAAACTCTTCTTCCCATTTATGTAATTAGATTATTTGTTATTCAAGAAATGAGATGTGATCCAACTAATAAGATAGGGTTGGATGCTCTAGTTGGAAGATTAACAACTTTTGAGTTAGATAATTATGATAACTATGTTTTTGCTTCAAAGAATATTGAATCTACATTTAAAGCTAAAATCTCAATCAAAGAAAAGGGTACAAATTCAAAATTTAGTCAATCACAAAGTGGAGAAGATGGATCATTAGAAAGTTCAGGTAGTAATCTTGAAGTTGTTGAACCCCTGCTTGCAAGGAAGTATTCCAAAGGAAGAGGAAAGTACAAAGGTAAAGTTCCTTTGATCTACTTTTCTTGTGAAGAAATTGGTCACATTGTTGCTAGGTGTTCAAACAAGGAAATGAAGGATGAGAAGAAAATAAATAAGCATAAATCCAAGAAGGACTCCAAGAACTACAACAACTTCAAGGACAAAGGTAAGAAATCTTGTTTCATAGCTAAACATTATGATAATAGTGAAGATGAAATAGTTTATATTGTTGTGAAAGATGAATCTGATGATGAAAGAGACAAGATGTCACTTGTCTCTCATGTTAGCAAAAATGATATATGGATTACTAACAGTGGCTGCTCAAATCATATGACTGGTAATGAAACAAAATTTGAGCATATGGAATATTATGATGGAGGTAGTTTAAGGTTTGAAAACAATGAGCCTTGTAATATAAAAGGAAGAGGATATATCTTGTTAACTAAACAACTTGTATGCAAAAATGACTATTGGGTTGAAGGACTAAAGCATAATCTATTGAGTGTGGCACAACTGAATAACATTGGATTCAAGGTAGAATTCATGAATGGACAGGCCAAGCTACTGGATGGAAAAGGAAATCTCGTTGGTTCTAGAAAGCAAACAAAAGGTAATCTATTTTATCTTGATCTTAGTGATTGTTCATATTTTTTTCTCAAGTAGAGGAAAGATAGTTATGGCACAAAAGGCTATGTCATGTAAATTTTGACAATCTGGTTAAGATAAGCAAACATAAAAGAGTAAGAGGTATTCTTAGTTTGAAGAAGCCTGACATGGGTCTATGCAATAATTTCCAAATTGGTAAGATGGGAAAGAAAATCTTCAAAAGCAAAGACTATCAATAAGAAGTCTTAGAAATTGTTCATATAGACTTATGTGGACCTATTGGAATAGAGAGTCATAGTGGAGAAATTTTTTTCATTCTCTTTGTTGATGACTATTCTAGAATGATGACAATAATGTACCTAAAAGAAAAATCAAAAGCCTTTCAAAAATTCAAGTGGTATCTAGCAAGAGTAGAAAAAGAAACTAGAAAGAAGTTGAAATGCCTAAGATCAGACAGAGGTGGTGAATTCATCTCCCACGAATTCAAAAATTTATGCATTGAAAGAGGAATCAAAAGACAAGTATCTGCACCTAGTACACCATAGCAAAATGGTATAGTAGAAAGAAGAAATAGATCTTTCATGGATTGTGCAAGAACCCTAATGATTGAAATTTTTTTTCTCTCAAATATTGGAAAGAAGTTATCAGCACTATAGTTCACACCTTGAACAAAGTTCAGTTGAAGAAAGATTCAAACAAGACACCTTATCAGCTATGGTATGGCTACAAACCTAATGTAACTTATTTGAAGGTATTTGGCATCAAATGTTACATATTGAAAGAATCTAGAAAAGGAAAATTTGATGTAAAAGGTGATGAAGGAATATTTCTATGTTACTCCTACAAAAGTAAAGCATATGGATGTTTGAATTTTTCTACTCACAAAATTATAGAAAGTGCACATGTTAGAATTGATGAATATGCAAAAAAGAGTGAAGAAGAAAGTAACAAGGAACCTGAAGACTATAGAAAATTTGTGTACTATGAACTTGATACCCTTCCTAATCTATCTAAAAGAAAAGATGCTTCAACTCCTGAGTCCCCAAAAACTCCAATAGCTACCAAATTGCAGATAGTGCAACCTGAGCTGCAAGGGCTTGAGTCACAATCAGATGCTATTGAGTTAGTTCAAACTGAGCCTGATGGACCCGAATCATAGACAGAAGGATTTGAGCTTGAAACTAAAATTCAAGAAGAAGATGGTGGAACTCATTCAAAGACCAGGAGCCTATATTAGCAAGAAATTTTAGAAGATTCATGCACCTAATCAGATCATTGGAGACAAATTAGATGGAACTATGACAAGAAGCAAATTAAAAGGTACATGTTTACTTGTTGAATTTGAACCTAGAAGTGTTATAGATGCTCTAGAAAATGAAAGTTGGATTGAAGCAATGAATAAAGAAATAGATCAGATAAAAAAGAACAAAACTTGGACTCTTGTTCCTAGACATAAAGATAAAAATGTAATTGGTATAAAATGGGTATTCAGAAATAAGTTGAATGAAGATGGAAAGGTATCAAGAAACAAAGCAAGACTAGTATGCAAATGTTACTCTCAAGAAGGTATTGCCTATGATGAGACTTTTTCTCTTGTAGCAAGACTTAAAGGTGTTAGAACTTTGCTAGCATATGCAGTACATAGAGGATTTTTAAAGTATACCAAATGGATGTTAAATCTACATTCTTGAATGGAATTCTTGATGAGGAAGTTTATATTGAGCAACTAGAAGGTTTTGTAGATCCTAGCAAAGGAAACATGGTTTGTAAACTACACAAAGCTTTATATGGTCTTTAGCAAGCTCCTAGAGCATGGTATGAAAGACTCCATAATTACTTGGTACAAATTGATTTTCAAAGAACTAATGATAACAATAGTCTATATATCAAGGAAGGACCAAAGAAGAAGATTGTGTTAGCATAAATATTTGTTGATGATACTTTATTTACAAGAAATGATGATAAATTATGCAAAGCATTCTTAGAAGAAATGAGTAAATAATTTGAGATGTCCATGTTAGGTGAAATAAAATTCTTTATTGGATTGCAAATAGAATAGAACAAGAATGGTATCTACATCACTCAATCTAAGTATATCAAGGAGATATTGAAGAAATTTGGAATGAAAGATTCAAGACTAGTTGGAACACCTATGCCTATTGGACATAAGCTTTCCAAAAATGATGATTCTAAAGAAGTAGATAAGACCACTTGTAGATCAATGATTGGAAACTTATAATATGTAGTACACACAAGGCTTGATATTGCTCTCGTAGTTGGGATAGTGGTAAGATTCTCAACAAATCTCAAAGAAAATCACATGATGGCAATCAAGAGAATCATGAGGTATCTAAAAGGTACTGAAGACTATAGTTTATGGTACAAACTTGGAGGCAATTTGGACTTGAAATTATTTATTGATGCTGATTGGGTAGGAAGTCTTGATGATAGAAAAAGCACTAGTGGTGGAGCATTCTTTATTGGTAAAAGACTAGTATCTTGAACAAGCAAGAAGCAAAATTGTACTTCTCAATCCATAGCAGAAGAAAAATATGTAGTTGTAGTAGTTAATTGTTCTAACATTGTTTGGTTCAAACAACTATTGGAAGGAATGAAGGTAGAGATCAAAGATCCAGTTGTCATATATTGTGATAACACCAGTGCAATCAACATATCAAAGAATCTAGTAATGCATTCCAAAACAAAACACATTGCTATTAAGTATCACTTCTTAAGAGAGTTGGTGCAAGATAAAGAAGGTAGATTGGAATATGTGAATACAAAGGAATAGATTGCAAACATATTCACCAAGCCATTACCTAAGGATGAATTTTTGTATCTAAGAGGCAAGCCGAGGGTCATTCCCCTATTTGAAATTCACTAAATGAAATTTAGTGAATGCATCAACCAGAACCTATTGAAGATCAATAAGTTGATACAGAATTGACAAGAGCATATTGTAGATGAATTAGTACTTAAGATAGATTGGAATTTATAGAGTTATTGTCTTTGGCATGTGTTGTCAAAGAGGGAGAAGTTTATTGTCATATCTCTGAGAATTTTTTTTGGAACCAGAATAAAAGTTAGAAACTAGAGAAAGAGAAGTCTTCTAAAAAATGATGTATGCTGAAAGAGGGAGGATGTTCTAAATGAACTTTGTATCAGCCATTGTAGATAAAATTAATTGAAAGGAAGAGCTCATACTAATAGAGGGAGTTTTCAAATCCAAAATTTTATTGTGCTATGACATGTTGTGTTGCCATCAATGCCAAAGAGGGAGATTGTTCGATACAATTGATTAATTGTGTGTTATCTTTGATGTTGCACAAATGTCATAATCAATATTAGTCAGTATATGCTGAGCTTACTTAGGTAGTGAAGATAGTTCTTAGTGTCTACCGAGTATTCCTATGTTTGCCAAGTCTAGAAGGTAGTATCTACTGAGTTCACTCGTGTATCAAAGGAAAGTTGGATGAAACTAGTGTTAACCAAGTTCACTCAGTTGCCAAAAGGATTTTCATAAGTTTTCAGTGTTAACCAAGCTTCTATTGGTTAACAAAGGAAATCACTTCAGAGTTAGTTTCGACTGAGCAGGGTCAAGTAGCAAAGGATTTTCTTATTTTATTGTATTGAGTTTAATTAATCTATCTATTGATTCTAGCTAAGGTAATGAATATTGATTATTGTAAGTTGTATTTGAGCTAACTTGACAAAGTGGAAGGTATAAGTATAAGGTCAAGTTGTGATTTCAAAGAAGGAAAGTAAATGTGAAAGTGGAAGTGCAAGAGAATTTGCGAATTATGATGATGTGATTAAAGATCTATTGATGAGCAAAGGAAGCAAATTTGAAGGATAAGCTAAATATCCTTGTAGTGTAGTAAAGCCATATTGAATTAGGAAGGATCAAGTACAAGCTAGAACTAAGATCTAAAATTAGCAAATCAATTGCATTCAAATAAAGTCATCTCATTCTCTCTAACCATTGTAGTAGTGATCTAAATCTTTTAATAGCTATTTGTAAATCCTCTAACAAGCCGTTAATTCCATTGAATTGTTCTCAGTACCTCTAACTAGGCCACTCCTAATAGGGTGATTAAATCCTTTAACAGGGTTACACCTAATAGTGTGTTTTGTAACCTTTAACAAAGTTGTCTCCTAATAGGGCTCACTTGAGAAGAGTGAAAATCAGTAACTAGTTGCTATTGGCAATTTTTCCCAAATTGGGTTTCCATGTTAAATCTTGGTGTCAAATGTGTTCATGATATTTTTCTTTATGTGTTTGCAACTAAGTTAAAGTAATGGTAATCATAGATAACATCTAATGGTTTATATGTTAATCTTTTATCGAGCTAATCTAGTTACTACCGAGTTACAACATTTTGTGTGTTTACCGAGCTTCAACAATATTTAGTTACTTGTTTGCATTTTTTACTAACATCAAAAGTAACTAATTCACCCCTCCCCTCTTAGTTACTCCTCTTATATTTCCAATAGTGCATGGACATCATGTGTTCCTAATTAAAATGGAGAAATTCTATGATGATCATGCAATATCATTTCTTAAGACATTATTTATATTATGATTTAGTGTAATGTCCCTTCTTTAGTATGACATGGCATTGTTCGTGGATTTTCCTATTATAGACTCTCGTAGGCAGATGGGATTGATGAGAGAGTCATTTTGGCATTTATTTGGTGATTGGATGGCTTATAATGCTCTTGGAGATATTATTTTATTTATATAGGGCCTACATGTTATAATTCTAGTTAAGTTGCACTTTTTATTTTATAAAGTTATTTAATTATAAAAGTGCATTATAATGAGAACTTATAATGGATGCTTTTAGAAGTTCTTAGTAACTTCTTAGAAAAGTGAATAAATAGAGGGCTTGGCCTCTCATTTGCATATAGGGGATTTGGTAACTCAACTACATCTTCCATGAGCATTTGTGGAGCTTGATAGTCTGTAAATATTCAACATAATCCTTGAGAATGATACCTTTCAAGAGATTGCATAACTGAGGAAGTGAAAGACTTTCTGAAGGGTTGCACATTGGAAGTGGTACTCAACCATTTCATGTTGATCTTCATTGGTATATTCAGTTTGGAAAGAGATTTGATTGAGGTTTTGAGGGTTTTTGTTGCAAGAAGACTTGTGCTTTATTGATACATCAAGAGGATCAGTTCTTGGATATAAATCAGGGCATTTCTAAGGCATTTTTGATAGGTCATGTTATGTAACAACGACATACATTTTTGCTCATAACTTCCAACTGGCTAGGAGTCTGATTTTACAATTTTTGGGAGGTCATTCTACCACCATAGGTGCCCCTTTTCTTGGTATTTTCAGTAGCTAACACTCCAACAATTATTTTTGCCAAGGGTTGTACAATCTGTATAGGTACAACTGTACCTACTGGCCATACAGGGTTTGATCTGGAGTATTTTTTTGGGTGTAGCATTGTTGTTCTAGTTTCAGCATTCGACCACATCATTTTTGGTAGTAATCAAGTTCCATTTTGATTGCATTTGGTTCAAAAAATTGCAAATGTCATATTCAGATATAAGGGTTTAAAAGTTCAGTCACTGTGTAATGGTTTTGCAATAATTCAGTCATTTGTATTCAGTTAGAGCCTACTATGAAATCATAATCAGTCCATTCAATAAGGACTCTTAGTGTTGCATATTTGTAATAGTTTCAAGTGTCAATTAATTGCAAAAATCTTTGAGGTAAGTGACATCTATATTGGATGCATATCCATTGGTACTGTTTAACATCATTATTTTGTGTGGGTTTGGCATTAGCAATTTTCAATCAGTTATTTACTATCAGCAGTTTAGTTGATTATAGGCCAAGTGTTTGACAGAATTTCCATAGAACATATTTAGTTTCGTTCTAGAGCAGTACAGTTCAGATTGCATGCTAAGTGTTTGACAAAAATTCCTTACTTCAGCCTTGGTAAGTTTAGTGGTATTTTAGCAAGGATCTTTAGATTTAGAAGATATATGTTGATGGAGAAGTTGACAACTTCCATGACAAAAAAAGAAAAAAACTAAAAAGAAGTTAACTGTGGTAAATTCTTTATTTTTATTATTTAAAGGTAAAGGGTATTTTGTTAAAGGTTATATCTCCTTGTTTTTATCAATTTATGAAAAAAGTAATGGGTTGGAGCTTATGGAATGTTGGTGGGGGGGGGGGGGGGGGGGGGTGTGGGGAGTTTAATTTGGCTCTTCTGAACATTGGACCAAGTTAAACATGGATAGTGAAGTGGATGTGTCAGGTTTTAATGATGTATCAGATGTTATGTTCATCAATGAGGTAGATTTTGTTAAATTTATTTTAGATGTTCATACTATAACCAATATCAAGAGGAGAAAATCTATAATCAGTTTGAAGAATTGAAGAGGTTTAAATCACCTAGTGATAAGGAGGTTAACTAATGGGAGTTATTTCTGAATGGAAAGAAGGCCCAAATTGAATAATTTATAATGGTACTTTTTCTAACTCTTTTTGTTGTTATGATATGGAAAAAATGTTTCTAAAGAGGCATATCAACTACTTTCATAGGCATCTTCAATTTGTTATAAAATGTAAATATTTAATATGCATTTTAAAGCTTAACTGATCTGAAGATTTGAAGAAATAATGTGGTCCTTGTTCCTATTTCTAATTGTTGTTTGCATTGCTCTTGTTACCTCATCATGCTAGTTTTGGAGACTTTATTTTGATGTTATTTCTATTGTTTCTATTGTTCTATTCAAATTTTGTAATCATCAAGTGATTTGAAGCTTGTTACATCCCTTAGCTTGTAAAATTGATTCCAAGATTGCTTGATAATAACTCCCATATTTTTGTTATGTAATCAAGTGATATAAAATATAGTATAATCAAGTCATACAGTCTCTTAGATAAGAATGTATTATATTTTGATAGCTAATGAGTAAATCAAGTTGACATTATTGTCTTTGTGTTTGATTAGAATTCTTTTATGGATTGAATACAAATTCAAGATTTATCTCCAATTTGTATTTTTGTTAAACACAAATGATTTTTTTGTCTCTTGCTTTCTTCAAAGGAAATAATCAAATATGCTAAGGATAATCATTGTGAATGTTCAAGTTGAATTCAAATTTGATGATAATAGACCATAGATGTAAAGAATTGATATATAAAGCATAATTTATTTAATTTTTTATGTTGAATATGGAACAAATCTGTTATCAAGCATATTTTTCCTTTTAGTGACCCTTGACCCCAATGGATTAGACATTTCTCATAATTTATAAACAATGCTGTATGTTGGAACATCTAAAAATTTATAAAAGTGTTTTTTATCTATTTGTTTGATAAATTATCTTGTGATTACTTAGTACAAGTATGTTGTTATGAAAAGAATCCATAGTTTTCCATTTGTTGAAAGAGTTGTGAAGAGTTATTTGGTTATGTAGATGAGATATAGGTATACTTGCCTGAGTCTTATAGAGCTAAAAGTGTAGAAGGTTTTGCAGCCTTGTTAGTGTTGAGACTTCTATGTCCTTGATTTGTTGATAATGAATTAATTTGTCTCATTATTTCTTAGTTAATCATATTGAAGTTTGATTTAACTTTTAGAATTAATGATAACAAGAAAAAAATCAACATCTTGAACAAAGACCAATAGTGAAAATAAGATACAAATGTCCTAAATGTTCATTGATGTATTTCATATTTCTTGATTGTTCTATCCAAATAATTATTATATCACAAACTAGAGATGACACATATTGAAGTTATATATTCAGATATGTCTCAAAGTAAAGTATGTGGTGTTATTGTAAAAGAAAAATCAAATTAGCTACAAATTGATATTACTAAAAAATAAGCTCAAAACAATCCTCTCTTGCCTTAAAAATCCTCTTAGACTCTTAAAAATCTTTCTTAAGAGTGCAAAAATAAATTTAGTTCATCTTTTAAAAGAAATAATAACTACCATGCCACTGTGAAAAGAAGTCCACATTAGATCTATCAAATAGTAGTTTTGCATGCAACCTCACATGATAACTATGAGTTCTTGCTAGTGTACAACATGTCATGATTCATTTTTATTTTTAGAGACCATCACAACCAATCATGTTGTGCAACGAATATTTTCTCTAATGGTAGAAAAATAGTGTGTTACATGATTCAATTTTTGATTGGATTCAATGTTTAAACAAATACATAAACTTTAAAACACTTCTTAATGAATCTTGATATCTGTGAACATAGATATTCATCAACACTTGGAGCCTTTTCTTTTTTCACTTTGTTAATTTCCTTATTCAAGGGTTTGTATTCAACTAGGAACAAGATTGGTAAAATTAGCTAGAACTTGAACTAATTGAACTTTTGACGTTTGGGGTGTTCTTGGAACATTGAAACCTTTAACACTTTTGTTGTCTTGTCCTTACTTTATCACTATTTTTCATTAATAGTTGTTAACTTTTCCTTCATTAGTTAGAACCTATTCTAACTCTAATATGGTTTATACTTAGCCAATTAACTTGAAATTTTTCCAAATTAGAATTGAAGGCATTAACTCCCCTTCATTTTGATACTTTGATGACTTACGAAATCTTGCCTACTTATTCCTATTTTGTGCTATTCCCTTTCACATTTTGGTACCAAGAGTGGTTCCAAGGACCATTTTAGTGTTGATTGTGGGTTCTAAACTTGTCAAAAACTAACAAAGGTTTTAAAACTTTATGTTGAGAATCTTTGAACAATTAGATATATTTCACAAAAAAATACACCTTTTCTCACTTTTGTTCATTTGTTTGTTATATATTTCTTGGATTTTTTCAGATCCTATATTATAAGAAATAAGTCCTCTTAATATATGAGTTGTTTTATCATCACAATAAAATTCTCATACAATTTCTCTATTTCTCACTTCCATAATCTATTCTTTATATATTTTTAGGAATTTTCATATCCTATATTATAGGAAACAACTCCTCTTAATATATTGTTTCTTTTAAGAACTCAAAGAAGCATACAAATAGTTGTAGGTATATGAATGATTACTGGGGGTGGGGAGGGGTGAATTACTAATTACCAACCCAATCAAACTTATAGGCCTAATTAAACTTAATCAAATAGTTTCACCGATTAGAGAGTCTTTAACCTATAATTGTATTATTGGTTTAAGTAATCAATTAACATGCAACACATGAAATAAAATCCACACAATAATAACTCAATTTACCTTGTGGAAACCTAGTTAGGTTAAAATCAATGGTATGAGAATGATGTCCACAAATATTTATATTCTTCTAGAATATGCCCCAGTAAGGATCTTGCCCATTTAAGGTTTATAAAAGCGCCATTAAATGCTACCCAACTAAGGGATTTCCCCAGAGACATGTTAAAGTATTTACCTTCTTAGAGTATTTTAGACACTCTTTTGAGAATCCCACCTAGTTAGATGATTTTATAATAGACCTATTAGGGAAAACTGACTAGGGATTTTACAAACAACTAGACAAGATTTTATAATGCTTTCCTCATAGAAAATCAAGTCTCTCCAGTTAACTATATCTTATGATTCTAATATTAAATCTTATGATGAAAGTAATATAAAATACAATTGAAGGGTACCTTGAGCCTTAAAGAACTATTGATTATTATTACTATGAAATCCCTTACTCGAGTTACTATGTCAAAATCAAAGGCCAGTAGGAAGAAAGTTTGGAAGTTGAAGAAGTGATAGACTTGGATTTGAAAGAAGAGAAGGATCAACAACCTCAATCCATGGATTCATGAATACACTTTTGGATTCATATGCAATGGCCATGGTTAGTACTACCCTTGCTAAACCCTATAGTGACACAACTTTAGCAAAAGGCACTCCTACTTGGTTAAACACCAACATTAGTAAGAAAATGAGCATAGTCCCTATGTCAATTCCAATTGGTGATATGGTGAGAAAGTACACCAATAAAGAGTAGAAACCTAAGAAATTGAAGACCAAGTCCATGATTAAGGTTGATTTTAAGACATGGAATTGGATAGCTAAAGTGGCTAAGCCTAAAATACAAGAAGAAATTGTAGATCCTTCCATTGATGACTTTACTATAGAAAAGGTTGCTCTTAGCATTGCTAACATAACACATAAACTAATAATAATCACTTTGATCTCCCTTCTAATAAGATGTTGACTAGGCCTTAGAAGGATGGTAAAGAAAAGAAAGAAATGAAGTAGATAACTAGAGCCTTGGTCACCTACATTGATGATTTCAACAATTCAATCCTCAATTTCGGAGGCACTAAAATCCTTAGATCTAACTCCCCATGATAAATAGAAGATGCTCAATCAAATATAGAGTGTAAAATGTTAGATGGTGTCTTTGATGAATAGGTTTGTGATATAATTAAGGATAGTGAGCAATGCATTCTTAATTCTTGTTAGTGAACAGATTGTCCTTCAAGAGAATATGTGGAAATCCGACCCTGAATGCCCAAGTGAGAGGACAAACTAGCACCAACAGTTGGATAGGTTATCATGGATTGATAACCTTCCTTTGAATTTTTATTGGGTACAACTCCCTGTGCAAGATTTACAATGAATTAAATGTGAGTGCTTTTACCATAAAGCATGAAAGGATACCAAGCATCTATCTGTAAATATGAAATAGATGCAAAACTTAAGGATTGAAAAGAAAGGAAACATAATACAATAGATTACACAAAGTTAATTTGTTGTACACTGTATCATGTAACAAGGATGAATTGTGTCTTTCATCTTCTTGAAATAATTAAAATCAGAGCCTTGTAAGATATTAAGAAATGACAACATAATAAAAGAACAATGACATCAGACTATAATTTTCAGAGAAAACTGAAAATGACTCAAAGTTTGAATTCAGTGGAAGGAAAAGCACATTGTAATCAAACTTAAATGCATTTCACCTCCAGTCTCCCTTCCCTGACTGTAAAGATCAAAAAGCTTCTTTCACACATTACAATCCAACCATCATTTAAACCAAACAAAAATTCTTCTACCATATTACATCAAACATCAAAAGACTGTAACCCTCTCTCAGCTACAAAGTTCTAAAAAAGAGGCATAAAAGCTCATACTCTGTATCTCTCTATCCCTCAAGAAGATGAAACTGTTCTGTCAAAATTTTCTCCTTCCTTGCCTAAAGCCCAAAGTCTGCAGTTTTTGGAAGCTGGAAGAATTCAGAACCCCTCCTTATTTAATGCTTTCATCATTTATAGAATTTGGTGGCTGACTATTCAGTTTCTATAACTAATTCTTGGAAATCTTTTCCTCTTTCCCTTTCTTTTTCTCTCACCCTTTAATACGTTCACAAGGTTTAATTTACAATGTAATACTCTATTACCAATTCCCTTTTGCATCGTATTGGTTTCTTTTTGTGCAATAGATAATCAACTTTGAATTTGTACTTGGGTAAGAAATGGGTAATGACACCTGTTTAAAGGAATCTCTGCATTTTACATATTCACCTCCACATGTCATTACTTGGCATCATTATCTTTTTTCTCCACTCTATTTTCGAGTTCTTATAGCTTTTATTGGTTCCATATTGGTTAAAAAGTAAGCCTATCCTACCGTATCAGATGTTGTGGAATCCAGTGTCTTCTCTGCAATGGGAGAACCTGCAGGTTCCAACACTATTTTTCCACGATGGGAGTGCTCAGCTACCAGTTTTATCTATGAATCCACATTTTAAATATTTGATTGTTCTTTCAAAATTGCTCGGGCTTTTCCAATAGCCATGCAGCTTGGGTTATTCACCATCGACAAAGTAGTGCTTCAATGGTGACAAGCGGATTGCTTGATAGAATGCTTGTTCATTACCCATATCGATTATTATATCTCTGCATAAGATGGAATGCCATGGGTTGTATTATCTCTTGACAATCACCTCAAAACTTGTGGCTCTCTTTTCATGCTAGTATCTGACTCTCTATTTAGAAAATTATATATTATCCTCTCATGGATTCATGTGAGCTTGTGAGTCACCTCTGATTATCATCCTGATGCATATGAGTGTGGGTGTATGAACATGAATCCCTTTACTTTGCTTGGGTTTGAATTGAATTTAACAGGCTCTGTGATTGATTCCATAAATCGCTTTCTTCAATACCCTATTCAAAGAAATGCTTAAGAACATTCACCAAATCATTTTATAATGGACACATCCTTAGCCATCCATATTTTAAAGATACCCATACCCGATTACCATTATGAGCTTATATGCCCTCGAGCTGGAGATGATGAGTTTGAAGACAAGTATAAATTGTGACACATGTATGGGCTTGGATTATGGTCCAATACATGCTAGATTGTGGATGGAAATAATCACAATGTTGTTGTTGGTTCTAAACTTGAAGAAGAACCTGTGCTGTATCACGACTCCAAACATTTCATCAGACGTGCTATATGTGCTGCCCAAGCTATGTGTATGACCATGAATTCTCTTCAAAATCGTGCACCATGCACTCCATTGGCTCTAAAAACCTTCATGTGCATAAGGTGGAATAAGACCTTCATACACAGACCCAAACTCATGTTCTCCCCTTCTAAGCATTATGCCCAATATTCTTTATCGGCATGGAGATTAGGAGTAGTAGTATCACCCGTAGAAGCTGCAACAGAATGTGTATCCTCCAATTATTTAACCTTCTCAAGGTATTCAACACATTGAAATGCATGATGTTGAATAGCTGATGTCACAAGTATATTGGGAAGTTTGGCTTGTGATGTCAAAATTCGCCACTATACATGCAGCCCGGTCATTATTACAAACAAAAGCTCTCGCAACAATGACTCGAGTTTGAATCTTAAATTTTGCACCGCACACTCCATAGGCATTTGAATTTTATGGAAGTATGAGGGAAAGCATACTAGTGAACGCTTTTTGTTTCCTTCTTCATATGTGGCAACCAATCAACTCATTGAGCATGGGAATCAAAGATGGAGGATAATCGATACATCCTAAAATACTGACTACCTCTTATAATTTGTATCTATCCTTTTAACTGATAATTTTGAATCCAGTTTTATCAGTAATTTTCCATTTTAAACTGAAACTCTTACTCCAAAAAGCTGACACTTCCTCACATGGGGCTTGAATTCATGTTCCCATTTCAAATTCAACATTTAGATCTGAACTCTGCTTTAGCATTTCCATCCCTGAAATTTTGTTGAATCTGTGTTTGGATCACAACCTTGAGTTTGCAATATGGGACTTCAAACTTCAAAACTTTGACCCCTGAGCCTGTGCATATTTTTATCTAAACTGAACCATTTATAACTGAAATCTCGAGCCATATGTCTGCTTCTTTGATCATTAAAGATTGAGTTGATATACCCAGACAAAACTTGATAAATTTGATGAAGCTTTCTTGCGAAATCTGAATCTGAACTTAATAGTCTCTATACTCCTGCATTGGATCATCGAACTTGAAGACATTAAGCCTGAATGTTGTTTCTGAATTTGCATGTCAAAATACTAAACCACTTCAAACTTCTGAACCACTTCGAACCACTTTGAACTAAAGTTCAAAGTACTTCGAAGCGGTTCAAGCTCTAAGACTGAAAGTTTTAAAATTGAGACCACCTTGGGTACTAACAATTCTATGATTTTCTATAATGATCTCATAGAGATACTCATCGAAGGCAAAACATCACTATCAATGTTGGAGAATGAAGAAGAGAAGTGGATTGAAGTTTCTTTGTGAATCTATGCAATTTGAAGGTATGGTGTAACAAAATTCTTATCAGAAAAACCCCTAAAAGATGTAGAGAAAGCTTAATTACCCATTTTCAAAAAGGACATAGACATGAGGAATACTATAACCAATGTTGAATGCTAAGACTTCATGGAATAGAGAAAGAGCTATAGAATTTGGCTAAACATATGGATAGTATATGAAATACATTAGTGGTAGCTATATTAGGCATGATAGCACTATGTAACATGACATGGATACAATGGTTAGGGCATTCAATAAAATAACTAGTGAACTAAAGGAGGAGAGGACCCCTACGGTGGAACACTTCTCAAAGTTGGAAAAGGTTGAGATTATGCTCTTTTTTCTTAATGACTAGTTATCTATGCACACAGAGGCTTAGGGAAATTAAATGGGAGGACAACTAGAAATAGAGGATGTTGTCCATAAAAGGACCAAACCTTTCCTTCACTCAATAATTTATAAAAGCCTATAGGGAGTGGAAAATGGAGCAAAATGAAAGGGTGAAGTTTGGAGGAACGACAAGCAACAAGTTACCACATGTGGCTTAGTTATAATTTTTCCTATTGTTAATGAACCTCTTCTAAAATTGGGGATGTTTATCCCATAGTTATTAAGTTTAATTTTTAAAACTAGTTATTTTGACTTGTTTACAAGTATTTTAAAATTAGTTGTGGTTAAACTTTGATATTTATACTAGGATGAAACAATTTTTAGGGTACAAATTTTGGATTTTAAACCTCTATTAGTAATACAATATGTGGGGCTATAGGTATTCTGGAGTTAACCTAGGAAAACCTTGATCTGTGAATGAAAGTATTTTGGACTGATCAAAAGTAATATAAATCAATGTATTTTTATCTTGGTTATATCTTCCTATTTAATGAATAAAACTTTTTGATAAACTTAGTTACTTCCTGATTTGTGTGGATGGATATAAATTTTTTTTTGTATTTCTAATTGAGGATTACTTGGTTATTAATTGGAGCGATAGATGTTTATAGGAGACTATGATTTCCTGTGCAATCTTTATTGTCAAAATTATATTTCATGGAGTCAAAACATATTGATGGTTGGATGCATTAAGCCTTATGTGCTTTTTGGTAAAAAGTATACTTGAATGTTAGTGTAGTTTGATTCATTAGAAATATGACCAGGGAGTTGTACCTTGTAAAATTTAGAGGGAAACAAATATGATTTTTTGCCCAACTATTTTTCGCAGATAGGTTTCTTAAAAGGGCATGAGTCATTGATTTCATAGTATAAATTTTATAAAAAACATTCGTTAGCCAACATAATTTTGGCTCCTCTATGGGGATTCAAACAAGAGAGTAATTGAGATCAACATTGCATGATGAAATATAATGGTCTAACTACATGAAAATTTGTTCTTAGTTCTTCAACCTAATCATGGCTTTCAAGATACCCAAGAGGATATTATATCATACTTAAACATATTAGCTTGGAATGTTGAGGTAAAGTACTCAACAATACCACCAAGTTAATCACATCTTGGAGGAAGAGAAGAAATTTGGTGAGCTTTTAGAAGATCTTTTATTGGGCAGAATGTGGTAGTTGTAGAAAGAATTGTTGCTATGCCTAAAAGAAATAGATAAGATATTGGGCACATTCAAGATCAAGTAAACATGAATCAATAAACTAGCTATCAAGAGAGACATTGGGGGAGATAGAGGTATATGCTTGGTTGACAAAGATTTTGAGGCTCCTAAGAAGCATTGATTTGAACCTAAAATTCCCACAAGAACAAGAAATACCAAATAAAGTAGTAAGCCCTTTTCACCACCTAAAATTTTCATTTCAGTCATATCATTCTAAAATTTGAATATAATTTTACCATAATATCTTCTTGCATCAACTTGTAACCCTTGAATATCATTTTACTCACAATGGTGCAAAATTGACCATGGAGAGTCATTGTTGGTCCCTCAAACCTGGGGAAATTTTAAGAAGCTGATAGCATCACCCTAGATATCCACCTTGCACAAATGCTTCTAGGTCCTCATTTAGGTCTTTACATGTTCTTAACTCTCCAAGAATCACTTCTCCAATACTAGAAAAAATTAACTTTGAAGACTACTCTCCTAGGATGTTCTACCAAGTTCAAAATGCATTCACTTTCACCCTTATTCTTCTTAGTGCCATTTACAAAGTCAAACCTCCATGTCTTGTGGAGAATCTTACATGAGTGTCGAGGTCTTGAAATGAAACTTAGTTCTTTGTACAAAGTTCAAGAAGTTTTCACCCTTAGTCTTTTTTTTCTTATTGATCTCCTAGTTTCTTCAATAAGGCCTTGTAGCCTTTCTAGGCCTATTGACCCTACATGTATCTTCGGCACAAAGGTTGAAAGAAGTATGAAGTATTGTCATTTATGGAAAAAGTATTTGGTTGGAAAAATATGTGACAACTAATTAAAGGAAGAAGAAAAAAAAGGAAGCCAATGGTTATCGGTTAAGGGAAACACTGACATACACTCTGGCACATCCATGCTAGCATAAGTAGTCAACAATGATTAATAGTTGATATGAATCATCAACATAATGAGTCACTAGTGATGTGATGGGAGTTAATAATGAAATAGTGGAAGCAAGAAAGGATGAAGGCTACCATTAGTTCATAGAAAGACTGATAGGGCTGCCAGTCTAGACCTTAGATGTAGGGATCCTGGGTTCCCTATGAACAAAGTATGCATGGAATTTAGAATTTGAATTAAATAATGAACATGATAATCTAGTCATGGGTAATTGTGCCCTAACACAAAATAAATAATATAAACAACTAAATTGAACATAGTTGAAAGAGGTTAAAAGCTGTTGCCACCACAAGAAGAGAAGAAGAGAATAGATAACAAAGAGCCCATCAAGAAGCAAACAAGCAGAAGTAGTAGTTGTAGAGGAAGAAGAGATAATGACCAGTTATTGTAGAAAACCAAAGGGAAAAGTGAGAACAAAAGACTCACCAAAAAAGTAAAAAGATCAGTGCATCTTTGAAGATATGAAGCAAAGATCTACATGACAAGACAATGCTGCATTTGAAGTGATCTGAATTAAGAATACAAGCTATAATAACTGGTGTAGAACCTATGGTATTATGATTTGTTAAAAATAGTAGAAAATCAACAATATATTTCTACACGCCAAAAATAAATCTATTGAATTCAAAAGTTGAGTTAATACAAGTTTGATGGATCCCAAGGGTCACCACTACCTCTTGGAAATAAAAATGAAGACTCCACAAGCTCTTTAATTACAAAATAAAATCTAAAAATTGCTAAAACTATGAAAATTTATATAAAAAATTATGTCTACTCATAGAAGTTGTAACTTTCTTCTCTTAGCTCAATATCATGAACTTTCAGAGCTTTTGGAAAGCTCTTCAAAAGTTCTATATTTAGTGCTCAAAAGTTTAAGCCTAACACTACATCTTCTAGTCATTGTTGAAGCCCAAAAATTCCTTGAAGACCTCAAAAAATGAAAAATACTAAAACATAGAAAAACTAAATAAAAAATATTTTGGTATTTTTCCATTTACGCTTGAGCCAACATCCTTTGCATATTCCTGAACTATGTTCTGATCATTCCTTTTGGCTTGAGAGGAGATTGTTGATGTCTAAGCCTATGTTGTTGATTAGTGTCCAAACATTTAGTCATTTACTAGGAAATATTACAAGGTCATCACTATGACCAATTTATCTAGTAAAGGTCAAGCATACAATACTTATACCAAGGAGGATAGTGATTGTCGAGTATTCAGTAGCAACCAAGTAGATGAAAAGGTAGAGCAATATAGTTGAGATTGAGCATGTTGATAAGTTACTAAGTGCTAGGAAAATATGTATATAGAAGTTGAGTAACAACATGAAGAAGTTTACTTGACTGAGCATCAGAGCATTCAAGTGCCGAGTAGTATAGTTTTGACATATAAGTTGGTAATGACACAAACACATATGTAAATTGTTTTGGTTAACTTTTATATGATATTTAATATTTGAAGAGCCAACTAAGGAGTTAATCATGTGTCATTACAAAAGGAAATAATCCCAAGGTGTGCAATTCAACTGATCATAAAATAGAATAGAAACAACAAAATATGATGAAGTGAAAGTCGTCGATCAAGATCTAGAACTTTCACAGAACATCTATTTAAGGAGGATTCTAACCCTAGAATTGTATGTATGGAGAATAAAGTAGAGAGAAGGAAAAATATCCTTATATGCATGTGAAGGAGTGAACACAAAATTTTAAAGGCAAAGTAGATGGAGAGAAATCAAAGTAGTGAAGGATTGAATAGAGTTATCAGATCAGAAGATCAAATCAAAGATACAACAAAGAGGAGACCCATGATCAACTTGCAGAGAAAATTGAGAATCAAGTGTTGAATCAATTATTGTTAATTGAGACAAGGGAAATCTCTTAACAAAGTGGTCTTAATAGGTCTATGTAAACCTCCTAATAGAGTCCTTACTTCATTGTGAGTGTAAAATCCTTTAATAAGGTCAGACCTAATAGTCTTTTAAGATTTTAACAGGGCAAACCCCTCATAGGGTAGACCATATCTTGATCAAACATTGTAACCTTAACAAGTTAAATTTATTGGTGTAACATAGAAGATTTGTGGGTTTCATCCCCATCCCAGTTTTACCTTCATCTTGAAGTGTTTTTGGGTAACCAAATCATTGTGTTATGTGTTGAACTTTTTATGGATGTGATGTATTTCATTTATGTTTTAGCATTTTAATTTTAATGGTAGCTTTATGAGATGAATTAGATGTGGATTTATGTTATTGGTTTTTGATGAAGCATTCTCCCCTTAAAACAACAACAAATTTGAGAACAAAATATGGACTTCTTATTTGCACTGCAAGTGTGGAATTACAAAATTCACAAGTACAATATGCTAACCCACATGGGCACCTTTATTACAGTAATCTGTAGGACAAAGTTGCGAACTACCACCTATAGCTATCCTAGTTAGTGTGTGGGCCTTTCTTAAATAGGTAATTTCATGCTGCCTGGGTAGGTTCTAGACATTAAAATTTAATACCTAAGGCCGATAGATCCTAACAATACATATAGAGTTGGCCAAATATATCTTTGACAATTATTTTAGATATTTTGAGTAGCCCAACTTTGAAAGGCCATTACTCTTGAACTATTGCTCCGATTGGCTATTATTATCACTTTTTAAAAATGCCAGCTCCTAATCTACAGGCTTGAAATGGCACAAATGCCCGTCTACCGAGCTTTCAGATCTCATCAAGGCACTCTAAGGTCTCCAACAGTGAGCCTAAATATTTTTCTACAAATTTTTCCATTGAAAATCTGTAATAACTTCTTTGATACTTAAGCTGGAACAATGGATTTTTATAATAGGCTTATAACTCTAAAATGAACCTTCTTGTAAAAAATGAGAACATTCCGAGCTCATATGACAAACTTACTAAAAATAACAAGTTTCCATAAATAGTAAGCACCTTGTCTACTAGTCCTTATTAAAATAGAAAAGATTGAAAATAAAATATTTTTGGGTGATGCAAGATTTCTCTTACACCCAAGATGCTCTTGCATCAAACACCTGGGGTAATTTGAGAAGTAGCTCCATCATGTCTCAGGTGTTTAGAGAAAAACCAAGTCAGTTAATCTTCTCCTTTGTTAGCCATGATGAATCCTCTACTGGCCTCCCTTTCCATTTGACTAGATATTCCCCATAAGTTATGTTCCTAGTACTTTTGCCAATACGACTGTCTAGTATCTCCTCAATCTCTTTTGTAGCCAAACTAGCTACTTGTGCTTTTGCAACTTCATTTCCATCACCTCCTTCATAATACTATGTCAAATTTAAAATATTAAATACTAGTGAAATATTCAATTCAACATTTCTAGAATCATGCCTTTTCACTATCTTGCACGATCCAAACTTCTTCATCTTTAGCTTATTATATGTACCCATTGAAAAATGTGTAGTGCCCACTTATAGTTTGCTTTTCCATTATATTTACCAAACTCATTTATGCCTATTCAATGCATGTGTTAGTTTCAAAGAGATTGGATTTATAATTATGACATTATTTCATGACTTGGATTACATGTATAGCAATAAAGAATTATTTAGTTTATTATATTTCACACGTTGATTGTTGATTATGATTACTAGTGTATTAATAATGCTTTAATAGTTCTTATTTAATAAAGGTGGTTGCTTTCAAGATGATGTCAAATGATGAGTTTTCATGTTTGAATATGTTTTGATTTATATCCAAAATTTATTATAGTGCTTACTCCATACTTGCATGTGTATGGTGTGCGTGTTTGTTTTACTTTTCTGCTTGTCATGTTTGATGTAGTTAAGGCAGGGAGTCATAGTCACCTGCTAGTCAGGATCTACATAATGTACCACTCCCTGCCATTGCTTGTTTAGTTTAGACATATTTATATACATGTACATGGTCATCTTTTATGTAAAATGTAGGTACCGGGCATCGACTTCCCTAAATTGCCAGGATGAGCATGCCCTATCACAATAACTCAATGGTAAGAATGGGGAGATAATATGCAGGTCCACTCCTAGCCATAGCCTAAATACTTGTCTTGCAAGGAGGACTTGTAACTGACTTTCCACCCTTTTAAAAATTTGTGAATTTATCTTTGTCTGTGTTGTTTGATTTTAAATTTTGGTATGTTTTGGTAATGTTGCTTTTATGTGGATTTCCCTATGTGATTTATTTGGTAAATGATTTAATTATAATATTTGGGTTAATCATATAATTAAATATTATTTGATTAAAAAAAAAATATTAAAGTATGAGAATATTTAATTAATTAAAGAATTAATTAAATATGTGCTTTAATTTAAGTCTTAATTTAGAAGTCTAAATTTAGAAAATTGATTAAAGAGAAATTAGAATATGATGATATTTAATTAATTATAAATTAATTAAATATGTACTTTAGTTTAAAAGAATTTTATTTAAAAGGTTAATTTAGGAAGTTGGACAAAAAGACAATTAAAATATTAAAATATTAAAGATTTAATATTGCTTTATTGTAATGATTTATTTAATAATAATTAAATTAGAGTTGTATTTAAACAATGAGCTTAGATTATTATTATTAGTTTAAATAGTAAAATATGCTTTACTTAGTGCTTGCAATAATTAATAAACTGGAGGAAAATAAAATATAAAAGAATAAAATTTAAAGATAAAGTTATAGTTCTAATTGTGGCGTAGTTATATTTGTTTAATTTAATGATCATTATTTAAGAGTTTTATTTTAATAATAAACTCTAAATAATGTTATTAAATAAATTAATAAATATATTATAAAAAATACAAAATTAATTAAAGAGAGAAAGCTAATTATTTAAATTAAGATATTTTGTAATTAAATATCTAAAAGAATTGTGCATGAAAAGGTAAAAGGTAATATAGTAATAAACAATAATTGATCAGTGTGTTCCCTCTCGTTATTGCACAATTAGAGCTCCAATTTAGGGGAGAACTCTTTATCAAAGGTCTAGAGTTCATTTTGCATTTACACAGGTTTTAGAGAGAAAAATTCAGAATTAGATAAAAAATAATTGTTGAAAGTTTCAAAGGGTTTGGATTTGCATGCATTCACAAATTGTCTCAAATTTAAGCTGTGGTTTTGAGGTAGAGTTTGAAAACCCATTGTAGAATTTTATTGAAAGATCTATCTACTTCGTGTTTTTTTGGATGTTTCCATATTGCTTATTAATTTATTGTATTGATTGTTGTATAAGGAATTATGTTGTAGATTTTGAAAAGGAAAACTTATTAATCAAGAAAACTTGATTGAGAAAAATTATAAAAAAACCATAGAAACTTATTATGACTGTATTTTTATAAACCCCTTTCTAATATAACAAAAAAATTTATTATTAAAAATTGGAAGAAAGCAATAAGTTGAACAATTAGGGCTTCAACTTTAAATTTGTCATTAGAACTATATGATTATCATGAATTTTCTAAATATAGATAAATTTTTTTTTTGTATCCAAAATAATTTAATTGTAATATTTATTTGGAAAACAAAAGATTAATTGAGAGGAAAACACATTATAACTAAACATATACATGCATGTGAAAACAAATATGCTAAAAATAGAAAGCTAAGTATAGTAAGTTTACATGCACGTGAAAACAAATATGTTAAAAATAGAAAGCTAAATATAGTAAGGTTACATGCATCTAAAAACAAATATGTTAAAAATAGAAAACTAAGTATAATATGCTTGCATGATTTGAGAGATCAAAGACATGTGAAAATACTAATTGCATGTTTATTTTTATTCTATAGAAATATAATTTAATTTTCAAATTTATTTATTTAAAAATAAAAATAAAAATAATTCATTAATTTCTAAATGAAATAAATATTATTCATTTAGTTATAACGTGAATGTTAGTATTAGTGATTATTTAAGTTTAATTAAACTCTTAATTGCATATAAATGATTTTATAATTATTAATGCAAGAGGAGTTAATAAATAAATATTTAAAATTTTATTATTTTTTAAGAGAAGTTGTGGTAGAGTTCACTTTGTAATCATTTAGTTAATAACTACGTGACTTTATGAGAGAAATTATAAATAATTAAATTAAATTAATAATTCCATCTCTAGTTGCATTATGAATTAAAGGAAAAGTAAATATTAATATTGAATTTAAATAGAAGTCAAATTAATAGTTTAGAGATGAAATTGATATTAGTATTTAATCTAGTAATATATATTTATGTTATTAATTAAATTATTTATGATTTAAGATTATTTAAATTAATAACATGATCATATTGCATGATATTTAATATGCACAAAAAGATTGGATATTTAAATACTTATTATTTTCAATAAGTATATTAGCATAACAATTTATATTAACATGTATATTCTTACTTTATCTCTAAACACATCCTTATGACCCAAACTAAACAAGAGAAATTGGTAGAATTAAATCATGTGGCTGAAAACTTTGTGTTTTCTAATATTCTATTTATAGTCTTGTGATGTTTATTTTCTTGATAGTTTTTCCTTGTGGATTGTTTAGTTGGTCAAGTTAGGATGTGCACTAGAGGAGTTTTTTGAGATTTCTTTTATGATTATTTGATTGGATTTCATGATGAACTATATGATTTGAATTGAGATTTATGTTTTATGAGTTTTATCTTATTGAGCATTTATGAAAACTTGAGTTTCAAGAACCAATGTTATCTTTTTGGGTTGCCTATTAAGGAACCAACTATTAGCATTATATTGTATTTGTTGTTCTGAATGATTACCGAGTTCATCACTCAGTCTACAATGTATACCAAGCATTTAGTGGTTACTTTGTAAGTTCATCACTGAAGTAGTTCATACCGAGCATTCCTGAAGCTACCGAGTGAGTGTGCAATCAAGCAGTTCATACCGAGCATTCATGAAGCTATCGAGTGGGTGTACAACCCAGTAGTATCTATCGAGCATACAATGTTTACTGAGCTTCATAGTATTTACTGAGTGATGGAAGCCCAATGTTTATCGAGTAATGAAAGTGTAGTGTTTACCGAGTGAAAGCAAGGTAAACAAAGGATTCAATTTTTACCGAGTGATACTATATCTACCGAGTCTCCAATGGTTACCAAGTTCCAAGCTACATTGTGTGATTAGTATGGACCGAGCCTTCACTTCTACCGAGTGCATGACGATGCCGAGTAATGAAGTGGACATCGAGTATCAGAAGGTTACCAAGTCAGTTTGAAGAACCCGAGTTTTCTACTGTTTGGCCGACTCAGTAATATTTTGTTCACTTGTGTTTTGGCCAACCTTGCAATTGTAATTATTGGAATGGTATATATGTAATGTATTATATCATTTACAAGGTATGCAAGTAAGTATCAAGATGGACATGTAATATTTTGAGGTGAATAAATGCGAATTAGCAGCAGAGCAAAATATTCAACAAGGTCTACAAGGAGCAGTAAAGATTCATCAGTCACAAGAGGTGATCTGTACTTCAAGGATCTAATTAGCAATCAGGTTGTAAGTAGATCCATTGTTTCATCCTAACAGGTGAATCAGTTTTGAAAATCCTTTAACATGGTAGACTTAATAGTCTTTGTATAAATCTCCTAACAGAGTGCATACTTCAGTGTATGTTTGTATAATCCTCTAACAAGGTGGACCTAGCAGTCATTTGTGCTCCTAACAGGGTAGATCACCAGAAGTGGTCAATGTAAGCCTTAACAGGCCAACCTCATATTGCAGTAATGAAGTTTTGTGGGTATCATTCCCACCCCAATTTTACTTTCTATTTGGAAGGTTTTTGGGTTACCAAATCACTGTGTACATGTGTTATGGATGTTTGATTTCTCATATATGCAGTAGATTAGATGAATGAATGGTGAATAGTATATATGGTTAAACTACTGAATTGTTTAAAGTTTTGAAATTACTGATTCAGCCCTCCCCTCTAAGTAACATATCATATCTTAAATATTTCCAACAATTGGTCTTAGAGCTTTTGTGGTTCTCAGGATAAAAGTTTGATAGCTTGAGCAAAGATCAAGGGCAATGAAGATATTTAGGCTTGACGAAGCTATTGAAAATGAAAAGCTAGATCTGAAAATGGCCATAGCTCAACTCAAAGAAGCAAAGGAGCATCTTTCTCAATCCCTGAAGAGAAGGAAGGAACTTGCAAGATAAATGAATGACCATTAGTATGTTGAAGAAAAGGTTGAAGACATTTTACCATCAAGCAGTTTAGATGAAGCTAATGAGGCAATCAAGGAACTCCTAGAAAAGAATGGCTCTCTACAGGAAGAAGTAAGAAAGCTTAAAAGAGAACAAGAAATCCAATCAATCAGGCTATGTAAAGTTTTGGAACAAAGAAACAAGGCAACTGAAGACTTAGAGACAAGAAATAATCAATCCAATCAGCATGAAGATCTTGTGGATCAACTATCTAATGAAAATGAAGAAATTATGAATTTGAGATCTGAAAATGGAAGCCCGAGGAATGATTTAATCACTGAAAGACAAATCAATGAAAACTTACAAAGTGACTTAAGATCTGAAAGACAAATCAATGAAAGTTTGGAAAATGACCTAAATGCTAAAAAAATCAATGAGAGAATGATGAAATCTCAAGCAGACATGACTCAATTAAATCAAAAAATTAAGCAGAATCTTCATAGACAAAAAGATAAAGCTGGACTTGGTTATAAGGAAGAAGGTAAAACCTCCAAACAAGGTGCACAAAGGAATCAAAGACCTACTTGCAATCACTGTGGTAAGTTAGGTCACACATCAAACAAGTGTTGGAGAAATGAAAAAGGTAAATTCAATGGTAAATGCTACAATTGCAGTCAACATGGTCATAAAGCTAATGCATGCAAGGAGAAACCAAAATTTGAAGAAAATTGTCAAAAATGCAAGAAGCATGGTCACAAGGCCTTCCAATGCAAATCCAAATCATTCAATCTAGTTGAACAACATTTTAAAGTAATATTTAGATGAGACTACAATACCTGGTGCAGATGTCATTATTGTGGAGAATATGGACATATTGATATAAACTATGGAAGACATCACCTAAGGAAGAAGGACACTACTGTAAGGTGCTATACATGTATAGAACTCATTCATATAGCTAAAAATTGCATGAACATAGGAAAATTTGAAGATGAAAAGAAAGCTAAAGCTAAAAACATTCAAAAGTAGATGAGGCAATAGTGGATTCCTAAATCTACCGAGAAAGATAGTTCAAATGATGGCAATGTCACTCAAGAAGTGGGTGACTCCACCATCTCTAGTTAGATCCATAAACAAGGATATGGAACTGCATCTTCTAGTAATATCTCAAGCAGTTCCAAAATAAAAGAAAGCAAAATGAGAAAATTAGTATTCCAGATACACAAAGATCAAAGAAAGTGTATCTTTCGTCGAGTTGCATCTATCGAGGAAAGTCAGTTGAAGACCTTATCGAGCTAGATCGGGAGTAAACAAAAGTTTTGTTCGATCACCGAATTGCAAGCTTCTATCGAGCAAGTGAATGATAGCTTATCAAGCACTATTTCATCTGAGCTACCTTTGTACCAAGCATTTATGGAAATTTTTTTGTCAAAAGGGCATAATTTGATTTCATTCTTCACCGCGATTACAGAGCTAAGAAATTTCTAGCAATTCCAAAGAAAATTCCAAGTGATTTCAAGCGATTTTCAAGTGAAGAATTTGTTCAAAATTTTCTTACACCTACCAAGTAGCGATGGCATCTGGGAGTAGCAGTAGCACCAAGAAAAAAGAGGTTCAGAAATGCTAGTTAAAGGTGTAGAGTGGAAGGTGCCGAATTTCAAGCTAGTTCTAGCAATTGCAGAATCACTCAACCCCAATGGAGCTCAATCGCAAACTCCACCAAAGGTACTTCTCATAAACAACATTCATACACATTTCAAATGTTCTATTCAAGAAATTGGAAACCTAGAGATGGACAATGCCCTAGAAGAAATGAGTGTTGATGGCTCTTTGAAGCTCGAGCATAAACATCTAGAGACCAAAGGGTTAACCCATATCTTGCATATGCCAAGAAGTTTCCAAATTAAGTGGATTAGGTACATACTTAGTCATGTTCACAATGGGAAACTATGGTTGGAGTAGCCATTGTTAATCACCAAGAAGATGATTCATAAGATTATCGATCTCCCCATGCTAAATAAAGCAAAATTACCAAAACCCTAAGTCGGGAGGAGTTACAGAAGCAAACCCTAGCTGAATGGGATGGTAGAGGTTTGAAGGTCAACACTGTATCTAATGTTGAATTAAGGTTTAGCATTCATGTCATTGCCCAAAAAATTTATAGCTCCAGTTGTTTGAATAGTGTGCCCTGTGAGGCTATTGATTTGGCATTCAAAATTGTGAAAAAATATCTTGAATTTGACCTGTCAGAATTGTTGTTGAAACAATTGAAAAAAATCATGGATATCATAAGGACTTCAAAGAATAATCCTTGCAAATTTTGTTCTTTGTTAATTTGTTTATTTTTCTATATTCAAAAATTCTTTCCATCAAAGGGTTCAGTTGTATGGAGAAAAGATATTCCAATTTTATATCAAATTAATGAGTTTATTGCTGACATGGGTGTAAACTTTGAAAAAGTTATAGATAATTATTTTGAAGATTTCAAGGAAAGAATGAACAATAGGTTCTGAATTCCACCCAAACTAGTTGAAGATTACAAAGATGATGTATGCTTCATGGTTGACTGTGATAAGGTATATATTCAAGCAGTCAGACCCCGAGTTGCATGGGTGAAACCTCTTCCTTATAAGGTGAATATTGATGAGGCCAGGGACATTATTGTAGCACTGGTAAATGAACTTGTAGATCCTAAGCTTCTTGCCTTTGGCACTTATGATGAAGCTAAGACTAGAATTGAGCTTGAAATCAAGCTACCCCAGGCTATAAGCAAAGGCAAGAGAAAAATAACAAAGTTGAAAACTACAACCGGCCCTCTTATGTTTACTGAAGGAAAAGGTGAGGATGAAGAAGAAGAAGAAGAAGGTGAAGAAATTGAATTTGAAAAAGAAGAGGAACCTCCAAAGAAGAAAGGGAAGGCAATTATCACCAAACCTAAGAAGAATCCTACTGCAGTATTCTCTAGAAGAACCAGACAAGGCAAGCAGGAAACTGTACTTGTTAGGCCTCCACTCACATTTAAGGAAAGGCTAAAACAATTGGAAGAGGGAACTGGCATCACAAATTTCAAAGCATTGAAATTTGAAACAAGGACTGATGTAGAGAAAATGCAGATTGAGGAACTGGTACTCAATAAGATGGGAAAACAGAAATACTCCCCATACCAACTTGCCCCTCAAATCTCCAAAGAGCTGTTGGAGAGATTGCAACCAAGATGGGAGTTAGCCACCCAAATGGTCAAAGACATATATGAGAAATCCCTGAAGAATCTTCTACTAAGTCTCACTGAAGCATAACTAAAGGCAACAATGAAGAACAATGAAGGTAAAATGATGATTAGATTTCACACATGTTTGATTTTAATTAAGGACATTGAATATGTTGTAAGAGATACAACAAACATGTAGAAGAACATCTATGATCTGCAAAAGCCCAGTGATGATCCTATTGAAATCAAGGATGATGACAATAGTGACAATGATGATTTTGATAGCACTCCATCCATCACAGTTACTCCAAGAGAGCTACATGCACTAATGGAAGAGAAAGAGGAAGAAGAAAAGGAGGAAGAAGCACATGAGGAAGAAAAAGATGAAGAAGATCCAGTAAAAATTGTAGCAGAAGTTATTGCATCCTTTCCTCACTCTCCACCAAAGACTGTTACATCTACTTTGGAGATAGCTTCTACAAGTGAGATTGTGAGCACAACAGTCACATTAATTGCTTAATCTTCACCAACCACCTCCCAGCTCTAGGTATCTGAAACTGAAGTGCCAAGCACTTTATCTACCAAGCTGTCTATCACCTCTTCAACCATTAAGTCAGCCTCCTTAGCTCCTTCATCAACAATGAGTGTAGCAGTAAGTTCCGCAATTTTGTTTTCATCAATTCTAGTAAGTTCTATAGTTTTGTTTACATCAACATCATCTGTATCCACTTCGACTCCAATCAGTTCAAATATTACTATGAGTACTCTATCAAGTGTGATACCATTTTTGGAAAGTGTTTCAATTTTTGATCTGGTTAGCACTTCTATTGGCATTAAATCCTCGAGTCCTATCCCAGTTTTCACTACTAGCCCTTCTATCTCCACTATTGTGTCTATTCCTAAGGTCAAACCATTAATCACAAAAGTCAAACAAAAGCATCCATCAAAATTTTTGATCACTGGAAAGGAAATTGGAGAAGACATTGACTTAGACATAGAAATAGTGATTCCTAAGATTGACTATGACATTGCTACCATTGAAGAGATGAGGTTAGCTAGTCAACTTATAGAGATGAAAGCTACGTAGAAATAGTTAAGATCAAAAAGGGATAAGGAATACAGAATAATTGAGAATGCCAAGGATATAATTAAAAATGATATAGGTGTTGAAGTAGATTCTACTCAACACATTTTGATTCAATTAGAAGAGGTAGTACAAAAATTTATTGACAATTCTTCCGGACAAGAGAAAATTATTGAGAAAGCTGAAAGGAAATTTGATAATAAGGTGCTAGAGCATATTGCTCAAAAGATAGTAATCAAGTAAGTTGAATTGTCAACATTTTTGGGAAATTTTGAAAATTCTTTTGATAATGCAGCATCACTTTTTGCCAAACTTTGTGATGTTTCTAGTTTTAATAAAGAAATAAAGGATAAGCTAAATGAGATTGACATTGATATGCAATCAAGTTCATCCAAGCTAAAGGTGGACTCCTCCACAACCTCCCATCACGCCAAAATTAGATATTTGGCAGATGTACAGGCAGAACTATTGAGAGAGGAAGCAAGGATCCAGTCTACACTCATAGAAATCCAACACATGATCCTTCCTATCATGGACATAATGTAGAAACATATTACTCATTGCAAAACATTGGTCCAAGATCAGAACTTCTCAGTGGCTGATCACTTGATCCAATTATCAGTAGAAGTTCAAATTGCTCTCTCCACCTGTCAAAATTTGTAGCAAACTTGGGATAATAATTTTGCCACCATCCTTAAGGTACATCAAGAATTTCTATCTCACTTTGGTGTAGTCATATAAACTATATATATGTGGTCCTTTGGCATTATTGTCAAAAAGGGGGAGAGATTCAACATAATAAGTGAGGAGAGTTATCACTATAAGTGATAGGGGGAGTTAGCACTCAATAGAGTTAGCATGTGTACATAAGTATCTTTATATATACATAATCAAGAAGATATATATAGAAATGTATATGTAGCAGTTCTACAAAGATAAATTTTGAAAAACCAAAATTCATTGAGTTAGGTTATGTACATATGTTTTGGCTTATAAGTGTTTTGTCACTATGCCAAAGGGGGAGATTATTGGCATTATATTGTATTTTTCATTAGTGACAACACTTACTCAATTCTAAATGATTATTGAGTTCATCACTTAGTTTACAGTGTATACCGAGCATTCAATGGTTACCTTGTAGGTTCATCACTTAAGTAGTTCATACTGAGCATTCTTGAAGCTACCGAGTGAGTGTGCAGTCAAGTAGTTCATACCAAACATTCATGAAGCTACCGAGTGGGTGTGTAGCCTAGTAGTATCTACCAAGCATACAGTGTTCACTGAGCTTTATAGTGTTTACCGAGTGATGGAAGCCCAGTGTTTACGGAGTAATGAAAGTGTAGTGTTTACCGAGTGAAAGCAAGGTAAATGAAGGATTCAATTTTTACCGAGTGATACTATATCTACCAAGCCTCCAATGGTTACTGAGTTCCAAGCTACATTGTGTGATTAGTATGGACCAAGCCTTCACTTCTATCGAGTGCATGATGATGCTGAGTAATGTAGTGGACGTCAAGTATCAGAAGGTTACCAAGTCAGCTTGAAGAACCCGAGTTTTCTACTGTTTGGCCAACTCAGTAATATTTTGTTCAATGTTTTGGCCAACCTTGCAATTGTAATTATTAGAATGGTATATATGTAATGTATTATATCATTTAAAAGGTATGCAAGTATCAAGATGGACATGTAATATTTTGAGGTGAATAAATGTGAATCAGTAGCAGAGCAAAATATTTAGCAAGGTCTACAAGGAGCAGTAAATATTCATCAGTCACAAGAGGTGATTTGTACTTCAAGGATCTAATTAGCAATAAAATTGTAAGTAGATCCACTAATTCATCCTAACAAGTGAATCAATTTTGTAAATCCTTTAATAGGGTAGACTTAACAGTCTTTGTATAAATCTCCTAACATAGTGCATACTTCAGTGTATGTTTGTAAACTCCTCTAAAAAGGTGGACCTAGCAGTCCTTTGTGCTCCTAATAGGGACAATCACCAGAAGTGGTCAATGTAAGCCTTAACAGGCCAACCTCATGCTGTAGTAATGAATTTTTGTGGGTATCATTCCCACCCTAGTTTTACTTTCTATTTGAAAGGTTTTTGGGTTACCAAATCACTATGTACATGTGTTATGGATGTTTGATTTCTCATATATGCAGTAGATTAGATGAATGAATGGTGAATAGTATATATGGTTAAACTGTTGAATTGTTTAAAGTTTTGAAGTTACTAATTCACCCCTCCCCTCTCAGTAACCTATCATATCTTAAATATTACCAACACCAACTTTGATCAATATTACTTTTGTTGTATGGGACACTATTATGGTTTGTGATTTTTTGGGAAGGTAGTCTAGGTGCATGTCTATAAGAGTGACTTGCAATGGGGGTTGGGGCCCAAAGTGGCTACCAAGGTAACTCATTGTAAGTTGTGTAACAAGTGATAACATAGTAATTAAGATAGCTTGCCTAGCCCTTTTCCTTGAGATACATTGAAAAGATAACTTAGAGATTTTCCCTCATCCATGCCTTGAGTGCTTGTATAGAATAAGGATGAGACAGAGATGATAATTTTAGAGGTATGACTAGTTTCCTCATCTTCATGAGAGGGTTTTTTGGTTCTGCATACAAGCACTAGGGAGCTGGGGTCTTGAGAGACTAGCAGGGTAACCTTAGAGTTGGCTCATGTGATGATACTCCATAATATGTAGCCCAAGTCTCCTTCATGGTTTTAAAAAAAAAAATTTCCTCTAGTGGTGTACTTGTTGGATATTACTTTTGATGGTGTATTTATTGTGAGTTGTTACTCATTGATTGGATGTCATTTATTGTTGATAGTGGACTTTTATTAAATAATGATCAATGATTCATTAGTGATATTTTTATTGTTGGAGTTAGTGATTGGTAGTTTATTTTAATTGATGACAATTGTTATTTGTTGGTCATTGTGCTTGTGACACTTGACATTGATTTTGAGGTAGTTGTATATTTTTTGATTTTAGTATTTGTATGTTGACTTCATATGAGATTTCAGTATTAGAATAAGTGTCTTTTGATTGTGGTTATCTCTTCTTCTTGAATAGTTTGTGTTACCCTTGAGGTAGTTTTGGCTATCATGACTCCTTACCTAGGATTATTTTATGATTGAATTATCCATGTGTGGATTGTACATTATCTCTCTTGCATAGTGGGAGTGGGAGCCTAATTAGGTGACCATGTGGTTGAGAGGTAGTGTATTCTTACCATTTGGGTCCCACTCAGATTGACATATGTTGAATGCTCCTTGATATAGTGGTACCATTATCATTCCTCCTCTTATCTTGAAGACTTCTATTCATTTGATGTATCTATGTATCATGCATTTTGAGATCCTACGAGATATTGTATTATATATTGATGTACTTGTATCTATTTTCACATACACTGTGACATGTGTAGTGGATGTTATTTATTAGATGTGCTTTCATATTATTAGATGTACTTATGCATTTTCTTATATGAAGATATATGTGTTTATTCATTTTTATGATTATAGACATTGTAATTGAGACTTACACTTATTAATAAAACTTTCTTAAATGTGACTCAACATGAAGGAACCCTTGAGGAATTGAATCTATATTTGTAATTGATTATGTGTTCTTGATGTGTATGTATATATTGCTTCCACATTATTGTTACTTTGATGTTGTTTAAAATTTTAAAAAAAAAGTTCAGTAAACTTTGTAACATATTAGATTTATTTCTTTTGGGTTCCCGAGCGGGGCGTTACAAAACACTCTTTTCTCAAATGAACCATGACTTCATCTCCAATCTAAAATTCTTTATACCTCCTTTTCACATCTACCTTAGCCTTGTACTATATATTTATCTTTATAATGTGCTTCCTCACCTCCTCATGGATGTTCTTTAAATATTCAACAAATTCTTCTACTTCAACACTACTTATCTCTCCTTTATCCAACTGCCTAAATTCAAAAGCATTTTTGAGACTACTCCCATATACAATCTGGAATAGTGATTTACTAGTACTCCTTTTGACTAAATTATTATATGCAAATTTTTCATAAGGTAAAATCATATCCTACCCTTTTGGCTTGTCTCCAACCAAACATCTCAGCAAGTTTCCCAAATTGCGATTCACAACTTCTATCTGTCCATTAGTCTGTGGATGATGTGGTAAACTAAACTTAAAATCTATCTTCAATTTCTTCCACAATGTATGCAAAAAATATCAAACAAATTAGGTATCTCTATCTAAAATGATACTCTTTGGCAGACCATGTAGTCTCACCACTGATTTGAAAAATAACTCTGCCACATGAACAACATCACTAGTCTTCTTGCAAGGAATAAAATGTGCCATCTTTGAAACCTTGTCAACCACCACAAAAATAGAATCATGCCTGTGCTATGTCCTTGGTAATCCAAGAAAAAAAAAAATGTTGACATCCTCCCACAACTTCTCTGGTAAAGGTAATGGATGATATAATCCTCTATTCTATTTCACTCCTTTCGCCATTTGAAAAACTTTGAAATTCTGTACAAAATTTCACATCTTTCTACAAATGTGGCCAATAATAATTCTTAGCAACCAAAGCTATGGTTTTATCTCTGCCAAAATGTCCAACCAATCCTCCACTATGCTTCTTATTGATGAGGTTCTCCCTCATTGAACTTCTGGGAATGCACAACTAGCTTCCTTTGAACAACATACTATCTTGGATAATAAAATCCAACCACTTTGTCCTATCTAGTGTAATAGTTCCTGTACAAGCCTTCCATACTTTACTAAAATCAAGATCATCTGGATATAAAGTACTAAGTTCCTTGAATCCAACCACCTCTCTCTATATTTCTATTAGCAAAAGTTGTCTTCTACTAAGAGCATCTGCAACTTTGTTAGACTTACCACTACTATGTTTCAATACAAATATATAACTCTGCAAAAACTTAACCCACTTCAAATGCCTTTGGTTCAATTTTCCTTGACCATTCAAATATTACAAAGCTTGATAATTAGAATACAAAAAAAACTCCTTAGGAAGAAGATAGTGTCCCCACTTCTTCTTAGCTTGAACTATAGCATAAAATTCTTAATCATAAACAAAATATTTTCTCTTTGCATCATTTAACTTCTCACTAAAATAAGCAATAGGTCTACCTTCTTGGCTCATAACAACTCCTATTGTAGGACCACTAGCATCAAAATCTACTTGAAACACCTTGTTAAAATTGAAGTGCTAAAATAGGCTACTCAGTAACTTTTTGTTTCAATAGATGAAAACTCTTATTTTCTCCTAAAGTCCACTTAAATTCTTTCCTATCCCCTCTCATTGTTTCAGTCAATGGTCCACAAATACCACTAAAACCTCTTATGAACATTTTGTAGAAACTAGCCAGTCCATGAAAAGATCTTACCTCTATCAAACTCCTTGGAGTAGGTCATTCAAGGATAGCCTTCACTTTCTCTAGGTCCATTTTCAGACCTTTTGTTGGGACTAAAAATCCCAAGTACACCAACTCCTTTACAAAATTGCACTTCTTTAGGTTTATCATAATCTTTTCTTCCCTCAACTTATCAAACACCTTGCAAATATGGATCAAATGCTCCTCAATATCTTACTAAAGATCAAAATATCATCTAGGTAAACAATGAAAAACTTACCTAGAAACTCCCTTAGTACCTCATTCACGAGCCTCATGAAATTGCTCAGTGCATTGGCTAGCCCAAAAGGCATGACTAACCAATTGTACAATCCTTCTTTGGTCTTGAAAGTAGTCTTTCATTCATCACCTTCTCTGATATGAATCTGATGGTACCCACTCTTCAGATCTATCTTTGTGAAATACATAGCCCCACTTTAATTAATCCATAATATTATCCATCCTTGGCAATAGAAATATATACTTGATTGTCATCTTGTTGATAGTGTGAGAATCTGTGCACATCCTCCATTCTCAATTCTTCTTTGGTGCTAGTACAGTTGGTATGACACGTGGGCTCAAACTCTCTCAAATCAACCCCTTCTGCAATAACTCATGAACTTGCCTATTTAACTCTTCACTTTCTACTAATGTCATTCTGTGGGTTACCTTGTTTAGAAAACTAGCTCCTAGAACCAAATCCATCTTGTGACTGATCTTCCTTATTGGGGACAATCCATCTAGTACATTATCTGATACAACATCAGAAAACTCTCCCAGTATATGTGCAACTTCTATAGGTACCTCCTCTACTTCTTCTTTACTATCTTTAGGAATTATAGAAAAACACATATGCTCATGCTTCATACCTTTGAGGAACTATTTTCCATCAAGTAAACATATTCTGGCTACACTACACACCTTTTCTTCTTTGTCCTTTAATGGCTTCACCTTATGTTTCACTTCATCCTTGGTTAGAGTGTAGGTATTTTCTCGCCCATCATGTACAACAAGCTTGTCAAATTGCCATGGCCTACCCAACAACATATGACATATGTCCATAGGTATGATATCACATCGTACCTCATCCTAGTAGCTTCCAATCTTGAACTTCATTGAGCATTGCTCATTGACCATGATCTTTTGGTCATCTTGCACCCAAGCAATACATTATGAATGTAGGTGTTTTTATCTCTTCAACTTCACTTTGTGAACATCATTTATAACACTAGATTATCAGTACTTCCACCATCAATGATCACATCACAACACTTATCTTTACTTCTACACCTTGTGTGAAACAAGCTCCTTCTTTGATCATGTTCATTCTCACCACTTAGTAGGACTCTTTTGTTAACTAGGACTTCTTTTCTTTTAGAATTTTTAGAATGTGATGATCTAGCATCTTCATCAACATGTGCAACTCTGGCCTAGCCTTCTATTCTTCAATCTGTCCTTCCTTGGCACTGGGTACATTCAAATGCTCTATGCCCTTCTTCTCCACAATGAAAAAATTTCCCACAAAATCCTCCTCTTCTAGATCCTTGTCCTCTTGACTCTTCCTCTCTGATCTCTATTATTTTGATCATGGAAATGATTGGAATTGTTTCCCCTCTAGTTTTGACTACTACTTCTAGCCTCATCCTTGTTCTTCTGGTCATCATTATAGCCTCTATAAGATCATCTGCTAGGTCTTCTACTGTGACCTCTTATGCTATTCTTGATGTCAAAATTATTGTTCAATTTCTCTTCAACTCTTAGGGAAAATTGACATGCCTCGTCAATACTATTAATTTGAACCAAACTCATCTCATCTTGAATACTTGGCCTTAACCCATTAAGATAATGAGCCACTTTCTCCTTATCAACTTTTGCATGGCTGATTCTAATGAGAACTTGGTAGAACTCTTTGATATACTCTTGAACATATTTTTCCATTTTCTTCAACCCTTGTATTTTCTTTAATAGATTAAGCTCATTATCCATGAGAATGAATTATCACTTTAGTTTAGCTATCATCCAATTCCATCTGTTGATTTTGTCCTTTCCCTTTCTATTTTGCTCCAACTAAACCTCCTGCCACCAGATCTTTGCATGTCCCTTTAGTTTTGCCTTCTCAAAGTTAACCCTATCAGAATCCTCGATATCTTCATACTTAAAGTGCTCCTCTAGTTCATAAATCCAATCAATCAACTTTTCTAGGTTAAGATTTCTTGAAAATGTGGGAACCTCAAACTTAGGTCCTTTTCCAATCTTGGAGATGGCCTTAGAAAACCTCTCTTCCTCTAGGTTTAGAACTGCTTGTACTTTGGCATTTTCTTCTATTTTGTCCTCATCATCACTTTCATCTCTTATAGGAAGATTTATTCCTCTATGCATTTGTTCTTCCAATACTTGCATTTTTCTTTTGAGGGCTCAGAAACCTTCAGGTATAACACTTACAACTCTTCTGCCACACTCTTTTCATGGAGGAATTTTCACGCTTCCATTGAAACCCTAGTACAAAATGCCTCACAATTAATGATCTATCTACATGCTTAGTCCAAACCATGGTCCTAGTGAAAATTGCTTCACAGTTGACGATCTATCCACACACTCATGAATTGTAGCTTTGATACCACTTGATGAAGGGTGCTCCCATTAAAACAACAACAAATGTAAGAACAAAATATGGATTTCTTATTTGCATCACAAATGTGAAACTATAGAATTCATAAGTACAATATGCTAACCCATATGGGCACCTTCATTACAATAATTTGCAAGACAAAGCTATGAACTACCACCTAGAGCTGTCCTAGACAATATTTGAGCCTTTCTTAAATAGGCAATTTTATGCCACCTAGCAAAGTTCTAGACATTGAAACTTAATACCTAGGACCGACAGACACTAACAATACATATAGAGTTGTCCAAATACATCTTTGACAATTATTTTAGATATTTTAGGTAGCCCAACTTTGAAAGGCCATAACATTCAAAATATTGCTCCGATTGGCTATTATAACCATTTAAAAAAAATGACAACTCTTGATTTACATGCTCGAAATGATGCAAGCGACCTTCCAACAAGTTTTCAGACCTTATCTAAGCACTCTAAGGCCTCTAATAGTGAGCCTATAGATTTTCTGCAATTTTTTCCACTAAATATCTGCAATAACTTCTTTGATACTTAAGCTAGAGCAATGTAATTTTTTTGGTAGGCTTATAACTCTAAAATTAACCTTCCTATAGAAAATGAGAATATTTCGAGCTCATCTGTCAAACTTACTAAAAATAGCAAGTTCCCTTAAATAGTAACCACCCTATCTACTAGTTCTTATTAAAATAGAAAAGACTGAAAATAAAATATTTTTGTCTGATGCAAGATTGCTCTTACATGAAGGATGCTCCTACATCAGTGTTGAAGCTAAAAGTATAAGATCCTGATTAACACCCCCCTCTTAGTATCTTCTTTCCCATATACTTATTCCAAAAATTGTTATTAGAGCTTAGTTCTCTTGTCAAGAAGCCTAACAACTTGAGAGGATAAGATCATAGAGATGGAAGTCTATAAGATGGGAAAAATCAATGAGAATAAAATAATTGAAATCGTAATCATATTGTAACAATTAGAAGCAACAAAAGATGAGTTAAGGAAAACCCTAAAAAGAAGAAAAGAGAGTTATTCAACTAAATGACACTCAATACAAAGGACTACTGGAAAGTAGAAAGATTGGTAACATTGATGAAGCAATGAAATAATTACTAGAGAAGAATAATGCCCTAGTAAAAGAACTAAAAGATCTCAAGACAAAACAAAAAATTCAACCAGTTACACTTTGCGATGCAATCGAACAAAAGAAGAAAGCAATGGAAGACAAGCTCATAACTAAAGAAGACAAAAAATAGATGGCTAGAAAACTTGAAGAAGGATTATTTGATGTAAAAAAGCTTACAAATAATCAGTTGGATGTAATAAATCAATTAGTAATTGTAAATCAGGATGCAAATAGAAAAGATTTGGAGATAACAAATCTAAGGCTACAAAATGAGCAATTGAAAAGTGAGTTAAGGCATGAAAAGGAACTCATGAAGAGATTGAACAAACCAAATGAAGCAATCAAGCACTTTGAAGAAATGATGAAGTTACCTAGAACAAAAGACACCTTTGGACTTGGATACAACAAGCACTCTTCATTTACTGAAAAAGGAGAATCACCCAAAAGTGGAGAATAAAGAAATACAAAATCAAAAGTAAAACATACATGTCATCACTGTGAAAAAATTGGTCACGCAACCAACATTTGTAGGAGTAGAAATGGTAAGAAAATTCCTAAACCTAAACCAAGTGGTAATTGTTTTAATTGCAAGAAAACAAGATATTAAGCACGTGAACATAGATCAAAGAATAATGACTCAACTAAAAAGGTATCTAAATTCCAAGCTAATTGCTACAATTTTCCAAAGTATGGACATAAATTTCATGAGTGTAGAATCAAGAAAAAGTTGAATTGGTTGCTTGAAAAAGAAACTCATGCAGCAAGGAAAGGCAATTCCTATGATTGGGATCACAATACATGGTACAGTTGTCACTATTATGGAGAATATGGACACATTCCAAAGAATAAGATCAAAATACATTTAAGAGAAAATTATAAGAAATGGTTAAATGGAGAGATAGTATGTTTCAGTTGTCTCAAAGTTGAACACATAAGTGGAAATTACAAAACTAGAACACCAATGCCAACACCAAGTAATGGAAGTGACAAACCTAAAGGAAAGAAAACATGGATAGAGATAACAAGAGCTAGAAATAGTAGAGCAGATGAAACTATGACCACCTATCTAATGGCTCAGGTGATCACACCACATCTCACTACAGAAAGAAGGTATGCAAGAACTGTATATTCAATGTTATATTTTACATTAGTTCCTAGCATAGAAGTGATTAAAAGGTTTATATTTGCATAAGAAAAGGTGCATTAAGAACTATTAGAAAAATAAAATCATTAAGTACTAAGCATTGGTGGAACAATTTATATTGTCTGAGCCTTGTAGTATAGATTGAGTGAACACAGAAGATAACACATTGACTGAATGAATTGGTTATGGCTGAGTAAGTAACCTTCATTGAGCTAAAATGGAAACTAAGCTAGCTATCATACACTAACTAAGTATGAAGACATTAATTGCAGAACTAAAATAAAAGATTGAAGGTATTTATCAAATTTGGTGATTCATTTTCATTCACCAAGTGATCAAAGAGATTACGAGAAGATTTCTAGGCAATCAAATTGATTTCAATGACCAGAGTAAAAGAATCACGTAAGTTTATTAACAAAGTAAGTATTATTCTCATGTTGAGTTAAGTATTTAGTGAAGATATTTGTGAAATTTCTATTTAAAACTCTATTTCAAAATGATATATGGAAGTGAAATGATGAAGGATAGCAATGCGCAAATCATAAGAAATGATCAAAGCCTCCACCCAACTTTAGAAATTCAGTTAATATTGAAAACATTGTTGATGATATCAGAGCTTTATCACTAATTCTACCTAGAGTCTTGATTGTTCAAGATTTAAGATCGTGCTATTTATGTAAAGTTAGAGAAATAAGAAATTTTAAAATTAGAGAAGCTTATGAGAAGCTATGCATCGATGGAATCCTGAAGGAAAAATATAAGATCATTGTCAAGAAAGGGCTTACCCGTGCCCTAGGATTTTCAAAAGTTTTTAAAGTTGAATGGATAAAGGTTGTACTTAGCTGCATTCATGATATGAAAATATGGTTAGAAGGTGGGAAAATAAAAATCAACAAGGCAATAATTCACAAGGTAATTGGGTACCCTACATTAGATCAACCAAGAAGCATAAGGAGTAGAACGAAGAATGAAATTGAAAACTTGACCAAGGCAAAGTGGAATGGTTGTGAAATGTCAATTGATGGAATTAAGGACCTATTAATTAAATTTTTTGTTCATGTGATTGCACACAAATTTTATCAATCTAGTAGATTGAACAACATACCTTATGTAGCAGTGGATTTGGGCTACAAAATTGTGAAGAAGGATCATTCATATGATCTTGCTAGGCTACAACTTCAACAACTTATAAAGAACCTATAAGTAGTGAGAAAAGAAAAAAACACCTCTTGTAAGTTTGGATCCTTGTTAGTTTGCATATTTTTCTATGTACAAAAATTATTTTCCTATCATTGGAATAGTTGCATGGGATAGGAATATAACCACTATGGAGCAACTTAGTTATTTAATAAGTAGATTGGGAGAAAATTTTGAGGCAATAATGGGTAACTACTTTGAAGAATTCAAGGTTGAGATGAAGAATAGAATGATAATTCCATAGTAAATGGTGGACAAATTGTAGTGCCTGCCCCTAGTTTGCATTTTTGTTATCATTGTTAAACTCTTTTAGGTTGATGGTTAGGAGCATTGTTTTGAGACTATCAGATATTGTGCTATGGATTCCATTGATATGTGATGAGATTACTTAGACTTTATATTTCATGTATGCATGATGATCATTACAGTTTTTTGCAGTTATTAATGATGATTAGTAAGATAATTTATTATCATATGTGTTTTCTTATGGATACTTACCCCATACTTGCATGTATGGTGTGCGTGTTTGCTCTTATGTTTGGCATGTCTGATGTGGTTAAGGAAGGGAGTCGTAGTCACCTGCTAGTCAAGATCTATACGATGCACCACTTCCTGCCATTGCCTATTTAGTTTAGTAAATATTGTGCTTGTATATGTGTCGTTTTTATGCAGGTTGCAGGTACCAAGTATCGACTTCTCTGAATTGCTAGGATGAGCGTACCCTATCACATTATCTCAATGATAAGGGAGGGGAGATAATTCTCAAGTCCAAATCCCAACCCTTTAAGCCATTTGTCTTAACTGAAAATTAGGACAAGTATCTGAGTTGAGTACCCTCTGAATACGTTGGATGATGTAATTCGTGATATTAACGCTTGGTTTGATTTTGTATGTATTTTGGCTATGATGAATTTCCGTATTTTTGCCTTAAGAGTCTTTGATGTCTTTTCTATTAATTAAGCCTAATTAAAAAGATTTAATTCATGGTTTAATTTAATGGAAAATTAATATGATATTTTAATATTTATTTTATTTAATTAATTTTCCAATTAATTAAATAAAATAATTAAATGTGAAAATAAAAGTTATAATATTAAATTTGGAATGTGACAATATTTATTTTAATAATAATAAATTTGGAGTTCATTTTTAAATAAATGACTAAATAATAATATTATTAAAGCTAATAAATATTTTAGCAAATTAAGTTTTGAAAATGAAATTTAAAAGTGGAAAAAATATTTAAAATTATTAAAAGATTCTAAATCTCATGTGATTAAAATATAAATATATTAAGATTGAAAAGTGGAATTATTAAAGTTAGTGCATGAGATTTAATAAATAAATAAATTAAATTGGAAAAATTAAATTAAATATTATATTAATGTTTGATCACATAGGAGTTGGCAAATTCTCGAGAGTTGTCATGTAGACAACACAGGGGTTTGCACTCTAAGAATGCATAAGTTGTCTACACTTAGGAGTTAGCATTTTATTTGAGCACATGGTGTCTACAACCTTAAGACTTATCTAGAAGGTTGGAGAAGACCCATGCTTGGTTGTCATGCTTATCTTCTAGTTGTTTCTAGAGACACTCTAGATGCATCTTAGAGGCCTTTAAATAGAGGCTCTCCTAGTGTGTTTGAACAAGCTTAATGGAAGCTACAAGCTACAAACTACAAGCTTCAAGCTAAAATGGAAGCTTCAAGCTTCAAAGCTTATATGCATTTGAGAAGCTCATATGCTTCTACATGATTATGCTCATATGTTTCTACATGCTTCTATGCTCCTTCTAGCACTTCTAGTCACTTGGCAGTTTTTCAGTTGGCTTGGATCTTGGAATGATGGAGAAGGAAGGGATTTTCTATGGACTTCTGAGGCATGACAGATTAACATCAATGTCCAGGTGCACTCATGATATTCGCATATTCTCTTTGCACTATTTCTCTTTCTGTCTTCATCATGTCTGTTATATGTGTCTGAGTACTCTTTGTGATTGAATCTACAATTAAATTGGAATCTAGATATTTTATTGGTTGAGAAGAAAACAATAGAAAAACCTTAGATCCAATTAAGGAAGAAATTAGATCTAAACGGGTTTGGGTTCAAATTAGAATCAAATTGAAATAGATTTGAAAATGGTTTCAAGATTTATGGCCAAATCCATTAGTGAAATTATTGGATAAATTTAGAGAACAATTACCTTTTAGGAGAAATTCTTAATTCATCACAAACTGTGCTATCACTGCCCCTTGGATAGACCCAAACTCAGTCATTCATAACTTTTTATCGTGATCGAATTTATTCGATCGCTCCAGTCAGAATTGGCACAACTTGGCTCTCTCCAACATATTTCAATTTTAGCCCGATTCAACAGTTCATTAGGGAGATATGGCCCTCGTACTGGGACTGTTTTATTCAAAGACAGATATTTCTCCATTTTCCATAACCAATAGTTCTTTATGCTTAAACTTCATAAAAAAATAATATATCAAAGCATGGAATGAATCAAAGATATTATTGCAATCTTCCCTTAGTAGAATCTTATTAATATGCATTAGTTTTATATGATTTATTATCTAATCTAATTAAATCAAATTTAATTAAGATTAGTTAATAGTAGAAGAAGTGTAATTAATTATTAGTCAATTTAAGTAAATGGATTTTTAAATGAGGAAAAATTAAAAGAAAAGAGATATTAATAAGTGGAATTAAATAATTGAATTATTAATGACATCATTATTTAATGGATAATATTATTAATGAGTGATGGTATAAATAGTTTTAACGAGACTAATTGGTCGAGATAGAGGAAAGGAAATTCATTATACTACGATTAAATCAAAATCATCTCTTGAGAGAACATTAAATTATAATGATTCAAACATTTACCCTTAGTTGAGTTAGAAAGGTTGATTTCAAAACATTACGAGGATTATATTATTTAAACAAGATGACTATAGGGTTAAAGGAAGTCTTCTTGCTTGATAATAATCATTGAGTTATCAATTAAGTTATGTAATGGATTGATTAATTGAAAATTGATAAGTATTATTTGACAGTTTAAAATAATCAATTACTATGAGTAATTGCACCTATCATTTAAATATAAAAATGGGTGGAATCAAGAATCTCTTCTACCTAGAAAATACTTTAAATTTGAAAATAGTAGTTGACTTATAACTTACAAATTATAGTTAGTTATTAATCAATTGATATTCATTGGGTCGTTGATATGGTTATGTAATTATTAATTAAATCAATTAATCAGAGTTAATTAGATTTAATTAATAATTAAGATATGTAATAAAGTTTTAATTGATATGCTGATATCAATTTCTTTTAGTGAAGTTGATAAGTATTTACATCGAAGTTGACAAGTCGTACTCTCATGACTTGGATAATAACCTTAGGATATTTTAATGGTGAGACTTTGTAATATTTAATTGAGAATTATTAGAATGTTAAAAGATCATGGATTGTGGACCTATGTTAATTGATCATTTTAATAAAGTTATAATCTTCTTATTCAAAGATTGATAATTGGCTCTCTTTTAATATAATGAATAATGATCTTTGGAAAGTTGAAGAGTTAATCAATTAGAATATGGATCATAGTTAAATAAAGAGAACAATTTAATTAAGGGTCAATGATGATCAGTTTAATGAGTAAAGTATTTACCCTTAAGCTATTCTTAGAATATTATTTTAAATAATGGAAGGATAATGCTATCGGGGAACAAACGGGTCGACTTGTAGGTCAAATGATGAAACTTAAGACACTTGAAGTATACTTGAAAAGAAAATTGGAAACCTCTACACATTAATCAAGTACGTGATTTTAGTAAACCAAAACATGTGTTTTCATTGTGTATTCTCTATGCTTCTTGTTTTGGGTTTTTGGGTTGACTAGTGTTGACCAGTTATAGAACGTCTACCAGAGGCTTAGGGGTTATGATTGTGATGTCATGATGATGTCTTAATTTTGATCTTTATAAACCCAACCATGGTTATGTGATGGTATGCTCTATGAAATGTTTGTATTTACTGATTGTTATTGTTTATCAGTCTTCATGTGTGAAGCTGAGATGTATGTGTATGAGCCACTTGAACTAATCATTTTTGAGTCATCGATCAGTTATCCTTGGATTATTTTCCAGTCGCCATGATGGGACTGAGATGTTGATTTATTTCTTGATGATGTCATGTTGTGACATGATTGACTCAACCATTTTGGAGTCTTCGATCAGTATGATTTTGAGATATTCTTGGTTGCTTGTTGAGAATCAATGGATATGGTGATTTATTTGAGATATATTTGGTTGCTTGTTAAAGACCAATGGATATTGTGATTTGTATTAGAGATTATATTTATGAGGTTTATTCTGAGGAGTTTTTATGTGTTCTTGGATGGGAGAACCATCTTAGTATCAGGTTGCCTACTAAGGAACTGAGTTTGATCTTTAAGAGTATTGTGGTATGGGACACAACTATAGATTTATGTGCTTAGGAGAGGTTGTCTAGGTACATGACTATGGGAGTGGCTTGCATAGGAGTCCGGGGCCCAAAGTGGTCAGTACCAGGGTAACCTAATGCAAGTTATGTAATAAGTGATAATCTAGTAATTAAAATTTATGGGGGGAAAACACACTAAAAAGATAAGTTAGAGATATTTAAACCACCCATGCCTTGAGTGCTTGTATAGACTAAGGATGGGAGAAGTGCCTCGTCTTCTTGAGAGGGCTTCTTGGTTTCCACATGTGCCATGTTGAGGGTCCGGGGTTCAGAGTAACTAGTCCAGGGTAACTCAACGCTTGAGGGTCCGGGGTCTAATGAGAGACTAGTCTAGGGTAACTCAAGTAGCCATGTGATGACACTCCCTAAAATGTAGCCTGAGTCTCCTCTATAGATTTTGTGTACCTTCGGTGGTGTACTTATTGTTGTGCCTCTAGGATTAGATGTCGATTTGTGATTGGAACCTTTGAGTTAGTATACTTTTAAGATTATTGGACTTATGGAGATTTGTGCTATGTGTTTTGGATAGCCTGTTTGGGACTTGAGGTTATCTCCTCAGCATGGTGGGAGTGGACCACTTAGGTACCATGCGATCGGGTGGTAGTGTTTTTCCACTCTTATCATTTGAGATTTATTGAGACATCGTGGCTGATGCGTCCTTCATGATGATGGATATGTATCCTTTCAGTGATGATTAGCATATGTTAGATGATGTTATCTTATGATTTACTTTGCATGTTAAATATCTTATATGTATTTGATGTAGTATGTTTAGGTGTGACATTCCTACTATGTTAATACCGATGATTTCTTCGGTAATTTAGAATGTTACGCACGGAGGGATGGCTAGGATCCATGATGGTCTAATGATGCTATTTATGGTTGGGAGGAACCGTGCACTTAGTTACTTATGTTTGTGATATATGGTTATCTTTTATGATGGATGTTTATATCTTTTGTGATGATGTATCATGTATGACATGTGGTTTCATTTACTTTAATTGCATCATGGATTAATATTGGATGTTGATGTACTTTATCTACACAAATGTTTATTCTTTTAAGCCTTTCATACCTTGTATCATGTACAGTGGATGATTGAGCTAAACGAAAATGTAGTTACAAAAAGGACACTTGTATATGGTTTAAGAATGTTGGATGTATCATTGTTATTTCATAAGAATATGATGTTAGATGAATGGTTGATTTAGATGTAATTCAACGATTAAGGGATATTTAAAGAATGTAATCTGTTATGTTATGTTTACTTTCAGTTGAGTTGTTGCTATTGCTTCCACAAATGTTATGAATGGTTTTACTTTCATATTTAAAAAAAAAAAAAAAATGTTTGGCAAACTTTAGGTTAATTCTTTGGATCCCTTGGCGGGGCAATACACAAATACTATGATAAAGTATGTTTCATTGTAGATATAGATTTTGTGTATGCACAAACAATTTTTCCAAGAGTAGCATGGCTAAGGCCAATTCCTTATGAAGTAAATGAAGATGAGGTAACTACAATGGTTATTGCACTTTTGATAGAGGACATAGATGCTAGTGCCGAGAAATTTGGCACATATGAGATAGTAATTGCCAAGCTGATTTTTGAATTTGACACACCTAAAATAGGGAAGTAAAGAAAGAAAGGAGGTTGTTGAAGGTGGAAATAAGGAACAAGGAGAAGAGTCAGGACAACCTATAGAGGTTGAGGAAGGAAAAGGAAAAGAACTCACCATTGTGAAGCTAACAAGTAACAAACACAAAAAGGTTGTTGTGATAGAACCTAAGGTGCAAACAAACCTAAAGAAGGACATGCAAGAAATGGTGACACGTCAAAGGCCAAATGGAAAGGTGATCATCACTATGAAAAGGATTGCACAACCCCCTACTAAGCTATTGACATGAAGTCCATCCAAGAAGATGAAACTGGCTGAAGTGCAAGCAAAGCCGAAGAGAAAACTAATTATTGCACAATAGGAGGAGGAAGATGATGAAAATATAGAGTCTAATGAAACCAAAAAATTAAAAATAGTGAAGGGATTCCCTCCAATGATCATGGATTAGGTATGTGAAAAAAATTGTAGAATCTGAAAGTATTTTGGGATTCAAAGACATTCAATATGATTCTTTGAGCAATGATGATCAAGTTAAGCTTGAAGGTGCAATGATAAAAATGATGATCAAGTTCAGGTGCACACCCCTGGAATTGGGAATTGGATTTCCAATGGGATTATACAAAATAGTAGATGCTAAGAAATGGGCATTGTCCACTAAGAAGCAAATAAGAGAGACAACATTGGCACAAGCTATGCCAGATTTAAGGAAGACTCATATGTCTATAGCCCTTAAAGATTTTGTCAAGAAGTTAATGCCGAGGGATAAGGCATATAAGGTTTTGAAAAATAAAGCTCATGATGTTGAGAAAGATAGTTTTTAGATATGGAAAGAAGCATTTGGATTGCTTACTCCATCTATGGAAGTGAAGGAAGGATGAGATGCAATAGAATTTGAAGATGAATACAAACAAGAAATGGCCAAACTGATTGAGGAGATTCAACAACTTGTCAATCAGTGTGAATAGAAAGAGATGATCATAATTGAAGATGAAACTGACACCCCTAAACCTAATCCAAATATACTAACTGAAGAGGAAATTCAAGGCTTAATAAATGATTCAAGAAAAATCTATACTAACCCAATTTTGTTATAGATAGTTGAATATCCTAAGCTTGAAAATAATAAGAGTGATGATGTTAATGCCACATCAGTAATAGAGGATACAAGTGCTGAGAAACTTGGTAAACCTTTAATATTATATACACCATTAAATTGTATGTAAATTTTGAAAAAGGAGGCAAATTTTGATGAATACTCATGCACTAAATTAGTAGAGGATGAAGTAAAATAGAAAGAGAGGGAGACTACTCAAGCTCTTATTCAATTGCTAAAAAATGTGACATCTATACAATAGGTGATTTATAATAGCCCTTATTTTTACTTTGTCAAAATTCTAAAAATTTATTGTGAAAATGTCTTGAAAATTTTTTGCAGTTAGGGTTTGTTATTAAATGGTTATCAAATTTCCATTAGAAGCCCTAACCTAGTAGGTTTTGAACTAGCCCAATTTAATTTTTTTCCCTAGCATAGGATATTATAATGTCTTAAGGATTATGTCATTTACCCTACTATTGAAAAATGTCTTTAATCCACGATTAGATTTGACCTTTTCCCTAGGTTTTATGTTCAAGTTGGAGATTGCATGTGGTTTTCATAATTCCCATATTTTGTTACAATGTTATGACCAGGGATTCAACACCTAGTCATAAGGATAAGTTTTCATTCTTCCAATGTTACAAAACAAAGGTAAGGAAAAAGTTGGGTCTCTCAATGTTACAATATCCAATGTAATTGTAGCATCGTGGATGTATATTTTGAAAATTTTGATCTTACACTCATCCCAGTGGTGTATCATCATAAGTATCTTATGGTGAATAATAAGTGATACAATCTTACAATAAATGGGAGAGCATATAACCATAAAGGCTTATAAGGGAACCCTCAACCATACGAAAGAAAGGAAATCATGAGATTGTAAGACATAAAGTGATAAAGTTATTAAGTGTCATGATCTTGTGAAGTGGGGCCAAGTGCGCAAGCATAAAGAAATTGAACACATGTCAATAAAGTCTTTCGAAGATACAAAGGGTATGAAATTTAAAGTGGATCGTAAGATTGCAAGCCCTAAAATAAGACATGAAAGCACTTTTTTCCCTTTTCTAAGTTGGAAAAATGATAGAAGTTCTCAACCAATGAAATTTGAATAAAGTATAAAGAATGCAAAGATGGATAGCTATGTCGACACTCCATTGAGGTGACATAAAAAACTAAGTTTAAGGCTTGTGCATTTAGGAAATCAGTGCATAGAAATGGTTGATGGAGTATGCATAGCATAAAGAAACTCTATAGCCAGTAACACATTACCATTTGTAGAAAGAAGAAGGTTTTGAGCAGTTGCAAAATTTTAGTGCAAGGATTCTAGAGTTTTCAGTGCCAGTTGCAAAACTTCTTCAATTTTAATTCATAGTTAGGATGTCTGATAAAGAAGTTGAAGAGATCCAAGCTATAGACATGGAATTTCAGAGATCTCTACTTCCAATGGAGTAAAAAGCTAGCAAAGGAAACATAGTAAGTATACACATGAAAGGATAAAGTTGTTCCCAAACTCCTCAAACACCATCTTTGCTAATAACCATAATTTTAGAGGCCCGTATGCATTTTTACAAAGATGCTACTTGCCCTAGTGTTGATGGGTATGAATTGTTTAAGTATTTTTATAATAACAGATTTGATAAGATCCTTGTATGTAATCCATGGAAAAAGAATCTGGCTAAGCTCATTTTCTTGGAGGTATTTATGGATGTTGATCTAAAAATTTTATCAATCAGAGATATTGAGGAGATCTGACAGCCCAACAAAAGACTACACCTATGAGGATTTCCCCCACAAGGACATTTGTATAGCGGTTGCTACTACCATGTCAAAAATGGCTATTATCGCTTGAGGTACTGTCGACATGGTTGACCCAATAAACGAAATGTCCACTTTGGTTTAACCCTCTTTAATCAAGGTAGACTCACAAAGTTGTACCACATGGGGACTTGGTTTGGATTCAAGGGTTTCAAGTTTTTGATGTGCCCAAAAGGGAACATAGCATACTCCTCTAGCCTCTTTACCTTACCCAAACATAGCAAACAAGATTTTTTGACACTCTAATTTGAAACTACCTCACCAACTTTTTGGAAAATCCAACAACAAACACCACCAATCTCAAAAGAGAGAAGACTAATGGATGTTAAGGACAAATCCAATCTAAATAGTAAGATAATAACAAATATCCTTCCCTAACTACAAGAGGATTCGTCGTCAAGAGGAGCTTCACATGTAAAGCAAGCGAATGAAGCTCAGTCTCTCAAGATCTCTCAAATAGTGTTCATAGGGCCTAATTATTATATGAAACACAAATGCGTGAAAGCAAATCTAGATTCAATTTTAAAGCCCCAATTGAAGTGTGAATCTATGAAAGCATGTAAAAATACTCAAGCCAAACACATGAGATGTTCATTTTAGTTCCAAATCTAAATGTTTTAGAGTTCAAATAAAATACTTGGTAATCCTTGCAGCGCATCTTTTCTTTGTTGCACCTTTTGTTTACACTTGAATGCTCGCTCGCAATGAACAAAGCCACAAACAAAACAAGCAAACACAAGATATGCAATATATGTCCAACTCATGCAAAATTAGGGATAACTCTAAAAATCTAAATTTTAAGACTGATAATAATTAGTAAGTAGCACAAATGAAAGCCCACATCATGCATTGATTCATTGTAAAAATTAAATGCAAACTATTCATTAAATGCCTTTTTTTTCAATTGATTTTTGACCTAGTCATAAAGATTGGATCTACATGATATGAATTCTAATCCAAAACTAAAAATACAAAAAAGTAACCCCTATCAAAAATCAGAGGGCTTTCCAAAAATGTGAGAATTTTGAAAAGATCTTTTAATTTGTGCCCTAGGGAGTCATTTTATCAAAATAGAGTAGGTTTTATAAATTGAATTATTGACCCCTAATATGACCTCTAAAATCAAAAAACAAAGAACCAACTCTATTTAAAATTCAGAGAGATTTCTAAAACTATAAATTTTTCCAAAAATGTGCTGATTTACTCCCAAAAATGATTTTTTATGAAAAATCAAGGAAAAATCATAAAAAATTGAAAATGTTTCAAAAAAATCTGAAAATTGGACCAAAGCTTTTCAGATATATCACCACCTTGCAAAAAAATTTCAAATCAAAATACCTAGCCATTTGAAAGATATAATCAAATCTTTCAAATCTAGGGTTTTTTTGAGTCTACAAATAGATCTGCACAAAAACCAGCAAGCAAAGGTGGGTTGCCCCACGATGGGCGCAAAAAATGTATGGCTAAAATGTGGGCACACTACTATGGGTCATTATATCCAAGATTTCTCAAAAGTGAGGTCTTGAATGATGACCCATAGCTCTCTATTCATGGAGTGCAAGGGTTTGTAATGGAGGCCCTCAGTTTGACCTAGTACATGCCCATGCAAGTACACCATGAAATAAGAGATTCAAAGAGGAAAAGCAAGAGTGCTAGTCTCCATGATCATCAAATATTTACGAAAATGAAGATGCAAGCTAATCTAAATGATAACAATGCAAAAAAAAGCAAGATCTAATCTATGAAAGCAAATATGACTCTAAACTAATATGCAAATGCAATGATAAAAGCCCATGATGAAAGCCATGGGTGCAAGACAGAATGAGACAAGAAGATAGAAGTTCTCCACAAAAGCTTTAGCATTCAAAACTCCTTCAAAATTTGCTCTCCAATCCTGTAGCATAACAATAGCATAATCATGGGTATCCAAAATGAGGAGACGACTCTCCCTTATAAAGAAGATTGGATGATCTAGATTGAGAGGAAAAAGATTTAATCAAGGGTGGAGAAATAATGATCCATGTGAAATAAAGATCCACCAATGAGAAAAGAGGAGTGGTTGAGAAGAAAGTGGAAAGATAAGTCCCAATTAGAAATATGTGCATTTAAGTGTAGAAAAATTAAATAAAAGAATTTATTTTATTTATTTTTTCATCAAAAAGAGATATTTAAGTGGGATTTTCATTTAATTAAAAGGGTGCAAGTTCTTTTAATTAAATAGGAGATATTTAATTAAATTAAAAGAGGGATTTTTCTCTTAATTAATTAAATGTGGATGAATTATTTAATTAAAAGAGAGGTTTTCTTTTAATTAAATGAGGACTTATTTTATTAATTAAAAGAGAGATTTTCTTTTAATTAAATAAGACTTAGGATAAAATGATCAACCTTAGAAAAATAGAATAATTGAATTTGATCAAGGAAATTGATTTAAATTGATTTAATAAAATATTACACACCATTGATTCAGGAAATTTGATAAATTGATAAATTGAATATTGGGGGCCCATAGTCTAGGCAACCATTTTAGGGTGCATACAACAGTTATTGATGGAGAATAGGGTATATCTAGGGCCTAAAGTGAATAAAGGCACATTTTTGTGTAGGTGTTTTAGAATAGGAGACTTTTCAATTGGAAAAGAACCCTTGGATCAAATTCATTCTTCCCTCCGCCATTATAATTTGTCTACTACTCCCTATAGAATGTATGACCTAGAGGGCTACATGAGGAACATATTAAAAGAAATTAGGGGTTATGTATTGCCTAATACAAGGGAGTCACCTCAAAAGGACCTAATTACAAATATTGTAGCTGAGGGGGGGGCTGTAGACAAAATAGCCAAATTTGATGATGTTTTGAGGATGGAGAATGAGATAAAAAGAGAAGATCCAAACTTCAAAGGTTTCTATTTGGATATCCCTTATTTATGAAGGATAAGGAAGATTGTGGATGAATACACTAAGATCATGAAACAGATTCCTATAGGATCAATTGGAGAGGAGGAAAGGGTAAACCTTGATAGCCCTGAGCCATATGTAACCTTGAAGATTGAAGAGGAAGAGCCTATTGAGGCATCATGGGTTACCAAGGGTAACAAGAGGAAAAAAGTGATCCAAGTACCTAAAAAGGTAAAATAGAGGACACTTCAACTCATGCCTAGCAAAAATGAGTATTTTGTTGATTTGAGGCAAAACTAGATACGAGACAATGTAAATGCAACAAAGAATTCTTTGACTGACCTTGAGCTAGCTACAACCAGACTGGATGATACAATCATCCAAGAAAAATAGTTCATGGAAGATGATGACTTCCTTAAGTTTTTTGAATTCAAGAGCTTCCTTTATAAGGTAAAATAGAGCGAACTGGTATTGAAGCTAAAACCAGGAGAATCTGAAGAGAAGATACAAGAACTGGTTGATAAGCTATATTCCTATGACCTAGAGAGTGAAATCATGACTCCTATAGAGGCAAGGGACTTAGTCTAGAGAAGTGGTATGCTCCTAGTGCCTAGATGGGATCTGAAACAAGCTTTCATGCTTGACCAAATAAGAAGACAAGAAAGTGCTATATCTTATGAAGCATTTGGAGCTGGTGGTCTATAAAGGGGATCAGATTTCAACATTGACTCCAAATCCTTCACAGTGTGGAACATGGATCCTGAGACTAACAAGCCCAAGCTAATGGATGTCTAGAACATATTAGAAGGTAACCTACTATTTTTGACTCTATAGAGCACATTTGGTGTAGAAATCTCCAAGGACATGAAGCATTTCTCATTTATGAATGAGGCAAAGGTAGAGGAGATAAAGACAAAACTATCTAGGATATTTCATGATTATATAGATGTCAAAAAGCTCTATGAAGATGAACTCAGAAAGGGATATGTCTACAAGAAAAAGGTAGAGGAACTGGAAGCAAAGGCTAAGGGGTTGGCAATTGAATTTGCATCCTTGAAGGAGCAACTGAGCAATGCAAAGAAAAATAGGGCACATGAAAGCCAAAAAAAACCAATGAGGGTCACACTAGAAGTGCCTACTCAAACTACAAGGGTAGTGCAAGAGGAGATAGAACCAAGAAGGATAAGCATTGATGCTTAATCTACACAACAAGGTGGTGAAGTAAGGGTAAGTGTCTTGATAGGCATGATAGGCCATAGAGTAGAGACTCTAAATAAAATATCTCAACAAGCTCATGCCATCTATATTTCTTCACAAGATGCTAAGAATAGTTGTAATGAAACACTCTTATGTCTATCACCCACCTTTAATCTATGGGGGCCATATAAATACAATTCTTAGAAAGACTAATCATGCTAATGCAAAAGAAGCTAGATTTACCTGACAAGATCATCACAGTGAAAGAATGCTTGGAAACAGTTGTTAGAAATAACAACAGGGAAAGTAAAATATGAGAGGTGGGGGAGAGGGGGGGTGAGTGAATCAATACTTCAAAAATTTAACCATTAAAACATTCACCACACATCCATCTCACAATTTGCATGTAAACTAAAATACCAAACTAAGCATATTCATCCATAGCATGAAAACAAATAAATACACATGACACAAGATATTTGGTTACCTAGAAACCCTCTAATGAGAAGGTAAAAATGGGGTGGGGATGACACCCACAAATCTTCACTACTGTAGTTGTAAAGTGTATCCAATGAAGCTTACAATTGTTTGATCATAAACTATGATCTACCCTGTGAAAGGTCTACCCTATTAAAGGCTTACAAAGATGGTTAGGTCTTACCCTGTTAAAGGATTTCAACACCCTACTAAAAGTATGCCTGGTTAAAGGACTTCAGCTTACAATGAAGTAAGTGCCCTATTAAAGTATTTACAAAAGCCTACTAGGAGTACTTAGTTAAGAGATTTTTACTGATTCACTTATTAGAATGTTTCAGCCTTGATCCTTTAGTTAGTAACTCTCTACTAGATATCAGATCACCTCTTTCCTGATGTATATTTGATCCTGTTTCATCAGATATATCATTTCTGTCCTCTCTCTTCTTTCCTCTGTTCTCTCTAATTGATTCTATAATTCATATCTCATTCACAACTCCTTAGTCACCATGAATGCTCTGTATATGCATGAAAACTTCTCTCTTCACTCATAATCTCTTTAGGGTTTTCCTTCCTTAAGAAGACCTAAGTTACCTATGGTTAGGTAGGAATCAATGATTGTGATTCACCCATTTTGTTGCTTAATTCATCCCCTTATCTGATTGGTTTCATGCAATGCATAGAGATTCTTAATATAGATTCATTCTTATCATTTAGAATCACAAAATAATCCTTAAGTTAGCCCAAAAATGGTTTAAATAGGAGTTTGTGCCATTACAAACAACTATGTCCAAAATTGTTTACTCAACAATTGAAACCTTTGATGTTCAACATCCGCTATATCTTCAATGCTATAACACGTCCTCTAAATAACTCAACATCCACTGTACACTTGACATCTAAATCACTCGACATATATTAGCTCTCTTGTCATTGGAGTGACTCAACACTATCTGCTCGACACATACTATATATCTTGCTCGAGATGCATTATCTGACAACTTATGCTCGACATACAATACTTGCTCGACATGCATGAAGTATTGTTAAGTAATGAATTTAAGTGTATTATCACTCATATGTCAACACCAAAATGAGATCAACAATCTCCCCCTTTGACATGAGTGGCAAAAACACTTTTTCATGCATATATGATCTTAACTTATGAGCATAACATAGATAATCTATATTCTTTACTCGGCTCACATACAAAATTTCAAAATGTCAAAATTTTTCAAAATAGATGACTTATCAGTCATAATTCAAAACTTCAAAACTCCTCCTAAGTTGATTATGTTGTATCTAAATTTGATACTCCTATTGAGTAAATTTTGCTTGAACTATGCTTAAACTGTTGGCTTACTATGTTTCTGCATTAACTACCCCTTTGTGTAATCTCTCCTTTGCTTCAATATACCCCTTATATCCAATATCCGCCTTTTTTGACACTTATGTCATGGGTGGTACACAAATAGTGTGCTTGTACAAAAATGTTTTATGGACCTCTATTATAATCTTGAGTGTTTCATCCCAATTGTTGCACACTACATCTAGAGATTGAATTTGAACATCTAGCTCAAAAACAAGGTCTATTAAAACCTCATGAGTATTGTTGGTGTTTTAAACTACTAAGTAGAAAAATACTTGATACCAAGATAGTGAAGAGTAATTTAGTCTAAGGATTAGCTATTTCCTATACTCGACTAAAAGGTCTTTAGATTTGGACCCAACTTCAACAAAATCATAAAGATTTTCTACTCTTTAGGCTTTGCAAAACCAAGGTAGGTGCACCTGAGGGATAAAAGATTCAAAAATTGATACTATCTTCACATTTTATTCATTCAATGAAATCCTATTATAATACTCATCCCTATAGCAAATGTTTGGTCATAATTCTCCTCATATTTACAAGTAATTCTGGGTAACAACAACTAACTAAAACATAGAGATTATATGCAAACAAGTATTGACCAGCTATGATACTCTTCATACATTTAAAGTACAACTGATTTGGATTTTAAGATTTTTTCTTGATGCTTATCCACAATCTCTTCATATGCAAACTGAAATAATTGATCAGTGCCTCATCCATTGAGATTCAAAGTCTAGACAACTACTGTGACCTAATTGATTGCATTACAATCAATATTGTCAACAATCTTCCCTAAAACACATTCTTATGAAAATCCCCCTTACTACCTGGAAATCCTATCATATCATTGAAACATATACTTAATTCATTGCATTAAAAGCAATAATGAACTGATATACAACCTATCCTAGTTGCATTAAAATTGAACAAGCTTTGCTCATACAACCTCAAGATAACCAGTCAATAATAGTGGAGACAAAAATCAGAGAAAACATATATGATAGTGATTCATCTTTGTATTAATTATCTTTGAAAATTATGTAACATTGGAATAGTACTCAAAAAAACTCAATATAAGACAATCTAATCCTTCAAAGCTAATGTACATTCAAATTTGCAGAGAAAATACATCATACATTTTTTGACATCAAGGAAAATTGGACCGAATAAAACTAGCAAAAAAATAAATTTCATAATAGTTTGGACCCTCTTTTCTAGCCTTGCAATCTCACTTATATAGTGTGAGATGCAACAAGCTTCAGGTATAGATAGCTGTCCTTAAGATATAAAGGTATTTACAAAAGTTACTGTCATAAAAGACAAAAATTGGTCTAACTGAATGATTTGCATTATGGACATTCCTTTTGTGGGGACAACTTCTGATGCACTTCTTTGTTGAGGGGTTTGTAATTGGCTTTGTTATAATGGCCATTCCTTGGAACATGTGGCCATTGGAATTACTTGAGATGGACTCTGTTATGATATTTGAAAACTAAGTTTCACTTGTGGTTAACGATCCAATTCATCTTGTACCAACAAACTAGTAGTTACATTTGATTCTCCTCTTGCTAAGTCATTAGTTTGGGCCTCTATAATTGTCTTTGTAGTTAATTGTTTATCCTTTTCCTCCTCTATTTTTACTGATGTGTCAGTTATTTGCAAATCATCTTGTTCCATTTCATCATCATTGGTTTCACCAATCACTAACTACTTTGCATGTACAAAATCTACCATCCACTTGTCAAAAAGTGTGTCATCTCTTCAAAACATATTCTCCTAGTTCATCAATTTCAATAAAATCTTCTCTCAAACAATCATAAAATATTTGCACTTTAACAACTTCTTCAATTGTATTTGACCACCATGCATGTCCTTTTTCATTTATGACCCCATTCATCCTGAGACATAAAAAATATCCAATACCTTGGCCCATTCCTCTTTTTCTTTTAATTTATCTTTTTTATTCAAGGCATGGGGGAAAAGTCCAGAGTTTCTACTCTTATATTTGGCAAGATAATTTATGATTCTCCTTTGTAATGCAACTCTCTTATTATCAAACTTGGAGAAATTATTTGTCAAGTCAAAAGTCCTTTCTATTTTTTCACAACATAAAATGATAACTAAAAAACATAGTAGAGTGACATCTTTATCCCTATTGTTCCATTTATTGACAACTGGCTTCAGAGCATCCTCATTTCCTTTCATCTTGTTCCACATATTTATTACTTTTTCCATTTGTTCATAGAATGTGGGCAACCAATTTTATCAACTAAATACATAATTGCTTTTCTCAACTTGTCCTCATGTTGGTTACCTAGTTCCACATGCAATGCCCAAAGTTTGCTCTTTTCTTCTTCAATGTCCTCTGTAGTATAATATTGAGTTCTCTAGGGTGTGTCTGGCATTTCTATTAGAGGATTTGATTTAAAAGGCTCAACTAGTGGATGAGGATAAGTAATTCTATTCTTTCTAGACTATCCTTGATGTCCCATCACTTTATTTTCAAGCTCTATTCTCTTTTTTACTTCTTTATTATAAGTTGTTAGAACTTGTTTATATTTTTCTTGTAATTCTAATCTTTCTTTTTTTCTCCCTTAAGGCTATGGCTAGACTGAGGTTGGCTATTCCAACATTTAGCTCTACGGCTTCCTCATTTGGAGTATCCTCTACCCTTTTTACAATTAAGTTTCCCATCAAGTTAATATCATCAGGCTGGGAGGAACTGGTTCTGGATCCTCTTCTCATAGACCAAATTACAAAGGCAACATGATCTTCACTAAAATTGTTACCTCTTAGCTCCTTTTTCACCTTTTCACCTGTAATTAACTTCTTGGTAACAGAGTTGAAAACCATTGCATCTGCAATGTCCCAATTTGGAAAGAGAAAAACCCTAGATGATCTTATCATTTTTCTCGCTTCTTCAGGGGTCAAGCTTTTAAATTCTTGCATCATCTCATCCTTTATTTGATCTTGTATGGATGCCTCTTCCATCTTAGATGCTCTACCTTCTTATTGCACCTCTCCTCGAACTGTTCAATGTTGATTCTCCATGCAAACTAATAAAAGGCTCTTGATTTAACAAAACTATCACTAGAAAGAAATTCATGACTAGCTTTTTCTACTAAAGGGTCCAATTCCCTTCCTCTATATCAACAACCGTTAACTCAAGGATAGGCATGGGAGGCTCTTGAGGATTTCCTTCTTCTAATTCTAAAATAGTAATAAAAACTCCCCCTTGGGATCCTAATTGCTCCATTTGCTCCTTAGTGAGCTGTTCATCTCCTACATGCAATGGGGATTGAGTGGATGAATATTCTTCTATTTGGGGCACATCTTTTTCTTCTATCTTCTGCCTCTTGGGCTTTGGCTTTTCAGGTCTCTCTTCCAAAACAACACTAATTGATCCAATTATTCATTTACCCTTGTCAATTGCAGGCTCTTTATTCTTAATGATATTGTAGCTAGACCTCCTTTGAATAACCAATTGCCCTAATCCTATTGTAGGAGTAAAAGATAGCCTTTTCATTAGTTCTTGAGCCTTGTCAGGATAATAATTGATGAATAATGTCTTCTCTTCATTCATTACTTCCATAATATCTGGAAAAGTAATCATTAACTTATTCAACTTATGTACCTCTATCTTTGCATCTTTCAAAGGCTTATAATCTTTATCAAAACAATTAATAAACCTAAAACCCTAGAATAAACTCTCAGTTTCTCCTTTTTGATCTCTTGTTCTTGGAGAGAGAATTTATTTTTTATTATATCTTCAGGGAAGTAGAGTTGATGTTTTTTGGTACCAGTCTTATCCCTCTGTCTGAATATATCAAAAAATCCTTCACTATCATTAAAATGATCACAAGATACAACCATTTATATGCGTCTAAGAATTTATACAAAAATAACCAACCATCTTTTGTGATTATGAAGTGGTGAGAAATTGTGCAAGATGGGAAAATAGAGCCCCTAGACTGACTAGTCAGTTGTGCTTCCTCCAATCCACCTATCTGCCATAACATTTTAGCTATTCCCACCTTCAGAGGTACTTGGTAGGGAAGTACATGTAGAGTTCCTTGGAATCCATATACTTTGAACACTATTGACACAGGGTATGGTATGATATCTGCCCAATTATGGGAATATTTTAAACCAGTAGGGATATCTATAAGCCTGATGAAATCTAGCAATGCTTTAGGTATCCTAGGATTGTCGTTTAATAGTAGGCTCCTCAACCTTGATGTGAAGTATCTATAAAATCTCACAAAAATGGCCTCCTCTGCATCGTAGGTCATATCTTCACTCCACAATTGAACTGGCAAAGATTCCCCCTCATATTCTCTATTCAACTCCATTTCTTTTTCAAAGAGAGTAACACCTTTGTACAAGAACATATGCATCAATAAAGGATTGTAGCCAAAGGTTTTCTCAAATTTTCCCTTTGTAATTCTAGTTAGACCTATGTGAATTTCTTTTGCTAAATAGGATCCAAAATTAAAAATAATATCTACACCAAAGGAAGAAATCTCTATCATCATATACATGAACTTTATTGGCATAAAATCTTGTTCATCTTCACAAAAAACCCTATTCAAAGTCATGTAGATATCAATGGCCCTAGAATTGAAAACTTACTTCTTGAAAGGCTCTTTAGTTGATGCTATAACAAAAGTCAAATTACTAATTGTAGCCAAGTGTCCTCTCAATGCCCCTTTACTAATTTGATCTTTACGAGACAAATAGTCCTTATCTAACCCCTAAAAATCAATGGCCTCATGACAGTCTATGGTTGACTCCATTCAAAAAACCTCTTGAATTTATTTTGTAGTGATTTTCTTCAAACATTCCCCATCTATTCTTCTCACCATCCTAGCTATGGGGTCATAATTTAGGGCTATAGCTATGAGAAGGTCTGAATCCATGAAAACCCCAAGAATTACTAATTTACCTAAATAAAAATTCCAAATATTCCCGTGGGGAGAAAACAATTTCCTCTCTAAGAACCATTTCTTAAATAATTGGAGCCCTATTTTGGAAGTTATGGCATCCCTAGTCCAATTCCCCTTATCAAACAAACCATCTACAACTCAGAGTCTAGGGTTTACAGGAACTATTTTCATTATTTGGGCTGATTCATTTGTGGATTCACTCAATTGTTCCAGAAAATTGTCATGGATATTTCTACTAGCATATTCTACCTTCCAAGAGAAACCCTTCTTTGGAGGCATATTGGAGAATAATTCAGAAAAACTAGGATTTTTTGAATTATATTTGGGCATGAGGTACTTACTTGGATTTTTTGTTTCTTCTTTGAATTCTGGAATGAATCACTGATGTAGAAAATTTTCATGATTCAACCAAGTGGGAAAATAAGCTTTTCAATAGGTTCTAGCTCCAGAAAATTGAAAATGTTGTGATGTGGAGCCTAATCAAACTTGCAAGTTTATTTGGTGTGGTTTTCTCTCCATATTATTTCTATGGGGGTTTGAGGGCAGTGCCCTTGTGAGGTCTTGGGGCAGCACCCTAGGTGAGCTCCCTATCATAATACAAGGTGGGGTTGAGGGGCAACACCCCCATGGGGGTTTTTGGAGGTAGCACCCTTGAAGCCAAAAATGCCCTTATATTGTAAAAGGCATTGGCTACTATTTTTCTATTATTCTAGCACTAATTTTGTAAGCTACAAAAGCTTGTATAAAAAGGCTCAAGGTTAGGGATTTCATAATGTAATGGTGGTATTGAGCTATAAGGGATTGCATATTGTAATCAGGTTGTAATCACTAGATAATAATAATATTGGACTTGATGTTGGTGGACATATCCTAGGGATTGGGTGAACCACATTAAATCTTGGTGTCTTATGTTGTCTTTTATGCGATCTACTATTTTTTGGTATTGGTTATATTTGCATGTAAATTTTATTTCTGTGTGAGGTTAATCCTAACAGAAAATATATTTGCATGAAGAAATTCTCAACTATTTGCACTATATTCTTGGTTTTATTTTGTGCGAGGAGCTTTAATTCTCATAAATGGATCATAGAGAAATAGAGTGGCATTACCTTCAAATTTGAAAATAGGTTATCAATTTTTGAAAAATCCAACGATTGAGGAACAAATCATTTTATGACTCGGCTTCAACCCTCATAGTTGGTAGTCAATCCAATTGAATCCTTCCATGTGAGCCTTTTCCTTCATTTTTGGAAACTTGCATAGGAACCATTTATGCCTTTGAACACGTGTCATGTTCTCTCTTTGTCACCAAGGGTAAAAATCGAGCAACTCCTGTTGGCGACAAAATGACCACTGTCGATCATACTTGCATTGGACAATAGAACACATGATCAATTATATTATACATGATGTGGGCCCATGATACTTCCTTCAAGTTGGTATGTCACTAGGGATAAAGTTATTTCAATTCCTATTAGTGACAAAGTGACCACCATCAATCTTGAGAAGATCTGTAGGTCCGGGCCAACATTTCATTTCCTTCAAAGTGAATCCCTTGTGGCATCTAACAGTCTGACATCCTGATAACCTAAAAAGCTATTGATGACATGGAAAACTATGACACCTTCTTCAAGGGTTGGTCCCTCCACATATCCATGTAGCAGGCTATCGCTATGTCACCAAGGATAAAGTTCTTGCAACTCCCTTTGGTGATAAAGTGACCACCATCGATCTTGAGATGATCTGACGGTGCAAGCCTTTTTCTTGAAACCTCATTCCTTCATTGAATGGGTCCTGTAGGCATGTCATTAGGAGTAAATAGCTTGTAATTTCTATTGGCGACAAAGCAAAAACCCTTGATCTTAGGGAAGATCAAGGGTTATTGTTATTTAATCAATTTTTTAAATAAAAATATAAACCTGCAGAAAATTAAAATGAAATCTTAGGTTAAGGTTTTTTTGGAGACTTAGGATAATGTTAGACATTGCAAATTTTTTTAAAAGGTACTCGGAAAGAAATAAAAAGGGCATTTAAAAGGCTTTTTCTCACACATTTTTCTTTTTGAAAAGACATGCTATGCAAACAAAACCCAAAAGCTTTCTAGGGCAACACTTAGTGAAACAAAAATTTGGGTTTTTCTAGGGGTAGAAAAATTAAAAACACCAAACCCTAATTTTCACTAGAGGAACCTAGAAAATTCACTTAGAGATGCATTAGGATAAACTTGAAGTGAAAACAAGACCAACAAGTAGAAAGATGATAATCTTTCTTCATGAGTGTTTTAGTGAAGGCTAGTTCCTTGTGCAACACCTCCATGTGTGGCATCAAAATGGCTTGAATACTTATCAAGGTAGCTTGAATATTTGCATCTTGTGTATGTAATGGAACTAATTGATCTTGAGGAGATAATAATTTTTGAAAATGAGTCTGGCTTTGACTAGGAGACAACTGAAGAATATTGCCTGTTGTCATTAAATATCCCTACAGCCGGGCAATAGCCCTTAGTGCTTCTTGTGTAGATAAATTCACATCACAAAGCTTTGTTTATAGAGAAAATATATTCTCTAACACCTTCTTTACACTTTCCATCTTGGTTGCTAAGTCAACCTGTCATAGTGCAATGACACTAGAAATCTTTTCACCAAGCTTTGTTTGAAACCTTTTCTCAGATAATTCTAGAAGTTTAGTATTTGTATCTAGGTTCGCATCACTGATCTTATCAACCATATTCACCAATTTATCAATAATATGTTTTTATTGATTAGGTTTTGGGAGGATAAATGCATCAAGAAATGTGTCTTTGATGTCATATAGAACTTGTCTTTTCTTGTGCTCCCTTCTGAGTAACTCTTGGTACTTCTTTCTTGCTAGAGCTTCCTACAATATGCTCATTTCTTTTATGGTGATTGTTGCAAGATTAAAATTTGGAAGTTTAATCACCTCATCTAAGTTGACATATCCATAAGATGTGCTTTCTCCAACCTTAGACGTATCAGGACTAGGCCTTGATGATTACAATGGTGTAGCATCTACACTTGACCTATGAAGAGTTTGACTAGGAATAGGAGATGCAGAGATTGGTAGGGTAACCAATGTTTGAATTGCTATTTGTTCCTCTAGTTTCATAGATAAAACTGACTCCTTAGTCCTATCCTTCTCCTTCTTTGTGTTTCTTCACCTTGTTCTTATGAAATAGGCACACAACTGACTTTCTCACCTATATGGACTTGTGTCCCATCCTACTCAACTTTCAATACTTCTTGTATTGAAGCATTTGGCACTAATGTACTGACATCTAATGTCATTGTGTCCTTCACTTGATATACCTATTAGCTTGGTGGTCAACACCTCCTTTGAGGTTCATGACATGGCTTAACTACCTCTCATGGATCTGGGTAAATCTTATGTTTGTGACATTCGTTGACATCTCAAGCTTTTGGCATAATGACAAACATACCAACAATTGGTATCAGATCCTTGGGTCACAAGTTTGAATCTTGGGAGGTATTTTTCATTCTGTTGGTTGGAACCCTTAGTTGACGCTGAGGGGGAGATTGTTGGCCTAGTGGTCAGCACCTCCTTTGAGGTTTGTGACATGGCTTAACTACTTCTCATGGATTTTGGTAAATATGATGTTTGTGATGTTTGTTGATAGCTTGAGCTTTTGGTGTAATGGAAAACATACCAACAATACCACAATGGATATTAAAACATGTGTCTCAGTGGTGACACCCTATGGTCCTTTTGTACTTTAGTCTTTGTAGTTGTAAGGGGCACACTAGATGTGTCAGTTTTCTTCTCCCCTGTTGATACCTTGTAAATCTCATCTATGCTGATTAATATAGGATTAGTGCATAATTTTGCAGCTAAAGTAGAATCCTATAGTATCCTTTTCAAACAATCCTCTATCAAAGGATTGATGTTCTATACTATGTTATTAGAAACATCCTTTATCTTTATTGTGTCTTGTTGACTTGTTTGGTCCACATGAGGGTGACTGGCACTCAACATATGTACCTCAGGTACATTTTGATCTTGTTTATGATCTTCTTCAGTTGTATCCTCTTCATCTACTTCCTTCACTATGCCTCCCTCATTTCCATCTTTGATAGATAAATCCTTAATAATCTCTACTACCTCTTAATCATCATTATCTTCACAAACTCCTCAAGTATATGTTTAGTTTCCTTTTCTATTGTCATCCCATAGATAACTTTCTATATCTAGGTACTCTATTTGAAAACCTCATCAAATATTATTCTAAAAAATATTAAAGGCTCTGTATTTGGGAGAAAATCTCCCTTTGTATTTGTTTATGGCCTTAGTCATTGATGACTTGTCCAAATCTGGCATTACTCTAGCTAGAGTAGTCTCCCTTATATTCCTTTCAGTTGTTAAACTATATTGCCACCTCTACTCAACTTTGTCATATAGACTTTTGGGTAACGAGTTAGCAATCTCAATAGGTGTGTTCTTAAATGTGGCCATCATCTTATATATAGATTCCTCAACCTTATTAATGTCTTACTTTCCAAGTTTATCAAAATCAACATGTGTGAACCCTAACAAATATGCGTTGTTCTTGATATTATCACACAAGTTGTCTAAATTAGAAGAGGGACTATGGCTTACCAATTGGAATTGATTGTTATCATTTGATTCTATCCTCTCCTCATTTGACTTGAATGGAGCTACATATGTTCTTCTCTATTTCTTCTCAGGCTCATCCTCCTTGGTAGATGCAATAACTCTTTTTCCTTTAGGCTTCTCAACTTCTTGAGTCTTCTTTACACTTGCCCTTTTGCTAGTCTTGGTAATAGGTATAGCTTTCTTTTGTTGTGTTTTCTTCACAATTTTCCTTGGTTTACTCACTGCTGGCTCCTTGGCTTCTTTCTTCTTCTTTTCAACAAGCTTAGGTGCTGTAATGCCCACCCTTAGTTTACTTTATATTATATATGTTGTACTCTTTTAGGCCTATTTCATACATGTGTTAGTTTTAGAGATGTATGGTAGGATGTTATTTCATGACTTCAAAATATCATTTATGATTATATAGTTGATTGTATTTCATGTGTTGATTAATGATTATGATTACTTACATGTTAACATTACTTTAATGATTCTTAGTTAGTAAATATGATTTCTTTCATAAGGATGTCAAATAATATGTCTTTAACGATGATTTTTTTACATTCATAGTAATGCATTGTTATATCTAGGCATTTGATGAGTTGACTCATGATTCATTATGGTACTTGCCCCATACTTTCATGTGTATGGTGTGCATGCCTATTTTACTTTTCTATCTGATGTGTCTGATATGGTTGAGGGAGTTGTAGTCACCTGCTAGTCGGGATCTACATGGTGTATCACTCCTTGCCATTGCATGTCTACTTTAGTTATATATACATATGTACATGCTTGTCTTTTATGTAGGTTGCAGGTACTAGGCATCGACTTCCCTAAATTGCCAGGATGAACATGCCCTATCACAATAACTCAATGGTAAGAATGGGAAGATAATGATCAGGTCCAATCCCAACCATAGCCTAAACACATTTTCTGTAAGGAGGACTCGTATTTGACTTTCTACCCCTTTTTAAACCCGCAAGTTTGTCTTTGTGCATGTTGTTTAAGTTTGGGTTTTCAATGGTTTTGCTTATGTGAATTTGACTATGTTATTTATTTGGTAAAAGGTTTAATTGTGCTATTTAGACCAATCACATAATATTAAAATTATTAAATATTATTTAATTAGAAGAAAGAATTATTATATTAGGATTTTTAATTAATTGATAAATTAAATTAATTAAATATTTATTTATTTAAAAGACTTGATTTAAAAAATCTAAATGTGAAAGTTGGAAAAATGATAAATTAAAGTATTAAAGACTATTTAAAAAACTAAGTGTGAAAGTTGGAAAAAATGATAAATTAAAATATTAAAGACTAAGTATTGATTTATCATTAATTTTTAATCGATGATAATAAAATTAGAATTGCACATAATTAGTGGGCTTTAATTTTGATTAATGATTAAATTAATAATATGCAATTTAATGACACATTAATTAATAAAATTAAAATAAATTTTTTGAGTGAGAAATAGACATTTAATTTAAAAGAAAGGACATTTATTTATTTTATTATAAAAAGATAAATCTATTTTATGAAAAGAAAGTAAATTGAAATTTATTTATTTATTTATTTAATATTAAAAGAAAGGAAAAAAGAAGAAGCAAAAATTGTGTATTTCTTTTCTTAAAAAAAAAGCAATTTTATTTATTTTTAAAAAGAAATAAGAAAACAAAAGAAACTATTATCTTGTTTTAGTTGAGTTACCTTGTTTTGTAAGTTTACTCATTTTAGAAACTTTAGTTTTATTAATTTTATTTATATATTTATATTTATTAAGAGGTCATGCTGGTATTTTAAAAAAAGTTACGCTTTTTGGAGAACAATAGGATAATTTAGAACACAGATTTTAGGAGAAAGTTACATGTTATGCATTTAGATTTTGAAGTAATTTTTTTTTTCAAAGCTTGGGAGTAAAGTCTACAATTGGGTTTTCTTCTTCCTCTTAACAAATCAACTTGGTGTTTGAAGGTAGGGGTTTTAAAATCTCTTTGTGATTTCTATTGGAAAGATTGTCTTCTCTATGTTTTCTTGATCATGAATAAATTTGTTTGCAGTTACTTGTGTGTCAGTTTGAGGGTTTGAAACATGTGATTTTTCTATAACTTTTATTTAATATATTTTATAAAAAATATAAAGATACTTTTATAAACTCACTTGGATTTTATTTAACATATATAAAATCATATATGATTTTTTTGTACAGACATGGTCAAATATTGACTGTCATGCTAAAACTAGACCTATTTGAGCTTGATTTTTCAATTAGAGACACACAAACAATCACTTATAACTTTTGCAAAATATATATTTATAAAAATATATTATTTTTGATTATAAATAAGTCTGTTATGAATACTTTTCTTAATTTTTATGAAGATCCAATAGTTCAAACGAAAGTTATGCTCTTTCTTCTAAATTAGGAACCGTCAAATCTGAATAGTGCTGCTAGGAAGATTCATATTTTAAACCATTCAAATGAAAATTTCCTTACGACTGGTAATAATGAAAAATGTGTGAAATTAAATTATCTTTCCATTGATATAGGTTGTAGATCCTTATCATTCCATGTGAGATTATAACATTTAAATTACTAGCTGATTTACATAGAGAAAATACATAAAAACTCACTGTTATGAACTTTGAAAATGTTTAATCTTTATTGTTAAATATTATTAATTTAAAATAATAATAATAATTTATAAAATTATTAGATAATTAACATACTAAATTTATCTACACTTTTATAACCTTTATATAATCAAACAAAACTTCTGAAAATAATCTAATCCAAATCATTTTATGGAACCTTGTATTATTTGATGTGTTTATTTGAGTTTTTGTGGTATTTGTTTTTTAAGGGATTTAAAAAAATTTGATGTGATGTTTTATTTTGCGATGAATTTTATGTGAACCATTTAGCTGGCCAAACCAGAATGTTCACCAAAGGCATCTTTTAAGATTTCTTTTATGATGGTTATTTCACTTGATGTTAGGATGTACTTTATGATTCAAAATTGAAGCTTATGTTTATGAGATTTATTTGGTGAGCATATATGATGAATTTTTTTTGAGAACCAAATTATTTTTGGGTTTCCTATTAAGGAACCATTTTTTATCTTTATGGGTGTTGTGGTACAGGACCTAATTATGGTTTATGTGTTTAGGGAAGGTTATCTAGGTATGTGTATTTGGGAGTGGCTTGCAATAGTGGTCCAGGACCCAAAGTGGTTAGTACCAAGGTAACCTATTTTAAGTTGTGTAATAAGTGATAACATACTAATTAAAATATCTTGCCTAACCCTTTTTCCTCAAGATGCATTAAAAAGACAAGTTAGAGATATGCCTCGCCCATGCCTTGAGTGCTTGTATAGGCTAAGGATGGGAATAGGATGATACCTAGTGAGAGGCATGACTGGTTTTCCTTGTCTTCATGAAAGGTTATTTTGGTTCTGTATGTGTCACATTGAGGGTCCAGGGTCCAAATTGACCAGTCCAGGGAAACTCAATACTTGAGGATCCGGGGTCTAATGAGAGACTTGTCTAGGGTAATTCAAGTAGTTTGACCATGTGATGACACTCCCTAGTATGTAGACTAAGTCTCCCCCATAGATTTTGTATATGCCTTTGGTGGTGTATTTATTGTTGATGTACTTGTTGGTGGAGTACTTATTGTTGGATGTATTTAGTGTTGGTGTTTACTTTCATTGACGGTGATTGGTGATTCATGGTGATTGTTCTTTTGAAATGTGTCTTTTGACTTAATGTGGATATCTTTTGTGGAATTTATCTCATGATTTTAGTACTTGATATATAATTGGTATATGCATGTTGTCTTGGTATGTGGTGTTGGTATTGGATGAGTTCTCTTTCAACTTTGGTTAGCTTTTCTTCTTGAGTAGTTTGTATTACCCTTGAGGTAGATTTGGCTATTAAGATTCCTTGACAAGGAATGTTTTATGGGTTGATTTTCTGTATGTGGATTGTTTATTATCTTCCCTACATGGTGGGAGTGGAAGCTTGATTAGTTAACGACATAGTCAGGAGGTAGTGAATTCTTGCCATTTGGGTCACCCCTAGATTTAAAGATGTTGGAAGTTCACTAATGTAATTGTATTTTTATCCTTCTTATCCCTATCTTGGAGACTTCTATTCAGTTTATGTATGTATGCTATCATGTATCTTGTATTCTGATGTAATTGTATCTATTCTTACATATCCTACGACATGTGCAGTGGATGTTATTCATTAGATGTATTTCATTATATCAATTGTATTCATGCATTTTCTTATGAGATTAAGATGTTATATTTTTATAATTTGGACATTGTACTTAAGACTTAAACAATTAATAAATCTTAAATGCGACTCAATGTGAAGGAACCCTTGAGGAATGAAATCTATATTATAATTAAACATGTAACTATTGTGTTTGTGTATATTGCTTTCACATTATTACTTTTATGCTATATAAATTTTAGAAAAAAAATAGTTCAGTAAACTTTGTAACATATTAGGTTTTTTTCTTTTGGATTCCCGAGTGGGGCATTACAGGTGCTTCATTGGCTTCTCCTTCCTCGACACCTTCATCATGTTCTACTTCTTCTTGGTCCTCTCCTTAACCTTGTGTAAGTGTAAGTGGGGTTTGGGCTGGTTGTTAATCTTCATCATCCTCATCCTCATCATCATCATCATCATCATCATCTTCTTCTTCTTCTCCCCCTTTACCAAATCTTTCCTTTAGCTTCTTCACAATTTTGTTTTGCTTTCTCACCACAAAATTTGTCTTCAAATCTATTGTGATTCTTGATTTGGCTTCCTCATAATTGCCAAATAAGGTTGCATTCTTCTCTACTTCTTTAGCTAATAGTGTTGTGATGGTTGCTGATGCCTCCTCCACATTGATTTCATAGCGTAATGGCCTCAACCATCTGACCCTTGGAACAACTGCTTGTACATATGTATGATCAACATCAACTAGGAAACAAATATCATTATAATCTTTCTCCACTAGTGACATTGATATCCTTAGTCTCTACTTCATGGACTTCTTAAAGTCCTCAAAATAGGTTGTCATTATTGACTCAAAGTTGTCCCCAAGTTGCTCTATCAACTCTCCAATCTAAACCACAATAGATATATTGGTCATCGAAGCAACTTTTCCAAATGAAGGAAATGTATTCTAACATAAAAGAATATGCAAACCAGTAGTGAATCAAATTTGTATTATGCATTCTTTGTCTTTCTTATGGCCCCCAAGTTTTCTGATAACTGTTGGAGTTATAACTAGGCAAGGTCATAAGAGTGATCCTTCTTCACTATCTTGTAGCCTAAATCCATAGCCATACAAGACACACTATTCAATCTGCTTGATTGAAAGAACTCGTGAGCAATTATTCTCGTTGCAAATAAAATTAGGGGATTTAAAATTGTGTCTATGGTTATTCCTCTTTTGTTCCATACAACCCCTATATTCTTCTCAATTATCTCCTTAGCATCACTTTACATGGTTTTAGGTCTATTTAGGGTAGGATACCCTATTACTCATTGAATGATCCTTTTTGTGATCTTGGTAGGGCCATTTTCCAACCATATAGAGTGATCATGTATTTTTCTAGCACTATCTTAATCCATTCCATTTTTAATACATTTGGAAAATATAGGGCATGGGTTAACCTTTTTCTCTAGAAAATTTTGTTTTCCTCCTTCAACACTCCATCCATACACAATTTTCCATACAATTCTCTAGTTTCCATGTCTCCAGTACTTCCAACCTTACAAGTGTAGCAACATCTTCATATTGTATCATTAAAACATGTGGTGCTACCATCGATAATGCACCAGTAGGATCTCCCTTGTATGCTATCTCAAGAATAGCTTAGAAGGGTGGTTGTTTAATCCCATTTCTTATTAATTGAATATTCAAAACCTCTTTTCTTTCCTTCCTAATACCACTAGAAGAACTAGATGCCATTTAAAATAACTAGGGTTTTTGATAGTTTAGATAGTGTAGCTCAGCACAGAATAAATACCTTTTGAATCTGATGATTGATGATGAGTAGTAGTTGAATCTAGCTCACAAATGCTTGAATCCTTAACCTTAGTTCACCTTATGCTCTTCATTCTCTCTTTGATCTCAAATGAATGCAAATGAGTCAAAATAACCCTTAAAACTCAAGAATAAATTCTTAGTGCTTACACAACTGTAAGCTTGGCTATCATATCAATTTTAACTCACTCAAATTACACATGATTTCTACTATGCTCGACAACCACAATGAGCTCTGCCAGTACTATCACCTTCAATAGCTTGACATCAACTAGAATTTCATTTTCACTTGGCAACAACTGTGAAAATTTTCATGCTTGACAATAACATGAAAACTAACAAAACTTATAGATTTCTTCCAAGTTATGACCAATACATTGCATCTTATTTCATGCATATATAATCTTTTTAGAACTTAGATTATTGGAACTAATGTAAAATACATCATTGAAATATTAGTCCCACATACCTTTTGATCGCCTAGTTGGGGGTGATGTTATCACCTGATCCATTGGATGAAGTGACCTCATCTGAACTTGATGTACTTCAATTTTGATTTTTCTTCCATGTCTTGTTCATTTTTATTTTGACTTTCTCAACATCAACCTTCTATTTGCCTTTGTTGAATTCACTGCTAGGTGCCTTTGACCTTGTTGGACAATTTTTGCTAATGTGACCAATCTTCAAATAGCTAAAGCATGTAGTTTGGCTCAACCATATACTCTAATCACTTTTGAAATGTGTTCTAATGCAATTCTTAGCAACATGTCCATACTCTTGACAATCATGACAAATATACCTTGTATTGTAATCCCAATTGTAGGATTTTCCTTTGTGTTGTCCCTTTGTCTACTTATTTGATGTCCACTTGGAATTACATTTATGTCCATACTTTTGACAATTGTGGCAATATCATTCAAATATTTGTGTGCTTGAAGTCTTGGTCCTACATTCATGTGCTTGATGTCCTTTCTTGTTGCACTTATGATAGTAGCCCATGAATTTTTGTTTAGGGTTCTAATTTGCATTATTGCTCCTATAAAAATTTGTTGTATGGCCTAAATTTCCACAATTATGACAAGTGTGTTTGTAGATCATACCTTTTTTGTTTCTTTGTTCACCACTTTTAGATGATCCTCCTTCCTCAATACTAGTGTATCCCAATCTAGTAGTATCATTATTAGATCTAGGAGATCTCATCAATTTCTCAAAGTATTTGATGACTTCACTAGGTTTGTTGCAACCTTCAACAAAATCTTTTTCTCTTCTTAGATCATTTGTCAATTGTTCATTCTATAACTTCAGGGTTGTGATCTCAATGTCCTTACCATTCAATTCATGATTGGAAATCATCACTTTATTTATTGTTTCTAGTTGCATGTTAGCAATCCTTTGTACCTTTGATGTCTTCTCTTCCAGTCTTTTGGTCAATATCCTTTTTTCATCTTCAATCATGACTTTGTCTTCGTCAAGTTTATTTTTCTACTCGATCACCTCACATAAAAATAATGATTGGACTTCTTATTCTTTCTTATGATTTCTGACCTCTTCAGTTAGGGCACCATTCTTTTCTATCAGATCTGTAACTTTTGCATCATACTCACTTGAGTTTCCATCTACAAAAAATTTAGTGGTGTCTTCCTCTTGGTAGTGTGTGTCATTCTCCCAAATAGCTATCTCTTTGCTTCTCTTTAATGAGTGCTTCAACTCATTTCTTGCTTCATTGATTTGGTGTAGGGAAAGATAGATTTCAATCTTCTAGTTCTCAATGACTTTTCCCAACTTGTAGACTTTCATCTTCAAGATCTTTCCTCAAAGCTACAAAAATTTCCTTTCTAGAGAACAAGGATCTAATACCAATTGTTCGAAATAATAATAGGGAAAGTAAACTCTGAAGGGGGGGGGGCGGAGAGGGTGAATCAGTACTTCAAAAATTTAACCATTAAAACATTCACCACACATCCATCTCACAATTTGTATGTAAACTGAAATACCAAACTAAGCATATTCATCCATAATATGAAAACAAATAAACACATATGATACGAGATATTTGGCTACCCAGAAACCCTCCAATGAGAAGGTAAAAATGGGGTGGGGATGAAACCCGCAAATCTTCACTACTGTAGTTGTAAAGTGTATGCAATGAAGGTTACAATTATTTGATCATAAACTATGATCTATCCTATTAAAGGTCTACCTATTAAAGACTTACAAAGACTGTTAGGTCTTGCCCTATTAAAGGATTTCAACACCCTACTAAAAGGGTGCTTGGTTAAAGGACTTCAACTTAGAATGAAGTAAGCACCATGTTAAAAGATTTACAAAAGCCTACTAGGACTACTTAAGAGATTTTTACTGATTCACCTATTAGAATGTTTTAGCTTTGATCCTTTAGTTAACACCTCTCTGCTAGATATCAGATCACCTATTTCTTGATGTATACTCGATCCTTTCTGATCATATGCATCACTTCTATCCTCTCTCTACTTTCCTTTATTATCTCTAACTAATTTTGCAATTCATATCACATTCACAACTCCTTAGTCACCATGAATGCTTTGTCTATGCATGCAAACTTCTCTCTTCACTCATAAAAAATCTTTAGGGTTTTCCTTCCTTAAGAAGACTTAGGCGAGCTAAGATTAGGTAGGAATCAATGATTGTAATTCACCCATTTTTCCACTTAATTCATCCCGTTATCTGATTGGTTGCATACAATGCATAGCGATTATCAATATAGATTCGCTCTTATAATCTAGAATCACAAAATAATCCTTAAGTCAGCCCGAAAATGGTTTACATAGGAGTTTGTGCCATTACAAACAACTATGTCCAAATTTTTTAACTTGACACTTGAAACCTCTGATGCTTGGCATTTACTATATCTTTAATGCTGTAACACCATCTTTGAATGACTTAGAATCCACTGTTCACTCCGCATCTTAATCACTCAACATGTATTAGCTTGCTCGTCATTGGAGTGACTCGATATTAACTATCTACTCGACACATATTGGTTCTCGACACATACTATATATCTAACATGCATTATTTGACAACTTATGCTCGACATACAATACACTACTTGATCAACATGCACTAAGTACTATTAAGTAATAAATTTAAGTTTATTGTCACTCATATGTCAAAACCAAAATGAGATCAACAATAGTGAAAGAATTAATAAGCTTCTTCGCTGGTAAATTATAGATGGTACAAGGTAAGATGAAGATCTTGTAAAAGGAGATTGAGCTTTGCATCCCACCAATTTTGGATGCTAACTATAAATTGAAAGACTAGAAATAATGATCAGATTCCTTCAGTTCAATATTAAAACATGTAGGAAGGTCATCTGGTTTTTAGGATGACAATGACATTCCCTTTAATAATTTAATTGATTCATTGTTTAAAGTTGAGATAGACTTAAACAAATTTTTAGTAGAATCAAAGGCCATTACAAATGCTAGGTGGAATAAGGTAGTAAAAGACTTAGATGAAGTCAGAGGCACTAAGTGGCCCACCAAAAGGGAAACATATGTTTGGGAGGCAGTTGTAGAAATCAAGGCTCTGCTAGTAGAGATTAGTTAAAAGAGCTATAGTTAAAGGTAGAAGAGACAAATTGAAGAAAAAGGAAAGGAAAATGACATGTTGTTAAATAACAAATAGTTTTATGCTGAAGACACCTAAGGAAAGTGCCACCTGCCAATTTTGCAATTACATCCCCAATTTTGATCAAATGAAAAGAATGTTTGAAAAGTAACATTGTAAAATATATTTGAATTTTTATTTCAAGTTAGATTTTGACATGTTTCCTTCCATTTGAAGCTTGTTGCAATCCTCTTATAAAAGGATTTCCAAGATGTGGAGTGAGGGTTCAAGTCTTGTAGAACTTTTAGTCTTTATGCTAATTACAGTCGGTCCAAAGTTTTGTGTCAAGTATATGTTGTATTCAATTTTGCAAGTCTAAGAATACAATCAATATTGAATGACAAGTTTTGTCATATTTTGAGTTTCATAGTAGGAATGTATGGTTTTCAAGGAAAATTAATACAAAGGAGAATTTTTTCATATTTGTGTCTTTGAGTTTCTCCATTTTCATATATCTATTATTTTGAGATTGGAATGAGCAAAGTTCTTTCAATTTAATGCAGTTTTGATGAGTTGTATATCCTTTCATTGTTGCTTTTAATTAAATGAATTAAGTAAATGCTCCCATGAATTGATAGGGTTTCTAAGTATATGGGAGGGATATCATAAGAATGAAATTCATGGTTAACAATTGATAAGTTTAATTGCAAGTCAATGAAATAGGTCTAGGGTTACTGGTTTCACTCTGTATAACAATGGATAAGGAACTAGTCATTAATTCAAATACAAATTGATATAGTCATGTGGTTGCTATATGTGGGAAATGTGGGCCTCAATCTTTACAAAAACTTCACCATGATCATTATATGCAAAACCATCTTGGAATGAACATTGGGTTGTTCATCTGAAACAACTCAACAATCCGATTTGTTGCCTCCTAACTAGAATGATTATGCTATTGCTCTCAGACCAAGAAGCTAACAATTAGACATCTAGAATGAAGGATTTAGTAAGACTAAATGAGATGCAATATTAAGACTAAATGAATGCAATTAATCTAGAAATAAAAGAAAGAAAATTATACTAAATTTGTGCATTTTAAAACTAGAATGAGATTATTATGATAGAAAAACAATGCTATGAATATAGATGCTTGAGTGATTAATTCAGCACAAGTTTGATACTATTAATTGTCAACCTCTATAATGAGGAATTGATGACATCTTAAATAGAATCCCGAAACTTGATCAATGGTTAGGATCGATTTGAAGAGACAGTTGAGATTGAAAATGAGATTCAGTTAGAATGGAAACTTCCTTGTGCAAATGAAGTTAACTGAGTTAATTCCATTTCCAATTCCCGTTCACTCAGAGTTTCCATTTCTGAATTGAAGAGAGAATTTGGAGAGTATATTTAATTTAAGAAAATTGAATATGACCTCATAAACACATATGATTAATTAATTGAATAATTAAATTCAATAAATTAAAATGAGGATATATCTTATTAAATCAAATACATTTAATTCCCTTGTACATTAGTTAAAAAGATAATTTTAATTTAATTAAAGTATGAAGACTTATAATTAAATAAAACTTAATTAATAGGTTTAATGTAGCTGATTTGAGTCAATACTTAAGAATTAAATAAAGAGTGTAATTAATACAGATTAGGGATTTTTTGCATTTGACACTTAGGTCAAGTAGCGATTATCAAAATCAGAATTGCCTAGTAAAATAGGACTTAGGATTGATCAAATAGACCAGAATTGGTTCAACATGGCAATTTGCCGATTTTGGGGTATTACATTTTCCCCTATTTGAATGAATGTGTGAGAAGCACGTTTGATTCAAAGAAATCATAAGTATGAAGCATAAATCAAGAAATGAGACTAGTTCCAAAATTGATGACACAGAGACCAATTGATAAGCTTTTAAGGTTATATCAAGAATGAAGCTTAACCTTAGGGGATCTAGATAGGATGCCTAGATATCGAGATTGATAAGATTTTAAAGGTTAACTCCAGAACAAAGCTTAACCTTAGGGAATCTAGATAGGACATCTAGATAATGAGATTGATAAGCTTTTTAAGGTTATCTCCAGAACGAAGCTTAATCTTAGGGAATTCAGATAGAACACCTAGATACCAAAATTGATGAGCTTTTTAAGGTTATCTCTAGAATGAAGCTTAACCTTAGGGAATCTAGATAGAACACCTAGATACTGAGATTGATAGAACAAAGATTGTCAAACTTCAAAATTTTTTTTCTAGAACGAGACTCAATTCATAGGAGTTGGGTTTAGACTATCCTAATACTTGTCCATTAGAAGATGACAAGATTAATCATAATTCATAGAATTATCCCCAGAATGAGGCCTAATCCTTAGGAGTCAGGGTTAGACTATCTTGATACCTATCCATTGAATAGTGATCGAAAGAAAGAGCTTAGAATTGTCCCCAAAATGAAGCTTAATTCCCAGAAAGAGTTAGAATTATCTCTAGAATGAAGCTTAACCCTTAGCAAGAATTTGGAATTATCTCTAGAATAGAGCTTAATCCCCCAGAGTCTAGATAGAACATTTGAATTTTGGTCCATAAAAGATAACAATACCTATCATGAGTCATAGAATCAGCCCTAGAATGAGGCTTGATCCTTAGGAGTCAGGGTTAGACTATCCTGATACCTATCCATCGAACTCTGACAAGAACTGTTATAAGATTGATTAGTTGATCAAAAGATAAGATAGATGACATATGATGCTAGATAGAAGGGAACAAGATGTCCTGAGTGATCAGATGCCCTTAGCAATCAGTACATAAGATTCAAATTGAGTTGATGCCAATTTTGAAAGATTCAATGATGTAATCATCTTGCCCCCTTGGGAGCGAAATCAAAAGATGACACACCATAATAGTGATGCAGAGTAATATATTGAGAGATACTGAAGAAATCTAAGATTCAGAAGAATGTAGAATAGAGTAGAAGAATCTAAAGAAAATTTGGAGTTGATTCAGAGTGATTTCAAGGTCCAAATGACCAAGTTTGACCAAAGTTGACTAGATTTGATGAGAGTTGACTTTTACCAGAATTTTTGGTAAATTTGAAGAAATTGTGATTTGAAAAGATTCCAAGATTCACAAAGTATTAGAAAAATGGACTGCACAAGTGTTCGATCACATCGGTCCCAAAATTTTAAAATGTGATTTTGAGTTGTTTAGGTGTGTCAAATTTTGAATTTAATCCCAAAAATGAGTTCAGAGCAGTCAAATTAGCCAAGGCGGTGATTTTCACACCAATCAGAGCACTTTAAAAAAATAGGTCAAAACCTATATAAGGGCCCAAAGGGTCATTTTCAATTCATTTGTGCTTTTGTCTTTTGTGAAGAAGAGAGCTCCGAGGAGAAAGATGGTGGTGTTGAAGAAGGAGACTATTGAGAACAAATTGATACAAGTATAACCAATATGTTTCAATCATTGTTTTGTCATTGATGTCAAACCTACTATTTTATAGTAAGACAACTACTTACAAGATTTAAGTACTATCACTTATTTGATTGATGAAGAGGATTTGATCAAAAGATGTAACAATAACACCTAGAGGAAAGATTGAGTTATGATATGTAAAGGAGTACAAGAATTAGCTAAGATAGTGATAACATGATGTATTGATAATTTACTTAAGGTTACAAAGGCTAGTTACACTAAGCAAGTATAGAAGAACAAGTTAAACAAAGTTTGCCTACCAAGCTTGATTGAGTGGATGGTAGGTACTGAGCAAAGTCAGTGCAAAGTGAGCAGAAAATTAGTTGAAGTTGAGTAAAAGACTATTATAGTGTATGTCGAGCAAAATAGTGGATGCCAAGTAAAATTTAGTTGATGCTGAGCACTAGTAAAATTTAGTTCATGCCGAATGATTTTACAGAGGTTGTTGAGAAACGTTGTATGTGTCGAGCATCAGAAGCAAGTTAATGCCGAGTGGTTGCATTATTTGAAGATTGTGAATTCGATGGATATGAGTTGACAAGTTTGTTTTCTTGGATTGTGTGAACTGGGTGGAAGATAAGATTGATGAGCTAGTGGCATAAAATTCAAGGTAAACCATTTTGAGGAAAATTCAAAGTGGATGGGAGGATAAGTTTCTAAAAGAGATATGAGATATGGGGTAGATTCATTGAATTCTACCTAATTTTTCCTAACTCTAAATTGGACAATGGAGAATGAGTGGCAAAAGATCGTAATTTTCTACTTATAGGAATGGTTGGTCAGAAGCAAGGGTTGTCATGTTTGAGAACCTAAGAAAGACAAGGAGTAAAGGGTTTTGCTTCTTCAATTGACCTAAGAGAAGAGTCTGCATTGGCATGCTAATAAAAAAGGCTTAAGGGTGTTGGGACTAAAAATTGCATGGTCAATTTTGAGTCACATATTGTGAATTTTGAAGAATCATGCCCTAAAGTGCCTTTTTATGCATATGTAGTTGGTTGTCAGTTTGAGGCCTAGATGGTGGTTGAGTGGCTTAACACCTTTCATTTGACATATGCATGTGATCCACAATGTTATTTTACCATCTCGAATCATTCTGTGAAGTCCCATTTTGAGCTAGTGTCAAAATTTGCAATTCTGGCCAAGTGTCAAATAGCGACGGGAGGCCCAGTTTGTCTTTGAATATCTTTTACCCATGAATGTGTCATGAGCCACCACTTTGGGAGTGTTTAGTCTCCATAACAAAGAACCTATGTTTCAGTTTTCAAGTCATTTTGAATCCATTTGACTAGGTTTTGAGCCCCTCAAAGCTGATCATTTACTGTTTTGTACATTTGTGTAGTTCACAATTCTGGGAAGCCCTGTTTGACAGATTATAACTTTTGACCAATTGACCCGAGTAAGAAAATTCTTTTTGTATCATGTTCTAGGGGTCAAACACTTCATATTTTCCAATTTTGAGATCATCATGAATCCATTTGGTCAGTTTGCTAACATGATTAAAAACCTAGTTTACATCGTTTTGTTATGGCTAAGGTATTTAGATTGATCCATACCCTTGTTCGGCATGTTATAACTTTGATCCTGTGATTGGTAAGCCTAAACTAATTATACCATTGTGTTGTGTCCTGAAAATCCTTCAGGTATGCCAATTATCAAGTCATGACGAATCCTTCTACATACTTTCACATGTCTGTACGTTTGCTAAAAATTACTTTTTGACACATTTCTCAGTTAAAATTTTCAAGTGCCTGTTTTCAAAAATTTGCCAAATGTGCCCTGTGATTTGTCATGAGCCCAAAACATGGAATTATATTCTCTCCATGGCAAAGAACTTATATCCTAGTTTTCAAAACCCCAAGTGATCAATGACCTAGTTTACAATGCCGAACCCGAGCCCAGTTTATGTTTTTTAACACTGTTTGCCTGCAAGTTAATTGAAGTATGGATGTTCGGCAATTAAAATATTTTTACTGGATTTGTCATGGGATAAAAATTTGCAGTGTGATAAAGTATGCAGGATGGAACACTCATGCCAATTTTTATGGCCTGGTTAATTGATTGAGTCAGTTTTTAAGGCCAGTTGGCAGGCCTCCAAACACAAATTTACAATTTTCAGATTTGATTAAAAAATTCTCAAATACAGAGAGGGATTCAAATGAAGACAAATTAGGGTAAATGGAGACACATCATGAAGGAAATATGAATCAAGGAAGGCAAAACATTCTTGATAAATTTTATTACATTATGAATGATAAGAGGCAAATTGATTAAAAAGCTCATGCTAAATTTGAAAAAGGAAAATCAAAGCATATAGAGCTATTCTTCTTCTTATGCTCAAATAGCAAGCGGAGTGTTAAAATCTTTTAATCAAGAATTAGATGTTCCATGGATACAAGAGAGCACTAGAGAATGGCTGAAAGTTGACCTTGGGAAATTGTTTGAACAAAGTTTATAAGGGAAAATGCCACTTTCCAAGGCAACAAAAAATGCAACAATGCACGTTTTTAGTAAAATGAACACATTTGCTGCTGAAACAAAGCTCAAGGAAGCATGTATCCACATTTTTGAAGCCCATGGCTTCCTCCAGCAATAATATCACATTTTTTAGAAGGGGGGAGCTCATTTTAAATGACCATGTGCATAAGAAATGACCATTACAATGAAAATTTTGTAGATTCATAGCAAAAAATGACCAGCAGGATGGAGCTTCACGTTTAGAATAAGCAACTCATGCCAAAGGAGTTGAAACAACTCACACATATGCAACAAAAGAAAACCCATGCATTTAGCAATCACAACAAACACAAAGAGGAAGAACCATTGAGGAACATTATCCCACATTGAGCAGGTGGGGAGTAGTTTTAGTCTTTATATACATTTGCACTCAAACATATAGTGTTAACAAGACAAAGCATTTTGAAAAGGCAAGGTAGGTGTACGTGGGTCCCAGTCAGCTAGAAGGAGTAAAGTAAATTTTTGAAAGAAAATGCATGCCCAAATGATGATGTCAACAGATTACAGGCGGCTAGAAAAGTCAAAAATCTAGCAGGTCGCTATGGTGCTTGCTGAAAAATCTCAAAAAATTTGGCTAGTGACTTGGCGACTTGCCAAAAAATTTCAAATTTGGCTAAAAGGTAAAATGAGCACGTGGGTCCCGCTTGCATATGGAGTATCAAACCAGAAGGTGACATGTGGCAAACACTTCTTGATGTGGCATGCTTCCCAAGGTGCTGATGTGGTAGAGGGTGACACGTGTCGTGAGGTTGCTATGTCGCTAATGACATGGTAGATGCTGACATGTTACAATGACATAGCGACTATGACATGGCAATGATGACATGGTGACCAGTGACATGGCCATGAGATTGATGAATTTGGTGATGACACATGGTGCCCAGTTGGAGGTGTCTAACAACTGTGCATGGAAGGAGCGAATCAGAATATGCCACGTGTTAAGGTCGGTCAACCAAGTTTGACCCGGATAGAAAATGGTGGAGAATTTGAGAAATTTCAAATTTAAATATTTTATTATTTCTCCCATTTAATTAATGTTTGAAACTTTAATATAGTTTAAACTATATAAAAGGTTTTAATTTTTGCAAAATAATGTGCAAACCTATGACTGGAAGCCTAATTTTCAGAGGGACGTAATTGAGGCTATTTTAATCCAAAATAGGCACTCCAATATACTGTCGGAATCGAGAAGAGCTGAATTTTTCATTTCTAGAGTTAGATTATGCACAGGTGTTCACTAGTTTACATGGTAGGCCAGTTTGTGAAATCCAGGGTATTGGCAACAGAACAAGCAGATTTAATCTTTGAGCATCAGAATCAGTTACATCCTTTCATCATTACATTTTGAGATATTTTATGAGCCAAAATGAAAGGATTTGATTTTCAGTTACAGAGAGAAGGTAGAGAGAAGCTTTTAGTTATCTTGGGAAGGAATTTTGAGGGTACACTTGTCGACTGCAAATTCAATCCGAGAATTTCCCTCTTCATACATATTCTTTCTTCTTCTCTGAAAGAGGTTGTTGGTTGGTTTTCTATTTCCAATTCTTGGAGCTCTGCTCAAGCTGTGAAAACCACACACCCAACATTTCTCTGTGGTATTGAACAACATTTTATGTTTTATGTAGATAGTTCTGGTTTGTTAGGTGATTTATGAGTTATTTTCTGTACATTTCAAGTATTTGGTTTCAAGGAAAGCAAATAAAGAGCAGCAAAGGTTTGAAGTTCAGTCTGAATCTTGTCTCCTAATTATGGATCTATTATTTCTTTTAATTTGTGATCAAAGAGCATGAATTAGGTTGCATTTCATTTTGAAATGTATGTGATTAAAATGTCTTGCTTATGGAACACAGAGCCATGCAATTACTTGGTGTTTGTCACAGGGTTTGCAGATTTCATGATAGGATGTTCTGAGTATGAGATTCATTCTGTAGCAGATGTCTATTCACAAAGTGAAAGATAGATCAGGGATCTTGATGTAGAGATACGTCTGAGGTTTCCAGGAGATGTATGGTTATGATTCATTTAATTGCCCAATAAACAAGGCATTGATCAGAGATAGGATCATTAAGTTCTGTTGCTCATACTTGGGTCTTTCTGTCATCAACATATTAAATCATTTTTCCCTTTTATGTTGAAAGTTATTCAATGTTAACCCACACTTAGCTTGCCAGTTTCATGAAGTATGTTCTTAGCTATTTCATGCTTGTGATTCCTGGGTAAGTATAGAAGATTTAGGGGTTTTTATCTGCTTTACATTAGATTTAGTGTATGCTTTGATAACCGGTACCATATAAAGAATCTATAGGTCTACTCGCCTAGGTTTTGCAGAGCCTGAAGTGCAGAAGGAGTATAGCCTTATAGTTGGCCCAAGTTCTTGGTGAAGTGTGTCCATTATTGGAGATAGCTGCCCATAGATGCATTCTTGCCTTGCATACTTGGTTGTTTAAACACTGTTAAATTAGGAGCCAACAAAGGGTATGAATGCTTGAAGGGTGAACAAGCTATCAGAGATGAAATGTGTGAATGCCAAGCAGAAAAGAGAACTAAAATAGAGATCTATAATCTGAAAGTGGAGTTGTAAGTTGTTATCAGAGCAAGCCTTACTATTACTCTCTAGTAATTGTATCAGTCTAGGGTAAATCCTTTGGATTAAGGTTGACCTAACAGTTATTTGTAAATCCTTTAACCGGGTGACATTCCAAGTGAATGGTCTAAAGTCCTCTAACAAGGCTCACTCCTAATAAGTTGATTGAAATACTTTCATAGGGTCACATTTAATAGTGTGTATTGTAACTTTTAATAGGGCTGGCCTTTCACAAGGCATCACTTCAAAAGAGTGAAAAAGGGTAGCATGCTACTGGTGGTTTTTTCCAAATTGGGTTTCCACATAAATCATTGTGTCAAATGTGTTGTTGAATCTGTTATGTTTCATGCTTATATTTCTACAAATTGATTTTACAGTGACTTACAAGTTTTAAGTGGTTGCATAATCTTATGGATGCATGCATGATGATAAATATTTTATGGGTTAACTCAGCTGTGAAAAGTTTTATTTATACATTTGGACCTTGGATAACTAATTCACCCCCCCTCTTGGTTATTCTAAAGTATTCCAATAATTGGTATCAGAGCCATCTACTTAAGAGGACTATTTTGAAAGTACTAGAAGCACAAAGATCAAGATCTCAAAAGATAAATACTCAAGATTAATAGAGATAACTTTCTTGCATGGAAAAGTTTGATGAAGCTACACCTTGGAGGATGTTGGTTCCTAATTTAACAATTTCAAAAATAACCAAGAAACTAGACCAATACATCTAAGGTTAGAAAATCCCTATAATGGATGCACTTGATTGTAGTCTTGGGCCAACTATAAGGATAAATCCTTCTTCTTCTTCAAGATCTGTAAGACCTAGATAGTTGGACCTTAGATTCTTTATATGATACCAGTATAAAGGCATATAACTGAATCTCAAAAATAGATAAAATTCCTTAATCTTCTATGTTTATGCAAGCATTCATGGATGAAATAGCTAATAACAGAGCACATGAACCTGATAAACCAAGTGAGGGAAACTCTTTTAATTCTTTAAACATAAAGGGAAAGATATTCAATTGAAGATTTGGATCTCAGCATAACCTGGGTATGCAACAACAGAGGGCATGTAATCTCCAAGCTGACCAGTCCCTTATCCATTGGGAATCAACTAAACCTTAACACATATAGATGGATTCCTGAAGTATACTCATATATTCAAACATCTAATCTATCTATTTGACTTGCAAATAGACATCAATCTTCATAAAAACTCTCATACTTATTGTAATATCCTCCTGGTGTAACCTACAATCCTGTCAATGTAAACACACATTTACTTGGCTTCTTTGTTCCAATAGCAAGTTTATTCTGACATACAACTTTAAGGGATCATAATTGAGTTCAAGCTCTTCATTCTCAAACAAAAAATATTGCAAATAATAGAAGCAGGAGACAAGAATCAGAATGAAACTAAAAGAGATGAAGCTCTTGCATTAATTTTCTTGAAACTAATACATCATCTGCATGTTAACATTCAGAAAATACACAATGAATGACTATATAAGCTAAAAATGCTTTAAACGAAATACAAAATTTTGTTCATAACAAAAGAACAATGAGAAAATGGTATCACAACTCTAAAAACTAGAGCCAACCTTGTGGTCTCACAAGTCATAAAAATTGGAACTCTTGTAAAGAGTAGAGAGGGAGAAAATATAGGAGAGAAGATATTTCAATGTTTGGAAGTTAAAATTGAAATGTTTCCCACTGAAAAATGTCTTCAATTTGAAGTTGTTGAAATTGAACTTCCTTTATCTACCTGCTACCAAAAACCATAAATGAAGCAAAAAATGTCTGATATATCTCATTAAAAAAATTAGAAAAATATCTTGTGGAGAACATATAAAGTACAAATCAAATTTGTTGGAGGCTCAAAATTTGATTTAGTTGGTCACATATGCTTTTTCCGTGAAGTTCATCTTGTGCTATTGCCAAAAACATCGTTTGCAACCAACTACATTTAAAACCATTAATTCTCCCTCATAACTGATGATGAAATCAAATATGATGAAAATTAGACTATATCTAATTGCAATTTCATCTGCAACAATAAATTTGCACTTTTCACATAGAAGCGTCTCAAAATTACAAATCCCCCTATAGCTACTTCTGGTTAATACCTGCATAAAATCTAATTGAAAAAATGGAAAATTTGTTCTTTGCCAATTCTGTCGGTATGCTATACTATATATTTTGGACAAAAATCGTCCCCCTATCATCAATTTGGAAATCTAGCTCCTAGGCCATGAACAACATATAAAATAAAAATTCAAATGATCTATATAGTAAAACAATATAAAACCGTTAAATCATTTAAATCTTTTAAACCATTTTAAACTTTGAGCATTGAAAATATTTGAATTTTGAATTTATATTATTTTCAAATTCCTTGCCACTTGTCCACTTCTTATTTGCTATTTTTCTTGAGTGAGCCCCACATCACATTATGCAATTGAAATATTTCAATTTTTTAATCTCGTAGTATCTTACCTTTCTTATTTTCTCCATTTGATCATATGATTGGCACTTTAGTCGTAACATCGAAGATCAATATTCTTACCTTATATGATATCACAGCAAGGGGCCCATCTTAATATCATAGCCCCTTGGAAACTGCCCCTTAGATCTCATGACAGGCTCCATTTTCATAGCATCATAGGGCTTCAATCTCTAGCTCCTAACCTTATGCTAGTCATAGCATCGGAGCACTTCAAATTTTTCTTTGCGATCCTATGATTGGTTGTAAGATCACAGATCCTCCTCACTTCACTTCTCAATCCTTTGATCCTTTCCTTCATTGCTGCCACTTCAAACTAGATCTATTGATTCTTGAGGACACGTGTCGTTGAGTCACTGCCTCGCTATACATAAAGAGTAAGCATGTTTCCATAGCGACGAAGTGACAACCCTTGATCTTCATAAGATCAAAAATCATACAATTTTGTTCTGCCATAACACCCAATCACTTGCATCAACCAATAGAAAATCTCCACATGAAGCAGTACATTCTAATAAACTCCATGCAAGCAAGTTCCTTATTGTCTTTTGAAAAGGAGGGTCCTTGATGTCACATTCACCACATGTTAGGTTGGCACTTCCCCAATTTATCTAACCAGTGTGCACTTTCAAAATGTGGGCAAGCACCAGTCATTGATCTCTTAAAGATCAATGGCATAATAACTTAAGCCCTTTTGAAAATCTAGGATAAAAGTGATGACAGTAGTGAGGACACATGTCGAGAAGGCACTTATTTGCTTTATTTATTTGTCATGCAACTTCACCAAGTGGGAAAGCACTATCCATTGATTAAGTCAAGATCAACAATCACACAAACTTGTACCCTTATATTGTCTAGTCAACTATCTTTTCCAATAGGATATCACCTTTTAAATGAATGTGCTCTGACAAGTCTAACAATGGCACAAACTGCAATATTAATTTTGAGAATTTCTGTGCCCATGATATCATTTGCAACTTGGCATATATGCATCGTGTTCCAACAAATGAATTCACTCCAATTCAGTAAGGCTTTACAACCTAGTACGACTCAGCATCCTCCTCAAAGGTTGGTCCCATTGTACCATGCAACACATTGGTGCTTGGCTGCATTGTTTAAAATTTATGCATGTTCAAAATGCAGGGAAGTGCTATACATCGATATTACCAAAATTGATGGTGAATCAAAATCTTCGCTCATTAGGATCCAGTTAGCTAAGTCAACCAATGCAAAACTTGTTGTATGCTCCATCTCATTTGACAAATGCCATAGGAGACACATTATTAATATCCTCTAAAAGAGTGGGTTCATGATGTCACTAGATGCCACATGTTGAATAGACGATTCCCCACTTTATATAACTGATGTACATTTTCAAAAAGTGGGAAGCACTATCCATTGATCTTTGAAAGATCAACGATGGCACCATCTAAGCCTAAAAGTCTGCTAATAGCACGTCACATGTTGTCATTTTGGACAAGTGTTAGCACATCACTTGACCACATTATTTAAACTTCAATCAACTTCATCAAGTGGGCAAGTGCTAATCATTGATTTTGCATAGATCAACGGTGCAACAAAATTGAATACAAAGTGTCATCCTTATTAAATGGGCCGACCAATGACATTGCTGAAAATTGGATCATGCACTGACGAGCACTGACAACTCTGTAGAATGGGTTTGATACATCTGATAGTCAGCAAACTTTGCGGCACACTGAGGTTCCAACATCAGCAAGGGCTACATGGCGTAAAGGTGCTTTCCTACATTTCTTAAAGTTCTTGCACATCCTTAATGTAGGAAAGTGCTGGCCTTTGATCTTATCTCAATCTAATGGTAGACATTTTAATGCATTTTTTAATATTAGAGTGGTGGGTCCCTCCTTTATTTTCCTTGTTCACTATGTTGCTATACATAAAACACTCGTATCTTCACATGGCAATGACGCGACTACCATATATCTTGTAAGGATTAGACTATAGGAGACAAAAGGAAAAAGGCACTTGGGGGCACAAAATATTTAAATGGGACATGGAATATTCAAGATTTGAAAAGCTTCATGCCTGAATAAATTTAAAAGGAATGCAAGACTTAGGGTTTTACAAAATTTTCAAAGGTTATTAAAATGAAAGGCCAAAGAATCAAAAACCCTAATCAGGCATATAATGAATTCAATTCTAATTTTTAACCTAGGATTTGGAAAAACTTATTTTGTAAAAATTAGACCAATAGAGGACTTGGAGTGTTGGTCTTAGATGGTTTTGAGATTTGAGTGTCAGTATACTTAACCACTTTCTACATTGAAGCCAAGTACACTATGTATGTCAAGCCACAGTGTGTGCCAAGTCAAATTTTCAATAGGTGCTGAGTGACTTCAGGTGCCGAGTAATATATAGGTGCCAAGTCACAATTAATGCTGAGCAATCTAGAACTATATATGTGCCAAGCAATCCAAAACTATACATGTGCCAAGCAAGACAAAATGTAATAGGTGCTAAGCAAACCAAGATAGTATATGTGCTGAGCACCAGTAGTCCAGTCTGTGCCAAGTAACAGAGAATCAACATATGAGTTTGTGCCCTCACAAACTTAAATGTAAACCATTTTTGGAGCCGACATAGAAGGATTTTGAAGGAGAAAAAGGATAAGGATGAATCTTTTACATTTCCTATGCAATCAGGATGCAACCAATTAGAAAAAATGGTGAAGGCATACAACCAATGAGGAAAATACAAGGAATGAGTGAGAACTCAAGATTCAATATGGATCATAGATCCATACCTAACCCTAAGTCTTCACAATCTTTAAAAGGAGGATGAAAACTCCATTGCATGTATAGAAGAGAGAAGTATATGGGAAAACTATAGTGAAATTCAGTGTGAAAGAGAGAAAGACTCAAAGGAATAGAGCAACAACTACATATCTAGTTGATTAGAATAGTACAAAGGAAAAGGGACATTATTAGATATTAGATCTTAGAGGATCAAGGTCAAAAGGAGCAAATCAAGTGCTTGAAATTAGCAATTGAAGATTGTAAGAAATCAAGTCAAAGATTGCTAATACTTTCTGGCCATTGTATTAGATAAGTAAAAATCCTATGTTAATAGGTTATCTTAATAGCTACTTTGTAGATCCTTTGAAGAGGTGACTAAATCCTTTAACAAGGTGACAGTTCATATAAAGTGTTTGTAAATCCTCTAACCAGGTCACTATTGACATAGTGTAAAGCCTTTAACAGGGCAGCCCTTTCATAGGACAGACCATTAGAAGTGGTCAAACATTTATTGCTGCAGTGATTTTTGTGGATATCATCCCCACCCCAGTTTTACCTTCTTATTCCTAGAGGGTTTCTGGGTTACCAAATCTGGTGTTATATGTGTTATTTCATATGTTACGCTTCCCATTTTGAACATTCCAACATGGAGATCATGCACAATCAATCATTGCTATTGAGCATGTTGATCCTGTTGGAGCCCCAATTGCCAAGGATATGAAAAATAAGAAAGAACATAACCAGGCAATGCTAGAGATTTCCTCTACCCTAAGCTATGCTGAATTTGATGATATCAAAGGTCTTGACAATGCAAATAAAATGTGGGATGTCTTAACCACCATATATGGAGGAGACATTATTGTTCTTAGAGCCAAATATGAAAGTCTCAGAGGTAAGTTTGATGATATGAGAATGGAAGAAGGTGGAAATATTGCTCAATATGTTGCAAAGATAAAAGAAGTTTTTAATGCAATAAGAGGAGCTACTGGCACAATAGATGATGATACTACACTAAGTAAAGTTTTAAGAACACTACTGCCTATATATGCTATTAGAGTTTTTTCAATTCAAGAACTAAGATGTATACTAGGAAATAATCTATCACTTGAAGGTCTGGTAGGTAGGCTCACTGCTTTTGAGCTATCTAACTTTGATTATTACAAACCTAAAAATATTGAATTTTCTTTCAAAGATAAGCTATAATTAAAGGAACCTCATGAGAAGAAGAAGAAGAAAAAGATAAAGTATGTGTCTAGTGATAGTGATGTAGATGAGGAGGATGTAGAACAAATTGAAGCACTAATGGCAAGAAGATTCCACAGAGGTAAAGAAAAATTCAAAGGTAAATTACCTATCATTTGTTTCAATTGCAATGAGATTGGTCACATTGCAGCTAGATGTCCAGAGAAGAGGAACTACAAAGGTGGTGACAAGTACAAAAGTAGAAGAGATGAAGACAATGAGGACTAAAAAGATAAAGGCAAGAAATGTTGCTACATTTTTGGAGAGGAAAAAAAATATGAATCTAATGAACATGATGATGAAGTGGTGTATGTTGTATTGAAGGATGAATCTAATGAAGATAAGGCAACTGCACTTGTGACTTGTGTGAACAAGAATGACAGATGGATCATTGATAGTGGGTGTTCACATCACATGACTGGAGACAAAAGTAAGTTCATTACCTTAAATTGTTATGATGGAAATAGTGTAAGATTTGGTAATGATGCACCATGTTTGATAAAAGGAAAAGGTTCTATCAAACTCACAAATAATATTTTATGTGATAATTCTTACTATGTTGAAGGACTTAATTATAATCGATCGAGTGTGTCACAACTGAATAATTTAGGATTTAAGGTTGAGTTTGAAAAAAAGATTGCTAAAATATATGACACAAATGGAAAATTGATTGGAAAGGGTGACCAGACTAGGAGTAATCTATTCTACCTTGACATAGAAGATGCTACTTGTCTAGTTGTAAAATTTGATGATGTATGGCTATGACACAAAAGGTTATGTCATGTTAATTTTGATAACTTGGTTAGTATCAAAAACATGAGAAAAGTTAGAGGTTTTCCTAAGTTGAAGAAACCTGATAATATAATGTGCAAACAATGTCAGTTAAGCAAAATGACAAAGTCAAGTTTTAAGAGTAAAGCTCATACCTCTAAAGAAATACTAGAGATTGTTCATACTGACTTGTGTGAATGAATTGAAGTACAAAGCTACAAAGGAGATAAGTACATTATGCTATTTGTTGATGATTATTATAGAAAGATGATAGTTATGTTTCTGAAATAGATTTTTGATGCTTTTCAAATGTTTAAGTGGTACTTAGCAAGAGTTGAGAAGGAAACAAGTAAAAGTCTAAAATGTTTGAGATTTGACAGAGGAGGAGAATTTACATCACATGAATTCAAGACGCTGTATAATGAGAGAGTAATCAAAAGACAAACATCTGCCCCTAGAACCCCTCCACAAAATAGAATTTTTGAAAGGAGGAACAAATCTATAATGGACTATGCTAGAACTCTCATGATGGAGAATAAAGTTGCTTTGAAATACTAGAGAGAAGCTATAAGTACAACTATCTATACCTTGAACCATGTACAAATCAAGAAAGGTACTCATTCAACACCTTTTGAACTATGGTATGGATACTCACCCAATGTAAAATATTTTAAGGTATTTGGAAGCAAATGCTATATTCTCAAAGACTTCAGAAATGGTAAACTAGATAAAAAATTGAAGAAGGTATACTCCTAGGATATTTCACAAGAAGTAAAGCTTATAAGTGTTTAAATGCTAACACTAAAAAAGTTGTGGAAAGTGCAAATGTAAATTTTGATGAAAATATAGAAGTATATGAGGCTGAACCTATGAGAGAACTAGAAGAATACACATCATTTGTATACTTTTATGAAGGTATGCCTACTATAGAAGATGCTACAAATCAAGCTACAAACCAACAAAAAGTTTCAGTGACTACTGAGTCACATACTATGAATGCTGAGTTGCATTCGAGAAACGAGCTACATTTAGATGCCAAGTTACAAAATGAAGTTGAAGCACATTCTGATTCTGAGATTAGTGTACATGATAGAGATACTGAGCTACCTAATAGAGATGTACATAATGACTCTAAAGTTTAACGACCAAATGAAGAAACTAGAGCTAAACCAAGATTGTCCAAATATGTCAAGAGACATCATCCTACTGCACAAATTATTGGAGAGAAAGATGCTAGACCAATGACAAGAAATAGATTAAGAAATGATACATGTTTACTGAGCATGAAAGAACCTAAATCAGTGAGAGATTCCTTAGAATATGTGGATTGGAGTAAAGCCATGGAAGAAGAGATTGAACAAATTGAGAAAAATAAAACATGGACTCTAGTTCCTAGACCAGAAGAAAAAAATGTGATTGGCACCAAGTGGATAATCAGAAATAAGCTAGATGAAAATGGTGAAGTCATAAGGAACAAGGCAAGACTAGTTTGCAAAGGATATGCACAAGAAGAAGGAATTGACTATGGAGAGACTTTTTCTCCTATTGCTAGATTGAAAGGAGTAAGAACTTTACTTGCTTATTTTGCATATGAAGTTTTCAAAGCTTACCAATGGATGTTAAATCTACATTTCTGAATGGCATATTAGAGGAAGAAGTTTACATAGAATATCTAGAAGGATTTTTTGATGTTAACAATAAAAACATGGCATGTAGAGCATGATATGAGAGACTTCATAATTATCTTGTGAAGATTGAATTTGAAAGGACTGATGATAACAACAATCTATACATGAAGATAGAAAAAGGAAAAGGTATTTTGTTATCTAAAATTTGTGTTGATGATATCATATTTGGAGGTCAAGATGCTTTATGTAAGTCTTTTACAAATGAAATGAAGCAAGAATTTGAGATGTCTATGTTTGGAGGGATCAATTTCTTTGTGGGTTTGCAAGTATATTAGATGAAATATGGTATATACATCACTTAGTTAAAATATGTCAAGAAAATATTGAAAACTTTTGGATTGGAGGATTCCAAACCAGTAAGTACACATATGGTGACAAGACACAAATTGTCAAAGAATGATGATTTAGCTGAGGTGAATCAAATATTGTATAGGTCTATGCTTGGAAAATTACAATATGTAGTACATAGAAGACCTAACATTGCATTATCTATAGGGATAGTTGGAAGATTATCTACTAATCCCATGGAGAATCATTTGATGGCTGTAAAGAGAATAGTGAGATGTTTGAAAGGAATAGAGGATTATGGTCTATACTATATGAAAAATGAGAAATTTGAATTAAGAGCCTATACTGATGCTAATTGGGTTGGAAACATTGATGATAGAAAGAGCACCAGTGGAGGAACATTTTTCTTAGGCAAGAGGCTGGTTACATGGACTAGTAAGAAACAAAACTATGCTTCACAATCTACTACTAAAGCTAAATATGTTTCTGCTACTGTAATTTGTACAAGCATCGTATGGATCAAACAACTACTCAAAGGTATGAAGGAAGAGATTACAGAATTAGATCAAGCCTTACTATTACTCTCTAATAATTGTATCATTCAAGGGTAAATCCTTTGGATTAAGGTTGACCTAATAGTCATTTGTAAATCCTTTAACCGTTGACATTCCAAGTGAATGGTCTAAAGTCCTCTAACAAGGTTCACTCCTAACATGGTGATTGTGTTGGGATTTACAAGTGGGAAGTATACTTCTGAGAGGGGGGGTGAATCAAAAGTACTAAACTTTAACCAATATAACTTTTAGCTTAAAAATATTGTATGCATAAACATATGGAAATAATATGTAAAGAAAATGCATTCACATACACACTTGACACCATATATGATTACCTAGAAACCCTCTAATGACAAGGTAAAATTGGGGTGGGGATGACACCCACAACTCTTCACTACTACAACAATAAAGTTCACCTATTAAGGTTACATATTTTGACCATTCTCATGATTTGGCCTATGAAAGGCCTACCTTGTTAAGGGCTTACAAGGATTGTTAGATCCTACCTTGTTAAAAGATTTTAACACTCTATCGAAAGTGTACCTAGCTAAAGGATTTACAAAACATTCACTTGGAATGTCACCCTATTAAAGGCTTTATATAATAGTTTTTAAACCAACCTATCTCCATAGGATTTCATTCTACTAATACAATTGTTAGAAAGTATAGTGGAATGTTTGACCTAATTACTTGTAATTTGTTGTTACTAATTTTAGATCCTTATTCTATGTAATCTAATCCTCACTGATCTGGTATGAAAAATGCTGTAACCTTTATCCTTTGCTCTACTAACTGACTCTACAATTTTGCCCTTCTTCTTCAACTTGATCAATTCACCCCTTTCACTTCCTTCAAACTTTGCTAGCATTATCTCCTTGCATGCATTCTCTTTTTCCACTATGTAAATTATGGGGTTTCATCTCCTTGAAAAAGATTTCGTGACTTAGGGTTAGGTATGAATCTATGATTGAGATTCATCCAACTTTCCTACTCAAATCTTTCCATTTTTCGGATTGGATTCATGCTGATTGCATAGGGAATCCAAATAGATTTGATCTTATCTTTATTCCTTTAAGATTTATTCATATGTTGGCTCAAAAATGGTTTACATCTTAGTTTGTAAAGGCACAAACTCTTATGCTGATTATGTATTGCTCAACACTTATTGATTATTGATGCTCAACACTTACTAAATTCTATTTGGGTTAGCACTTGAACTTGCTCAACATCTATTGTTCACTCAGCACTTGAAACTTGCTTGATACTGTCTGTTTTCTTGGCATCTAAATGACTCAACACTTGCTGAATTTCTGGCTGGGCACATATTTCAACTTGACATCTTTACTATACTCAGCATCAACTTAGAAAATTTATTAAGTGTGTTGACACTCAATTGTCAAAACCAATCTGAGATCAACAGTCTCCCCCTTTGACATGATTGTCAAAAACACTTAACTATACATGATGAAACTAATCTCCTTGAGTATAATATACATTCTATTTAGCATATATGCAAAACTTCAAAATTGTTCAAAATTTTGTGACGGACTATATACCTCAAAATTTTGTATCTCCCCCTGAACTGATGTGCCATATCCTTGTATCCAAAATCTTTCTGAGTAGATTGATTTGCCTCTATTGATTCTCCTTTTCTTTATTCTAAATTCTGATACTTTTTATCTAATGTATCCTATTTCTTGTTTTTCTCTTCTCCTTTCTTTTCTTTATTTATTTTATCACTTCCCCTTTCATTTTAGCTCCCCCCTTTCACATGTCTCCCCTTGCAGATTAAGTATCCTTCTTGCTTTTCAATTTTCCCCCCTTTGCTTTTAATTTCTCCCCCTTTTGACACTTATGTCAAAGGGTCTATACACTGATTGAATATTTGGCCAAGAAGGTCTTGTTCACTTCCATTACAATTCTCAAAGCAACATCCCAATTTTGTATTGCAACTTCTAGGGATTTGATTTGTATAGCTATCTTTTCTACAAGGTGAATTAAGTCATCTAATGTCAAAGATTTGGATCTTTCTTTATCACATTTTATATGTAGGCTAGTTCTTTCTGTAAAATTTCCATGTGAGGGGTTAGGATGGATTGAATTTGAACTAATTTGTGTTAGCCTCTTCTACTATTAGTACAACTAGTTCCTTTTGGGTATGAAGTGTTGTGTTAAAGTTCTTCTCACTTTGAGCTGGATCTTTAGGCAGTTGCATGCTTGATATTTTTAAATTTCTTTCCAAGCTCATTATTCTTTGGCTAGTTTCCTATGTGAAGATGGATGGATCATATAGCTTTGTGTACAATAAGAATATGTTCTCAAGTATTGTTTTCATCTTTTCAATTTTCTTAGCCAGCTCTACCTATGATATTGCCATCTCTTTAGATATTCCTTCATTCACCTTTGTTTGAAACTTATTTTCTAACCATTCCATCAATTTTGCATTGGTATCATGGTCTTTACTTTACACCTGGTCCACTATTTCTGAAAGTTACTCCATAATGGGCTTTGTTTCATCAGGTGCTTGCAAGCTAAATGCATCTAAAAAGATGTCTTTTGTTTCAATTAGTGCTTGCCTCTATTTATACTCTTTTTTGAGTATCTCCTACTTCTTCTTCCTCTCTAGTGCCTCTTGCACTTCATTTATATAATCAATGTTCATGGTTGCATAGTCATACTTAGGAATGACTATTTCTTCATCTAGTGTAGGGTCTCCATAGTGAATTAACCTTGCAACCTTTGTAGAGCTCGAGCCTAGTGCTAAAATTTGAAGTGGTATTGCTTCAATGCTCAGCTTTTGAGGTATTCTTGTTGGAGTCCTAGTGTTTGGTAGATTAACCAAAATTTGAATTAATTCTTGCTCCTTTTCCTTTGGGGTCTCCTTCTCTTCCTCTGATCTTCCTTGGTCAATTTCTATTATCTATGTTGGTGTACCTTGTACTTGTGTAGTAGGAATAGAAGTATCTACCTATCCTGTTTGGTCCTTTGCTAGCTCCTCAACAGTTGTAGTGAATTTATCCGTGGAATCAACGTTTGCTGATGTATCTTGTGAAGTTTTCCCTTTAGGTTGTCCACTTGTAGCTATAGGGGTGATAGAAGATGTTTCTTATGTTTCCATCTTATCCCTAGCCAAGTTAGCTACTGCTTTCTGCAACTCATCTATGCTGACCAATACTTGATTACTACATAATTGAGCTTGTAGAGTTGATTGGTCAAGGATCTTTTTGAGATCCTCTGTAGTTAATGGATTGATGTTCTAACTAGATTTTTTAGGAGCATCCTTTACTTTTATTGATTTTTTAGGTGTAGATGTGTCATGTGGAGGACTTAGAGGTGGCAATTATGTGTCTTGCACACTCTATTCTGTTTCTTGCTCTTCAGCAGTTGCCATATCATCCTTTTGCGTTTTCTTCTCCACTATATCATCTACCTTTTCTTTTTCACCTTCACTTTCCTTTTCTTTTTCATCCTCTTCTCCATTGTTTCTCCCTTCAAAGGGATCTTCCTCTCCTTCTTTGAAAATTGTTAGGCCATAGATTAATTTCCACATTTGAGTGGACTTTTTGGCAACATCTTCAATCTTATTCTGAAGAATGATAAAGGCTCTATACTTGGGTGCAAATTTTCTCCCATGCTTCTTATTGGCCTTGGTTATTTTCCCTTTTATGAATTAGACTTTGTGGTATGACTTACCACTCTAAATTGGCTTGTGTCTTCTAGCTCTATTTTTTCTTCATCCGAGTCAAGTTGAGAAACATATTTTCTTCTTAGCTTCTTCTTTGCTAGACCTTGCTACTCAGTAGCCTTCTTCTTGTCTTGCTCCTTAACCTCTTTAGTTGTGGCTCTTGAACTTTCCCTTGTAGTAGGCTTAGCTGGACTTGGCTTGGTAGTTTTCTTACCCTTGGGCTATGCTGTAGGCTATTTTTGAGCTTTTCTCTTCTTTGGCTCTGGCTTGGTAGGTGCTTCCTAGGCTTGCTCTTCCTCCTCAGCACCTTCTTCCTCTTCAACATCTTCTCCCATCCCTTGTGTCAAGGTAAGTGGTTCTTGGCCCTATTCTTCTTCTTCACCTTCTGTTGTCCCTTCTCCAAATTTGGCCTTAAGCTTTTTGACCAATTTATCCTTTTTCTTTAGGGTTGAAGTAGTTTTCAACTCCATCTCTATCTTAGACTTTACAACATTAGAAGTGCCAAAAGGTTTTGCACTTTTATCAATGTCTTCTACAAGCAATGCTATGATTGCTATAGAGGCCTCATCTATGTTTATCTCATAACCAAGTGGCCTTAGCCATCTCACCCTTGGTATTGCTACTTGGATATAAGTGTAGTCAATGTCAACTAAGAAACAAATTTCATTGATGTGCTGATCCACAAGAGAAACTAGTATTCTGAGCCTTTGCTTCATAGACTTTTTGAAGTCTTCAAAATAGCCTGTCATTAAGGTTTCAAAATTGGCCCCCATTTGCTCTATGTACTCATTTACTTGGACTACTATAAACCTATTTTTCTTCCAACTTATCTTACCAAAAGAGTGAAATTCATTTTGAACATAGAAAAATATGCATATCAAAATTGATCCAAACTTACATTGAGCACTCTTGGATCTCCTTATTGCTCCAAAATTCTCCATAATTTGTTGCATTTGTAGTTCTACTAGATCATATATATGATCCTTCTTCACAAGTTTGTATCCCACATCAACTATAATGCATGGTACATTGTCCAGTTAGCTTGACTAGTATAATTTATGGGATATAACCCTAATGGGAAATTCTACAAGTGGATCTCTAATTGTGTCACTAGTCATGCCTCTTTTAGTCCACTTTTCCCTAGTGTTCTTCTCTATGGCTTCTTTTGAATCACTCCTCAGGGTCTTTGGCTGTTCTAGGGTTGGGTATCCTATTACCCTATGTATAATTCTTTTTGATAGTTTAATAGGTCTATCTTCCAACCATAAGCATCCATCATGAATCTGGCTCAAAACTATTCTTATCCATTCAGTCTTAAAGATTGTGGGGAAATCTAGGGCACAGGTTAAGCCCTTCCTTTCAACAATCTAAAATTCCTCCTTTAGTACCCCATTCTCACAAAGTTTATCATAGGCTTTCCAAATCTCCATGTCACAAATTGCTCCAACTTTACAATTATAACACTTTCTAACATCTTGAACCATTACAACTTTAGGTGCAATAATAGATAAACTGCCAACAGGGTTGTTTTTGTACACAGCTTCAGGAATTGGCCTAAAATCTAGTTGTTTAACTTCATTATCGACCAACTAAAATTCAAACAGTTCCTTGTCCTTGGGATTCTTAGAGCTAGATGCCATTTCTTAAAACTAGGGTTTCAAGATGTAAAAATTGCATAACTGCATAGCTTGACACTTGAGTAAATACCTTGAATCGATGATATCACTCTGAATCACTGTTGAAATCTACTTGAATTCTTTGTCCTTGCTTGAAATCACTTCTATTCTGTTCTCACTCTCACTCTATGTTTGTAATGATGAAAAATGATCAAAAACTTGACCTTATACCCTTCATTACATAGCATTTAATGCTTAGTGCACATACAACTCTCCACTCATCTCCTTATGCAATTTCTATTTCACTTAGCTTCCATTGATTTTCCAATACTCAATATCCACTAGAGTTTCTCTTACTTAGCTTCAATAAGAATTTCCTTTTACTCGACAACCACTACTAACTCGGCTCCAACTGACTTTGGTAGACAACTTGACATATACTAGGATTTTACTTGGCATCTAAAGAAACTTTCCTTATTTGACAGCAATTTGAAAACCTTGAAGATTTAATCTTGCATCTTTATTCATGCTGATCTATCCTTTTTAGTGCTAACTTATTCTAGGAATTGATGTATGATAAAGCATTTAAATATCAGTCCCACATACCTTTATGCTTAGTTTGATGAAGTATGACCACTTGACCCTTTAGGTGAAGTGATCCCTTCATTTGATGTGCTACATCCATCTTTCTTCTTCCATGTCTTATTCATCTCTCCTCTAATGTTCTCAACATCTACCTTTCCTTTTCCCTTGTTTGAATTTGAGTTAGGTGCCTTTGATCTTTTTGGGTAGTGCTTACTGATATGACCAATCTTCAAACAACCAAAGCATGTAGTTTGGCTTAACCATCTACTGTGGCTTCCACTGAAATGTGTTCTTATGCAATTTTTAGGGATGTGTCCATACTCTTGATAGTAGTGACAACTATGTCTTATATTTATTCCCAATTGTAGGAATTTCATGGCTTCTTCCCTTGTTTGATGCTCATGTGGTCTTGGATCTATACTCAAAGGCTTTGTGTCCAAACTTCTGACAATTGTAGTAGTGTCCTTCAAATCTTGGTGCATGCATAGTCCTGGTTCTATATTCATGTGTCTGATGACCTTGTTTGTTGCACTTGTAACAATGGATCATATTCTTTGGCTTGGCATTCTAACTACCATTCTTGTTCCTACAAACATTAGCTGGATGTCCTTTCTTGCCACAAAAATGACAAGTGGGTTTGGAGTTCTTACCTTTTTCATTCCTTTATTCAGTAGTCTTAGATGACTCTCCTTCTTCAAGGCTTGTGTAGCCCAAGCCTAATGTGTCTTTACTAGATCTAGGGGATTTCAATAGTTTCTCAAACTACTTGATGACTTCATTTGGCTTGTTGAAGCTTTCATCAAACTCATCTTTTTTTAGGTCATTTTATAGTTGCTCATTTTGCAACTTTAATGTAGTTATCTCAATGTCCTTGACATTCAACCCATGATGGCCATTCATCATTTGACATAGGGTGTCTAGTTGCATGTTTGAGATCCTAGAAAGTTTTGCTAATTTTTCTTCCAATCTATTTGACAAGATTCTTTTGTCTTCTTCAATCATGGCCTTATCCTCTATAGCTTTCTTCTTTTGTTCAATCACTTCACATAGCAATATTGCTTGTGATTCTTGCTCAAACCTGAGTTTTTTGATCTCTTCAGGTTGTGCTCTATTCTTGTCCATGAGATCTACAATTGCAACATCAAACTCACATTAGTTACCTACTGCAAATAACTTTGTGGTGTCAATCTCCTTGTATTGGATGTCATTCTTAGCTATGGCAATCTCTTTCCTTCTTTTTAGTGAGCTCCTCAAAGCATTTCTGGCTTTATCCAATTGCTGTAGTAAGGGGCGTATCTCAATCTCTTGATTCTCAATGGTCTTTCCCAAGTTGTAGACTTCCATCTCAAGATCTTTTCTCTAAGCTATAAGGCTTCTCTTAATGAGAACTTAGCTCTAATAATAATTGTTGGGATTTACAAGTGGGAAGTATACTTCTGAGAGCAGGGGGGGGGGGGGTGGTGTGAATCAAAAGTACTAAACTTTAACCAATAAAACTTTTAACTTAAAAAAATTGCATGCATAAACATATGGAAATAAGATATAAAGAAAATGCATTCACATATACACTTGACACTAGATATGATTACCCAGAAACCCTCTAATGAGAAGGTAAAACTGGGGTGGGGATGGCACCCACAACTCTTCACTACTGTAGCAATAAAGTTCACCTATTAAGGTTACATATTTTGACCATGGTCATGATCTACCTTGTGAAAGGCCTACCCTGGTAAAGGATTTTAACACTCTATCAAAAGTGTACCTGACTAAAGGATTTAAAAAAAAAATCACTTGGAATGTCGCCCTATTAAAGGCTTTATACAATGGTTGTTAAACCAATCTATCTCCATAGGATTTCATTCTACTTATACAATTGTTAGAAAGTATAGTGGAATGTTTGACTTGATTACTTGCAATATGCTATTGTTGATTTCAGATCCTTGTTCTATCCAATCTGATCCTCACTAATCTGGTATGAAAAATGTTGTAACCTTTATCCTTTTCTCTGATAACTGACTTTATAATTCTATCCTTCTTCTTCAACTTGATCAATTCACCCCTTTCACTTCCTTCAAACTTTGCTAGCATTATCTCCTTGCATGCATTCTCTTTTCACACTGTGTAAATTATGGGGTTTCATCTCCTTAAAAAGATTTCATGACTTAGGGTTAGGTATGAATCTATGATTGAGATTCACCCAACTTTCCCACTCAAATCTTTCCATTTTTCTAATTGGTTTCATGTTTATTACATAGGGAATCCAAATAGATTTGATTTTATCTTTAATCCTTAGAGATTTATTCATATGTCAGCTCAAAAATGGTTTACATCTTAGTTTGTGAAGGCACAAACTTTTATGTTGATTCTGTATTTCTTAACACTTACTAATTACTAATGCTCAACACATACTAAATTTTTTTTGGCTCAGCACTTGAACTTGCTTGACATCTATTATTCACTCAACACTTGAAACTTGCTCAACACTATCTATTTTCTCGGCATTTGAATGACTCAACACTTGTTGAATTTTTGGTTTGACACATATTGCAACTCGACACCTAAACTATACTCAACATCAACTTAGAAAATTTCTTAAGTGTGTTGACACTCAATTGTCAAAACAAATCTAAGATCAATAGATTGAAATCCTTTAATAGGGTCACATTTAATAGTGTGTATTGTAACCTTTAACAAGGCTGGCCTTTCATAATGCATCACTTCAAAAGAGTGAAAAAGGGTAGCATGTTACTAGTGGTTTTTCCAAATTGGGTTTCCACATAAATTATTGTGTCAAATATGTTGCTAAATCTATTATGTTTCAAGTTCACATTTCTGCAAATCGATTTGATAGTAACCTACAAGTTTTAAGTGGTTGCATAATCTTATGGATGCATGCATGATGATAAATGTTTTATGGGTTCACTAAGCTATGAAAAGTTCTATTTATACATTTGGACCTTGGATTACTGATTCACCCCCCTCTTAGTTATTCTAAAGTATTCCAATAGGTGGTCCCTATGCATACGCATCAATTTGAGTGTTTTAGTTGACATAGTCAGCCGTCAGACTATATACCTCTGATAAGTCATTGATAATCTCGCTTCACATTTCATATTTCATGCATTTCGAGTACTTTTAGCATGTTTTAAAGATGTTTTCAATATTTTCATGTCAATTTTCATGTGAGGGTATCAATCCTTGCGTGACACCAATTTCTCTTCACACGAAGAAGTACCAAGTTAGTACTTCTTCACTGGGTGTTGTGGGTTTCCTTTCACAGAAGATACCCATCTCTCATGCAAGAAACCTTAAACTAGGTTGTTTATTTGCTTAGTATTTGGAACTTTCTCATGTGATAATGTGTTTCCTCACATGAAGATGTGCAAGATTGCATGAGAAGATGGAATCTCACACAAAAATCTAGTTTAATTTGCAAATTTAAATGTTAGAAATTTGATTTATCATTCATATTTTGTGCTTTCATTTGTTGTTTTTGCCTATCTAAGACTACTCATTTGCCTATTATTTTCATGTTTGCCTATTATCTTTCTAGATGTCACATTTAGACTGCACTATCACCTTATAGTGCACTCATTAGAGAACTAGATGAGGTAGATATCGCACAAATTGTCACTCTAGATCTTTCATATCTTTGATGGATTCCCACATTGCTAGTGAATCATGGCCTATTGATTGCACTGGTTGATCATTTCCATTCAAAGAAAAACTAATTCTATGTACCCCAAGGAGAGATGACTATCACCTCAGAGGATATTTATAGGATACTTTGTATACCATGCCACATGCCACAAATAGTGTACAACACAGTACCATAGATAGGCATAACAACATTGAGGGCCATATTCCAAGATGACCTCATCATGGGAAGAGCCATCAATGGGATGAGCTAGTGCATACATATGAACCTACTAAGAAGTTGGTGGCAATATTGGGTATTTTCATCAGCTACTTTCTGATGCCTGATAGAGGTTAGCATGGTTTAGAGTGCAGATGGGGATAGAAGTTGCAGTTGATGCAAGCACTTCAGTGATATAGATGGGGTCAGTCCATGCTCACCCATATGTTCCATGAGATGTAAGAGATCATATATCGTGAAAGGAAAAGCATGGCTACCGGGGTCTGTGTTCTTCAAGTGTGGGCATGGGAGCATTTTCCTATTACGAGACCTATTTTTGTGGATGAGAGATAGCCCCTGGAGCCATACATATGTAGATATCAAGGATAGTTGACATAGACAACTCTAGGGAAGCCTGAGCAGTGGAGAGGTCAGCTAGATGATCTGGTAGCAATGGTGTGGAGATTATGGAGAGAGACAGAGGCATGGGATGACACACCCATAGAGTTGGGATATATGTTTACATCTTGACCACTGATTAGTCACTTTGTGTAGGTTATAAAGAGATTCTCACTGACACAAGTTTGGCAATAGTATGGTCAGCCATAAGACATCTCATAGGAGTACTGTTCGTATGCATAGTTCACTACAAATCTAGATTGTGGGTGGTCAATGAGGTTAGACCAAGGCCATTGTGCATATCCTATTGGTGACCTAGTGGGACTACATGCCTACTAAAATAGATGTGGGGATGAATCTAGCATATTAGACATACTTTGCAAGTCATTCTTTCCCTTGATTCACAAACCTAGTGGGGATGGTTGTATCCATATGACCAATAAAAGCACCACATCTACCACTACAGTATCCATAACAAGAGAGAGCTAGGTAGAGGACCTAATAGATTCCAATTCCTCCTTGGTAGATGGGGTTAGATCCAAATGCTAGTGGTAGTGGGATAGGTCATAGGCATCCTCGAGGTGAGATGGGATCCCTAGGAGTGATTAGAGGAGACACATAGAGGCCTTGCATAGAGGAGCAACCAACCGGGTAGGCAGAGTAGGGGCTAGGTAATGGGGAGATGTAGGATCAACCTACTGCTAAGCTACAAGGAGGAGATATCTTGGCATAGACCTAGGATGCCCTTAGGAGATCTACAGAGCATGTGAGGAAAACATAATGATATTTGGGAGAGATGCATATACAAGTTTCTATGAGGGATACCCAGATATTAGAGCAAGATCAAGAGATCTGCAAATTACAAGAGTAGTTGGAGCCCAAGACTCGTAGATCAAATTAGTAGCAGGATGAGATTTAGCTATAGTTAGTGAGGGTAGTATACTATTATGCAAAATATGTTGTAGTAGTACTAGATGAGGTAGAGTAGGTGTCCGAATTTTCCTAGTATGTAAGAGAGTGAGAAGGTGCATGACCTCCAACAAGACCAAATATGTCTCCTTCTCCTCCTCCTCTACCAATTGGAGAGGAGGGAGAGGGACAAAGTTAGCTTACTTTATTTTGATTTTTCTTTGGTTACTTTATTGTGATTTTTCTCTGGCTATGTATCAACTAGTGTGTTAGTACCATTTTGTATCATATTGAGATCAACAGCACTCGAGTAGTGTGCAACTTTTTAGTGATGTATATAGTTGACTCCACACACACACACACACACACACACACACACACACACACACACAGAGATATGAGATTTTTGATTCAAGCATCTTCACATGTCATCTATCTTTCTTTATAATTTTTTGTACATGAGATGTTAATGTTATAAGTATGAATATAGATGTGATCTAATGTATGAATATAGTGTAGATAAGATGAATCATGAAATTATGTATGAAATGAAAAATGTGAATGAACTAACATCTCATGTAGTGTTCCATTTTTTTGATAGTGATAGGTATCCCATGGAGATTGATAGAACAAACCAAAGAACTGAATGCTTGTGCAATCATGAAGAATCATGATACGTTGAAGAAACCCACACTCCCTCATCACAAAGGATGCAAGTGAATTAATGATCGAACCATGTGCGTATGAAATGCAACCCTACACTAGAAGCAACCCTAAGTCTAGTTACCAAGCTTCAAAAATTATCATCACTAAGTTTTTTAGCTAAATCCAAAATGTCATACAATTCCCACTGATATTTTAATCATAGGAATATGAATAGGACATATATTCTAGTTTTTTCAGGATTAAATGTAAGCATTTGAGGCACAAGAAGCTAGAATGACCAGATAATTTGTCCCTTTTGATATAACAAGTGAACATAAGCATCAAAGCATAAACACTAGGATGAACAGAATGTTTCTTGTGTGTAGACACACCAGTCACACAAGAGATCCTTCTTATGCTAAGTAATTAGTAAGTATTCTATCTAAAATGACCCTTGCATCTGTATCTTGAGATAGATGTGTGCTATGTATACTCATAATGACTTGTACATTCACTTAGTAGGAGGAGTATCAATATTTACTGTAGTATAAAGAGTTCACTCCAACAAGCAAGGAGAAGAATCAACCTCAATGAAGAGCTCATATAAAATGAGTTGAGGTACACATGGACATCCAATACGAGATAAAGGCTCTTATAGTGGACACCCCTTTTATATGGATGCTTTAGATCATTGGAACTAAACCATAAAATAGAAAACAAATAAAAGATCATGCTCCCAGTCACTATTTGACACTATTTACACTCAGAGAAGTGATCAAATGTTCCAGATATAGATTAGACCTGGATTGCAGATAATGTTGACATAATAGTTTGATAGTTTTAGGACAAGATCCTGCATGAGGATTCATAGGGAACCACATGGAAAAGCATAATGAACTTGGAAAAATTTCAAAACAACAAATTTGAACCAGTTTTCTCACATGAGGACTTTTCTAGAGTCACGTGAAGATTTGACAGTTTGACTAAAAGACAAAATTTTTGCATCAAGATTCATAGATAGTCACATGAGGAACTACAAAGAACTTCATGAGGAAGTGCTGACTAGGAGTTTTCTTGTGTGAAAATTCATGGAACTTGGGGCAAGAAAAGGGATAGACCAACAATATTTGATTAAATTTTAGGAGATTTTTGATGGTTTCGACAGTTCTAAATAGAAGGCTAATTGTGTTTACAAGTTTGAAATAGATATCAACATAGTGTTCAAGTTTTGGATATCATTTTGGTTTTCAAATAAATAGTTGTTCTAAAACATGGGAAGCAAGCAGTAGTCACAAACAATCCAATCGAGGGAAAATAAACTCAGAGGGACGAGGGAGTCCTGACCTTTAGTTTGTTTGACAATTTTAGAAAAGTTTAAAGACTCAAAAAAGACACACTTTATCCCTAAAACCAAAAATGGTAGAGGAAGCAAAACCTTTGTCTCACAAGTTATGTGCATGTGTTCACCTCACACAACTGTGTCACCCCACAAAAGGGTACCCATGTTTTTGGTGTATTCCAAGGAATCAATAACATATATGCTGAACGAACACCCTTGTGGTAGGGGTCAAGCATTTATACCACCTTCCAACATCTAGGTACATGCCTATGGTGAGCATCTATAGGAGAGATTCTTCCCCCTCCTTGCACATTGATTATGCCCCCTTTTGGATGTGAACTGGGTAGCAACTAACTAAGAGGTTTTTACTTGGCTTCCATTCATATTACCCCCCAATGGCTTTTCAAACAAAGTTGAGACCAACAACCCAAACCAGCATCTATAAGTGCACACACTTGACTAGCAAGACTGGGGCCAACATTGGCTAGTGTAGTATACAAAGCCTCCTCTTGATATGCAATATTAGAATGAAGAAGAGGGAATTAAAATGGCTTTGGAGTCTTGCACTCAACAAAGCTTCTTTAGTAAGTTGGAATCTCCAGCAAAAGGAGTCTGTTCACTTGGGTCATTCCTAGAGGTTGGATTGCTTTGGTAGGCCCTCTAAAGGTTGACTTAGACTAGTGGTTTGGATTTAAAAGTCCAAGTTTCTAATTTCTTGCAAGGGGGAAAGAACATACTCCTCTACCTTGTCACCTTACCCAAACACACAAAACATATTTATCATCGAGTTAGCTTATTGATCCTAACTTGTATTTCCTCAAGATTTTGATTTCCTAAAAGGAAGTCATCATCCCTTCATAAAAAGGCTCATACACGAGAACCACTAACTTTCTTGCCTCCCTCAAGTGTCATCTTTCAAAGGCATCTAGATTTCTAATTTACTCTTGGCATCACTTCCAAGTAGTAAAAGGCATATTCCCCTATTCCTTTGTCTAGAACCCTACAAAGTTTACAAGCCCTATTAAACTATGTGTAAGAAAGTAGTAAAGAAAACACAATGTTTTAGCGGATTTGTAAATATTCTTTGACATGCATATCTTTGAGAAATGTCCTAAAAATCAAATGGTTAGTACTCTTTCAAGGGTTTGTAACAAGGTTTCTTTGGCAAGTGTCATGCAAACCACTTTTAAGCTATTGAAAATCAGGAATCAAGAATAAAACTACAAAAACAACTCTTAGTTAAACCATGATGATAAAAATAGGATCTCAAAACTACATTTTACATTTACTGATGCTAAATTTTGTGCAAAATCTTACATAGGCCCATGCGAGAAAATGGTGTGTGTCATGCAAGAAACCACACAATTATACTCTTTTTCATGCAAAGAAGTGTAGTACAGGGAGCAAAATTTTAGTTTCTTCATGTGAGAATGAGATTTTTTGTGTGAGAAACTGGATTACTATATGGACAATAGCAATAAAATACTGAAAAAATGCATGAAAAAGGAATAGATGAGACCAGAAACTTGATTTCTTGGCCCCACAATGGGTGCTAGAAATGTATGCAAGAAATGTGGACCTTGATCTTCTCACACACTTCAACATGATCATTATATGTAGAACCATCCTACAATGAACATTGGGTTGTTCATCCAAAACAACTCAGTAAGCCGATCTATTGCCTCCTAACTAGAATGATTATGCTATTTCTCTAAGACCAAGAAGCTAGCAACCAAACTGCAAACTCGGTGAGCACTGCATGGCTCGGCTTGCACTGGTAAACTTGGCTTATAATGAGATGCATGGTTTACACTATTGATCTTTGTTGTAACTAAGACTGCTCAGTAACAACTGAGATTTTTCCAAAGGACTTGGTAGCAACTATAGAACTCAGTGACAACTTAATTACATGGAAAACACTATGAATTGTATAATGAGCTCAATAACCATATACAATTTGAATAAGTGTGTGTCTCTAATAACAAACTTGACTGAGATGTCAAAAAACTCCCCCTTTGGCATTAGTGACAAAAACACTTATTAGCCAAAACTAAATACCTTATATCCATCACCACATGATACTAGCTTGGTAGAGTATACTATTTTTGGGATTTTTCAAAATTGATTTTGTAAGGTATATACAATATACTATACATCTTCTTGCTATATACAACATGTTTTTCTATTTATTTCTTACTCATTGCAAGTTCTCCCCCATAGCATATTTCTCCCCCATATTGTCTTTTGTCTTTTTCTTCATACTATGTGTCTCTCTCCCCCTTTTTGACATTAATACTAAATACTTATTCTAATTAGTTACATAGTAACACCAAAATGAGATAGAAAATTTGAATGTACCTTAAGAATGTTTGCCAAGGTGTTATCCCAATTGTCTTGCAGAATCTTGCATGCGTGAAGTGAAATTTGGACTTTTGCTAATAGTTCTATCATATGATCTACAATGGAGAAATTATTTTCATGGATGAGAGCTTTTGAATGTACAATATGTTTCTGCAATACATCCATGATGGGAAGAATCATATTTTGAATATCAATCAATGTGGATCTAATTCTTGCTTCTTCTCTAAGCAGTTCTACTTGCATATCTGTCAAACATATTATTCTTTGAAAATGTGCAGAGCTTGAACTAGGGTCAAGTTGCAACTACTGAGAACTAGCTTTAAAATCTTCATCTAATTTGGACAATTTGTCCTTTATTTCTTTTGAGAAACCAAAAAAATCACAAAGCTTTCCAAAAAGTGATGACACATTTGTACAAGATGCTTCTAAATTGCACAAAATTGTAGAAAGCTCTACTTGATGAATGCCTATTTGCTGAGCAATGTGCTCCAACACTTTATTGTCAAATTTCTTTTTAGCCTTCTGCACCAGCTTATCTTGTCCATCGGTGTCTTCATTAAATTTTCTCAACTGCTTCTACTAGCTGATACAAGATAGGTTGAGAAGAATCAATCTCAATTGCTATGGCCTCTACCAAAATGTTCTTAGCATCTTCAATTATCTGAAATTCCTTATCTCTCTCCTCTCTTAGCCTTTGCTATTTAGCCTTCTTCTAGAGGAGTTCACCAAATGTCTACATTTGGTCTGGAGTAAGCTTGTAAATATTCCAATTGGGGATTTTATTTCATCATTTAAATAAATATCTTCCTCTATCTCCTTTCCTTTCCCCAAAAATTTTGTGCTCAATTGAACCTTGGGCTCAACTATCCTTACACTTATTGCTTTTGTATCTGAAATAGAAACAATTATAGATATGCTAGAACTAGCTGTGAAAACTAATACTGTACTTACTAAAGGAATACTTATAGAAATACTTGAGGAACTCAAAATTGATGTGGCCAAAATTGTAAAACCCAAAACTATTGTGCTTACAACTAAAGAAGTCAAAACTAGAGAAGTCAAAACTGAAGAAGTCAAAACTAAATCACTCAACTTGATAGATAAAGGAGAAATCTGTAGCTCAATAGATGAAGTGGAAGTCACTTCTATTAGTGATGTGCTAAGCTAAGTAGGAGCAAAGAGTGATTGAACAATTGGATTAACATTGGTGGTCACAATCAAACTTGTTGGGGCTATCTCTGCACTTGATATTGTTATTGGTTTGCTTGGAGAGTGAGGAAGTGAGGCAATGACTACTGCAACTATCTTGACTAGATTAGTCTCCTCATCATTTGGCTTTGCTTCCTCAGTAGCCTCTTGTCCTTGATCCTCTTCATCTTCTTCATTGTCAAAGTGAGTTACTTCTTCAACATTTTCTTCTTCATCTTTCTCCTTATATTCTTCATCATCATCATCTTTGATATTGATTGGAAAATCACTTGGTTTATGTAACAAAGAAATATTCTTCCAAGTTTTTGTTGCATTCCTAACAATATACTCAATGTCCTTAATCAAAACTAGATAGGTATTAAACTTTAGAGTCAATTTTTCTTCATTTTTCTTCAATGAATCTTTTACCTCAGCATCTGATATGCTCAATAATAGCTACCTCAAGGTTTTCCCATATATGTCCTTGATAATGTGCATAGAAAAATCCCATCTTGGCTTTATCTTTTCCAATAACTCACTAGGAACTTGAGAAGCAAGCTCATCTGGTGAGTATTTCCACTTACCCATTTCATTCAACACTAGATCTTCAATCTACTTCTACTCCTCTGCTATCCTAATCTCATATTTTAATGATTTGAAATTTTTTATGCCTACCCTTACTTCTAGATCTTTTACTCTATCTTGGAAGGTGGGTGGAGGTTTTCTAAATACAACGCCTCCTCCTTCCTTGTCAGACTTCTTCCTTGAAGATCTCCTTCAAAAAATTGCAGTGGATGGCTTTGCTAGCTTGGTGATAATCACCTTGCCTTTCTTCTTTAATGGCTCTTCTTCCTTAGATTCTTCCTCATCCTTTGCTTCTTCAACTTGTTCATTCTCACCCTTTCCCTGGGTTAACAAAAGGGGTGAACTTGATTTCAGTTTTGCAATCCTTCTTTTGCCTTTGTTGACTACCTAAGGGAGCTTTATTTCAAGTTCAATCCTAGCCTTTGCTTCATCATACATTCCAAAGTATGCAACCTTAGGATCAACTGGTTCATTGATAAGAGCTTCAATGATATCCTTTATTTCATCAATGTTGACCTAATAACCAAGAGGTTTTACCCACATAATTCTCATCTTAGCTGCTAGAATATACACCCTATCACTATCCACCATGAAACATATATCATCTTTATAATCCTCAACTAGTTTCTTGGGGATTCAGAACCTGTTGTTCATTTTCTCTTTGAATACATCAAAATAATTTTCCATGATGCTATTATAGTTTTCAACCATCTCTGCAATATACTCATTGATTTCATAGAGCACATGCACATCTTTTCTCCAAACTACAGTGCTTTAGAAGGGTAGAATTTTTGTACATAAAAGAATAGGCAAGTTAACAAGGAACTGAACTTACATGGGTTATTCTTTGAAGTTCTTATGTTTTCCATGTTCTTGTTGATCTGTCTCAACAATAGGTTAGCAAAGTCGTATGATAAATTGTTCTTAACCACCTTGTATACCAAGTCCATAGCTTCACATGACACACTGTACAGTCTGCTTGAACTGTATATCTTGTGCACAATAGTGCAAATTCCAAACTTTAATTCTACATTAGTGACATTGCTAATTTTCATTCCTCTACCATCCCATTCAATTAGGGTTTTTTTTTCCTATTTTGCCCAACATAGGGTTTTTGTTGTTTTGGCTTTGGCTAGCATTGTGAGGCCAGTGATTCAATCTTAGTTATCAGAATTAGTTTTTCTAACCATAGCTTCCCATTATGTACCTAGCTGAGGATAAACCTAATCCATTTGATTTTAAATTCATGGGGCATGTGAGTGATGTGCGTTAACCCTTTGGTTTCTAGATGTTGATGCACAAGTTTTAGGACTCCATTCACATATAGCTGACTTAGGCCATCATCTCTTTCTAGTGTACCAATCTCTTGAATAATGCTTTTGAAATGAGTGTGAATATCATTGATAATAAGTACCTTTGGAGGAGTTTGGGATTGTGCACTACTTAGATCTAGATTTTTAGCAATGGCAGGAGAGATCTTGAAATCTGGTGCCTTCCACTCAACTCCACGAACCGACATGTTAGATCTTTGCTTAACCATAATACCGCTGGATGCCATTTTCACTTGGTAGATTGAGAGAATTCAAAAAATTTTCACTAGAAATTTTCTCAAATCACTTTGGTCGCATTGAAAATCACTCTTTGCAACAACACTCAAAATTTCATGATAACAAATGACTTTGATTCCATGCCTTTTGTTGAAATTTCATCATTAATGCTTGGTGCAAAGGTAGATTGACTGACATTACATTGATAGATTGTCATCCACTATGCTTGTATTAAACACTCAAAAAAGTCTTCATGACTTGGTAACCATAGGTATCTTTATCACTCTTGACCTTGCTTAGTAGAGTTTATGACCCAAGCTCACTCGGTAGAAAAGGTAACTCAGTAATAACTGATACCGATCTCACTCAGTGATCCCTTTGTATCCTAAATATAGATTTGGATCTTTTGTCACCTTTCAAGTGGAACTGATTTGGATTTCATCTTTGATAGCCTAGTTCTAGTTCTCCCTTGAGAACTTAATTAGAAACGGTAGAGTCACCCAATTCTTGAGTGACTTGATTATTACTCGGACTTGTATCCTTGGTAGACTTAGGAACCCATTGTTGTCTCATCTACTTTCAGATGTTATCAACCTTTGCCTTCTTTTCATCTTCAATTCTACTAGCATTCATATAGCTCTTGGCAAGATGACCAAGTTTTGTACAAATGAAACATCTTTTAGTGGTGTCTCTTTTCCTCAAATGATGTTTTACACAATTTATTCCAATGTGTCCAAATTCTCTACAGTAATGACATTTGCACCAGGTGTTATAGTCCCATCCAAATATTTCTTTCACAATTTTCTCTTCTAGATTCAATACCTTGGTTTTGCATTCTAATGACTTATATCCATGTTTCTTGCATTTGTGACATTTGCCTTCAAATTTTGGATTCTCTTTACATTCATTAGCTCTATGACCATGCTAATTGTAGTTGTAGCATTTTCTATTGAATTTTTCTTTTCCATTACTCTAGCATTTATTTGATGTATGACCTATCTTACCATAGTGATTGCAACTAGGTCTTTGGTTCTTTTAAGCTCCTTGCTTGGACGATTCTCCTTCTTTTGTATATCCAATTCCTAATTTTCCTTTTTGCCTATATATGTCTTTCTCATTCAATTGATTCATGTTTGCCTAAGATTTCATCATTCTTTCATTGATTTTCTTCTTATAGTTTAGATCATTCCTAATCTTTCATTGATTTATCTTTTAGATTTTAGATAATTTCTCATTTTTCATTGATTTTCCTATCAGAATTTAGATCATTCCTCATTCTTTCATTTTCAAATCTTAGGCTCATGATTTATTCATTTGCATTGGAGAGCTGATTAATATGGTCTGCTTGCTGAAGAGATTATTTCTAGATTTCATTGTTCCTTCCATCTATCTCTTCTTTTATTTTGTTTCTCTATTCCAAGACTTCACATAACCTTATTGATTGAATTTCTTGTTCTCTTCTTAGCTTTCTTACTTCTTCTTGTAGGGAACCATTCTTTTGTACGAGTTCTTTCATTGCTTCATTGGCTTCATCTAAATTTCTTGAATGAAGGTCTTCAATTATTTCTTCAATGTAGAGATGATCATTCATTTGAATTGCAAGTTCTTTTCTTCTTTTCAAGGATTGAGAGAGTTTCTCCATTGCTTTCTTGAGTTGGGCAATGACTATTTCAAAATCTAGCTTTTAATTGTCAATGGCTTTTTCAAGTTTGAATATCTCCATGGCCTTGATCTTTGCTCAAGCTGTTAAACTTTCTCCTAAGAACCACAATGCTTTGATACCAATTGTTGGAAATATTCAAGACTATGCTAAGTTATTGAGAGGGGAGGGGTGAATCATTAACTTCAAAAACTTCAACAATTTTAATCCTTAATCCAAACATTCAATTAGCATTTAATCCATCATATAAATTCTAATCTAATTGCATGCATAAGAAACTAGAAACATGAAAGCATTCATAACATTGAGACACAAAGATTTGGTGACCTAGAAATCTTCCAAATAGAAAGTAAAACTAGGGTGGGGATGATACCCATAACTTTAGCACTACAGTATAAAGTTAAGCTTGTTAAAGCTTACATTGATCACTTCTGATGATCTTCCTTGTTAGGAACAATAAGGACTACTAGGTCCACCTTGTGAAAGGATTTACAAACATACAATTAAGTATGCACTAGGTAAAGAGATTTACAAAAGACTGTTAGGTCTACCTTGTGAAAGGATTTGACTAATCCACTTGTTAGGATGAAATAGTAGATGATATCTAATTTGCAACTTGGCTTGTTGAATGAGATTCCTTTAAGTATTGATCACCTTGTTGTGATAGATATGACTTTGCTGCTCCTTATACTATTTTAGCCTTTATAATTCACTCCTTCTACATTTATTTGATTTAATTTGCATTCACATCTTCATATTTTCACACACATACATATATTGGATATGATATAATGCATTACATATATATCAATACAATTATACAAATTACAAAGTCAACCATAATGCAAGTTACCATAAATATTACAAAGTCAGTGCACATGAAGACATTCAGGTTCTGAAGACTGACTCGATGAGGTTCTGATACTCGATATCCATCGTCAATACTTGACATCATCATGCACTTGGTAGATGTAGAAGCTCAGTACATATTGATCACTTCCAAGTAGTCTTGAACTTGATCTGCATTTGTGACTTAGTAAACATTGTGAAACTCATCATATAAACTAAGTCTCTTGATTTACATTATATGAATTGGTAAACATTCTCACCTTGAGCTTGGTATAAACTGAGTCACTTGGTTAACATTGGGAAGCTTGGTTAACACTGGATTGTCATCACATACACTGCAAACTCAGTGAACACTACATGGCTTGGCTTGTATTGGTAAACTCAACATACATTGAGATGCACAGTTTACACTGTTGATCTTCATTGTAACTGAGATTTCTCGATAACCACTGAGATTTGTCCAAAGGACTCAGTAGCAACTGTAGAACTTAGTGACAACTAAATTACATGGAAAACACTATGAACTATACAATGAGCTTGGTAACCATATACAATATGAATAAGTGTGTGTCACTAACAAAAAAATTGACTGATATGTCAATAGATCATCCTTACCAAGACAAAATGGTGTCATCCATGGGGGATACTACTTTTAGATCTAGTGATTTAGGGGGAATAAATTAGTATCTTAGACCTAGAAGTGTTCAATCGAGTAGATCTACTGCAAGAGAACCTAGAAAAATGGACATAAATAATACATATCTCACTAATGTTTGCTATAAAATATCAAGTTAATTATTGTGAATATATTTGAGTCAATATGTAAGGCTTAGTTAAGCCTTGGAATCAAGTTGTAATAGATTGTCAAAGTTGTCTAGTATGGTCAAATTATGTAAATAAAATCATGGAAAGGTAAATGTCATAAAATTCCATCTATAGTATATTTTGATATGTTAGTAGGGGTTTCATAAAGTTAAAAGTTCATTTATGAGAAAATGCAAAAAAAATTCAAATATGTAATAAAATATTGTCACAAAAAATTGGCAATATGTAAAGTTGATGTAGAGAGGAAGGTCAAGAGTCATAGGATGTATCCAATAGTTAGAGGAATTGAAAATACAATAAAGTATCATGTAATGGTCATGATTTAAAAATAGGAATGATTGGAAATATTTTTGAGGAGAATAGAAATGAAAGGAGTTTTTGTTTTGCAAGTTTTATGCTAATTTTTTGTGTAAATTTCTAGAAATCCAACTATTGTTTCTATTGGTATAAATTCATATGAAAAGATAAAAAATTGGAACTTATTATTTTGGAAAGGTATTTGAGTAAGCTTTTGTTTGGTCAAATTTCATTGTTATCTAAAGAAGTTATGATCATTTGAATGCAGACTTGGTTGAACCTATTTTTTTATGTAAGCAATTTTGGGAGAAGAGTAATAAATTTTATTCAAGTTATCATTTTCAGCTATAACTTTGGGAAAATGTGTTTAACTAATATTTATGCTCTCTTATAAAAGGAATTAGTTTTATCTCTTAATTTGTGAAAGTTATGTTTATCTTTTCTCAAGTGGAAAATTCGGTTCTAGTTTGTTGATTTGGTTATAAGTTTACAAAAATGTACAATATTACCGTGATAAGTTATGGAATTGTGATTATGTGATTTTTGATTCCTATTATCCTTGCATCAATATATCACCCTTTCCATGTTCCTTTCATTAAGAGAAACCTCATTGATCTTAGTGACCTTGTAGAATCCAAAATAACAACTACAAATCTTGATGATTTGCTTACTGAAGTGGAGATTTTATGAAAGAAGGTTGCTAAGGAAGAGGTCAAATGCATAAATTTGGAGAAGGAGAAGGAACTAATTCCAATGAGTAATCTCATTGATGGAGACAACTTTCTTAGGAGAATAACTGCCTTGCAGGAACAAAATAAGAAGTTAGCAGAGAAATCTTCTAAACTACATTTAGATGTTTTTGGAGATGTAGAAGTATTGAGGTCCAAAGTTCAAGATCAAGAGCATCTTCTACAAGAGAAGGAAGACCCTGTCATTTCCCAAATCCATCCTTACAAGCATATTGAGGCAGATATCATAAACTTAATTGTAAAAAATCCTGATAAAGGAAAGTAAAAAGTTGTAGGGATATAAATCAATGGGCCCCAAGTTCCCCATAAGTCTACCATGTCTAAAATTGGTCTAGATTTAGAGAAATCCAAGAAAGAAAAAGAGGATCTAGCCAAAGAACTTGAGAAAGTTGAAAATGGGGCCCAGGCAATAGAGACTAGAAGAAAAATACATTTTATTAAATCCACTTCTACCTTAGCATCTTGGCCAAACTTGTCCTCATAAGATATGCCCTTTGTTCCTACTTGTGGACCAATAGTAACTAATCAAAATATAGCTCAGTCAATACCTACTTCCTCTTCAGTAACTATGTCTAGCTAGATATCTGTTGTTCAATAACCTCAAATCTCTATACAAACCCAAGGGGCTAGACTGAGCACATCAAATGTTGTTGGATTTTTGAGAAGACCCATTTATATAAATAAATATAAGAAAATGTTCTTCATAGACATCCTTGGTTTTCCTAAACCTATTTCTAATGATTTGAGAGATAAGGTCATCAAACAATCTTGTGATTGGTGAAGAGCATCGCAAAAAATTCATTGATATGTTAAATATTTATGAGGTAGAGCATGAGGATGTAATGATGAAATTATTTATTCATTCACCTATTGAAGATACAAGGGACTAGTTTAGAAGATTTCTAGATGACAGTGTTGGATCATGGAATAATTTAGAAAATCTTTTCAAAGAACAATATGGTGACAACACCAATGCAAGCTTCATGGTGAATGAATTTAACAACATAAAGAAGAACCCAAATAAATAAATATTTGATTTCAATATGAGATTCCAAAAGGGGATGTATAAGTTGTTTCAAGTGACAAGGTTAGGGGAAGATGTATGCCCTACAAATTAATTTAATTCATTTGATAGTAAAATGACTTATACTCTAAGGGATAAGGATCCTAGAACATTGACAGATGCTTACAAGATGGCTGTGAATATTGAAAATAATAGAAAAGCATATAGTAAGTTAGGGAGAAGGGATGATCCAAATCTATTCAATCCAAGGGGAAATAAGAAAGAAGTGATAAATCTATTGTAACTGAGAAACTTGAGGATGATACAATGGGTCAAGTCTTGAATCTTCTTAAGAATTTGAATCCACCAGCATATCATGCTAATAAGCCAAATACTAGTGAGAAGCCCCAATTGAACAATAAGTACAACAAGCAACCTAGGATGTAGAATTATCCTTACACCACAGAATTGAAAGATGGTAAACCCATCCCTAATCCTACTCAAGACACTAAAGATAAAGGTACACTAGATCCACTACAAAGAATCTCTATGAACATGATGGATGATGTACCTTGGTGCATTGTATGCCAGTCTCCTCATTCTCCTAATTATTGTGTAGTTGCTTAGTCTTTTTCTACAAATCAACAAGCATAAAATGAATAAGGGGATGAAGAAAAGAACCATGAGGATGTGGCATGCAACATGATAAATTTGTGTGATAATGGTGAGGAATCTAATTTAGAAGATTTTGAAAAATGATTTTATAAATCAGATAAACATATATCAATTGTACTAGCAGCAAGTATTTTCAGATGATGAAGATCAAGATGAATACAATATGTGCAACATGATATCAGATGTAGGGCACATGAATTTGAGAAAACCATAAAATGAAGAGATTAATAGAATCACTACTAAAATGATAGCTCAAGTGCATAATACTTACAATCTCAAAAATAAGACTGTAAACAATACTGTTGGCAAGACATCTAGCATTTTCATCAAGGATATTACTCACAAAATGGATGATGAAAATAAAAAGGATAATCTAGTGATTGTAAAGATCAAAGACATTAAGAGCAAGAAGTGGGAACCAAAAAACAATGCAGTTTCAAGGACTTGAAATTGTCAAGGTCAATGAACAAGAAAAGAAGTCAGGATCTAATGTCACCAAGCAAATAGAATATCCTATTGTTCAAGTAAAAGCAACTAGAGGTAATCTTTTCAAATATTTTGTATATGACCCTATGGATATGATTTCTATGTTATCTCAAATTACTATTAAGGTTCCTTTATCTAAGATGTTTAAGATAGAGGAACACAAAAATAATGTGCTATCTTGGTTAGGTGGAATAGGGAATATTAATACTATTGAACAATAACCATTAGTAATGCATAAAGTACCACTTTTAATAAAAGAAAAGAAAGATAATGGAGTTATGTCCCAAAAACCTCAGATGTATTTGGATAACTCATAGACATAGAAGACATAGAGTAATTAGAGTAGTGAAGGAATGAATAGAGTTATCAAATTAGAAGATCAAATTAGAGATACAAAAAAGAGGAAATCCAAGATCAACTTGCAGCAAAAATTGAGGGTTAGGTCTTGAATTAGTTATTATTAATTGAGACAAGATAAATATCTTAATAGAATGGTCTTAAAAGATCTATGTAAACCTCCCAAAAAAGTCCTTACTTCATTGTGAGTTTCTTAAACTTTTAATAGGGAAGACTCCTCATAGGGTAGATCATATCTTATGATCAAACATTGTAACCCTAACAGGTTAACTTTATTGTTGCAATAGTGAAGATTTGTGGGTTTCATCCCCACCCTAGTTTTACCTCCATCTTGAAGTGTTTCTAGGTAACCAAATAATTGTGTTATGTGTTAAACTCTTTATGGATGTGATGTATTTCATTTATGTTTTAACATTTTAGTTTTAATGATAGATCTATGAGATGAATTAGGTGTGGATTTATGTTATTGGTTTTGAAGTTAAAAGTTTAAGATCTCGATTCACCCCCATCTTAGTATCTTGCTTCCCATATACTTATTCTAACATAAATGGGCCCCATTTCATCCACACTTTCCAACATATGTGGAAAATGGAGCTAGATTTGTTTATGTGTGAGCCACTTTCCTTGTTGAACAAATTGTCATGCTTTCACCACATAGTACAAATAGATTGTCTTGTTCCTCAAATTCTTCACAACAACCTCCACAATTTGATAACTTTAAAGTGGATTAGTAGCTTTTGGATTCAAGTTTGTATGACTAATTTCATCAACAAGATCTATAATGTCTAATAAAGGAGCGAAATATGACTTCAATAATTCTACATTGAAGACTAGATGAACACTAAAAAATGGCAGCAAGTTAAGTTCAAATGCATTTTCACCAACTTTCTTGATGATCTTATATGAACCACAATGAATAGTATGAATCTTCTTATGATGGCCTTACAATCATTCATTTTGGAAAATTCAACCATATTGTTTCCCCAACCAGAAAATTATGAGGTTGATGCTCATCATCAGAGCTCTCTTTATACTTCTAGTATGCTCCAAAATTTCATGAACTTGCTGCTATAAATAATGAACTTTATCAATTTTCCTTTCTTCTTATCCAAGCATGGTGCCAAGTCAGGTTGCATAATTGGTATAGAAACATTTATTGGTGCTAGAGGCTGATATCCAAGGAAAAATTAAAATGGGCTATGGCCTATGGAACTATGAGTTGTGTTGTGGTGTGGATCCTAATCAGACTTGGAGGATTATTTGGCACAATTTCCCCCCATATTATTTATATGGGGATTTGGGGGAAGCACCTTAGAGATATTGTCAAGGGGAAGTGCCCCTTGCAGGGTCCTAGGATAGCACCCCAAGTGTGCTCCCTATCCTAGTATTGGGTAGATTTGAGGGGCAACAACCTCGAAGCCAAAAATGAATCACTGTTATAAAAGACATCAATTTTTATTTTTCTATTGGACAACTTAGTCTAGCTCTAATTTTGTAAGTAGAAAAAGGTTGTATAAAATGGCCTAGGGTTAGGGATTTCATAATTTATGATGATATTGTTGCTTGTTGCAAAATTATTGAGTTGTAGGGATTGTGGATTGAAGTCACCAAATAATAATAATATTGGACTTATTGTTGGTGGATGTAGCCCAGGGATTGAGTGAACCATGTTAAATCCTTGTGTCTTGTGTTCTCTTTTGTACAATTTATTATTTTATGACATTGGTTATATTTGCATGTAACTTTTATTTTTGTCTATGATTAATCCTAACAAGTTGCCTTGCTATAGCTATTGTGTACATATGGAAGGCTCTCATCCCATGTATGAGGGTGTTTGGAGTGATACATACATAAGATTTGAATAATAATTTGATTAACAACCTCTGTTTAACCATCTATTTGAGGATGGAGTGTAGTAGACTTTGTTAGTTTGGTGTTTATCATTTTCCATAATGTAAACCAAAATTTACTAATAAACTAACTATCCCTGTCTAAAATAATTCTTTTAGCCCAAAATGAACCCAAACATGCTCAGAGAAGATTTTTGCAATTTCTTTTGCAAAGATTGCCTTTCTACATGCCATCACGATAACCATTTTGAAAATCTATCTACTACAACATATACACAATTATGTCCATGTTTAGTGGTAGAAAAACCAAACATAAAATCCATAGAAATTGAATGCCAAGGTTTATCTGAAATAGGAAGTGGTAAATATAAACCAAGCTTGCGATTTTTAGGCTTTGCAATGACACACATTATACATGATCAAATGTATTACATTTCATCAATTTTCATTTTTGGCTAGTAAAAATATCTTTAAAGTATAGAAATAGCCTTACCTATTCCAAAATGACTAGTAAGCTTATTGTAGTGAGCTTCTCAAATTAATTTCTTATGTTTAGCCTCAGGTACATAGACTTGGCCAAGGTGGTAAAGCATCCCATCTTGCCAATAATAATCATTCATATGTTTACCTTCCAAAAGTTGAGTATAAACATTAGAAAATTCATTATCATGTCTATACAATGGGCCCAATTTTATGTTTGGTGACCTCATGATTCTAATACCATACTTATTCCTACAATTGGAGGTTTTCTTAAACAATTTTCTACCTTATAATTGCTTCCTTTCTTATGACGAATGTTGACATGAAATCATTGAAGATAAGTTGACCACAATGAGTTCTTATCATTCTATGATTTTCCTTATGTTTACAAAAATTGAAGGGGTTTGTGATCTATGTGGATGATAATCTCCTTTCCCAATATATATTGCTTCCATTTCTTGCAAGCTTGAACAAAAGCATATAATTCTTTATCATAGATAGGATACCTATGCAGTGCATCAAAAAAAGTCTCACTATGATAGGCAACCAAATGTCCATGTTGCATGAGGACTTCTCCTAGGGCATATTCAGATGCATCAATTTGTATTTGAAAAGATTGTTGTTAATTAGGAAGAGACAACACTAGTGCATAACACAACCTTTATTTTAAATCCTCAAATTCTTGTTGCTGAGCACATGTCTACTTGAATTTTTCTTTCACACCTCCTCATAGTGATTGATTTAAAGGCAAAGACAAATGTAAATGCCCAAACACAAATCAACGATAAAAGTTAGTCAATCCCAAGAAGCTATGAAACTCTATGAGATTCCTTGGAGCAGGCTAGTTTTTTAATTACTTGGATCTTTTTAGGATCAAAATAAACATCCTTACTATCAATAACATAACCTAAGTATTTAATATTCTACATAACAAAAGAATATTTTTCCTTATTTTCATATAGTCCATGGTCTTGCAATGTAGTAAATACTTGTTCCACATGTTGCAGATGTTCTTCGTAACTTTTACTAAAAATGAGAATGTCATCTAGATATACAACTACAAAAGAACTAGTGAATAATCTAAGTACATCATTCATCCTCCTCATAAATGTGGTAGGGGAATTTGTGAGGTCAAAGGGCATCACCAACCATTCAGATAGCCCCTCCTTAGATCTAAAAGTGTAAGGAAACTTGGCAACAAATAATATAACTATTTCCACATAACCCATAATAGATCTGAAATAAATACGAAATTAAAATCCACATGCAAGAGAATAAACAACATACCCACAAAATTGTGACACAAGATATACCCTGGGAAACCCTCATTGAGGGAAAAACCCAGCCTCCAAAAGCATCCAACACCCTGTATTATTCAGCAAAAAAACCATTGCCATACAACCATGGAAGCCTTCATGGCCATAGCCACAACCGAGCAAACTATGTGAACAAGCATGAATCCACACATCCCATGCCATGCTTTCAACCTTCACAAATGCTCCCTTGGCTAACCTGTCAAGCCTTGTCCCGCTCGACTCTTGCCTTTTGTCTTCTCCTTGTCACTCTCTATCTCTCTTTACAACAACTACCCTTGTGGCTGCTTATATAGTAGCAAGTCCCACAAAACCACTAAGTGGTATTACATAAACCATGTGCTAAAACCATGTGCTACCTAACCCACTGACCCCACATTTAATATTGGGCATTTAATTCTTTTCCCCAATATTAAATAATTACATGAAATATTTTCACAATGTTACAATACAACTCATCAAGAATATTCCATGGGAATCTTTACATGTTGCACGTCCATCTAGGTACAACATTACATAATAAAATAACAATATTATGCAATGTGTGCAACACCCATTATCTCAACAATCTCCCACTTGTTGTATACATTGCATAGGGTCAATCTGTAGCCACATAAATGAACAAGGGAACAATCCCTCCCAGCACATCCACCATCATGGATCAAAAAACACCAAGTGCTCCATCCTGGTACCTGCAAAAAAATCAAAGTATCCAGCATCTTGAACATGAATGATCTCACCTCCTATTATACCACTACCACTGGACATACATAGAAGCCATCCAAAGAGAAAGCCACCCAACCTGTCACATTAGAAGATCATAAAATCCTATACCAACTAAAATTCCAAGCACAAAAAACCTGATCCAAAGGTAATCACATGTATCCGTAGTTGTCAAAATATCCATAGCTGAAATAGCACCCACAGCAAAGTGCCAAACCCATCCAACTATCCATACCTCAAAGGTATAACAAGTGAATCTTATATCACCGACATATCCAATCTATAACTTGCAATCACAAGCCTCAAGAGCAATACCTGCCACATACATACCAAGAAGCTCCCACTACAAAAGATAATGTCAAATCTATAACCAATCCACTCAACACATCTCAAAGAAGTGAATCCATGTAGTATCAAGGACATCCACAATACATAAACTGATATCCTGCAATAACAACTCTCATAACAAGTCTCCAATAGTCTCCCAAATTCACCACAACCAACAAAGGAAAGAGATAAAGTAATAACCATGTCATCTCTCACATGACATACATGAGCACAAACCAGTGATCACAATCTCTAACCAATCTCAAATCCAATGTAACCAAAATTGAACATCCAGGAAGATAACCAAGACCAAAGAAACTATGCAAATCATAACCTGTATCATGTCCTTCTACACACACCTCTAGATGTAAATTGTGCAAGTATGATCTCCTCCATAAAACCCCCACAAAAAGCCTCAACAACACCCAAACTATACCATATAGCTAATCATGGATGTAAGCCTCTCACAAGAAGATCAAACTCAATAAACCCATTCCTAAACCAAGGAATAACCATTTCTAATCCAAGGAAAATGCCCAATATAAAATCATCTCCCAAACTCAATCAGCATAACAACATATGCACATGGAGATAACCAATGCTTAACCATCTCTCAAATGAACCCTCCAGAACTAACTCATGTACCATAGCTCAAGATCCATATTCATGAAAGACAAGCATAAATATAATGCAACTGAGAGAAACAATGGGCTATACCTCTCAAGTAGCAAATCGCCGAGTAGACCAAGAGTGAGGAATGAGAATGCTCATCCAGATACCCAAGTCTCCAACCAAGACTCATCTAAGAACAATCTCCTCTCAAGTCCATATCAGGTGACTGCCCCTTGGACTTCCTGCTGAAACCATCAACCGTCCAAACAAATACTTCTCTAATCCAAGAGAAATCAGCGTCACCACCATCTCTAAGTATCCATGAGCACCTATAACCAATCAATCCATGCCAACTCCAAATACAACATAGCAATATCATGAAGTATCCAACTTATGATCAGTGTACTCAATACCAAGAAACTAAACCAAGATCAATGTCAAAGTTCCAACCATGGCCTCAGGAACATAAACATGACAACATGATCTTACCATCTCAACTAAAGAGATAACATGCTCCATATGAACATACCATAACATGTCACAACTCTAAACACGTATCAAGAGTATACCATGACATAATAATGAAACCATCCTCATACCAAGGATAACATGCCAAATAAAAGCATAAACCACACCTCTACCAAGAACCCTATGAGTCCTCAAGATGCAACCATCTCCACACACCATGAAGAAAAAACCATCTCCACATACTAGGAAGAACCATCTCCACACACCATGAAGATAACCAAGAACTCCATGAATCCTCAAGATCTAACCATCTTCAAACATCATGAAGATAACAAGTGCACTATGCAAATGTCAAAGACACTTCTACAGCAACAGGATCTAAGACAAACTTTCAACATCTGCAAATAGTCAATAAATATATCAATGCCAACAACTCCCACTCAACTGTGGTACCAAGTCACCTATGGCATCATAAAATCCGTCCTCTCCAAACCAAGAAGATATAAACCAAACCAGGAACTAATCCTACACTGTCACCCCATCATTGTCACAAGCTCCCACTAAACCGTGTATCCAAGCTATCCATGACATAATGATGAAAATTAACCATCCTCTAACCATGAGAATCAACCAAGGCATCAAACCATCAAAGAACTCAAAGTGCACATCATGAGCTCCTCAAAAGAAACTAAATAACCATGATCCTCAACCAAGAAGATATACCACCATAACCAAATTAGAAAATTCAAGCTAATGAATGTCAAGGATGTACCTGTATATCCAATCATGTCATGCCAAAATCCATGGCACCATGATCACATCCATGAACCGAGCATCTGACTCTCAATATGTCCAACCTGTCAGCATAAAATAGTCAACCACAATCCTCCACCATGATTGTACTTGGTAACAACATCTCATCCTTTCTACATGAAGATAAAATCAGCAAATCATGTGACTTAGGGCATAGACAACCCAAATCCAAGCCACCAATCTGAGTATGCATCAATAATGAAAGATCAATGGGCAAAGACAACCCATAACCAAGCTATAAATGCAACCTGTAAGTATAGACTGCTTACAACACTGCACAACTTGTAGACCCAACAAGTCATCATGCATATCCAAACCAAACACTGATAACCATATCATCATGAGACCAAACTAAAATATGAACTGAGTATACAATGACATCAAAACTTAAATCTCCAATACCATAAACTCACAATGTTACCATAGTCAAAATATATCTATAAATTGTTCAGATAAATATATCACCAAATAAATCATACCAAACTTGCACCAAATCTAAACCAATATGTAGAGCTCTCCAAGAGCTTTCCGTTGACTACTCGAAGTCCAAAATCTGACTCCGTATGCCCAAGTTATGCCCTAATCTGTGCTCAAAATAAATAACATCTGACTTTAGGGCTCTGAAAACCTAACAAAATATCAAAATCATAGAACCAAACTTACACCATGTTGTAGTGCTCTGAATTAGCTTTCCAACGCCTATAAGAACTCTGAAATCTAATATTCTGAGAGAAAGTTATGGCCATTTTACTAAGACAGTCTTTTTACCATTTTCAGTACGATTTTTCATTTTTTATTTTTTCAGTGACGAAAATTTTGATGGGATTAAATTTGACGGCCATCATGGGCTGAAACCAAAAAACTCTTTCATTTCCTCTTAACATGGCCAAACTAGGGCATATTATATATCAAAATTTATGGAAATGTTGACCCGGATCCAATGGTGAGGTCTGTTTTTGCCCAGGAGGTCATTTCTGCATGCTACCCCCCAAAACCCTCATTTAAATGAAACATCCAAAAAAATCCTTTTTTCCAACAATTTTACACGCCCAAATATTTTAACATCCCATCATAACAGCAAACCCAAAAGCCTCAGATCTGCAATAAATCATTCATATATCTTGCCCTTTCTTTTATCCTCTCATGCATTCCCATGGATTCAATCTAGGGTTACAATAATAAAACCATAGCTCTGATACCACTTGTAAGGAAACTTGGCAACAAATAATATAACTATTTCCACATAACCCATAATAGATCTGAAATAAATATGAAATTAAAATCCACATGCAAGAGAATAGACAATATACCCACAAAATTGTGACACAAGATATACCCTGGGAAACCCTCATTGAGGGAAAAACCTAGCCTCCAAAAGCATCCATCACCCTATATTATTCAGCAAAAAAACCATTGCCATACAACCATGGAAGCCTTCATGGCCATAGCCACAACCGAGCAAACTATGTGAACAAGCATGAATCCACACATCCCATGCCATGCTTTCAACCTTCACAAATGCTCCCTTGGCTAACCTGTCAAGCCTTGTCCCGCTCGACTCTTGCCTTTTGTCTTCTCCTTATCACTCTCTATCTCTCTTTACAAAAACTACCCTTGTGGCTACTTATATAGTAGCAAGTCTCACAAAACCACTAAGTGGTATTACATAAACCATGTGCTAAAACCATGTGCTACCTAACCCACTGACCCCACATTTAATATTGGGCATTTAATTCTTTTCCCCAATATTAAATAATTACATGAAATATTTTCACAATGTTACAATACAACTCATCAAGAATATTTCATGGGAATCTTTACATGTTGCATGTCCATCTAGGTACAACATTACATAATAAAATAACAATATTATGCAATGTGTGCAACACCCATTATCTCAACAAAAAGTAGGTCCATACATTTGATGGCTCAATTGTTACTTGATGGTACCCAAATTTTAAATTAATTTTTGTAAAGAATTTTGTCCCCCTAAGATGATCCAAAAGATCATCTATTTGAGGAAATGAATATCTATTTTTCACTATGATCTTATTCAATGATTTATAATCAATCCAGAGCCTCCATGTGCCATCCTTTTTCTTTGCAAGGACAATTGGGCTACCACCGGGATATGCACTTGAGTGGATATGTCTGTTTTGAATCGATTCTTGTATCTAACTTTTTATCTCATAATTTTCTAAAAATAGCCTCATATATATTGGCTCATTAGGCAAGGGGTTCTTGGTATCAAATCAATAAAGTTTCCAACTTGACAATGTGAGGACACCCTTATTGATAACTCAAACACATTCTAATATTTTGTTAAAATCTAATCCATTCACCTTTTTTGTTTTGTTGTGATGGATGCCATGGTATGGGAATTACACACATTTTTCTTTTGTTCCTAAGGACGGATCATGTACAACACAAATGTGACAATTTGGGCTATTAATCTTCTACATTATTTTTCACTAATCAAAGATGTAGAGTGTATATGACTTACCTCTGGTATCTAGTACTTTTTTCCATCCAATTTAATTGTCAAACTTCATGGCCTAGAATCATACACCCCATAACATTGATACATATATGGCATCCCTAACATAGTATCACACACATCAAGAGGAACTACATAAAAAATCACCTCATCATTGAATATTTTTATGGAATATGAAAGATAGCATTGCTTGTTTACTTGAATATCTCTCCCTTGGCTCATCCACCCCATAGAATATGGTTGTGGGTCTGATGTTGTCTTTAGATTCAATCTTTTTATAGTCTCAATAGATATCAAATTCTTTTTACTACCACTATCAACAATTAAATGCCAAGCCTTTCCTCCTACCCACATTTGTGAATGGAATACTCTCTCTTCACCATCTTGAGAAAATATCTTTGCAGTGGCTACTATGGCATATGGGTCAGCCTCAATAATTTCTTCATCTTCTTTTTGTTTTCCAAATCTATCACCTCAGGGTCAATAGCTTCTTCGTACATTTCCACTATTGAATTCTTTATAGTTCTACAATCTTTAGTGTTATGAGAGAGGCTTTTATCGACTTTACACAATATACTTGATTCTTGGCCTAATTTCTTTGCACCTTTTATTTTCTTTGCTGGTAAATTTAGAGATGGCTCCTTGGCTATTTTTTTCCCTAGAGGTTTATTACCTTTAGCTTTCTATTTGTTGTTCATTGCATTTTCCCTCCTCTCTCTTTGTTTGAACTTCTCCTCAAATTTTGATGCTTATTTGAAAGCACTGGACAACCTCTCTATATTTAAGAAATCCATTTTAGTCTAAATGTATCTATGAAGATCAATCTTATGCTTCAAAACTTGATGTTTTTCTAAGTCTTTGATACTAAGTTTAGCATAGAGTGAATGCAATTTGTTAGCGTACTCCTAAACTGATTGGTCCTTCTTCTATCAAAGTAATTATCATTGTATATATTTCCTTTTATAGGTATCTTCAAGGTAATACTTTGTTTTATGTGCTCCATAAATCCTTCCCATGTGGGTTTACTATTCAATAACACAAAAAAATCATGTTCACCTTGGGCTACTTTGACTTCTTTAGTTTCTTCATAAACTCTATATGCCATCTTCACATGATTCTCACCTCTGAGGAGGGTGAAGATGATTTTTTCAATATCTGAGAAATTATCAACACAAAGGTACCTATCTAATTTAAATAACCAACCATCAAAAATGTTTGCATCAATTTTCCCTTGATTTTTTTTTTTTTAAAGGCAAAAGTGGCAAGCCACTATAATATTTTATTAATTCTGATTCAACGAGGTCAACTGGGAAATAATTAGTGAAGAAAACCCAACATCGTCCCTAATATATACATAGATTTATATAGTTTAAGCAAATAATTACAAAGGGTGTATCAACTACCACCCAATGGTGAACCAGAGAATGCCTTGACATTGATTTCTTTGGACTTTTCCAAACACTATCTTCATGACAAGCTTATCCTAGCAATTAGCACTTATCTTACAAATCTTCCCAATTAGACACAAATCCACCTTCAATTGAACCAAGCCCACTAGGAATAGGTCCCTAGCCAGAACATAACTCTAAAATTCCATGAATCAAATCCAAATCCAAGTTAACCTCATCAATTAAATCCCAAAAATTCTATTCAATCGGCTGCATAGAAGATACATTCATACCCCTGGAGTTTGAAACATTAGGTTCCTTTTGCAAATCAATCATAGCTTGACCCACTATCTTATGAGCCAAAGCTTGAAGCATTTCAGGAGACTGTAGGAGATCCATAACATTGGAAAGGAAAATTCAAATGAGCTAAGATAGATAGAAAAATAGAAGTATACTTATGACCTTGACTCAACATCTAAAAACCTACAAACCTTCTAAACTTGGCACCTTAACTCGGCACCTGATACCATTCTACTTCACTTGGCACCTAAACAAAGGCATCTGGTACTTAACATCATTACTCTACTTCAATTACCTTCTTGTTAAAATCGCACTCAACACCTTAACTTGGCACCTGAAGGATATCAAATTTTCTTGGCACCTATTATTTTTCACTCTGCATATATCACATTCAAACTAGAACAGGATCAGCTATATTTTCAGAACAATTCAGCACCTAATACAAATTTTCTTCACTCGACACCTGAATATAAGCATCTAAAACTTATTAGCATTACTCCACTTCAATTACCTTCTTATTGAACCCCTTGACTCAACATCTAAAAACCTACTCTTCTCGACACCCAAAACCATCCTTCTAAACTCGGCACCTTAACTCGACACCTGATACCATTCTGCTTCACTCGGCACCTGAATGTAGGCATCTGGAACTTAACAACATTACTTCACTTCAATTACCTTCTTGTTGAACTCAGCAACCAATTACTTTTCTTAACACCTAAAACAATCATGCTAAATTCAACACTTTAACTTGACACTTGAAGGATATCAAATATTCTCAGCACTTGTAATTTTTCACTCGGCATATATCACATTCAAACTAGAACAAGATCAGCTATGTTTTCAGAACAATTTGGCACCTAATACAATTTTGCTTCACTCAGCACCTGAACGTAAGAATTTGAAACTTATCAGCATTAATCCACTTCAATTACCTTCTTTTTGAACTTGGCAACCACTATGTGTACTGACCAACTTGACACTTGATACAATTCTACTTTACTCGATGCCAGAACATAGCTTACTCGGCACCAGAATATAACTTGCTTAGCTCGGCACCTAAAAGATATTACTCCTTAATGACTTGAATTTAGTCGCATGAGGAAATCAAATTACAGGACTTAAAAATTAAAAATCATCAGGGAATAAGAAGATTTGAAGCATACAAAATGTACTTTGGAATTCGTGTCATTATAAATGCATTTGAAAAAATCATGCGACATTTAATGTAGTTTAAAACGACACCAACTCTATTTCTAGGGTAACTCGACACTTAAAAAATCCTCTGTTTTACTCGGGACCAAAAAGAAACTTGTTCTACTTGGCACCTGATCAAAATTTCTAACCTCGGCACTCAAATCTCAGCACAACTCGGCACCTAATGAAATTGTCACCTGTAAATAACTAGCTGTACTTGACAGTTAAAACTTTCCTGCTGAGTTCGACACCTAAAATATTGTTATAAAACTCAGCACCTGAATAATGACTCATTTACTCGGCATCCAATACTTAAGCAGAGTTACACGACACCTGAGAATCTCCTGTTAACTCAACACCAAAAATTAATCTTGCACTACTCAGTATCTGATTAGACCTATTAGACTCGGCACCAAAACCATTTCTAAAAAAAACTTGGTACCTGTTGCTTGGACAACTCGGTACCTGTTGCTTGAATAACTTGGCACTGAAAGCATTTTTGCTCAAGCTGACACTTAGAATTTTCCTTTAAAGCTTAGCACAATGAATATTATTGATTATCTCAATTCTTGAAGGATATCTCTAAAAAACTTGGCACTTGTATCCTCAACAACTCGGCACCTAAAGCATATTTACTCAACATCTTGGAATAACTAGCTCAACTCGGCAGTTGGAATTTTCCTACTAAACTCAACACTTTAATCATTACTGCTAGTAGAGGCTACCATGTCATCATGAATAAGATTATTTAAAACCTTATGTTGCTCAATAAAAGGTAAAGAATGAAAAGTAGAGATAGTAACCCCATCACAACCCAAGTTTGATAAAAAATCTGTAACTTTATTCCCTTCTTGATAAATATGCAAAATGAAAACATCCGAACACTCATCAAGGAGTCTCCAAATTTGGTTAAGAACATATTTTAGTTTCCAAGAAATGATACGCCTATGTGTAAAAACATCAATAATAACTAAAGAGTCCCCTTCTATATGTAGCCTATTGAAACAGCCTTGTTTGGCTAACAAAAGCCTGGCCAATAGGGTGTGAGCCTCAGTAATGTTATTTGTGTCAATAGGCAAGGGAGATATTGTGATTGATACAACCTCTCCAAAAGAATTTCTAATACATGCTCCAAAACTTGATGGACCTAGGTTTCCTCTAGAGGCTCCATCAAAATTCAACTTCCAAAGACCATATGTAGGGGGTCTTCAAATGTTCTTTCGAGGTAAGATATGTGCTGGTGGAGGACTTATTTTCTACCCATTTGGAATAAATAATAGTTTCCATTCTTGGACAACTTGGGAATCCCAATGAGTCACAATCAGATTGAATTTAATCATTTTTAAGCTTGAGTTGGTCACTTCTGAGATAGATCTTTCAATACCAATAAAAATATATTGTAATGGAGAGGATTCCTTTATGAAAATGCACTTATTTCATTCCCACCAAATAGCCCAAACTACCAAGGCTAGGATGCATTTCCAGAGGTTTGCAAACAATGATTTTTGATAAAGAATTGGCCAAGCTTGAAAGAGATCCCAAAGATTGTTTGGAAAGGGAGTAAAAAACTTAAGCTTTCTCAAAATAAAGCACCAACATTGATTAGCAAAAGAACATGTAACAAACAAATGATACACATTTTCATCATGTTCCTCACAAAGAACACATTTAAATGGAGTAGCAATATGTGGTCTATTCAATCTGTCACTAGTTAAAATCCTACGTTTAAGTGCCAACCATGAGAAATAACTTGCTTTAGGAACCAGATTCCAACAAAATGAAAAAGCTCTGGAGGAAGGTTTATTCAAATCATTCTGTTGTAAAATTTTGTACCCCTCTTTCACTAAATAATTATCATCCTTAGCTAGAGCCCAAAAAATCCGATCTTGGATTTCAAAAAAGAAGACTTGCCTTGAGCTCAATATATTTTGAAAATGCTTAATTTCCTGAGATGAAAGAGGTAAAATATTTGGATCCTTCCAAACTATTTTTTTTGAAAGTTCACAAACATATTCCACATATTGGTTCAACTGGGTCCCCCAATGGATTTCAACAACTTGAATAATGTTCAATGAGATCCCACTCTTAGATAGGGGAATTTGACCATTCCAGGAATCATTCCAAAAATTAATGCTTAGTCCATTATTAACTTTCCAAGAAATATAATTGACTATGATTTTGCATGAAGCTATCATGAAGTCCCAAATAACTGAGCCTTTTGGAGGATTAGAAATAGTGAAGATTCTAGAGGGATCATTGGTATCTAGATATTTTTGCTGCATAATTTTTTACCACGTGGACTGAGACTAACAAAACATGTGCCAAATCAATTTCGCACCAAATGCTTCATTTTTAATGGAAATATCATTTATTCCTGCCCCTCCAACATTAGGAGTGTGTGACATATCTTGTAAAGAAATGAGTGGAACCTTATGAGATTCATCCATATTACCCAACCAGAGGAAACCCTTGATCAATTTTTGAATTATAACTAATACTTTGGGTGGGATCTTAAGGACATCAATAAAATAGTTAAGGATTATAGCTAAAATTGATTTGAAAAGTTGGGATATCAAAATTTGTTGTGATGTGGAGCCTAATCAGACTTAGAGTTTTATTCAACACAATTTATCCCCAGATTATTTCTATGAGGGTTTGGGGGCAGTACCCCCTGCAAGGTCATTGGGAAGCACCCTAGGTGTGCTCCCTATTGTAGTACAAGGTAGGGTAGAGGGGAAATACCCCCATGGGGTTTTTCTGGGGCAGTACCCTCGAAGCCAAAAATGACTCACTATTGTGAAAGGCATTAACTACTATTTTTCCATTTGACATATTATTCTAGCCCTAATTTTGTAAGTGAAAAAAGCTTGTATAAAATGGCTTAGGGTTAGGGATTTCATAATATATGGTGATTTGTAGCTTCTTATGGTGGTATTAAGCTATAAGGGATTGTAGATTGTAATCACTGGATAATAATAATATTGGACTTGCTATTGGTGGATGTAGCCCAGGGATTGGGTGAACCAAGTCAAATCCTTATGTCTTGTGTTCTCTTATGTGCAATTTATTATTTTTTGATATTGGTTATATTTGCGTATAACTGTAATTTATGTCTATGGTTGATCCTAACAAGTAGTATTAGAGCTAGACTATTGTCATTTTTTTAGGCAACAAGACTATCATCATTTATTTTTTAGGCCAAGACGTCATTTTTTTTTTAGCTATCCTATACAAGAAGGTCTCACAGTTGAGTGGAAGTGATAGCAGAAAAGGGTAAGGTGAAGGTTGAGATGTTTAATGGGCATAACTTTTTGTTATGAAAAATGAAAATGGAGGACTATCTTTATCAGAAGGATTTATGGAAGCCATTGGAAGGAAAACCCAAGAAAAAAGGAACTATAATAGATGAGGACTAGGAGAATTTAGATAGAAAGACACTTGGAAGTATTGAATTATGCTTGGCACCATCAGTGAAATTTAACATTACAAAAGAGAAGACAATGGTAGAGTTGATGCAAACCCTAACGAAACTATATGAAAATCCCTCCACTTCAAATAGAGTATTTCTCATGAAGCATATATTTAATATGAAGATGGAAAAAGTTGGATCTATTGTAGATCATTTAATTTAATATAGTTACTATTCAATTATCTTCTGTGAATGTCAATTTTGATGAAGAAATTAAAGATCTCTTGATTTTGTGTTCTTTTCGTGAAAGCTGGAATGACTTGGTAATGGTTGTGAGTAATTATGTTTTTGGATCTAATACCCTAAACATTTGATGATGTGATTGGTGTTATGCTATGTGAGAAAACTCATAGGAAAACCTCAGGTGGATATACGTTAGGAAGTTATTTCAATGCACAAAGTAGAGGTAGAACAAATAAGAGATGAAACAATTCTGGAAATCATGGGAAATCAGGAGGAAACTCAAAGGGGAAGAAGTTTCAATCTAGAGGATTGGGAAATTGGTGGTACTGTAGGAAGCTAGGGAATAAGAAGAAATATTGTTGGATGTGAAAGGACATTGAAGGAGAAAAACAATATAGAAAAAAGGAGGCACATGTGGTAAGTAACAAATCCAAAGAGGATGCTTTGCTTCTTTCTTTAGAAAGTGTTGATGTTTCTTGGGTTTTAGATTTTGGAGCTTCATTTCATGCTACACCCCATACAAGTTATTTTATTGATTATGTCGAAGGGGATTTTGGACTTGTTTATTTCAGGGATAATGAGCCCTGTCAAATTTTTGGAAAGGGAAAAGTTAAGATTAAGTTGTAGAATGGGAATCATTGGCTACTACATGAGGTAAGACATGTTCCAAGGCTGGGTAGGAATTTAATTTTGATAGGGAAATTGGGTGATGAGGGTTTCATTGTTACTTTTAATGATAATAATTGGAAGGTTTCAAAAGGTTCCCTTGTAGTAGGAAAAGGTGTTCAAGTAGGCATCTTATATCTTTGTACATGACATACTGTTCCTTCTACTTTAATTATTTTAGAGAAAAATGAATGTTAAGGAATAGTTGTTACAATTGAGTAGGGATAACAAACAATTGCTATAGATTCTGATACAACATTCTAGCACCATAGAATTGGGCACATGAGTGATAAATGTATGAAATTACTTCATTGAAAGAAAGTTTTACTAGGTCTAAAATGTGTCAATATGGATTTCTATGAAAGTTATATGTATGGAAAACAAATGAGAGTTAGTTTTGTAAAGAGTGGGAAGGAAAAGGAAAATGAGAAATTAAAGCTTGTTGATATATAAGTATGGGGACTAGCTCAGCTATCATTCCTTGGTGGTTCTCATTATTATGTTACATTAATTGATGATGCACTGATGTATTTATAACTTTTAAGAAATGGAAATGCTTGGTTGAGAATGAGGCTGGTAAAAAGCTAAAATGTCTCAGATCTGATAATGGTGGTGAGTATTGTAGAAAAGAATTTGAAGATTATTTATCAACTAATAGTATTCATAGACATAAAATTGTTCCAAGCACTCCGTAGGAAAATGGAGCAGTTGAACGCATGAACATAACAATAATGGATCATGCAAGGAGCATGAGGTTGCATGCTAGATTGCCCTTAAAGATTTGGGAAAAGGCTTTCAATATGTTGTATATTTGATTAAGAGAGATCCATCTACTCCTTTGGGTTGAGGTATTCCAGAGGATTCATGGACTGATAAGAAGGTGAGTTATTCTTTTCTCAAAACCTTTGGTTGTGAAGCATTTGCACACATTGACTTTGAAAATAGAACCAAGACCGAAACTAAGTCAAATAAATGTGTATTTTTTGGATATGGAATTATTGAATTTCGTTATAGGCTTTGTTGGCTCTTGATTTAATAGTTTTGAAAATAAACAATAAACTAGACCAATACATCTAAGGTTAGCAAATTCCTATAATGGATGCACTTGACTGCAGTCTTGGGCCAACTATAAGGATAATTCCTTCTTCTTCTTTAGGCACTGTAAGACTTAGGCAGATGGACCTCAGATTCTTTAGATGGTACCAGTGTAAAGGAATACAACTGAATATGGAAAATAGATAAAATCCCTTAATCTTCTATATTTATGCAAGAATTCATGGATGAAATAGCTAATAATAGAGCACATGAATATGATAAACCAAGTGAGGGAAAACCTTTAAGCTCCTTAAACATAAAGGGAAAGATATTCAATTAAGATTTGTAACTTAGCATAATCTGAGTATGCAACAACAACGAACATGCAATCCCTAAGCTAACCAGTCCCTTATCCATTGGGCATCAACTAAACCTTAACATATAGATGGATATCTTAATATACTCATATATATAGACATCTAATCTATCTATCTAACTTGCAAATAGACATCAGTCTTCATAAAAACTCTCATACTTATTGTAATATCCTCTTGGTGTAACCTACAACCCCGTCAATGTAAACAAGCATTTACATGGATCTTTGTTCCAACATCAAGTTTACTCTGACATACAACCTTAAAGGATTGAAATTGAGTTTAAGCTCTTCATTCTCAAACACAAAACATTGTAGGTAACAAAAGGAGGAGATGAGAATTAGAATGAAACTAAAAAATTGTGAAGCTCTTGCATTAATTTCATTGAAACCAATACATCATTTGCATGTTAACACTCAAAAAATACACACTGAATGGATGTATAATATGAAATGCTTCAAAAAGAAATACAATATGCTATTCATAATAGTAGAACAATGAGAAAATGGTATCACAACTAGGAGAAAATCTCAAAGAATTAGAACCATTACAAAGAGTAGAAAAGGAAGATATATAGAAGAGAAGATATTTTCAGGCATTGTCAACTAAATTTGACATGTGTCCCACTAAAAATGTCTTCCATCTGAAGTTGTTGAAACTGATCTTCTTCATTTTCCTACAATTAAAACCATTAATGATGCCACAAAAATATTTGATATATCTCATTAAAACAATTACCAAAATATCTCATGGAGAAAATATGAGATACAAATCAAATCTAAGCTGGAGGCTCAAAATTTGATTTAGCTAGTCACATCTGCTTTTCCCATGAAATCAACTTGTGCTATTGCCAAAAACATAATTGCTCCCAACTGTATTTAAAACCATCAAATCTCCCTAAAGTTTGCTGAAGAAGTCAAATATGATATAATTTGATCAAAATATGATTGTAATTTCATTTGCAACAATAAACCTGCACTTTTCACTGAGATGCTCCTGGGAATACAAAATTTCCTATAGATGCTTCTAGTAAATACCTGGATGAAATCTGACTGCAAAAATGGAAATTTCATTTCTTGAAATTCCATTGAACTTTCAACATGAGGCTCATCTTTATGCTATGGATAACCATAAATGGCTCCTCTGTTCTATCTCCAATGTCATGGAGACCCTTTACCTATGGATCTGCTCTCATGCCCACACCATGGATGTTCCTCTTCCATGCAACAACCTCCTCCTTCAAGCTATGGATTTGTTTTCTTGTTGCCTATTGTCCCTATCTCTTTAGCATGTGGCAGATATAGACATATCAAACTATCTTCATCCTTTGCTGCCATGGATTGCATCTTTCATGAAATGTTGCAACTCTGAATGCCCCTCATCCTATTGTGTCTTGGACTATTCTACTACTGCCTGGTCTCCTTTTAATATTTTTTACATGGATGGAGCCCCTGTATTAAAATTATTCCTCTGCCTTTGAAGATTGCTTCAAACCCCAATGCTGTGGGCTTTTATGGGTGTGGATGTTTTCTATTTCACCATGAATGTTTCCTCCTTTGCATGGTGTGGACTATGGCACTTCATATGGCATCCTCCTTCCATGCTCTTGCCTATGGGTTATTGCCTCTACTTTTAAAATAGGGACCCTGCCTTTTTCCTCTACGTGATGTGTCTCCATTCACCTCACTTTGTCTTTATTTGAAACCCTCTTTGTATTTGAGAACTTTGATCATGCATTCAAATAATTTGAATCATGATAATGTTTATTTGATATTCACAATCACCCATCCTGAAGAAATTAGTCGGACCCCAAAGTGGGTCTTGCTAAAAAAATTTACTTTTCAAACAACTGGCATCCTCATATTTTTCCCTTGACCCCATTGTGATGACTAGAATTGAAAATGATCACTTGAACATCACTTTAAAACTCCATTTTCACCATTTCTGTAGATTGCAAACTTACTATCAGGAGGCCTGTAAACCAGCTTTAAAAACTAACTTGAACACCTGACCAAAGTTCGAAACTATGCAGCTCTGTTCTTTTCAACATACTTAACAAGTTTTCCAAATTGTAGCTCATGAAAACATCAGAGTCAAAAGATATCGACATCCGAACATGCCTACTTTAAATTATCTTGCAAGTCAAACATGTTAGAAACAATAAAATGGGTTCAATTTTAGCTTTGAAAATTGAGTTAATGATCACTTGAAGGGACAAAAATTGGGCCAACAATTCATTTCCATGAGGAGAATGTAATTATTTGATTTGGGCTCATGATGAATCACGAGATGCATTTGGCGAGCATGCAAAGTGGGCTTCCTAGATTTGCATGACAATGGACATCAATAGAATGGTATTTTTTATCAAATGGAATGACCCTGGAAAAGCATGTAAATAGATTCGTCAAAGTTAACAAACTGGCACACTTGTAGTATTTTTAGATTAGAATGTAGGGGCACAATCCATTTGATCTAGGTAATCATGGACACAAACATATGGCATCTCGAATAGGGCTCCCGATCATTATCATCAATTGAAATGCTAATTAATTCTTACCTCATATGAATTATCATAAAAATTAGTATGAAGTGTCAAATTATTTTCAAAGACAACTCCATCAAGCACCTCATCCTCAAGCTCACAAAATGCAACATCATTAGAATATTCACTGTTACACTCAGAAAAAGAACAATCTAATTTGTTACAGTAGTATGATAGTGTGTCACCATTTGCATCTGGCTCAACTAAATATGAAACTTCCATGTCCTCTTCAAACAATGGATTGATCACTCCATGCAAGGGTCCTCTTTGAATATTTTTACAAAATATGTGCTGATCATCATCAAAATCTTGATCATATAAAGCATTAGTATAAACTTTAAATTCACTACCCATTTGATCTTCATGGATACTCTCAACATATGAAAAAAAATCAGAACTAGATGAAGAATCACTTTCTATCTCTTCTACCATGCATATCGTATCCATAATTACACTCTCTTCTTTATCATGTTTAGGATAATCATTACAGATAGACCATGATTCATTCCTAAACTCTTCACTACATGCTACAACTTTATTGTCTAATGTAAAAACACTTGACAACCCTTCCTTGAGATCTTCATACTCAAATTCATTAGCATTAATTGGATTCACCATTTCTTTATCTTCATACCTTGAGGAAAAATCAATCTCAAATCCTTCATTGACTAACTGATTTGTATAATTCAAAAACTGAAAAGCATTTTCACTTTTAGATTTAGAAAAATAAATCATAACTTCACTTTCATATGAATGTTCACTTCCATCATTTCTTTCTTTTTCTCCTATTGCATCCAACTCATATGAAAACATCTCAACATCATTGCCTTCATCATTCTTTCTTATATGATCACTTTCAGCATTTTGTTCTTTTGACTGTGACTGAGATAAATGTGATTCACATTCGTCATCTTATGTTACCTCTCTATGGAATGTCAGATCAAAAACATTGAACTCATCATCAGAAGTATAACTCTCAACCTCCTTACTTTCACAAGATTGAGATCTAGATGTAGCAACTTCATGTCTAGAAACATTAGCAACATCATCATATACATAATCAACACTATAAAAACTTGTTGTAGCTAATCCTTGATCTGTAATATCATCACATTGCTCATTTCTATCAAATTCTGAAATACATCTTACTGTTGTAACATCATGAACATATGTGTCTTCATTTTCAATAAATTCATTCTTCTCTACACACACATTTTGATTTGAAATTTCAATATGATTATACATTACAACAGGGGTGTTGATATTTTGATTTGGAATTAAAGTGTCAACACTATGTTCAATTTTTCTTTCATAACCATTATGCTGGAAATCGTTCATAAAAAAATGACCTCTACTCAATCCATATTTCAAATTGTTTTCAATATCCATAGCAATCATAAAAGCCTGATATAATGTTTGAGGTTCTTTATCCCTTAGTAGATAGCTCATTTTCTTATCAAATGCATCAAGATAAACTATTAGGCTCACTTGATCGTCTGGTCTACATTTCTCAGGGATCTCATTCAAAGTTCTTGCAAATTTGATATTAAATTGAGGAATAAGTTCACCATTATCAATATGAATCCTTAAAAATTTACTATATGAATTAGATATGCTTACCCTTTCTCCAAATTGCTCTATGAAGGCTGAATGCAACTCACTCCAAGATGAAATAGAACATGTTGGCAAAAAGGAAAACCAGTCTCTAGCATCACCTTCTAAAGTTTGAACAAATAATTTCATGTGCACATCCTCATGAGAAATCTCATAGTCACCCATCAAGTCATTGAACATCTGAATATGATGACTAGCTGAAACAGTATGGTTCCCATTAAATTTAGGAAAATGTTTTCTAATATCATTAGGAATGGTGTTTGGGAAACCATGAATACCATTGAAACATAATGGCATGTATCTCTTGGTAGAAAAAGGTCTATGATTTTGGTCAACAGGCTACATACTAGGTAAAAAGAAATTTTCCATGTCTTGCAAACTTACAACTCACAAAAATAACTTTCAGAATTTATAATTTGTAGTAGATCTGAAAACTCATCTACCAACTTAAATCTCTAACATATTCCCAGATGTAAACACCTTTTCTGAAACAATCTTTCATAGAATATGCTGAGATGCATTAAACACTTCTCCTACTTAATGCCAAAAAATCACTTGATGGAGAAACCTTTCATATAACTTAATTTCTTGAAAAGAAATCTCAAGAAAGAGGAAAATACCTTAACTATGATGCTTGCAAACCTCTTCAATGCTATCAACAATAGATTCAAATCTTGTCTTGGTTTGGTAACTCTTGCATAGCATCACATGTTTTCTTTACAACCATCACCAAGGGCTTGAGATGACTTCTTCAAATCTGCATTCCAACTGTTGCAACCTTCACAATACCCTCAACTTCACAATTGCACTGGTGTAGAGATATAACTTCAAGTCGCCACTCACTAAGTGAGAAAAGATTTTCCCAACTTGCACAAACCAACAAGATGGTCTAGAATTTATAATAGGTATTTGAAAACTCACACACAACCTTGGAATTTCACACCCTTAACAAAGTGAAAGAAAACCTATTCTTGACCCTCAAATGCACAACAATACTTTGTGTTCACTTATCTGTTACCAATCTTCAAAGTTATTGCTGTCAAGGATAAGGCACAACTGAGAGACAAAAATCTAGTAGGGAGATGAAAAACAACTTATATTTATTACTATTATAATAATTTCATTGTGTCTTTCCCTAGTAGAGTTGCCATTTTGTTGGATCTTGATTTAACAATTTTGAAAATAACCAAGAAACCAGACCAATACATCTAAGGTTAGTAAATTCTTATAATGGATGCACCTAACTATGGTTTTGGGCCAACTATAAGGATAATTCCTTCTTCTTCTTTAGGCTCTTTAAGAACTAGGAAAGTGGACCTCATATTCTTTATATGGTACCGGTGTAAAGGCATACAACTAAATCTGAAAAACAGATAAAATCCCTTAATCTTCTATGTTTATGCAAGCATTCATGGATGAAATAGCTAATAACAGAGCACATGAATATGATAAACCAAGTGAGGGAAAATCTTTTAGCTCCTTAAACATAAAGGGAAAGATATTCAATTAAGATTTGTAACTCAACATAACTTGGGTATGCAACAATAGAGGACATGTAATCCCTGAGTAGACCAGTCCCTTATCCATTGGTCATCAACTAAACCTTAACATATAGATGGATATCCTAATATACTCGTATATCCAGACATCTGATCTATCTATCTAACTTGAAAATAGACATCTATCTTCATAAAAACTCTCATACTTATTGTAATATCCTCTTGGTGTAACCTACAACCCTGCCAATGTAAACAAGCATTTACATGGATCTTTGTTCCAACAACAAGTTTACTCTGACATACAACCTTAAAGGATTGCAATTGAGTTCAAGCTCTTCGTTCTCAAACACAAAACATTACAAATAATATAACAAGGAGATGAGAATCAGAATGAAACAAAAAAAATGTGAAGCTCTTGCATTAATTTCATTGAAACCAATACATCTTCTGCATGTTAACACTCAAAAAATACACAATGAATGACTGTATAATACGAAATGCTTCAAAAAGAAATACAATATGATGTTCATAAAAAAAGAACACTGAGAAAATGGTATCACAACTATGAGAAAATCTCAAAGAATTGGAACCATTACAAAGAGTAGAAAAGGAAAAAATATATAAGAGAAGATATTTTCAGGCACTGGAAGTTGAATTTGACATGTGTCCCACTAAAAATGTCTTCCATTTGAAGTCATTAAAATTGATGTTCTTCATCTGCCTACAATTAAAACCATCAACGATGCCACAAAAATATTTGATATATCTCATTAAAACAATTAGCAAAATATCTCATGGAGAAAATATCGGGTACAAATCAAATCTAAATTGGAGGCTCAAAATTTGATTTAGTTGGTAACATTTGCTTTTGCTGTGAAATCAACTTGTGTTGTTGCCAAAAACATAATTGTTCCCAACTACATTTAAAACCATCAAATCTCCCTCAAGTTTTTTGAAGTAGTCAAATATGATATAATCTAATCAAAATCTGATTGCAATTTCATCTACAACAATAAATCTACACTTTTCACTGAGATCCTCTCGAGAATACAAAATTGCCTGTAGCTACTTCTAGTAAATACCTGTACAAAATCTGACTACAAAAATAGAAAGTTTATTTCTTCCAATTTCATCAGTATATTATACTGCCTATTTCACACAAAAATTGTGCCCCTACCATCAATCTGAAAATCTGGCTCCCATGTCATGAATTGAGCTTTAAAATTTGAAAAATTTAAAAGTTATATAGTTAAAACTATATAAAACCTTAAAAATCTTCAAATCTTTGAAAATTTGAAACTTCATACTTTTGAACATTTCTAAAATTTATTTTTTATATTCATTTTCTCTTACTCCCCTTGCCACTTCTCTATTTTTTATTTGTTAAAATGCCCAAGCGAGCCCCACATCCATCATCATTTGAAATTTGAAATCATCCCCCTCCACGATATTATGACAAGCTTATTTCATAGTATGGAGGGGGCATCATAACATCTTACACATATATTATTTTCCTTCCGTTGTCATGACACTTCAAATTTTGTAGCATCTTAAAACTTACATTTCACATCCTCGATATTTTGACAATCTCACAATTTCATCAATTTCGCAATATCTTATGCCTTCTTCTTGGGCCTCCCAATCTCCTAACCACCTTTCCCATCATAGCATCATCAAGTATTGAAAATTACTCTACGATCTTACAATTTTTGTAAGATTATAAGTTGTCATTATACTTCCTCCAATCTTACGATTGATTGTAATATCAAAGCTCTTGCTCCTACCTTCATCGATCTCATGACAAGTCCTTCTTAGTGCTTAGGAAGTCAAAAAAAATTTGACTTTGCATGCCACAGTGGATGGCCCCCCCAACATAAGCCTGCACTAGTCATAAAGTGTCTGTCCTAAGACACTACAACATTGCACGTTTGGGATCTTAAAATGTTCAAAAATATAAATCCCAATCAATGTGGGATATCAACACTTTGAAAAACCTAGTCAATCTTCCAACTATTAGCCTGCCCTCTACAAACTAGCATTTCCCCCCCCACACATTGTGGTTATTCCTTTCAAAAATAACTCATTCATTTCTCCTGGATGTGGAACTCCTTGCTTGGAGATGTGGTCACTTTCTTTGCTTGGGGCTTCCTTTGTTCAGTGATTAGATGTTTTGTAAATCTCTTCTACCTTTGGCCACTATGGATGCTCTTCAAAACATGGGCTACAGCTATGGTCTGGTATCCCTTCAACACCATCTCCCCTTAACCTCACACTACATGTGGACAATCCTATAGATTCCATCCCCATACTCCTCTATGTACAACACCTAACTCCTGGGTATATCCATTGAACTTTCAATGTGAGGCTCATCTTTATGCTATGGTTAGCCATAAATGGCTCCTCTATTCTATCTCCAATGTCATGGAGACCTTTTACCTGTGGATCTACTCTCATGCCCACACCATGTGTTAGAAATATTAATCCTCCCTTGGATGTATTTAATTGGGATATTCCAAGGATCCCTAAATGTAGTTTGTCCTATTGTACACATGTGGAGGACATGCCATTTACTTGTCCTTTGACAACTCATTTTTTATAATTCCTTTATTAAAAAATTTAGTTTATTCTCCTTAAGAGGATTTTGACACTTTGCACACACCTATTGTGAATGTGGCATTCATAGAAATGGGAGTTACACATGAGAACACATGCAACTCCTTTCTCATCTCTTTAAAAGAGATGCTTCTTTCTCTTTCTTCTTTACACATCACTTTGATGTTATTGTATTGAGCTATTTTGCTCCACCACTTTCTCTCTCTCTTCTCTAGACATTTGCCTTCATTCATAATACTCACAAGGGGTTTTCTTTGCTTTTCCCTTTCAAATCCTTGTCTCCATTGTTGAACTATCTTGGTGTATGCTCTTGGATTTTTCTTATCTCATGGTAATATTATTTCACACTTAACTTACTTGGATTTTTTTCTTTCCTTGCTCTATCTTATTGTTTCTTACATGGTATCAAAGCTTGGTTACTAATCCTCATTTTAAGTTTTTGTGTTGAAGGTTTCCATTCATTAGAGCACACCTTATTTGGAGACGTTATTGAGAGAAGAAGTTTGTGTTGTGGTTTTTAGCTCATCCTAACATCTTGTGCATGCAGGTTTTTATTTTTTATTTATTTTTATCATCTTTTAACCATTATTTTCTAACCCTCTTTGGAAGGCTTGCCACCAAAGGGTTTTCCTATCAAAAATTACAATTTTTTCCTCTTGTTTTGGAAGGCGTGCCACCAAATCAAGTAGCATTTATCATCACTTATTTCAATAGCATTTAAATTGTGCAATTTTGTAGATTAATTTTCTTTAATTTAAAAAAAAAAATTCCCTAATATTTTCATTGCAGGAAACACTTAAATAATCCTAAGTGTGATTATTTTTTTACTACTTATACTAGTTAGTTTAAACTATATCTCTTTTGATATTTAAATATATCCTAACCTATATCTCTTTTGAAATTTAAAATATATTTTAATCTATATCTCTTTTGAAATTTAAAATATATTTTAATCTATGAGATTTTAAATATTTAGTATCTATGTACTTTCCATATCAGATCTTTCCTTTACTATTCTCTTTTTAGTTCTTTTTAGAACCTTTTTGATCATCTCCCTATTATTTTTTTAATCTTTCATCTTCTTAAGCTAGTTTCTATTTTTCATTATCTTTGTTTCTTCTTTGTTGAATTCACCAGTTCTATTTTGCTCCTGCCTTCAACTTCCCTCCCTTCCAATCTTCTCATGCATGAGCTAGCTTCCTTGCTTCAGTCTTATGTGAGAAACCATCTTGAAGCCACCTCCTTGTGGCTTGTTGCTAGTGTCAACTCCTTCATTCCTTGCCATGTCTTTTTTTTTTCTGCATTGATTTCTGATCATACTGTGCTTGCCCTCCTCTTTGCATCTATCTCTCCCACCCAATCTCCTTGTCATGTCTTTTCTTGCAAGTTGTGTGCCTCTCCTTGCAGCTCAAAGTGGTCAAGCCTCCTCCTAAACCCTCTATGTTCTCAATAATTGCATCCTTGATCTTCTCAATGTCACCTTTTGCCTCTACATGCATTGGTTGTCATGCCCCATCTTGTAGCTGCTCTTCATTCCAAAGGCCTTCTTCTTTGCTGCATTAGATTTTTTTTAAGTCTTTAGGTTTACTCATTGATTTTTAATAGCTTTACTCATTGATATTTAATATTGTTTTGTTTTGTTTGGCTTGTATTTACTCAAACCCATTTTTTTCTTCTATCTTCATCATTCTAAGGTTTTTTTTAGAGTTGTTAAATAATTTCAAGGTAACAATTTAGTTATAATGCTTTCATTATTATTTCTTTATATAGTTTTGTTTGGTTTACATTTATTATTTATTATTTATTATTGTGGTCATAATAGAGAGCTATAAAATTAATTTATAACTTCAAATTTTGACCCCTTATAAGTTGTTTTTAATCATTTCAAATCATTAGGAATAATAATAATAGTTGGATTTGTCTGACTTTTTTTTAATGCAATAATCATTCTAAAACGCTCCTGTATTATTCTTTTTTTGTTATAGATTAATCATTATTCTAACGTTTTCTTGTAGGGCTGTATCATTTTTTTTTTCATCTATTCCACTTCTATTTGCCATTTTTTTTCTCTATCGAGTTTCTTTTCTGTCAAGTTTCATCTTTTAGAAACTTATTCATAGTTTCATCAGCAAGTTTCTTTAATTCAAGTTAACTTTTAAGTCATATTTCTATAAGGGGGAAATTTTTTTCTCATAAAGATGTCAACCTTATTTCCAAAAATAAAACTTAATAGTTCTAATTATCACTCCTGGAAAACACATTTTTCGTTCATTTTTCATTTTAAACACATGTTAGAGATAGCCACTGATCCTTTTGTTGAACCTAGTTCAGTGGCTACCCAAGATGAAAAAGATACTTGGAAACTTAAAAATGAAGAAGCTTTAGGTTTAATTGGTATTTCCATTATTCTTGATTTATATGTTTTAATTGCAAATTTTTCCAAAGCTCATGAAGCCTGGACAATTTTGCAAACCCAATATGATAGTGCAGATGAATCCTGCAAAATATAGTTGCAGGATGAACTTGAAGATCTAAGGTATAAAAATTTTAAGACCATGGATGAATTTCTATTACAATTTTATGCAATTAAAAGACATCTAGTTGGTTTAGGTGTTTAGTTAGCTGACATTTTCTTAATTCATATTCTTCTTAAAAAGTGTCTTCCTAGATAGTTTCAACAATTTATAACTAATATACATGCACAACTTGCTATTCCTACTTTAACTGCTCAATTAACTTATGTTATTTTTCAAAATCTATTACGATAGGAAGAAGCCAAGCTAATTCATTTTGGTACTCTTAAATCAACTGAACATGCATTTATGTCTCAAAATTCAAATACTAGTAACTTTCATTCAAATAATAATAATCATTATCATAATAATCACAATCACAATAATAACAACTCTAATCATTCCAATAATAAATCTAATGTCAAATATAACAATAATAACAATAATCATAACAATCATCACACTCACAATCATAGTAATTCTAACTTTAATAATAATAATCAAAGGAATCATTCAAATTCCAAACCTCATTGTTCTTATTGTGGAAAAGTTGGTCATGTTGTTAATAATTGTTTTAAAAAGAAAAATGATAAAAAACCTATGAACAACAATAGCCATCATCAAAAATCAAATCATAAAAAAGGCAACTCTAATGGTTCTAATTCTTATCATGCTTTTACTTGTAGCTATAATGTTTGTAGACCTTTAGAATGGATTGTTGATAGTGGTGCATCACAAAATGTCACTTCTCATAAGGAAATTTTTGATACTTTGCAACCTGACATTGCTAATATTCCTATTCAGTTAGCTAATAATCGGACTTGTAAAGTTGAAGGTTTAGGTGATGTAACTATTCCTAATGGTAAACTGCATGATGTACTATATGTACCTAATCTGAAAACTAATATGCTTTCTATTGCAAAGTTATGTTAGGACTATAAAGTTGAATTCTATAAAGATATGTGTTATGTGATAGATCCTCAAACTAAACAAGTGATTGCTCATGCTAAAATGGATAATGAAAATTTATTTAAATTCCATGAATTTGCTAGTTCATGATATTCTTTATGTACTTCCATTGATTTCAATATATGGCATGAAAGACTTGGCCATTTAAGTTTGGATTATATTACTTTAATGCAAAAAAGAAATATGGTTGATGGTTTGCCTCACATTATTCCTTCTAAGATTTCTTGCATTGGTTGTATGAGTGGTAAGATGCATAGCGAGCCCTTTCCAAGTGGTAAATCATGGTGGGCAACTCATAAGTTGTACCTTGTCCATAGTGACCTTTTGGGCCCCATGGAGAATAAATCCATCCAAGGTTCTCGGTATGCACTTACCTTTGTTGATGATTTTTCTAGACAAAATTGGATCTATTTTTGCATAGCAAGGATCAAGTTCTTGATATATTCAATGAATTTAGTTATATGTTGAAAGGCAATCTGGTTTTAAATTTAAAATCCTTAGAACTGATAAAGGAAAGGAATATGTGAATAATGCTTTTCACTCTTATTTGAAATCATGTAGAATGAAACAAGAGCTTACTATTCCTTATACACCACAACAAAATGGTGTGGTGAAAAGAAAGCATCAGACCATTATTGAAATGGCTAGATACATGTTACATGCTAAGAATTTTCATTATAAATTTTGGGCGGAAGTCATGTTTTGTGCAACTTATCTTCTTAAGAGGACTCCTACCAAAGCTCTCAAGGATACTACTCTAGAAGAGGCTTGGTCTAATAGGAAACCTGATTTACATCATTTGTGAATTTTTGGATCTGTTGCTTATGTTCATACTCCTAAATAGAAAATGCATAAATTAGATGCTAAGTCTTCTCCTTATATTTTTGTTGGTTATGATGAAAACACTAAGGGTTATCATTTTTATGATTCTACTACTAACAAAGTTCAAGTTGCAAGAGATGTTTACATTGAAGAAAATGGTGTCCATGACTGTTCTACTACACATGATGCAGAATTTAGTGGCACTAAAATTGTGCTAGTGGAGGACCAACCTCGTTCTCTTAACCCTACTCCTCCTTTTAATCCTACAACTCAAGCTCCACCTATTATTTCTTCTTCTACTAGTAATGATATTAAAATAGCTACTAATGATGCTTTTATTGATAATGATTCTTCCTCTAGTGATGATTCTATTACTACTAAATGTAAACCTAAATGGGCTCAAGGCTTAATACATGAAAGTGATGACTATATTACTAGATTCAATGGAATTAAAGCTAGAAGGATTAATTATTGCAATTATGCTTTGATGACTACTATTATGAATTCTAATGATCCTAAGTCCTTTGATCAAGCTAACTCTCATGCTCATTGGCAAAAGGCCATGAAAGAGGAATATGACTCTTTAATTGCTAATCAAACTTGGGACTTAGTCAATTTACCTCTTGAGAAGAATATAGTTTCATGTAAATGGTTATACAAAACAAAATTGAATGCTAATAATGAAATTAGTAAATTTAAGGCTAGATTAGTTGCTAGAGTTTTTTCACAAATTGAAGGATTAGATTATAATGAAACTTTTGACCCTGTTGTTAAAATGCCTACTATCAAATTAGTTCTTGCTTTACCATCTAAAATGAATTGGCCCATTCACCAAATGGATGTTAAAAGAGCCTTCTTAAATGGTAATTTACATGAAGAAATCTATATGGCTCAACCCCTTAGATTTGTTAAGAAAGGTAGTGAAAATCTGGTTTACAAAATAAAAAAATCTATTTATGGTCTCAAACAATCACCTAGAGAATGGTATTTTAAAATTGAGACATTCTTTATTTCGCAAGGCTTTGCTAGAAGTAAGAATGATCCTAAATTATATATTAAACATGCTCAAAATGATATTATCATTATTATTATTTATGTGGATGATATAATTCTCACTTTGAGTTTAGATGCTTTGATTTCTGATATTAAGTTTCAACTTAAATAGAAATTCCAAATGACTGATTTGGGTACTTTAAATTACTTCTTAGGTATACAAATTTGGAAAACTCCTAAGGGTATCTTTATTTCTCAAAGCAAGTATGCTCATGACCTTTTGCAAAAATTTAAGATGAATGATTCTAACCATGTTTCAATTCTAACTAAATTAGAAACTAAATTAATGGCTGATATGAATACTCCTTTTGTTGATGAAACTTTGTATAGGCAACTGGTAGGAAGTTTAAATTATTTAACTCTTACTAGACCTAATATTTCTTATAGTGTTGGTTTAGTTTCCAGATTTATGTCTAAACCTCAACAAACACATTTTAAAGTTGCTATAAGAATCTTAAGGTACATTAAAGGAACTATTAATATGGGATTATTTTATGATGCCAATTCTACATTTATTTTACAAGGCTATATTGATTCTAATCTAGGTGGAGATCCCAATGATGGGAAATCCACTTATGGCTATTGTTTCTTTGTTGGTTCAGGTGCAATTTCTTGGAAAAGTAAAAAAGAGCACTCTATTTCTCTTTGCTCAACTGATGTTGAATACAAAGGTTGTACTAATGTAGCTAAGGAAGCCTTATGGCTTAGAAAAATTCTTGAAGATTTGGGTTTACCTCAACAAGCACCTACCCCTCTACATTGTGACAATCAAAGTGCCATTACCTTGGCGAAGAATCTAGTTTTTCATGCAAGGACCAAATGTAATACCCCAAAATTGGCTCATTGCCATGATCACCAATTTTGGTCTATTCTGATCAATCCTAAGACCTATTCTAATAGGCAATTCTTATTCTGCTACTCGCTACTTGACTTAATTGTCAGATGCAAAAAACCCTAATCTACATTTATCATACTCATAATCTAATCCCTATAGTATGCACTCATATTAGTCACCAGTTGTTTCAACTGTGTCTACCTAATGTTTCTTGGGTCACATCTCCAGATTCCTTTATGGAAGATCTCTCTTGCATCAGTCACTAGTCCTCCCTGTGTTTGTCTACTGTCACTCAGTCCACTTTATGTTCTTCATCTTGAAGTTTCCTCTTTGACCTCAGTCACCAATCATTCTAATTGCGTCTACCAACTATTGTCACCCTACTAAAGAGATTTTTTTCAGACATGTTCTAGACACTGACACCTGACATCAATCCCAAAAATATTGAACTCAAAAATGATATACTTGTTTGGATATGCAGAGCATTTTCTTTGTTTTCTTTGTTTTGCTTTATCATATCTCCTCATGTAACTCAATGATGTCATCTTCGACTAGAGAAGTAATGACTGGGGGCATGATATTTTCCTTGCTTTTTGTTTGTGGTTTAGTTCCAATAGGTTGATCTATTCCTATAAAAGGGGTGTCCACTATAAGAGCCTCCATCTCATATTGGATGGCCATGTGTACCTCGATTCCTTTTATACAAATATGTCAATAACATTGGTTCTTCTCCTTGTTTGTTGGAGTGAACTCTTCATGCTACAGTAAGTACTGATACTCATCCTGCTAAGTGAACATACGAGTCACTGCGAGTATATCTAGCACACTTCTATCTTAGGTTACAAACGCAAGGGTCATTGCAAAATAAAATAAAATTGAATACTTAGCATAAGATGGATCTCCCATGTGTTTGGTGTGTCTATCATGCAAGCAACATTCTGGTCATCCTAGCATTTATGCTTTGATGTTTATGTTAACTAGCTATATTAAAAGGGACAAATGTACTAGTCATTCTGGCTTCTTGTACCTTGAATGCTTACATTTAATCCTGAAAAACCTATAATGTATGTTCTATTCATATTCCCACGATTGCAATGTTAGTGGGAATTGTATAACATACGAGCTTTGTTCTATATCCAGTGATGATAAATCATCAAGGCTTGGTAATCAAACCTAGGGTTGCATTTAACATAAGTCTTGCATTACATACTTCACTTGCATACACATGCAATTCGGTTGTGATTCTATTTCTCCCTTGTGTGATGAAGGATTGGGGGCATCTTCAAACATATTAGGTTTCTCCATGGCTGCACAAGCATTTGATTCGTCAATTCATGCTCCTCAATGGAATACCTATCATTGTCAAGAAAAAACACACAACACTACATGAGATGTCAGTCCATTTCCATATGCATTGCATCCATATACTCATAATATCTACTCTACATGCTCATAATCACATCACATCACATCAGAATACATATGCATTCATATCAAAGTACAACATGTATCTCATCATCATCATATTGACATCTCATGTACATCAAAGTGAAACAAACATAGACAATGACATGTACACTACTACTCGACTCAAAAATCTTGTATTTATATCTCTCAAAAAAATGGGTCAATACAAAAATGGGAACTACTCGAGTGATATCAATCAAAATGGCGCTGGCACACCAATCAATACATAGCAAGAGATCAAGAATCAAGAGCCAGATGCACAGCATCTAACTTTTCCCTATGCTCTTTTCTCCAGGAGGAGTAGGAGTAGGATCTATAGGCGGAGGAGGAGGTGGTGGCATGTCAAGTCTAGCAGGAGGTCATGCACCTCCTGACTCTTGAGCATATTGTGAAAATTGCTGCACCTGCAGAGCCTCATCAGGCATCACTATCGAATATGTAGCAAAGTAGTAAGCTGCCTAAGATGACTAAAGGCAGATCTCATCCTGTGAAATCTCCAATCTCTACTCAGTAGTCTAGGCATGCTCTCTCCATCGGTCAATCTCTCGCTGCCGCTCCAGCAACTATGAGTCTCGGATAGCTACCTGTATCTACAGATCCCCCAACTGTCGGGAGGCTTGATGAATTTTCTCTCAATAATGCCATATTGTGTGCTATACCCTAGCCGTCAGTTGATATGGCATATCCTCATCAAGCATCTCAAGTGCCTGCTGCTATGGTGGTTCATGTTGTTGTGGTGGCACTTGCTGCTATGGGGCTTGCTCCTCTGTCCTCTGCCTCCACTGCCGACCATGTCTTGTCCCACTACCCCCGACACTTGGGTCTAATCCCATCTTCTATGGGGGAATATACAACTATTGTACTTGGTGCTAGACCTATGGCTGCTACTATGACTGTACCTATGGCTATTTCTATGCCTGTTGCTACTGGGGCACCTGTCTCTGTGCCTTCCTGGCCATCCCCAATGGATCTGTAAATCGAGGGAATGGATGACTAATAAGATAAGCTTGATATGTAGGTGTCATCCCTACATCTACTACCTCTAGCAAGTAGTCCTATTGAACCATAGCTAGGCTATGTACATCTATCATAGATCTATCAAGATCCATCCATGGAGGCCATCCTTGCTCTATGTCCCTCTGCAACCTGGCATAGGCGCAGTACTCTTGTGAGATATCCTATGGTTGGCCATACTACTACCACATCCATGAGATCAATTCCTCTAGGATCTGTGAAATCCTCCCCACTAGTGGTCATGAGCTAAATATCCAAGGTAGCTCCCTTGGGGCATCATCCCAATCCTCAGTCTCTCACTAGGGCCACCATACGACAGAGACTAGGTCATCAAGATGCGTCCTCCAATGCTCTGTCTTACCCAGGAAGACCTGGGTAATGTTCCCTCGATATCGACAGATGTAAGGCTCCAACTCTCTGGCATCCTCAAAAATTGGCTTGCATACGGGAAGATGCTCCTAGGCCCAGATCTGAAGCATGTATACTCCGACGGCCATAGTCTTCTTCTCATGGAAGACTATCTCGTGCATCTCATGGTATAGGTGGGCCAGCATGCACTCACCCCACCCAAAAATCTTTGGTGCCTCTATCATCCTATGGAGCATGACACCCCACCCACACTCCAAACTATGTTGTCCTCTATTAGGACACAAGAAAAAGCTCAAGAATATAGCTAGCACAAATACCAACCTATGTGTTAGCCTGTATGTATGCATCAACTCATCCTAGCTGATGGCTTTACCTCATTGTAGCCCTCTACCAAATACAACAAAAAGTGCCTCTGTGCCTACTCAAGGCATCATATCGTACATGATTCATGCACTATGAAAGGAGATCCTCAATATCCTCCATATGTCCTTTAGGGTGATGGTCATATCCCCCACAGGTAGGTGAAAGGTGTTCATCTCTGAATGGAAATTCTCCACCAAAGCTGTGAGTAAGCCGTGATTCACCATCACGACTGGGATTTGGCATAGAGAGGACAAATCCAATCACACAATGTGTGCCTGATCAACATCATCGAGACTCCACAACAACTCTCCATATGGCAGATAATGTGATCTAAATGAAACATCATCAAAGAACTCCTACACACACCCAAACAAACAACGACAAGCAAACAATTAGTACTGGCATGAAATGGCTGAACAAAGCTAATAAAAATGCAAATTTCATGTACAAAATTGAACATTTTAACTTATACTATCACGGGTTCTCGCATGACGATCTTCATATCTCGCGCGAAGTTTCCCTCTTTCGCATGAAGAATCTATTCATCACGTGAGAGACAAAGTTCTTACATATGAAGAATCTCATTCTTCACGCGAGAGGTGGGTGTCTCCCGCGTGAGAAACCTCACCGATGTGTGCGAAGAAATAGCGCACCCCATTTCTTCATGTGAGAAGAGAAAATCTTCGTGTGAGAAAGGATAGTCTCGCATGAAGACCATTTGGACAACTCTAAAACATCCTAAAAAATGCAATAAATGACCTCGTAAAGCATGAAAGAAAAAGTATGAAGGTGGGAAATTGATAACTCACTGGTGGTCTATAGTCTGATGGCCAACTATGTCATCTCGAGCACTCAAAACGATGATATCTCACATTCACTTCCATGTCTCTCTCAGAGCTCAATTCACTAAAGGAAAAAAAACACAAATGAATTGAAAATGACCCCTTGGGCCCTTATATAGCTATTGACCTAATTTTTCAAAGTGCTTCGATTTGTGCAAAAATCACCCCCTTGGCTAATTTGATCATTCTGAATCCATTTTTGAGATTGAATTCAAAATTTGACACACCTAAGTGCCTCAAAAATGCATTTTAAAATTTTAGGGATTGACGCGATTGAATGCTTGTGCAGCCAAATCTTTCTAATACTTTGGGATTCTTGGAATTCTTTCAACTCTAAATTCTTCAATTTTTCAAAAGTCATTTTGAAAATAGTCAACTAAAGTCAACTATGCTCAATTCTAGTCAACTCTTTGGTCAAACTTGGTCTTTTGGACCTTGAAATCACTTTGGATTAACTTCCAATTTTCTTAAGATCGTTCTGATCTCTTCATATTTTCTCTTGATTGTTCTGATCTCTTCTATATTTTGCTAAACCTTGGATTTCTTCTGTATCTTTCATCATTCTCCTTATATCATACTTCTGGTATGTCATCTTTCGATTTCACTCCTGAGGGGGTAGGATGATTACATCATTGAATTTGAATTTCAAATCAATCTGAATATTCATAGCTTGGGGCATCTTGTTCCTATCTTATGTCCTCGTCACTCGGGACATCTCATCACTTGGGGCATCTTTCTCCCTCCTATCTGGCATCTTTGCTATCTATCTTATCTTTTCATCAACTGTTCAATCTTATAACAACTCATCTCAGAGTTTGATGGACAGGTATTGGGATAGTCTAAACCCGGACTCCTGAGGATCAAGCCTTGTTCTGGGGATGATTCTACCACTCATGATTGAATCTTGTTATCTTTTATTAATCTTAGGTATCTAGGTGTTCTATCTAGATCCTTAAAGGTTAAGCTCTGTTCTGGAGATAATCTTTTAAATGCTTTCAATCTCAAGTATCTAGGTGTTCTATCTAGATCCTTAAAGGTTAAGCTCCATTCTGGAGGTAATCTTTTAAATGCTTTCAATCTTAGGTATCTAGGTGTTCTATCTGGATCCTTAAAGGTTAAGCTCCATTTTGAAGATAATCTTTTAAATGCTTTCAATCTCGAGTATCTAGACATTCTATTTAGATCCTTAAAGGTTAAGCTCTGTTCTAGAGATAATCTTTTAAATGCTTTCAATCTCTGGTATCTAGGTGTTCTATCTGGATCCTTAAAGGTCAAACTTCATTCTGAAGAAACCTTTTAAATGCTTATCAATTTAAGGTATCTAGGTATTCTACTTGGATTCCTTGGGATTAAGCTCTGTTCTAGAGATAGTCCTTAAAAGCTTATCAATTGGTCTTCATATCATCAATTTCAGAACCAATCTCATTTCTTGATCCTTGCATCATGCTTTTTGATTTTCTTTGAATTGAACATGCTGCTCCCACATTCATTCAAAGAGGGGCAAAATATAATACCCCAAAATTGGCTCATTGCCATGATCACCAATTCTGGTCTATTCTGATCAATCCTAAGATCTATTCTAATAGGCAATTCTCATTCTGCTACTCACTATTTGACTTAATTGTCAAATGCTTAAAACCCTAATTTGAATTAATTAGAATCTTTATTTAATTCCTATAGTATTGACTCGTATTAGTCACATTAAACCTATTGATTAAGATTTAATTTAATTATTAAGTATTTATACTTTAATTAAATTAAATTGTCACCTAAGGCTAATGTACTATGGAATTAAATTTATTTAATTTAATAAATATGCCTATTTTAATTAATTAAAAAAAATTATTTAATTAAATAGAAAAGCTATTTCTAATTAATTAAGCAAAGTTATTTAATTAAATAGGAACCCATTCCTAATTAATTAAATGAAGTTATTTAATTAAATAAGAAAAGTGTCTCTAATTAATTAAATAAAATTATTTAATTAAATAGAAAAGGTATTTATGAGAGCATATCTCATTTTATTAAATTAAATATTCTTTTTAATTCTTCTCTTTAGTTCAAAAATGGAAATTTCCAGTTCATTGTTGATCAAATTAGAAGTGATCCAGATCTTCTTTCACACTAAAGTCTATCTGAGCTGACTGACTCTTACACTCAGACCTGAGTTAGTTAACTCCTTTTAATTTGGGAATCTTCCACCTTAACTGAACCTCATCTTCAATCCTGACCATTGATTGAAATCGATCTCAACCGTTGGAATATTTCAGGAAAATCTATTTAAGAGACCCTCATTTCTTCATTTTTTAGATGTTGAATTTGAATAGACGTCGAATTGCTGTTGCATTTTGCACTCACATAGCTCATTACTATCTTTCATACATTTCTTAGCTTAATTTCATATAGTTTTAGAAATGCATACATTTAGTATAATTTCCTTTACATGTTTTTAGATTAAAAATACATATTTCATTCTAGATTAATTTGCATACTCATATAGACTAATTACATTCTCAAATCATTCATTCTTAGAGGGTTTGGTTGCCTGCACCTTGATTCGGAGGATATCAATAGGAAAAATCCCTTTAGATAGAAGGAAACAAGTTAGCTTGCAGGGAAAATCTTGGGTGAACAATCTCATATTCATTCCAAGATGAATCTACAAATAATGACTGTGTTGAAGTGTGTGTGTTAACAGAGGCCACATATCCATGCATACATTTCTGGTGCCCACCGTGGTGCCCAAGAAAATCAATTTCTCAGGGCTTCTCTGCATATTTTTATCAAATTTCAAACTCTCTATCCATACAGTTCCGTACAGATTCATAGATCTTTGCACGAGATAATCCATTTCCACGTGAGGATTCTAAATCTTCATGCGAGGATTCTTTTTAGGTCATGCGAGAAAATGCTTGAGCACACAAAACTTTGCATGGAACCTTATTTCTTCGCATGGGCCATAAAAAGATTTCGCATAGCTCTGCTAGAGATTTCGCGCAAGATCTTGTAACAACAACTTCTATTTCAAGCATTTTCACTTTGCAAGTTCCTTAATTTCCTTAACATACTTTTCTTGGAATCTGTTTTGTGTTGTTTCTCTGATATTTTGTAGCTTAACTATTGTCTATAGGATTGTTTGTTAAAGATTCCTCATACAACCCACTCAAACATGGACTAATTGTTTGCTTGCAGGATGATTGTTGAAGACACATTTGATGAAGACTCTTTTAAAACCCACAAAACAGTGTGTCTTCTTTTCTTGTTTTTCAAACTAGTCTAATTAGGAGCTGGTGAACTTCCTAGGGTGCAAGACAAAAGAATAGGGATTATGCTCTTCACCACTTGGAGGTCATGACCAAGGGTGAATAAAAAACTTAGACGCTTATGAAAGATGGCATTCTGAAGAAGGCAAGCAGCTTAGTGGTTCTCTAGTACAAGTCCTTTTCTATGAAGGGATGATGATTTCTTTTTAGGGAATTAGAATCTTGAGGAAGGATAAGTCTAGATTGATTAAGCTAAGTGGGTAATCAATCTATTTTGCATGTTTGGGTGTGGAAGTAAGGTAGAGGATTATGCTCTTTCCCCTTGAAGGAAATTAGAAACTTTGATCCTTAAATCTAGACCACCAATCTGTGTCAATCCTTTAGAGGGCCTGCCAGAGTGATCCATCCTCTAAGAATGACCCAAGTGAGCACACTCCTTTCGCCGGATATTCCAACTCACTATAATCAAGATGATTTGTAGAGTGAAAGACTCCAAAGCTGAATTAATTTCTTCCCCTTGATTATTGATATCACATATCAAGGGGAAGCTTTGTCTATGCACTGGTAAGTGTCGGCCCCTATCTTGCTAAGCAAGTAGTGTGCACTTTCAAATGTTGGTGTGGGCTACTAGTCTCAACTTTTCTTGTAGAGCCACCAAGAATTAATATGAATGGAAGCCAAGTAAAAACCTCTTAGTTAGAAGCCACCCTGTTCACCTCTGAAAGGAGGCATAATCTTTGTACAAGGAGGGGGAAGAATCTCTCTTGTAGAACTTACCATAGGCATGCTACTGGACATTTAAAGGTGGTATACATGCTCATCCCCTGCCACAAGGGAACTCATTCAACATATACTATTGAGTCCTTTGAATATACCAAAAACACGGGTGCCCTCTAGGGGGTGACACAGTTGTGTGAGGTACACACATGTGCATAGGATGTGGGACAAAAGTTTTTCCTTATCTAATTTTTTTTTTTTAGGGATAAAAGAATGTTTGTTCTCGAGTCATAAATAAGTCCAAAAATATCTACAACAAACAAAGGTCGAGACTCTCGTATCCTGTTGAGTTGCTTTTCTCTCGGCAGGACTATTTTTGACTACTGCTTGCTTCCCGTGTCTTGTGAAAAATACTTTGTCTTACTTGAATCCCAACATCATTTTATAAACTTGAAAATCAACCTTGCAATCTACCTATTATCTGTCAAAACTTACCAACAATTTGTCTGGAATAGTCTAAAATTGTCAAAATCTCTTCAAAATCCAATGCTGTTGTTAATCTGGTCTTGATTTTCATGCACAGACTTTTACTTTCTCGCGTGAGAATATATTTTTTCATGCAATCTGATTTAGATCTTCACGCAAGATCTTTCATATACACATGTGAGATCTTGCATCTATCTTGAGTTTTCCTATCATTTCTTCATGTGAGATAGAAAAATCCTCACGAAAAATTAAACCACTGTCATGAATCTTCACGCGGCTCGTTGAACTTCTTCGTGTGGCTCATAGAGAAATCTGTGCGAGACCTTACTTTAAAACTATCAAATCAATTTATTTGAGCAATCTACATCCTCCATCTTGTTAGCTTCCTGCACTAAGTTGTCCTTTTCTATCTGTGCACAGTCCTGATTAGTGGTATTTATCTAAACCAAAGATTTGTGATTCACATTTCGACTAGTCTTGTCTTTTACTTCTTTGGATTCTTATTCCTTAATTCTTGTCATACTCCATGTTGCAATATTCATAACCTTTGGCTATTCTAGCTTTCAAATTAGACTACTCATGCCTTAGTATACAAAATTCTTGTCTTAACCCATTGAGACTCAGTCATAGTGCAGTCCTTGTTCGGGTTCTTGCTTCTTGTCCTTGTCTATGACTGTCGCAACTAGAAGCGGCAACATGTTTTATCCTCTTAGAATTAGGTGATGTCATGCTAGGGGTTGTAATCATGGAAGAGGTCACTTACCTTTCATTACACAATCTATATCTAGTTCGGCTAGTGAGGCATCTTTGCGATCTCCCTCACCTGCCAGGTCACCTTGAATTCAACAAAAATTTTCCATAAACTTGCAACAAATTAGGAATCCTTTGTACCAAGAGGACATTGAGATAGGTAGAGGTCCTACATCACCAAACATGATGTCTGATTCCTTTTTTAGAGGACCTTTTGAAATACAACACATTGAAACTAAACACGCTCCTACAATGACTAATTGTGGAGCTAAACATGGTAGTCATAGTAGACATCAAAAACCACCAAGGAATGACAAAGAAAAGAGAAATACCATGACTCTGATGAGGAATAGGAAGAAGTAGAAATACTCCCTGAACACATAGAAAAATGTCAAAGAGACAAAAATTTTCAAAAGTTCATGGGAATCCTATTCAACGAAGAGAAAGAAAAGTACTTTCTCAAACTTTCCCAAGAGGGAGCAAAGTTACCCTCTCATTTCAATGTGGAAACCATTATCACACCTGAAAAAGAAACTGAGACTTCTAAACTCCAAAAATAATTGAAAATTATGCAAGACCAATTGGCTTAGATGATGCACGAGAAAGAGAAACCCACAAAGACATACACATTGGACGCTCTCTCCATTTCCATTTGACAAAAGCATAAACATGCCGCTGTAGATGCTTAAAATCATCCCTAAACACTATATTAATTAATTTTAATATTTCCTATGACATTGTAATTAATTATTAATTAATTAATTATATTACTCACATTACTCTACTTATTTAATTAAATTATTTTAATTAAATGAGTTCATTCTCTTAAGTATTTAAATCTAATTTACATACTTCTAGCCTTAATGTGTTATATTAATTTAACACATGATCCTCCATCTTTCCTATTTTTTAAATAAATTTTGTTTATTTAATCCTCACATCTTATTAATTCTTCTAAACCCATGATTCAATTAAATTTTACTTAATTTAATCTTAAACCTAACCTAGAGCCTAGCTTACACTCATCATTTTCATCCTTTTAAGCCTACTTCTTCTCTAATCCCATTTAATCATTCCTAATCATCTCCCTAATCCCCCTCATTAGCCTAAGTGTGTGCTCACACATGTGTGAGATGACATGCCTACGCACTCTTGTCTCCCACTCTTCTTCTCAAGTTTTCTCACACGTGTGTGAGCAAACTTTGAATTCTTGACCATTTGCATGGCTTGCATGTCACCTTATGTGGCATCTACATGGATGCCACCTCACCAAGCCCTCTCTTGAGCCTATAAGTAGAGGGCTTGTCTCAAGCGTTTGACATCTCCCATTTTTGCATTGTTATCATGCCATTTTGAGTTTTGAGTTCTCATGCTAAGAGTTTGCATTGTACTTTGATTTTTATAGAGATTTCTAAGATCATACTAACAATTTGGTAGCTGATTTAGTTTGCTTCATGCATTTTTAATCTAGTTTCTTCATGCATTAGCATCTCCATCTTAGTTTAGCTTGCACATTTCATTAGTTTCTTAGTTGCATTTCACATTTCATCATCGAATACCCTCAAGTATGGCTTTTTCCATAGCCATTTTTTGAGGTATTTCTCATGTCATTTAGCCTAGGTTCATAGTGCATTTGCACTCACATTTGCATAATCATTCAAGATATTCCTATTTTTATTGTGTTCGGGAGAGCACACCAAACATACCCCCCCATCTTAACACACCAATAAGGCCTCTTATGGGTGCCTTTGTTGAGCTATAGAGGTGGCTGGAAGATTGGGTTTGTTAGCTGCTTAAGGTTGCAAAATCCAAGCAAGAATTATTTAATGTTTGTTTTTTTCATGTTGATGAATCTTTGCTATACTTTCAATATTTTTAACTAGTGTTTTTTTGTTAACCCATGCTTCTTGCAGGTCACATTTTCTAGCACACATTTTGGCATGCCCAAAGGGACCCACGTCCTTGGTTTCATTTCAAAAATCTGCAAACAACCCTGGTTCAATCATAAAACTGCACTTTGTCATCTGCGTCTAACGCAGTGTCGTCTGCATTCTATTGTCTCTGTAGATTGGTGTCTCCGCATAATAGTGTCTGTGCATATTGGTGTCTCTGCATATTCTCTAATTTTTTTTTAAAAAAAAATCTATTCTATCATCTATGAAAATTGACATCTGCATAGATTAGCATCTGCGCATATTCACGTCTCTGCAAATTCATGTTTATTTTTAAAGTTTTTAAAAAATTCTATTCTATCATCTACGAACTTTGTTTGGTTGTCTCTGCTTCATAGATTGTCGTCTACATTGTGGGTGCACTAAACTGTCATCTCTGTCACTAAAACTGTTGTCTGTGCTTTTTGACAACTAGCTACTTTATCGTCTGCAATTTTTTGGTGACCTATTCTGTCGTCTGCAATTTTTTGGTGACCTTCTAAACTGTCGTCTGAGCTATTCTGTTGTATTTTTTATTCTATCATCTACGTGGTTCATCCTCTATGCATTTTTTCATCTCTGCCTACATTCTGTCATCTGCGTGGAATTGACTTTTGGTGGTTCCATGGAATTGAGGTCATTCTGAGCCTATTCATGTATAAAAAAAATAACAAAAAAAGTTAAAATGAAATTTTCTCATAGTTAGCCTTCATTTTTGAAATTTTGTTGAAGCTAATTAACTTTTTTATTGTAGCATTGCAGATGTGAACATTTTAAACACCTAACCATATTTTTTTGCAGGTTTTTCTTAATGTTTATTACTCTTGAAAATTAAGTTTGAAAGACTTAAAACAAAAAATAGTGATTTTCATCACTAAGGGAATTTGTAGTGATTTTTATCACTTGGACTCAAAAGTTAATGAACTTGTATGACTTAATCACTTTCATTTGAATGGATGAATCTTAGCATAGAAAATATTTGGACTTGGTGTTTAAAATTGACATGAATGTTTAGGCTAACACACATTTAGAATTGGTGCTTAAAATTGACATGTATGCTTAGGCTAGCAAACATTTCAATTTGGTGCTTAAAATGAACTCACACAATCTTGAATTCCTTAAGGGAAATTAATTTCATTTTCAAAATTTTGTTTATGCACATGCTTGATTTACTTTCTTGTTGACGAATCTGCGCTTTTCATTTATGTTGACCACGATTTCAAGTTGGAAAGAACATTGTATGCTATAATCACGAGTGTCTTCAAGTAGATAGAAAACCTAAAGTTTCATTGGGAAAGAATGCATATTTTTTTAAACCCTGAGGCCACTTATGTATTCTCTCCCCTTATGCCTTTGGGTGATCTTGGGTGCACAAGAAATAAGTGGTCTTGTTTTTTCTTTTTTAGGAGGCCTGCTTGGGGATTTCATCACCCCTTAGGATGTCCTCAACTCCAGTGTTCTGGCAGAGTATAAAAATTGGGAGGTGAATCGAAAGACACCTCTCTTGGAAGTAAAATATTGTCACTCTTGGCTAAGCCCCAAAGAACTTTATACCTTTGGGAAGTGAAGGAGGAGATTTGGGTTACTATCTCCCCTCGACTGTGTGGCAGTATTTTCTTTAATCTATAGATTTGGGTCTCACATACCTTGCGTATATCGAAGATGCCCTCTAGTTGATCCTTATACATCCTAGTTGCAACCTTATAGATTTGTTGGTGTGTTTGACATTCTTGAGTGTTTGAAACACACTTTCCTTGTACATATTTCCTTGTTTGATTTTGCATCTTAAACATAAAAATCCAAAAAATCATAAAACATAAAAAACCCAAAAAAAATCGTAAAAGTTCCAAAGTCCAAAAAAAGAAAAAATAAGAAAATTTTCAAAAACAACAAAAACAACAAAAAGAAGCTCATGTTTTTTCCATCACTTCTTTTATCCATCCAAGTCATCACCCTCATACATCTCTTGTTTTCATCATTCAAACCATTCCTCCACATCTTAATCATCTCTATTCATCCAAACCATTTCCTCATTTTCTTAATCATTCAATCAAATCCCTAATCTTCATCCTAATCATGATTCATAATCCACATCAAGATCCAATTCCCTCATTCAATGATTCATCCTCATGATTCTTAATCCAATCCCTTGTCAAATTCATTCTTTTCTAATCAATTCTTAATTCGATCCATTTACATCTTCACCCATCATCAATCTTTCTAATCTCGTTCATTCAAATCTTCTTCTAATTCAACTTTGCATTACATCTTTCTACTTTGGACATAGGAGCATTGTCATGAACATTGGACTTTAATTCTAATACCACATTCACTTGTTTGCAATATCATAGGGTTTTTATCAAATCAAATCAAACCCTCATCCAATCATATCAAATCAAATCCAATCAAATTCAAACAAATGAATATCAAATCCAATTCAAATCAACAAAAAGTCCAAGCTTGCTCCTAGTCCCAAGTTTATATTCCATCCTTCATCAAATCCTTCCTCACTCTTCATCTAACATCTATAGATCTAAATTTGCTTAATCAAATGGTTGAAAATCTTCAAAGACAATATGGAGTTGTACCTCCCGTTCAACCTACATATCAAATCCATCCTTCACACTTCATATTCAATTCTAATCCATCTCATGTTCATTATTCCTCTACCTTTGATAAGGGAAACCCACCTCATTATCCTTCAACTCCATACAATTCCATTCCTAGCCCACACACTTCCTCCAACACAAATTCCCTTGCCATGGAAATGGAACAATTAAAGAATTATCTTTTGGCAAGCCAACAGCAAGAGGCCACCTTCCATGCCATGTGTCCTCTTCCCCCATGTTTCGAAGATCATAGTCCTCATGTCCCATCCAACCCCAACCCTCCATGAAATTCCCTTCATGATCCTAATCCTCCAAAATCCACATCATCCCCAGCTTTTAAGGGGCATTTCTCATCATTATTGGCTAAGTGTAAAGAACAAGATAAAGTGAGCCAATCACCCAAAGTTCTTCCTCCAAAGCATGTCACTATAGATTCCTCTTTTCCTCTAGATCCAAGCATTTCTTCATCCCATCCTTCCCCTATCCCTCAAGATCCATTTATCCCTCCTAGTCCATCTCATGTTTCCTTTCCTAATCAAGATCAAGGCATTTCATGTACTGCACACATTACCGATTCCATGCCATCTCAAGCATTAGCCTCCATAGATCCTCCACTTCGTGAAGAAGTTCCTTCCACTCCATCCACTCATATTCCTCCATGTCAAGATCAAATCACTGCATCTCATGGTTCCATTCCTTCCACTCCATCTCATGATTCTAGTCCATCTTATGATCCACTCATTCCACTACATGATCCTCTTTCAAGTCAAGATCAAAGCACCCCTCCATTTTCCTTTCATGATCCCACTCCATCCCAAGATCCTATTATCCCTCGTGATCCCCCTTGTGATCCTAATCCTCCACATGATTGTATCATGCCTATCCCATCCACTTATGAACCCGATATACCTGGACTTGCATCTTGTGTTGAAAATAATAAGTATCCCATTGTAGAAAACATGGCTCAAGATGTTGGTACACCTTCCGCTTCTTCCAATCCCACAATTCCTCCATACAAACCTAAAGCCTTCCATCGTTCATCTTCCAAGTCCATTTTAGGACCTTATATCCATATCCCTATTCCTTCCTCACTGCCATCCATTCTAGGTCCCTATATTCCACATCTTAATCCTTCATCCCTTCCTTCCATTTTGGGTCCTTACATACACCCATCCACCATACCCATGTTTTCCCCCTCATCCGCTCATGCTCCTACTAAAGATCAATTAAGGCACACATCCTTGACTTCCTTCCAACGTTCACAATCCATAATCTCTCCATCTAATTTACCTTCGGGCACCCATACCATAGCCAATGGAAGCAAATTGGATGCTATAGAAAAAGAAAATGAAGAAAAAAATCCACAAAAATTCAAGGATCAACATGTCCCCTCTAAACGAGATGTTCAAGAAAAGAAAAATCTGATCCAAAACAAAATCAAAAGGCTAAAAATAAAAAATGCAAAATTTTTTTGGATACCAAAGCTACTTAATGTAGCAATGAATCTCAAAGAAAGATTCCAAATGGCATCCAATCTTGCTAATCCAAAGGCTTCCCTCATTCACATATCATCCCAACTTCCATTTTCTAAATCCATTTTGGGTCCTTATGCCCCAAAATCCACCATCCTAAATCCATCACCTCCTTCATCCATTTTGGGTGCCTATATCTCAAAATCCAAACTTTCTCCTACCTATCCTCCACAATTTCCTCCTTTCCATCACCCTTCAAGGTGTGTGCCCGTGACGATCTTTCCACCTCCTTCATCCATCCATCCACAAGTCTCCCAACCTAGCATCCATCAACCATGTCTTCCTCCCACCCACTCCACCCCATTAATCCAACCTTTTTCATAAGCCATTTTCCTCCATTCACTACCCTATCAACATTTATGAGCAAATAATAAAAATTCCTTGAAAATAAAAAAGAAAAGAAAAGAATATCAAGGGATACCATCCATGAAAAATAGATGCTTGAGTCCTCCCTTCATTCTCCTATCATGTATCCATTATCTTCCACTTCCACTTATCCATCCGTTCACTTTTCCTTCTTCCACTTGCACTCTACATTGGGGGCAAGCTCCATCCATACCACTCTTCCTTACCTACTTTCCATATTTCCATTTATCATTCCTTATCATTTTCCATCTTTGATCTTGACTTTCACTTTCTTTTCATTCATCCATATGCACTTTCCATATCCCTTGTGCATTATCCACACATTTTCCTAAATGCTTCCATCATCCTTTAATGCATTTGATCTTGACATGTTATCCATATCTTGCATTGCATAGTCCTTGTCATGTTCATTCATCCATTTTCCATCCATACTCCTACATATTTCCATCCTTCTTTCATATGTCCTTGATCTTGGTTATCCCCTCCATCCCATCCCCTTCATATCCCACATTTCATCCATACGCTTCATATCATTATCCCTTTTCCATCCCTCCCTCCCATATCTCATATTCATTCCCATTTCATGCCCATGCTCATGATCACTATTAGAGGCACAGTACCAAAATGTTCATACATGCTTTGGAAGAAGACATGCCTTCCTGTCCTCCACATGCTAGCCTTCGTACCATCTTTTTCTTTTCATGCATCCTTTCCCACCATATTTTCTTCCATTTTCCTATCCTTTTTATGGGGCATTTGTACTCCTTCAAAACATGGTCCTTGGCTCTGCATTTTCCCTCATATCCTTTCACCATTCCTTTCATCCACCAACTCACGTTGTTTTTCCTCCATTTACCATTCCTTGGTTCTCCCTTGTCATTGGTCTCCATCTCTTATATCATGCCTCCTTTCATATCAAATTCAATCCAAGTCTTCCAATCCATTCAATCAATTCATTTTTCCTCTAATCTCATCATATTCTCTTCTTCTAATCATTTCCATAATCAGTTCCTTCAACTATTTGCATTTACCTTGATCAAATTTTTAGTCTTCCATTCAACACATGCTTTCCTCTATTTAACATTTATCACTTGCTCTCTCACATTCCCCTTCCATTATAATTCAATTCATCCATTATCTTATCTTATCCAAATTCTTCTATTTATCTCATGACACTGAGCTTCAATCCATCAAACCGAGCTTATCAAATAGTGATTGCAAACAAACTTACACAAATTCACACTAAGACTAAATGGTTTAAGAAAATTGTTCCTTCCACATTATTGCCAGTGAACAATCACAAAAATTTCAATACAATTCAATCAAACAATCAAATTTTTCCTTACGGGATGAATCCTTCCTATACATGCTTAGCAAATTTCACTCTCAGAATCAAATTCATGGCAAGAACTATGGACTGAATGACTACTTGGTCATAAGGTCTTTTTGTTGATTTTATCTTTGTGTGTCAGCAATAGCCTCTACATGTGTGCCTATATCTTCAATATCTTGGTATCATTTGAATGGCTTAACCTGATTACATGTGTCATTTTGCAATATGATCTATTTTCATGATTATTTAGCACATCTCTGTCGATTTTTGAGTTATGCTTATGCATTGCTCACTAGGGGCAACAGGTTAGCACACTTTCCACCAAGATCTCTAACAAGACTTTGGGTGTGCCTAGACCTCTCTAGTATGTATATGTCATTTGTTTCATCATGACTCTAAAACCTACATCTATTGTGTTGAGAGTCTAGTTCACGCAAAGGAATCTTGTCATCTATGCTATTATAGCATTTGATGATTAACTCCCTTTGCAAAATCAAAATAAGGTGTGCTCTCCATATGAACACAACTTAATCTCATGCATTCATGTAGTTAAGTTGCATTTAGATTAATCATTATCCACTTCACCCCGCTTCATGTAAATCTTACCACCAAGTCATGCAAGGTCATCTTTTAAGCCTTTTCTCTTTCCCTTTTCCTTCCCATGGCTATTTTCGAGAAAATGGGGCAAAATATAATCATTTTCACCCCATTTTCTCGAGGGGGCACCCTCCTCCCCTATCATCACTTTGACACAACTCCTAGGACTTCTATCATTCTCTGGGGCAACCTATATTTTCTTTTCTTTGATATTATGTCGTCCCGACATCACATCAAAGAGGGGCAAAATGTAGATGCTTAAAATCATCCCTAAACACTATATTAATTAATTTTAATATTTCTCATGATATTGTAATTAATTATTAATTAATTAATTATATTGCTCACATTCCTCTACTTATTTAATTAAATTATTTTAATTAAATGAGTTCATTCTCTTAAGTATTTAAATCTAATTTAAATACTTCTAGCCTTAATGTGTTAAATTAATTTAACACATGATCCTCCATCTTTCCCCCTTTTAAAATAAATTTTGTTTATTTAATCTTCACATTCCATTAATTCCTCTAAACCCATGATTAAATTAAATTTCACTTAATTTAATCTTAAACTTAACCTAGAGCCTAGCCTACACCCATAATTTTCATCCTCTTAAGCCTACTTCTTCTCTAATCCCACTTAATCATTCCTAGCCATCTCCCTAATCCCCCTCATTAGCCTAAGAGTGTGCTCACACATGTGTGAGATGACATGCCTACACACTCTTTTCTCCCACTCTTCTTCTCAAGTTTGCTCACACATGTGTGAGAAAACTTTGAATTTTTGACCATTTGCGTGGCTTGCATGTCACCTTATGTGGCATCTACATGGATGCCACCTCACCAAGCCCTCTTTTGAGCTTATAAATAGAGGGCTTGTCTCAAGCGTTTGACATCTCCCATTTTTGCATTGTTATCATGTTATTTTGAGTTTTGAGTTCTCATGCTAAGAGTTTGCATTGTAGTTTGATTTTCATAGAGATTTCTAGGATCATACTAACAATTTGGTAGCTGATTTAGTTTGCTTCATGCATTGTTAATCTAGTTTCTTCATGCATTAGCATCTCCATCTTAGTTTAGCTTGCACATTTCATTAGTTTCTTGGTTGCAATTCACATTTTATCATTGAATACCCTCAAGTATGGCTTTTTCCATAGCCATTTCTTGAGGTATTTCTCATGTCATTTAGCCTAGGTTCATATTGCATTTGCACTCACATTTGCATAATCATTCAAGAGATTCATACTTTTTTTGTGTTTGGAAGAGCACACCAAACATACCCCCCCATCTTAACACACCAACAAGGCCTCTTATGGGTGCCTTTGTTGAGCTATAGAGGTGGTTGGAAGATTGGGTTTATTAGCTGCTTAGGGTTACAAAACTCAAGCAAGAATTAGTTAATGTTTGTTCTTTTCATGTTGATGAATATTTGCTATACTTTCAAGGTTTTTAATTAGTGTTTGTTTGTTAACCCATGCTTCTTGCAGGTCACATTTTCTAGCACATAGCCACCTTTCCCATGAGGCATAGAGCTAACCAAATATGACAAGTACTTTGGTACTACTGATCCCCAAGACCACTTGCAAGAATTTGGTGCTTTGTCTATGGAGTTTTTACATGATCAAACATACCTCATGCGTTTATTCCCTAGAAGCCTAGGTGGTTAGGCTTTGTAGTGGTTCTCACATTTACCTCCTGGTATCAAGACGTTTGATGAAATTGCCAATCTATTTGTTCAGCAATATTCTCATAACATACAACACCCTGTCAATATTCGAGATCTATGCAACCTTAAACAGAAAGCTGGAGAACCTTTTCTCACATTCCTCCAATGGTGGAGACAACTATACACTAAGTATTCCCATAAAATTATAGAAATGGAGAAGCTTGACATTTTCACTAATAATGTCCTACCTAATTTCAGATATAGAGTCCAAATTCAAGGTCCACGTACCTTTGAAGACATGATCACATAGGCTATCTGCATCAAGGAATTTATGGTCAAGAAAGGTGGACTCACTCTTCTGTAGGACCAGAAAATGGGTTAAAATGCATAACATACTATGAGCAAATCACAAAACTCAATCAACATAGGTTAGCACCCACTAGTCTACCATGAAAGCCAAACTAATAAAGAAAACAATAGAAACCCCCTCTTTCATTTGTAGCTCCCATGTCCTTCTTTCTTCTCCAAATGATTATAACTCCAATTTGCCTATAGTGCACACAAGATTGAAGCAAAAGCCTATGATATGGATAATGCCATGAGAATGCTAGAAGTGTGATTTTAAGCTTGAGAGAAAATGGTGTGAAAATGAAAAGAAGTTAAGGATCTAATGACTTCCAAGACAAATACTTCAAGGATTCAAGGGCTTCCAAGGACCAAAAATGAGAGAAACAATGTCCATTTTATAATGGACATGGAGGGTGAGAGAATTGGATTTGTCACCCATAGATATGCGATGTGGCAAGAGATTCCTTTGAGAGTCCATGATGCATATGAAAAAATATGCCAATTGTAAGATTCTATGACACATAAAAGTCAAACTTGGATAATTGTGGAAGAGAATCTATGACGCATCATAAGACACCTCAACCCACTTAAAGCGAAGAATCTATGATGAATAACCCAATAGGGACATGCATAAGAGTTAAGAATATTTGATTATGAAAAATCCTATCCAAGTGTCAAAGGAAAATCCATGAGGTGTCATATCCAAGTCTCATGATGATGCAATATTTTATGGAATATTTGAATTAAAAATCCTTTTATTCCACAAAATAAGAATTAGTAGAAAATGGAATTAACAATGGAAAATGAGACTTAGGAAATTAAGAATTTCCATGGTTTGTAGATAATGAATCAATTAATTAATAAAATTAATTAATTGAGGATGATAATTAGGAAGAATAATTAGAAAGAATAATAGGATTAAATTATGGGTTATTTAATCCTATAGAGAAAATTAGTAGATGATTGGCCAAATTGATTAAATGAATGCCATTGTATCCTTTGATGAAAATGTGATGATGATGAAAAGTAGACCAAAGGCATGGTAAGATTAATTGATAGCTCAAAATTGATAACATGCCAAGGACACATGACATGAATTGGTTGATATGTAACATTTAACCAACATTGTAAATGCTACAAAATTGAAATTGATTGAAAAGGTTTGATCATAATAACATCGATGTACACTGTCAATATTATTAAAATGGTTGATGATGATATGATATGACATTGAAAGCCTCAAAAATGTCAAAGATTGAATGACATGAATGATAGTTTGACCTAGCATTGAGAGCCACGATAGTACTAAGGTTAGATTGATAAGATTGATAGGTTGATAGGTTTCCAAGGCACTGAAAACCACAACAATACCTAGGATAAGATAAATGATGATTGATTTGGGATGTTTGATATGTTTTGGGTTGATTAGGATCGATTTTGAGTGATTCTGGGTTGATTTGGGGTGATTTAAAATGGTTTTGAGTTGATTTGATATGATTTCGAGTTGATATGAAATTGATGTGAAAGGGGATACAAATGACGAAATATGGTCAATCTGGCCAAAAGATCAGAGTTTGTAGAATGAGAAAATGGGACAAATTAGTATGAAGAGGTGATGAAATTTTAGATGCAAACTATTTTTGAGCATCTACATTTTGCCCCTCTTTGATACAATGTGATTTAGAGCGTTGTGTCAAAGAATGCTAATGAAAAAGCCATAAAAGCATGCCCCAACAATGTGGTATATATTTATGCCCCCTTGAGAAATTTACCAACATAGGCATATGATAGGTTGATTTCATCAACAATGAGAAAAAAAGCCATAGGAATTGACGGATCAAAAATCAGAGTTAAAACGCAAAAGTTATGGCCTCCAGAGTGCAAATAGGCATCGCGACCAACACATAAAGGGTCTTTGGCGAAGCCATATAGGAAGAAAAAAGTTATAAAAGGTCTTGGAGAGGAGTTTGAGAGTCATTTTCACTCTCTCATTTGGAAGGAAAGAGCTCTGGAGCAAGGAGGATGGATCGACTACCTAGGGAGCAACATCGCGGTGAACAGGTGCGGACCTTCCGACGACAGGCAGATGTTGGACCTTCGGTGAGTACATCGAGGCCATCTTTGTATTTTTTATGTTTTTTCATGCTTTTTTCTGTATTTCCATTCTTTTTTACTACTTTTTAGGCAGCTAGGAGTCTGTTGGGGGGAAACAGGGTCAAACAGGGTCAACCGGGGGTCCTGGGGCTAGTTAGGGCTTCCAAATGCCCCAAATATGCCCAAAATGCAGCCAAGTGCATCAATGACACAGTTGGAATTACCAAGTGCATCAATGAAATAGTTGGTATTGACGCAATTGGGAACCCCAACTGTGCCCTAGGATGCTCCATGGCTTCGATCGGGGGATGTTAGAAACATGAGAAAATGTAGTCAAGGTGGTAAAAATTCTAAGAATTGGGTCAAACATAGGGAAGATGTAGGTCAAATTGAGGTAAATGCTGACAAGGAACCGTGCAAAGGGCATGAAAGGGTGCAAACGGACTCAGAATGACTCAAAATTTGGAATACATGTTCAAAACCCTAAGAAGAGTTGAAAACATAGGTTAAATGCATAACATACTATGAGAAAATCACAAAACTCAATCAACATATATTAGCACCCACTAGTCTACCATGAAAGCCAAACTAATAAAGAAAGCAATAGAAACCCCCTCTTTCGTTTGTAGCTCCCATGTCCTTCTTTCTTCTCCAAATGATGTGCACACAAAATTGAAGCAAAAGCCTATGATATGGATAATGTCATGAGAATACTTGAAGTTGTAATTTAAGCTTGAGAGAAAATGGTGTGAAAATGCAAAGAAACTAAGGACTTAAGGACTTCCAAGACAAAGACTTCAAGGATTCAAGGACTTCCAAGGACCAAAAATGAGAGAAAGAGTGTCCATTTTATAATGGGCATGGAGGGTGAGAGAATTGGATTTTTCACCCATAGATATGCAATGTGGCAAGAGATTCCTTTGAGAATCCATGACGCATATGACAAAATATGCCAATTTTAAGATTCTATGGCACATGAAAATCAAACTTGGCTAAATGTGCAAGAGAATCTATGACACGTCATAAGACACCTCAACCCACTTAAAGCCAAGAATCTATGATGAATAAAGCAAATAGGGACATGCATAAGAGATAAGAATATTTTATTATTAAAAATCTTATCCAAGTGTCAAAGGAGAATCCATGAGGTGTCATATCCAAGTGTCATGATGTTACAATATTTTATGGAATATTTGAATTAAAAATCCTTTTATTTCACAAAATAAGAATTAGGAATTAACGATGGAAAATGGGACTTAGGAAATTAAGAATTTCCATGTTTTGAAAATAATAAATCAATTAATTAATAAAAATAATTAATTGAGGATGGTAATTAGGAAGAATAATTAGAAAGAATGATAGGATTAAATTATGGGTTATTTAATCCTATAGAGAAAATTAGTAGATGATTGGCCAAATTGATTAAATGAATGCGACCGTATCCTTTGATGAAAATGTGATGATGATATAGACATTGAATGAGATGATGAAAAGTAGACCAAAGCCATGGTTAGATTGATTGATTGAAGTTGATAACATCCCAAGGACACATGACATGAATTGGTTGATATGTAACATTTAACCGATAATGTAAATGCTACATGATTGAAATTGATTGATAAGGTTTGATCATAATAACATTGAAAAACACTGTCAATATTATTAAAATGGTTGATGATGCCATGATATAACATTGAAAGCCTCAACAATGTCAGAGATCAGATGACATGAATGATAGTTTAACGATAAGATTGATAGTTTGATAGAGTTCCAAGGCACTGAAAGCCACAACAATACCTAGGAGTCAGATAAATGATGATTGATTTGAGATGTTTGATATGTTTTGGGTTGATTAGGACTGATTTTGAGTGATTCTGAGTTGATCTGGGGTGATTTTGAGTTGATTTGAAATGGTTTTGAGTTGATACAAAATTGATGTGAAAAAGGATACAAATGATCAAGTATAATCAATTTGGCCAAAAGATCAAAGTTAGTAGAATGATAAAATGGGTCAAATTAGTATGAATAAGTGATGAAACTATAGATGCAAACCATTTTTGAGCATCTATATTTTGCCCCTCTTTGATACAATGTGATTTAGAGCGTTGTATCAAAGAATAACTGATGAGAAAGCCATAACATGCCCCAGTAGGGATGATATATATGGGTTCCCCCTAGATAAATTGACTAAGATAAGCATATGATAAGTAAATTTTTTGATAAAAAGAAGGAAAAACCATAGCAACTGACAGAATAAAAATTAGAGCTAAAATGTGAAAGTTATGAGGCCCAGAGTGCAGAACAGGGTCAATCGGGAGCCTGAGAGTAATTGCATGGGTTACCACTTAAGAAAGACACAAAATTATTAAAATTATAGGTCATTTTTTTCATAATGAAGATAAAAATCCAACACAACTAACAGATTACAAATTTGAGTTAAAACGCAAAAGTTATGGGCTCCAGAGTGCAACATAGGGGCTCTGAGAGCAGTTCTGGGTATCCTATGTCCCCAACTGGGCCCAAAACTCAAACAAGTGCATAATTGACATAGTTGGTAAGCCCAAGTGCATCATGAAAGTACCAAGTACATAAATGAAACAATTGGGAAGCCCAAGTGGTCTCAAAAAGTGCAAAATGTGCCCGAGAAGGCTCCGGGGGCCAAAATCAACATGACGGGGGACAACTAGGAGGCCAAGAGTAGTCTCAAGGATTTCCACTCCATATAGTGCCAAAATAATGAAAATGATAGCTCATTTTTTTCACAAGAAAGATATGAGTCCAATGCAATTGATGGTTCATAAATCAGAGTTGAAACGCAAAAGTTATGGCCTCCAAAGTGCAACCTAGGGGTTCTGGGAGCAGTTCTAGATAACCTAGGTCCCAAGGTGCGTCCAAACTCTACCAAGTGCATCAATGAAGTATTTTTCATGACCAAGTGCATCAATGACATATTTGGGAACCCCAACTGCACCTTGAAAGTGTAGATTGTGCCCTAAAATGCTCTGGGGGCCAAAAATAGCCCGATTGGACTTAGAATGCCCTGAAACTTTGTGCGCATGCCCAAAATGATGGAAATATGTCATAACATGAGTGAAAGCATAAAAAATGGTCATATTTGGTCAAATATGGTGAGAAAAAAATGTCAGAATGAGGTTGAACCAAGTGGAAAGCCACAAAAAGTTGATTGACAGTGCAAGATGATGCAGGAATGCATGAATGCAAGATGAAGATGATTTGGTGAATCAAAAGACATGATTATGGTGATTGAGAATGAGATGAAGAAGAAAGATGAGATGAGGAGATGTTAGTATGATGGAAAGACTTTTTCTTCTAGAAAGTGCACTATATGTCAAATGGAGCTCTATTTTAATATGGCAAATGGAATGCGTAAACAAGCATGATGCAGACAAAGAATGACCTTGTCCTTCCTAAGGCATATGTACATGCCCCATACTCTCAAAGGTACATTGTAATAGACATAAATAGAAAAAGATGACCATGAACCATCCTAGCCAGTCTCATAGATTAGTTTTATATCATCGAGTGGCATAGGAACATGATCAAAGAAAAACAAAGCAAAAAATAAATCACTCACTAAACAGCATGAGCCAACAGCTATCCTTGTCCATTATTACTTGGTTTTAGTGTTTTAGGTGTTTAGATGGTGTTCAAAAGGTTAATAATGTGATAGTGTTGTTTGTGAATTTAGTTGATAGGTTTCTAGTGACATGTTGGATTGATTGTTGGTTCACATTGCTCAGATAGTGTGATTGTCTTGAACATGTAGTGCTTTGAGTTTCAATCTGCAAAGTGCAAGTGTGTACGCAAAAGGGATAGTTATCCACAATGAATATGTACAAGGTTTATAGCAAATTTTTTTGATGGGTTTTGTGATTTTAAGGGTTTTTTGGTGATATTTGATGTTTATGTGTGACTAGTTTTTTTTAGGACATTTTACAATTTTTAGGGTTTATTCAGGACATTTTATGATTTTTAGTATTTTTTCAAGATCGTATTTGAATGTTTAGGATTTTTTCAGGACATTATGTGATTTTTAGTGATTTTTTTAGGATTGTATTTGAGTGTTTAGGATTTTTTCAGGACATTATGTGATTTTTAGTGATTTTTCAAGATCGTATTTGAATTTTTAAGGATTTTTTCAGGATCATAAAAGCATATATAGGTGTTAGCTCCAATCCGTTATGTGATAGGTCAAATGGATAAAACATGCTTAGGGATATGCCCTGAGTTCAATTTCAAACTCATGCACCATGTAGGTAATATACCCCCAGACAAGACACAAACTATGTACAAAGGCCAATGATAGAGTGTGTATAGACTGGTAATGCTTGGGAAGATAACAAAGGACATTAACTAGTTCGTGAGCCATGGTCAAGGAGCCAAGGATGTCTTGCAATAGGAAGAATATGATCAAGGAATGATAGAGGGGGAAAAGACTAGATGGAATCCCGATAGATGGAGGAGCAACACTGATTACACATGGCACCTATTTGCCAGGTTTTCACCATGGTACTTGCCCAAAGCACCTGTTTGCCAAGTTTTCACTTTTGGACAAATTTTTTCTCTTGAATCAAATTTTCATGCTAAGATTCCTGTTTGCCAGATTTTTATCAAGGCATCCATTTTTCATGACTTTTTTCACTTTTGTCTTTTCTTTCTTCATGACTTTTTGCTATTTTTTTGATATTTTTTCAGGACTTTTATATGGAATCAAGAATGCCACCGACAAATGCTGAGAAGATATCTTATGTTGATGTTTCTAGCTAATAAGCTCTAGATCCATGACTAACTATAACTACATAGGAGTCATTCCAAGTTTGTAGCTAAAATCAAACCATTGGAAAGGCCTCGAGATATACCATCATGTGTCGTATGTAAGACAATGTCTATCTCTTATGAATCAAGGAATCTAAGGATAATTGGGTCAATAGAAATGTCATGTGGGATGTCACTGATGATGAAATATGCAAAGGCTTCTTGAAGAAGGATTTGATCTTGGGTGTTGGGAAAATTAGGTAGCTGGCTTTGGGGATAAACAACTAGATATAAGGGAGGGTTGAGACCAATGACCTTCCACATGAATGCTGATCGAGAGAGCTCCAAAAGAATTTGTGGCATGTTGACCACTAGAACACTGATATTCATGGCATTATCTTTTTCATTTTGTATCCTTTGGAGCTTCTTAGCTTTTGATTTTTTATATTCTAATGGCACCTTTCAATTTTCACCAAGAGACCTATGCTTGCTATCTTTTTCTCTTTTTTCTTTGTAACTAGAAGGTGGAGTGGGCTCCCCAAAGTATGCAAATGTGTTTTCTTTAGAAGAAATTTCTTCTTTATTATCTTCAATCATAATGTCTTTAAAGTCTATTATGAGAGTGTTATCATCGTCGAATTGATCAAAAACTAGTGGTCCACATTGGTCCCAATCCAATAGTTCTGGATAATTTGAGGGGATTCATCATCAGTACTGAATGGGCTTTGGTTGAAGGTAGATATATGGGTAACTGATTCAACTGGGTCATTGAAGTTATGCTCAGAGGCTAGGGGATTGTTGGTTTCAAGTGGGATATCCTCAGATGCCTTTTCATCATTCAAAACATCCACAATCTTACATGTAGGTAATGTAGTATTAGGAGGACCTATTTGTAATGGTTTAAATCCAAGCCCCAAACTAGGAGGTCATCCTTTTGTAGTGATGGGTTCAATTATACCTAGTTTTTGAGATCCAAGACCGCTATAGCCATCATAGCCTTTTTTTTGCATGATAGTAAACCCAAGTTCATACTTGCTAGAAGATATCAAAGTGGGTTCTCGTTCTACTTTTTCCATACAAATAGAGGTACTCTCATTGGTAGAAGTGGTATTTTGTGTACTAATGCGAGAAAGTGGTGACTCCCTGATGTGGGATACATGAGACAAAAAGTATTCTCCACACCCATTGTCTTCAATATTCATCTTTTCCTTGTCCTTATTAAGGAGTATATTAGCATCCACATACTTAGAGGAATTTTTGGGTTGTGCTTCATTATTTGTTGGGATTTGGTATGTAGTGGCATCTCTTAGATTAGCACAAAACTGGAAAGGATCTAGATTGCCATGGATGGTAACCTCCATGTTATTATAGGAAAACTTCAGACATTGATGATATGTAGAGGGTACTTCTTTCATAGCATGAATCCATGGGCGGCCTGGTATCATATTGCAGTTCATCTCTATATCTAGGACCTAGAATAAAGTGTTCTTAGTAGCTGGACCAACTCTGATAGGTAAGATAATAACCCCTATAGAGAAACACTCACCATCATCATAGGCTTTGATTATGATCCTTTGAGAGGGATCCACAACATTTTTAGAATAACCCAAACCTTTGACTACTTTAAGTGTATAGATATTTAGCCCTGCTCCATCTATCAAGACATGTCTGACTTTAACATTGTGGACAAAGACTTCAAGGTGGAGGGGATCATTGTGGTTGGGTTTGTCTTTAGGAACATCTCAAGGGGAAAACATGATATGTTGTGATGTGGATAGGTTCCCAACCATGGCTTGGAATTGGGCAACATCAATGTTATCTGGAATGACTGACTCTTTAAGGGCTTGATCCAAGATCTTTTGATGTTGGGGAGATGCACATAGTAGGTCTAAAATGGATATTTGTGTAGGGGTTTTGCCGAGTTGTTCAACAAGGCTATAATCAAATTAAGTAGGAGTAGTAGGTCTACTTGGGGGTGTAGGTCTAGTAGAAGCAGTAGGTCTAGATGAGGCTCTAGGTAGGGTGATCTTGCTACGACGTGTAGTGATAGCACAACGAGGGTCTTCAACCTTCAATGTGAATGTGGATATGCAGAAATTAGACAATTTAAAGCAATTGATGGTGTAGTCATAGCCGGTGTGTGTGTAATTCACATTACCTTGTGAGTTTGAGTTTGAACTTGAGGGTTTCTCTTTGTCATGATTACCCAAAGGATCTTTGAAAATAGTGTGATCAAAGTTGGATGCTAACAATGATGGATCAATCATGATTACACCATCATCAATAATGTCTTGTATTGCATGTTTCGATTGGAAGCATGATGAAGTCTTGTGTCCTTTGGTGCAATGGTAATCACAATACTTTTTGTCATCCCACCAATCTAATTTAGTTAATGGTTCATCTTTGATTGGGGGTTGCTGCAGGAAGTTATTACTTAGTAACTATTGTAATGCAATCTGAAGTGGTATTCCCAATGGTGTGAATTTTTTGTCCTTGGTTCTAGGATGTCTTTGAGCTTTGTCTTGCATGAAAGTCTTAGTCTTTTGTTGTGGGGCTGATGTTTGATTAGGATTTTGTGAATTTGTAGGATTTGCACCTTTCAAAGTTAGTTGAGGTTGTGCTATGCTAATTGTGTGGGCATCCACAATGCCATCATTAGTCACATTCTTCTTTTTGGAGAAATTTTTTTCCTTGTCATTAGATGAGTTGGTGTTTGTTTTTTCTTTGTTTATCTTGAGGATTCCCTTACAGATAAGAGCATCTTCAATACTAGCCCCTTTTTTCATCAGTTTAGAAATAGTGCTTGGACTCTTGATTTTAAGTTCATACATTAAGTCTGAGACTAAGTTTTCAATGTACAAGTTTACTTCCTATTCTTTAGGAATGTCTAGTGAGTATTGACTAACTAAGATTCTCCAACATAGTAAGAATGTGATGAATGATTCTCTCGTCTTCTGTTTAGTTGGACACAGATCAAAAAGTGTCACCTCATTTGTAATGTTAAAGGCAAAGTGGGAGATAAAATTGTCTGCTATCTTTGACCAAGATTTGATATTGCCAAGAAGTTTGGAGTACCATTCAAGTGTGGGCCCACCTAGAGAATAAGGGAACAATCTCATAAGGTAAGTGGGTTCATAACTAAGTTCATTACATGAAGCACACAATTCTTTGATGTGATCAATTGGGTTGTCTTTTCCTCAATATTTTTCAAACCTTGGAGCCTCAAAGTGTTTTGGTAATGGAGGCATATATAGACCTTTATCGAATGGATTAGGACGTAGGTCACTTTTTGTGTATAGGGCTTGTTTCTTTTGGATTTCCAATGCCTCAACTTGTTTGGAAAGTTGTTTGAATTGTTGTAAGAGTTCTTCATTGGGGTTTTGCATGATGGTCTTTCCTTCAAGTATTTTGTGTCTATGAGTAGACCGTTTGTTTTGGTGGAAGCTATGTCTATTTGGTTCTGACATTTCTGTGTTTGATGAGTTTGATGAAGTGTCGCTAGGTGGTGGAGGTATGTTGGTACCTCAAAGATAGAAAGGTCCCTGTTGTTGGGGAACTTGTTGTGGTATTTGATGTGCCACTTGTTGTGGGATTGACTATAATTGTTGTACCATGTGTGGTTGTTGTGCCATGTGTTATGGTTGTTGTTGGGATACCTCTGTTGGTTGTATGTGAGACCATGTATGTGCTTGTTGTTGTAGAGGTATCTATTGAGGTTGTTGTGGCATATGTTGTTGTAACAAATGTTGCTAGTATGCGATTTGTTGCTCAAGGCATCTTTGGTATTCCAACTATTGCTTTAGTTGCTCTTGTTGTTTAGCAAACATCATTTGTTGTTGTTGGAATTGCTGCTGAAATTGTTGTTGATAAATTGTGTGTAAGTCAAGTGGGTTCACATGGGACTGTGTATTAGGAATGTTGGATGTTTGCCCCACTTGAGGTTGTTTCTGTTGTGGTTGATGTTGTTGCTGATATGTGGGACATTTGTTAAGTGGATGTAGACTTGGTTGTACCTTGGAAGTGTTGAGTCTTTGTACCACTATAGATTGTTATTGTCATGGGGGTTGACTAAGTCCTCGAGAATTGAACATCATGTTTGGATTGTTGTTTTGTTACCTTTGTGTGTTAGATGTTCTTGCTTGTGACATCATATTGACTTGACTATGTGACGTATCCCTATTGGGAATGGGCATAATGTCAATAAGAATTTTCCTTTGTGTGTCCATAGGGATGGTTGCACTTGATTTTTCACATGTTGTACTTATGAGAGGCTCCATAGCATTTGATGTCATAGCACTTGGTAAAGTTAGGAGCAAAGTTGTACTTTGTTGATTTTCCTCTAGAGAATGTATGTCTAGCATCCCTAGAGCACAAGCCCCTTTAGGTACATCTTGTTGTTGCATCATGTGACTAAAATAAAGTCTTAATGTCCTTTTTGGGTGTTTAGGAATTGGTGGTATTTTTTCAAACAAGGGGTTAACATTGATGTGTTCAAATGTAGTTTGGAGGATTTCAATGGTTGATTCTTGATGGGACCTTATAGGTGCCATTATTGTGTTTGAAAACTCCAAAGGTTGTTTTCCCTTATCTAAGTCCAAATCGATCATGGGTTGTATGTTTTCAATAGTTGTGTCAGTTTGATGTTTGGACTTGGGTCCTTCCACGTTTGGGTTGAATTTGACAATTTCTTGGGCTGCCAAAAGTTTGAAGTTTTTACGGATTTTTTTGTCTTGAGATGCTCTAGCCATTTATTCATCAGTGATGCCATAGTCAGTGTTAGATCCATCACCGAGGTGTATAGTACCCTTGTGTATGTTTGATGTGTTATAGTTGAAGGTACTTGTGTTAGGTTGGCTAAATTCAAAGGAGTGTGATTGTTCATTTTCAGGTGTGGTTGGTACACTTCTTCCTCCTAGTGGTATTGGCACAAATATAGGTTCAAAGTCAGGACTCCATTGAACCATCCCATGTGTGGGGGAAGTGTTTGGAGGAAATCTCATGGTAGGTGCATTATTTGAGGTTTGTTGTGTCATAGCTTGATTATGAGGATCTTGCAGATACATGTTCAAGGGGTTTTCTAGTAATGGTTGTGATGCCTCAATTTGGTCTTCATCAAAGGTTTGTTGGGTTTTTCTTGCTCCTTCTCTATCTTGGACAAGGTTTTGGTTGTGCTTGTGCCTTAGAAAAAAAAGGTTGATAGAGTTCCTCAGGTCTCTGAGCTGATTACATCCTAGTAAGTGCTAGCATGATACCTAAGAATGCATATACAATGGAAATTTGGAGTGTTTTGAGTGATTTAGAGTGGTGGTATGTAACATATGAGTGTTTTTGGGATTTTTAAGTGTTTAGGAATGTTTATGTAATGTTAGGAAATGATAAATGAATTAGGTTTTTGATGTGCAAAGTGCATATGTCGTAGGGATTTTATGCAAATGCAAATGTAAGGTGATGTTTTGAGGGTATATAAAATGAAGGTATGCAAAATGAAGGTTAGGGTTATGTTTTGAACTTGGTAATGACACTAAAGTTTAGGTGTATGCAAGGTAGACTATGCAAAGGATGGTTTCCAAGGGTTGATAATGACATTTAGGATATGCAAAATGAGGTTAAATGATCAAGAAGGCAATTTGGTTGATGGGTAATCTGATAGGGTGTGGTAGTGAGAATGATACTAAGGTTTGGACCATGCAAGATGAAGGGGATATACCACTAGGGTAAGTCAAAATGACATTTGGGGATGCTAGGGATATGATTATGCTATGACAAGGATATATGGAAAGTTTTGAACTGAGGTAAAACCTTTTAGAAAGTATTTTGTCTAGGAGTTTAACCTTGTGATAAAGGACTTTGGATCTTGACCAAAAACTGATAAAAGATGAAAAGATCAAATTGATAAAAGATGACAAGGTCAAATCTATCAAGACATAGATAGATTTTGACCCAAGAAAATGATAAGAAAAGATAAAAAGACTAGTCAAGATCCATTATTTGTCAACACTAGGAGATATTCTAAGACTCATACTTTGTCTAAATTTTTGACTAAATTCAATGGTTTCGGGGGTTCAAAATGATGTTTTGGGGACTCAAAATGGTGATGATTTTGAGTGGATATGTAATGTGGACAATTCCTATGATGCAAAGTTGGATTTTGGGTGCAAGATATGGTTTTGGGTGAAGTGCAGAATGGGGAGGTTTAGAGGCTCCTAGACGCAGTTTTGGGGTCCTAAAGTGTAGTTTGGAGGCCCAAAATGGTCATGCAGGTAGCCAAGTGTTCCCTAATAGTTCTAAGTGTGCTCAAATATTACCAACTACATCATTGATGCACTTGGAGCTAGTTTGGGTGCAGTTGGTAGTTTCAACGCGCAGTTGGTAAGCTAGGAAGAATGTTTGCTGATCCTAAAAGGTATGGTTGCCAAACTGATATGCTAGGAAGCTAAGATGTTGGGGTTGATGTTAGGATGGGTTGGGAGATGAAAAAAAGAGGTTATGACCTATGGAATGATGTCTTAAGTGAATGTGACAAAGACTAGGTGATGCAGAATGCAGATTTGGGCAAGCTAGTGCAGGGGGAGCTAACCAAGTACCTAAGGACACTGTTGAAGCCCAAAAATGTTATTTGGAATCCAAAAATGGGTCTTTAGACCACTAAGTGCACCCAAATAGTGAATATTTTGTCAATGACATAGTTGGTAGTTTCTAGGCATAGTTGGTAAACTAGGCTGAAACTGAGGCAATTCTGGGAGCTATGATTTTAGGGTTGATGTCACAGAGAGGTAAATAGTAGGGGACAGTGTTAAGACTAGTATGAATGGTCAAAATTATGGTTAAAGTGGTAAATATGATGAATAGGTATGCAAAGATGCAAGGTGGTGAATGCAAAGTGCTAATTTTGAGATGGGAATGCAAAAACTAAGGGAGGTAAACTAAACCTAAATGGATGCAATATGAAAGGTAATAGATGTTAGATGAGGACTAAAAGGTGCAATATGAAGTCTATATGATGCACGAATGAGGCCTATAATAGGGTGAATACAAGTGAAGTCTATGCAAGTTTGAGATCTATGTTTTTCCAAGCATGTTTAGGAGCACAAGTCACCATGTTTTCCAAGGTTTGAGTGTGTTGAACCAAAGTTTGCAAGTTTGAACAAGTGTTGAAATTCTTTGACAATGTGTAATGTTTGGAGAAGGTTCAAGGTGTAAATTTGAATGTTGTCTATTATCTTGATTGTGTTTTACACAAATGCAAGACACATTAAGACAAGAATAGCTATTGTTAAAAGTTAACAAACACATGACAACCTAGGCTTTTAGGACTGTATGCACTGAATTCCTACTTGAACCAAAGTTCAGCCATGCTTATCTAGAGTGGACAACCTAGGATCTTTGCACCATAGGTTCCCCCTTACAATGCACTCACTTCTCAGGGCTACCAAGATCCGCTTCCCAAGGGGTATGACTTCCCAAGGGACCATTGCCTCTACTAAGGACTACAAGAATGTAGGATGTCTTCACGGGCATGGGTGACCCCTTGAGCTAGTGGGTAGAAAGGATTTTGGCCAATAAAACATGGTTTTTACTAAGGGCATTTCGTTAGGCAAGTGAATGATAAAATTTTTCAGAAGGTCTCCCAACCTTGAGAACTGGGGCTTGATGCACCACAAGGGTACTAGAGGAGAGCTATCACACAACAATACTACCGACACAACTTTCACCATAATTGAATTTTATATAGCAGCTAGAACATTGACCTGGCTTTTGGCCCATTACTGCTCTGAGGTCATCCCCTAGCATACCCAATATCAAGTATCTTGGTCTCCTTTGCCATGCAGATACCTTCCCAAATGGGGGCACAACCCACCTATATTGGTCAAACTCCTCAAATCCAAAGTCAAGTTCCACATGCTCCCCGATCCTTCCCCCAAGCTTCACAACCATCTTATATGTTACCTCCATAATGCAATCCATTTATCCCATAGCCAGTCTATGTTCCTCAATCCCAACCTCAAATCCAATATTAGCAGCAAGCCTTGCAACACATGCAGCAATATGTGCCACCTCCACCTCAGCAACCCATCATCCACCATTCAGTTGCCCAAGCCATGTACAATCCCTACCAGCCCATGCCTCAAAGACATCCATATTCCATTGCCCCATCTAACACATATCTACCTCAGGGCACTCCTACATTGGGAGCACCCCAGCCATCACCCATTAATTCAGAATGGGAAGCCATGAAGACAACTTTGAAGAACATCTAGGAAGGAAATGATCCAAAAACCTTCAATTTTGAGAATGTGTGTCCTTACCCATTTGATAGAGCCATTACCATGACACCATTTCCCAAGCATTTTGAGACACCCAAGTTTGACAAATTCAGAGGAAAAGGAGACCCTATCACACATATCAAAGAATTTTACATGCACTGCCAAGAAGTGGCATACGATGACATCTTCCTCTTGTGTCTCTTTCCCAAAAGCTTGGCCGGACTAGCTCTTGAATGGTTTTATAGAATCCCCTATGGCACAATTAAAATTTTTGCTGAATTGTCTGAGGCATTTGTAGCCCAATATGCCCATCTTGTTGAAATAGAGCTATCAGTAGTTGATCTTGTCCACACTAAGAAAAAAGGTGGAGAAAGCCTTCCCGAATATCTTCAAAGATGGCAAACCCTTACCACCTGCATATCTTGCACCTTGCCAGAGCGCCATTTGGTGAAAATGTTTATTGATAATACCCATCCTAGCTTGGCTCACCACATGACCATGAACTGTTTGCAGACCTACAAAGATATCAAAGAGAAAGGAATGATCCTTGAGCAAGGACTCATTAAAGATGTTGTGGTCAAGATTTACAAGGAAGCTAACCAAAATCAATCACATTCCAATGACAAGTCTAGGTATTGGAACAAAAACAAGCACGTTGCAACAGATGGCATCACTGGCACCAAACATGTGAATATTGTTGGTCCCTCTCAAAACCAGTCCAACCTACCATATCAACCAAACAATCAACAAGCTATCAACTACCAACAGTAGAATCACCAAAGCTATCAAAACCACAATCTGAGACTCAACTTTCAAGGGTCTAGCAATCAAGTTAATGCCATCAATGTAGCTATAGGGAAAAAGCCCAGATTCCAACCTGTACCTAGAAATTATAAACCCCTTGGTGAACCTTTGGATGTCATTTTTGAGAAATTAGTCAAGGAAAACCTCATCAAATTTCTTCCTACCCAGCAAATCGACCCAAGCCAATCCAAAGCTGCATGGTACAAAGATAATGAGTACTGCAAATTTCATAGGGTAAAAGGTCACACTACCCTCAGATGCATGAAACTAAAAGATTATGTGCAGGACCTCATTGATCGAAAAGAAAACCTCTCCCAATGGAGGCTTATAGATATATCAAAATGCTTTTCCTCCTCACAACAACCAAAATCTTGGAAAAGCACCTATCCAAGCCAACAACAACAACACCAAAAACCACTAGCCAAACCAACAGCATGGGAAGAAAAATGACCACACTTCATCCTATATAGACTATGGTAGCCTCATAGGTTGTATATCTAAGAAAGAGCCTTCTGTCAATGTTATCAATATCCAAGGACCAAACAATGAGTGTGCAGTCGCCACTCGAAGAGCGCAATTTAACATCGTAGGCCCACCAATTTCACCACCACCATCAACTCCATCAAAAAGCCAATATAATATCTTGGAACACCTTAGGAACATGCCAGCCCAAATCTCCATTTTAGACCTTCTTCGCACCAGTCCTGTGTACAAGAACATCCTTGACAGTGCTCTTATAGAATCCTGTGTCCCTTTAGATATCAACGCTACTAATTTTTGTAATCTTGTTGGACACCTATCCTCCTCATGTTCCCTATCATTCAAACCCACTGACATACCTATGGTCGAGCCAAATCACACCCTTCCACTTCACATAGCCATCATGGTATCCAATTTTTCTGTGAAAATAGTAATGATAGATAATGGATCAGCCTTGAATATTTGCATCCTAAAATTCATAAAACAAGCTGGGTATACTGAGGCAGATATTATTAGTGAGGTTATCACCATCAAAACTTATGACAACTTGGAAAGAACCACAGAAGGAACTATTTTGCTGCCAATCAAGGTTCGGCTAGTCATCCCAGAGACACTTTGCCAATGTTATTGATCTAAACCTACCATTTAACATCCTCCTCGATCACCCATGGATTTATGCCATGAAAGCCATTCCATCCACTTACCATTAGTGCATCAAATTTCTACATCAGGGCACTGAGGTAACCATCCATGCTGATCCAGAACCCTTTGCTTACTGCAATGCAGTTGAAGCCTCATTTACAAACCATTTCCCTGGAATTGATATTGACACAACCATCGCCAGCTCATCCCACACTTGTAATGACCTAGAAACCATCCTTGCCTCCGCCCTATCTACTGTGAAGATCAATAACAAAGGCTACGGAGAGTATAGTCTATCAGATGCATTTGCTATCAGGGCACTCTCACTTGATCCACATGCCCATGGATGACCAACATATCAAAAAGCTAAGGAGATTCCACCTCCTTGATACAAACAGTTTGGCCCAACAACCTTTGTATCCTCAAAAATCCCTCTTCATGAGGAGCTCACTCCAGATATCAACAATTGGTTACATAAGGATGCACCAAAAAGAAATCAAGCATGCCTTGATCACTTCAGCCAGAAGTATCCCTAAGAACGTAAGCTCATCACTGACAAAAGAAACTATCAAAGTGGTGGTCTAGGACCAGAAGAAAGAGGCATGCAGTGTCCCATCGATGAGCACAAGTGGGAATCAAAGTCAGGTCTTGGCTTTGGCATACCCACAACTGGGGGCACCAATATGGACAATCATGCTTTTTCGAACATTCACCGTGACCTTGTCAAAATTGAAGACATTCCTAAGGAAGTTGAAAAGAGAGCCTACGATGATATCCCAGACCAAATCTCCCTCAGAGACTCTATTCTCCAAAAACTATCCATCCACCTCATTGACCTAGCACTCGCCCATCCACAACTCATAGATTGGGACCAACCAAGCATCATACACATTGATGAGTTCACATCAGAGGAAGCACTTCTAAGATTCATGGGAGCCAAAACTCCTCATAAGAAAACAAAGCCAGATTCTACCTATATCTACAAGCTAGATCCCAAGGGTTATTTTGGAGAAAATCCCCAACCTAGTTCCGATACACCCAAAATTGGAACTAAGGTGAATCCGAGACTAGCTATGGTAGTGAAGAGAACCCCTCAGCAAGAAAATTTAGAGTCACAAGTTGAACATGAGGATTTAGCATTGTCTCCTCAAGATAATCGACCAGAGGTGTCTTCTATTCTAATTGAAGATACTAGAGAAGTCAACATCGGTTCTTCAGAGATCCCCAAACTTGTTCACATTGCTGCATCCCTATCACAAGACCAAGCTGACCTCCTCTTTGAGTTCTTAAGAGAGAACATTGGCCAATTTGCATGGTCATATCAGGACATGCCAAGACTTGATCCAAAGGTTGTAGTTCATCATCTTGCAGTCGATCCAAAGATCAAGTCCATCAAACAAAATCTTAGAAAAATGCAGCCCAAGGTAGCATTACTAGTCAAAGCTAAATTAGAAAGAATGTTAGCTGCTAAGGTTATCCGACCTATCGACTACTCAGAGTGGATCTCCAACATGGTCCCCATCACTAAACCTTTCGGTGACATCAAAATATGCACTAATTTTAGAGATCTTAACAAAGCTAGTCCAAAAGATGATTTTCCCTTGCCCAACATAGATATGATTGTATACCTTATAGCTGGACATGAAATTTTGTCCCTCATGGATGGATTTTCTAGGTATAATCAAATCAAGATTGTAGAAGAGGATCAGCATAAGACATCATTCACTACCCCTTGGAGAGCCTTTTGTTACAACATGATGCCTTTTGGCCTAAAGAATGCTAGGGCTACCTATCAAAGAGCTATGATAGCCATTTTCCATGATCTTATCCATAGCATTTTGGAGGATTATGTGGATGATATCTTGGTTAAATCTCACACCTTCATGGATCATCTTGCTGACCTGGAGAAAGTCTTTGATAGGTTAGCGAAATATCATCTCATGCTGAATCCCAAGAAGTGTGTCTTTGGGGTCACATCTGGCAAGCTTCTAGGCTTTATAGTGTCTAAACGAGTTATAGAGATTGACCCCAAGAAGGTCAAGGCTATCTTAGACATGCCTCCTCCCCAGACACTGCGACAGCTTCGCTCTCTTCAAGGAAAGCTTCAATATGTTCGGCACTTCATCTCCCAGATTGCATATAAGTGTACACCATTTTCACATTTACTAAAGAAGGATGATAACTTCAAGTGGGATCTTTTATGTCAATGCAACTTCAATCAACTCAAGTAGTATCTCACCAATCCCCCTATCTTGGTTCCACCAGTTCTTGGTCATCCCCTAATTTTGTACATATCAGCAATGCCTACTACTCTAGGGGGACTTCTAGCATAGCTCGATGACTACGGCAGAGAAAGAGCCATCTACTACATTAGTAGAACCCTAGTTGGTTATGAACTCAATTAAACTCCTATGGAAAAAGCTTGTTTGGTAGTTTTTTTCTCAACTCAAAAGCTTTGCCATTACATGCTAAGTCATACCATCCAACTAGTCTCCAAGATTTACCCTCTCAAGTATATGCTCTCCAGAACAACACTTACAGGCCATTTGGCCAAATGGGTTATGCTCCTTACAAATTTGACATCCAGTATGTGGACAAAAAGGCAATCAAAGGGCAAGCTATAGTAGATCACCTAGCTGATGCACCTCTAATAGATGCATGTCTTTTGATCACAGAATTTCTAGATGAGCATATCTATCTAATTGAAGAACAACCCCCATGGAAACTTTATTTTGATGGCTCATACACATCTCATGGATCAGGGGTAGGAATATTGTTGGTCACACCTTCAGGAGATTACATTCCAAAAGCCTTCAAGCTACAATTCCCTAGCACCAACAATATAGATGAATATGAGGCTCTCATAGCAGGATTAAAGATAGCTACAAAATGGAACATTGCTGAGTTACAAATCTTTGGTGATTCTTAGCTCATCATCAAGCAAGCCCTAAATGAATATCAAACCAAAGATGAAAAGCTATTACGCTACAAAAAGCTAGTTGATCAGCTAACCCAGCATTTTACAAAGCTTCAGTTTACACAAGTGCCTCGAATATAGAACAAAGTAGTAGATGCTATGGCTACTATAGGCTCGCTCTTGGAAATTCCTGAAGCAGCTACACAGTATGAGTTTTTAGTCGAGTAGCTCCTCACACCTGCCTATGCAAATGAGGATTCAAACCATGTTTGTATCTTGGTTGGTCCCCAATCCCCTTGGTACCATGAGATTCATGCTTACCTTAATGATGGTATCATATCCCCTCACCTCACACATACCCAATGCCAGATGCTCATCTAAAAATCACCCTACTATGTTATCATAGCCAATACCCTATATTGTTGGGGTTATCATGATAATCTCTCTTGATGTTTAGACCAAAATGAGGCCACGATGGTGTTAAAAGAAGTACACTTCAAACTTTGTGGTGCCCACATGAGTGGTATTGTCCTAGCATGAAAAATCCTTAGAGCAGGCTACTATTGGCCTACCATTGAAGAAGACTCCTGTTACTTTGTTAGAAAGTGTCTCCCATGTGAGCAACACACAAATCTTGTGCACGCTCTAGCACAGGATCTACAACATATTGCACCACCTTGGCCTTTCTCTTGTTGGGGCCTTGATCTAGTTGGAACTATCACACCTCTCTCATCTGATGGACATAAATGGATAATAACAGCTACAAACTATTTCACTAAATGGGTGGAAGTAGTCCCCCTACTCTTAGCTATAGGAGTTCAGGTCTCCAAGTTCATCTTGTACCACATTGTTTGCCGCTTCGGCATCCCATCCACCATCTTCACCGACCATAGAGGTAACTTTGAAAATTTCAACATGGAAGAATTATGCACTTCCCTTTGCATCCATCACTACTTTTCTAGCCCATATTTCCCACAAAGTAATGGCTAGGCAGAGGCAACTAACAAAACCCTCCTCAAAGTCCTAAAGAAAGTTGTCAATGATTTCGGCCACGATTGGCACCTACAAATAAATCTAGCCCCATGGGCCTATCGAACTTCCTTCCATACATCCACAGGCACAACTCCATACTCCCTAGTCTATGGTGCTGAAGTGGTACTACCTATAGACGTTGAACTTCCCTCCTTGCGCATATCTTTGCAAAGGCAAATATCAAATGAAGAATACAGAGTAGCTCGGCTCACCAAGCTAGATCTCTTAGACGAGAAGCGACAACAAGCCTATGATCATCTCATAGTTTATCAAACTCGTCTCAAAAGGAATTTCAACAAGAAGGTGCTTCCACGACACTTTCAGCTAGGTGACATGGTCCTCAAAGAAAACATGAAAGTCCAAGCAGATCAAGAAAAGAAAGGAAAGTTTGAACCTACATGGCTTGGTCCTTATATTGTCACTGCATCCTTTGGCTCTAGAGCCTATCAACTATCTACACTAGAAGGAGAACTCTTGAATGATCCTACTAACATCATTCATCTCCAGAAGTTCTATGTTTGAAGATCCTTAGTATACCTAGCTTTTGAAAAATACAAAAAAATTAAAAAAAATAGTAAAGAGAAATAAGCGTCCAATGGTGAAAACTTGGCAATTCAAGTGCCTTGGATAGGTACCTTGGTAAAAACCTAGTAATTCAGGTGCCTTGTGTACTAAGACTAATCAATTATCTATCACTATCCTATCCCTCATCCATTCATCTACCATCCCATAAAACACCTTCTTGTTCCCTTGGTGTTCCAACCAAATATCCAAAATCTAATGGAGCTTGTAAATACCACCTGTACAGCTTGTAAATCTTGTACCTCAACTTGTAAATCTTGTATCCCTCCTTGTATCATAGCTTGTATATCCAAATCTTGTCCAAAGCTTGTACCATATTCCATCTTGTATTATATACCAAAGCTTGTATCCTAGTTTGTATCCTATCACATGCACACAAAGAACCCCATTTTCCTTAAGCTTTTCAGAAACCATCTACCTATCCACCTATCAACTATTATAGACATCCCACCCTTCACCAACATTTCCATCTCACAAAACCAAAACATGAACAACCTTGTACATTTGTAACATATCTTGGTCCGTCAGCTTGTACATCCTCTTTTTCTTAGTACCATTGTATCTATCCAACTTTCATGTCAGTTTCTCCTTGATCAGCATCTTGCACACATCGCACAACCCTTGGTTAGCTATTCCAATGCATCCTTTAGCTAGATCTCCTGTCACCAAAGTGTTATCCTTCTTAGTTCAGCTTGCCAGATGCATCACTCATACAGATCCATCAGCTTAGGTGCTCTCTGATAGATCCTTGTAGGATATAGCTTTCCTCATGTCTGATCTTGGTACGTTAGTACCTTGTCCCACCCATCTCATTGGCAAACGGTTCTCTTTTGGATTTTCACTTTCTTTTGATTTGGAATCTTCCTTTTTGGGTCTTGAAGTATCTTTTCCAAATAGTCTTTTTGTTCTGTCCTCAAAGTTGCCATGATCTTCCATATCATGTTATACTACGAATGGGGCAATCTGAGCATAAGGTCTTTTTTTTTATTTTCTTTTCTGCTTGTGGGTTACCCAGTGTTGGTTCCACTCTGATTCTTTTGAGATTCATGTGTGATGCTGGGGCAATCCTTGCATGTTTATTTTGAGTCAGTTCATCAGTCCTCTGGACAGTTGGTGAAAAGGCCTTGATGTTCTTGGTAACCTTGGCAATTAACCAATAGTCCTATAGCAAATCTAGTGCTCAACTACATGGTGGTACTTCTCTTTGAAGTATCCCCCAGCTCAAAAAGCTTCAATGGTTTTCCTTCATCTCCATTATCCCCCATCCATATCCAACATTCGTCTCTCCTACCCTAGCTTATGCATCAATATCTCTTTGAATCAATCTTCACTTTTAGCTTTAGGGATCCACAATCCTAGTCTTAGGGATCCACCAATCCAATCAATCCACCAAGCCTCATCTTTCGAGATCCACAATCCTAGTCCTAGGGATCTCTGAAACCCATCTTCCACTAATTTGACTCTTTGAAATCCTGTTGCATCAGCTTTTTAATCCCCTCATCCATCTCCCCATCCTAGATTCCTTTTATAGCACTCCGCTCCTTCATCCTCCCCCCAATCTTGAAAGTCTTAATCTTATTTACTCTTGTGCTTCTAATTTTCCCCTTTATCATTCTCTCATAGTGAGAGTTTGAGCTAATTTAGCCTCTTCTCTTAAGCCACTCTTCGTCCTCCCATCTTAGATTCTTGTATTTTTCAAGAAGCCATCGAGCCTCATTTTTTCTCCCCACCGCCTTCTTGAGGGGGCATATCTATGTCTAGTCTCTCCTCTTCTTATTCAAGACTGGGGCAACCTTGTTGCTAAAACATCTTCCTCGTGTCTCCTTCATTCGAACTTCTTTGAAATAGTGTTATCTCAACACTATGTCAAAGAGGGGAAAAATGTACACACCTAAATTTTATTACACTACTTTGGTAATCCTATTTAGTTATCTCTAAAGGCATCATTAATTAAATTCTTATTTAATTAATGCTTTGCCATCCCCTAGCTGATTAATTTAATTAATCATCTATAGTACTAATTGATAAATCAAATAACCTATTATTTATCAATTAATCCTATTCTTCTATCTAATTCCAAAATCCCCATTTATTAAATAAATCTATTTGATAAATAAATCACTCAAATATAATAACCCCTAAACTATCCTAAACCCCCTTTTTAGCCTAATCCACCCCATCCACCCATGCTAACCAAGCTTAGCCACTAAATCACCCACCCTCATGAATGCCATCCACTTGCAAATCTCTAACAAGCCTAATCTAATCCTAAATCACTCCTAATCCTCCCCTAACCTTGTCACATTCCCTAAGTAAGCTTAAGACTTTCCTAAGCCAAACAAAGTCAACAATCTCAACTCCCTCCAAAATATCCCAACCACTAAGCTTTGAATGCTCTTACAAAGGCCATAAAGACTCTTACAAGCCCATTCATTGCTCTTACAAGCTATTATAAAGGGTCTTTATGAATATATTATCCCTTGAGCCTCCTTTGTTGACTCATCCATCCCCTTGCCTCCATCCACTCACCCTATGACATGTGTCACTCCCTGATTGGTGCTAAACAAGAACAATCCATGTGCTCCCCTTTAAGTGCATCCTAGCCCTCCTTAAGCTTTCATCTCTCCTTGCATATTAACCCTCCATCCCTCAAGCCCTTAGCCTATAAATTGAATCCCCTCCCAAACCATTTCATCACAATCCTTGAGTTAAAGTTATAATGCTAGTTTGAGAAACCAAAGCCCTTAACCATACCCTTATGATGCCAAATTGAGAGCTCACAAAGCTACCAATTTGCCATTTTCCATCTCCATTGAAGCTAGTTTTGAGAACCTTGAGCATACATACCAAATCTAAGCAAATAGACTCATCCCTAAATCAAGTGACCATCCTAATTGGCAGAGCCATTCTATGGCTCATATTCTCATTTGAGGGTTTCACTTTGTCTCTCATATATGTTATGGTTTTTATGCTAGTTAATGCTTTTGTTCTTGAATATATTAGTATTACTTGCTAACATATTTCTCATATACACAAGGTAGGCCTCCTATAGAAGTTACATGGACTTCTCTTACACCGAAGATCCATGAATGGCGAGGGGAGAGGATATTTCCAATGCAACTCCTAGGGATTTAAAACTGTAGACACGCCAGGCAGAAAAGAAAAAGGTTCATTTTAAGCACCAAACGAAATGTTATCTAATCTAGGAAATCCACACACATAGTTTTGAAAGACACACAAAGTCTTCGATAACATCTTGCAAAGCACACATTAGTAGTTTCTTATGATCACGTCTTCATCCAAAAATCACCACATGTTGCAAATAGACCATCAGTAACAAAAAATAATCTAATCTATATCCTAGAGAGTGATAGGAACCTTAGATGCAGATTTTGATTGATGCATGTGCTTACTGTGAACCCAAGTGTGCTCTAACAGAGCAGATGGCACCCCAGGAGGCCAAAATGGCTTAGAACACTCCCAAGTGCACCCAAATAGTGCAGACTATGTCAATGATGTAGTTAGGGCCCAATTGGGTGCAGTTGGGAGCCTAGGTGCAAACTGTGGGGAAATGGTGCCTAATGAAGACCCAAAAACTAAATTTTTTTGACACCTATACTACCAAGTGTGCCCAAACAGCACCAACTACGTCAATGATGTAGTTGGTAGTTTTATGACATAGTTGGTAAGTTAGAAGCAATAGAAAGGGGTTTTGGTGGCTTCTAGGCCCCTAAAACTACTCCTAGGAGTCCCAAGTGCGCCCTGACAGAGTAGAGTGCACCCTAGGACAACAAGCTGACCGAATGCATTGAAACAAGAGCATACGAGCATGTTCCTAGACCCCCTAATTAATCTAGGTGTGAAAAGGAAGAGTAGATAGTCATTATACCCTTCCAAGTGAGCTCTTTCCTTGCACCTATAATCACAAAACAAGAAAACCCAAGTTAGATATGTATGTTCACGTCAGGTTCACCAAATGTAGGACCAAAAAATGAGTTAAAATCCATAACATACTATGAGCAAATCACAAAACACAATCAACATACGTTAGCACCCACTAGTCTACCATGAAAGCAAAACTAATAAAGAAAGCAATAGAAACCCCCTCTTTCGTTTGTAGCTCCCATGTCCTTCTTTCTTCTCCAAATGATTGTAACTCCAATTTTCCTATAGTGCACGCAAGATTGAAGAAAAAGCCTATGATATGGATAATGCCATGAGAATACTAGAAGTGTGATTTTAAGCTTGAGAGAAAATGGTGTGAAAATGCAAAGAAGTTAAGGATCTAATGAATTCCAAGACAAAGACTTCAAGGATTTAAGGGCTTCCAAGGACTAGAAATGAGAGAAAGAGTGTCCATTTTATAACGGGCATGGAGGGTGAGAGAATTGGATTTTTCACCCATAGATATGCGATGTGTTAAGAGATTCCTTTGAGAATCCATGATGCATATGACAAAATATGCCAATTGTAAGTTTCTATGACACATGAAAGTCAAACTTGGCTAAATTTGGAAGAGAATCTATGACGCATCATAAGACACCTCAACCTACTTAAAGCCAATAATTTATGATGAATAAGCCAAATAGGGACATGTGTAAGAGATAAGAATATTTGATTATGAAAAATCTTATCCAAGTGTAAATGGAGAATTCACGAGGTGTCATATCCAAGTGTCATAATGATGCAATATTTTATGGAATATTTGAATTAAAAATCATTTTATTCCAAAAAATAAGAATTAGTAGAAAATGGAATTAACGATGAAAAATGGGACTTAGGAAATTAAGAATTTCCATGGTTTGTAGATAATGAATCAATTAATTAATAAAATTAATTAATTGAGGATGATAATTAGGAAGAATAATTAGAAAAAATAATAGGATTAAATTATGGATTATTTAATCCTATAGAGAAAGTTAGTAGATGATTGGCCAAATTGATTAAATGAATGCGACCGTATCCTTTGATGAAAATGTGATGACGATATAGATATTGAATAAGATGATGAAAAGTAGACCAGAGCCATGGTAAAATTGATTGATAGATCAAAATTGATAACATGCAAAGGACACATGACATGAATTGGTTGATATGTAACATTTAACCGACATTGTAAATGCTACAGAATTGAAATTGATTGAAAAGGTTTGATCATAATAACATCGATGGAAACTGTCAATATTATTAAAATGGTTGATGATGCCATGATCCGACATTGAAAGCCTCAACAACATCAAAGATTGAATGACATGAATGATAGTTTGACCTAACACTGAGAGCCATGACAGTACTAAGGTCAAATTGATAAGATTGATAGGCTGATAGGTTTCCAAGGCACTGAAAGCCACAACAATACCTAGGATAAGATAAATAATGATTGATTTGGGGTGTTTGAAATGTTTTGGGTTGATTAGGACTGATTTCAAGTTATTTTAGGTCCATTTGAGGTGATTCTGAGTTGATTTGAAATGGTTTTGAGTTGATTTGATATGATTTTGAGTTGATATGAAATTGATGTGAAAGGGGATACAAATGACAAAATATGGTCAATCTGGCCAAAAGATTAGAGTTAGTAGAATGAGAAAATGGGAAAAATTAGTATGAAGAGGTGATGAAGTTGTAGATGTGAACCATTTTTTAGCGTCAACATCTTTAGAGGGACATAAAACAAGGTTCCACTTCCAACAGGGACAAAACCAAACATGTCAACAAGAACCAAGAAATTGTACATGATGAAGTCATTGACAATGTCACACCCAAACCTACTAAAGTGGCATTTAATCTCACAGATGGCCTCGAAGCAACCAAAAATGTTGAGAAACCTCCCCCTGACAAAAAAACATCCAGGAAAAAACCAAGAAAGTCATGGAAAACATGCCCCAAGCGAGAGTATATGACCTTGGGAGAACCTTTGGATGTGGTTTACAAAACATTGCTGCAATATAAGCTTATTTCACCAATGGATAACCCTCATCCCTATGATCCACAACCACGTCCACCATGGTGGAATGAGACCTCATTCTATGAGCATCACCAAAATAAAGGACACAAAACTTGTAACTGTATAAACTTGCGCCATAAAGTTTAGGACATGATTGATGCTAGTGATCTTGTGGTAGATGAACATAAAAAAACCTTGGATCACAAGGTGTTCAAAGAACCTTTCCTAGCTTATGAAAAAGGAGAGACTTTGAAACCAGAACCCTACAACAAGGTCAACTATACATATTCCAATGATGGAAATGTCATTCACATGGTTGAGCCTGTGGATTTTGAATACTACGACATTATTACTATTAAGAAAAAACAAGATAATGATAATCTCAAGACACCTTTTGTCTTGAGGGGCCCTACTCTCAATGCAATGGATAATACACCCTCACAAGACTGTGCTAATGCTATCACTTGTTCTCACACCAACTTGGTGCTCAAAGGCCCTATGGCTCCTACTTCAGATCTTGAACAACACAAAGACAAAGCCCTTGCTGGACCATCTGGCAGAGGTGCAAAACCCACAACAAACTTGACAACAACCAGTTATAGTGTTCTCAATCAATTGAAATGAACTAATACTCAGATTTTCATCTTTGAGCTACTTAAAATCTTACCTACTCGCAGGTAGATTTTGGAGAAAGCCCTCGCTGAGGCAAATGTTCCTCAAGATCTTGATCTTGAGCGATTTCAATCCATGGTAGGTCACCTAACCTCACCTTATCTTATGACCTTCTTCAAGGAGGATGATAACTTGCTGAGTCACCCACACAATCAACCTCTACACATTGAGGTTATGATCCATCAGACACGTGTTCATCGGGTCCTCATTGATAACAGTGATGGCCTAAATATTGTCTCTGCTGCTCTTCTTAGACAATTGAATTATTTTGAGGACTCTATTGATCCTCGATGTAAGATTACTATTCAAGCATATGACAAAGTGGAATGAAAGTCTCTAGGTCTTGTGGTTTTACCCATTCGCGTTGATCTTGTAGAAAGGGATGTCACTTGTCAGGTGCTTGACATTCCCTTGGCTTACAACATTCTGTTAGGATGGCCATGGATACATGAGATGTGTGCTATACCATCCACATACCACCAATGCATCAAGTTCCCATTTCATGGCTCTGAAGTTACTATTCCTTCCACTACTAGCTATACCTACAATATGCTTAAGGTTACTGAAACTTTCATGCCTGCTAACCATGAGTCCATTGATTATCATGACAATAAGCTAAAACAAATTGAGTAGTCATTCAAATTGAAAGAAACTGGCATGGGAGAGTATCACATTGAACTAGTGCTATCATTAACATCTCTCCTTAAGTCTCCTTGACATTATGGGAGACCCTTAGAGGCAAGGAAACCATTTGTGCTGACACCTTAGACCAAGTATAATGGTGCTTTTGTCAAGGCTACAGTTCCCTTAGAAGATGAAAGTAAAAATAGAGTCATTGCTGCATGGCTTTACAAAGAAGAGGTTCCAGTGGGCCTAAAATAGCAAGCTCAAGAAATCACTCCTAAGAAATATGGGCCTGGTCTTAGGCTTATGAAGCATTTTGGTTACAAGGGAACTAGCCCTATTGGGTGCAATAACAATGGCCTAATTGATCCTATCAAAGCAAGAGCTTGAAGCAACTATGATACAACTAGTTTAGGATTTAAGAAGATTCCTTTTCATTTGGGACCAAATAAATTCATACCAACACCTAAGAGTTCATCTAAAAATGGGTCACAAGCTGAGTTAGATACTCAAGAGGAAGAATCTGATGATTAGGATTCCTATATCATCCTATCCCTTATGATCTCACTAAATTCTTTGCTGAGCCGAATGACTTTGTGCCATGTGTTAGCACTATGGATGATACTAGTGACTCTTCTGAGAACAATACTGAGCAACTCAAATATCATTCAGAAAAGGGAGAATTAGTCAGTCATGTCATGTTGAGTATTTGTGTAAGAACCCAAAGGATAAAGGTGACTATGTCCCTATAACTATTGGGGAGTTCTATAATCTCTCGCCAGTTAGCACTGATTCTAAGGAATATGAGTTTGACTCTCTTTCAGAAGTGACTACTAATAAAGAAATTGACCAAGTGCATGTCTATGAAAACCAAATTGAAGTGGGTGAAACATCTAGTGTTAGGTCACATGGGTTGGATCCAACTAGTGTCCTAGAGTCATCAATTACTAATGTTCGTACTCTGAGGCATTTGAAAACACCTGTGGAAGAGTCACCGTAGGTCTTGAATTGCTATTCCAAGCACTTAATGACTATACTATGAACACAACTGAACCAACCACTACTCTCTCACTCACACATCCTGAGCTTATAGGCTGGAACCCCAATGCATCTAGCAAAGTCCCCACATTCTAGAATGACTATGCTCTCGCCTGTTACCTAAACACTATCGAACCTATAACATCTTCCACCAATGAGAAGAGTTTCAACATGACTAAGGTTGACATCAAATATCTTAGTCATACAATTAAAAAGAAAAAATGCAAAAGGTCTGATGGTGAAAACCACATTCTGGCAGTATCGGAACCCAAAAAAGTAAAAACAAAAGATGTATCCAATGGTGAAAACCTCTCTGAGGCACCCACAGATGAGATATTTGATGTACTTCCTAGTCACTTTTAAGAGAGATCATCAGTGTTGATAGAGTCAACACAACTAATTAACCTAGGCATAGAAGAACATCCTCATATGATACATCTGGCATAGTCACTGTCACCTGAAGAGAAGGAAGAATTCATTGCCTTTTTCAAAGAAAAGAAAATAAATTTTTCTTGGACATACTCTGACATGCCAGGATTGGATCTTAATCTTATCATGCATCACTTGTCTATAGTACCAGGCATCAAACCAGTTAAATAGAAGCTTTAGAAAATGCATCCTCACGTTGCATTTCTCATCAAAGTAGAATTAGAGAAACTCCTAAAAGCTGGTTTCATCCGTGCAATTGATTATGCTGAATGGATATCCAATATTGTTCTAGTTTCCAAGCATGATAAATCTATCAGGGTTTGTACTGACTTTCGTGATCTTAACTTGGCATGTCCTAAATATGACTTTTTGCTCCCTAATATTGATATGATCATGGACATGACAGCTGGTTATGAGATGTACTCACTTATGGATGGTTTTTCTAGATACAATCAGATTAAAATTGTGCCAGAACACCAAGAGAAAATGGCTTTGACATGTGCATGGGGAAACTTTTGTTGGAATGTGATGCCATTTGGTTTGAAGAATGTTGGTGCTACATATCAGCAGGCTGTTACTACAATTCTCTATGGCATAATGCATAGAACCATGTGTATATGAGTAATGTTAGTATGCTAATAGAAACCAAATTTAAATAAAGCTTCTACAAACTAAACAAAATTCATAAACTTCAAGATAGACTAAGATGAGCTCTTAATTGAGAATATGAACCATTAATGGGCTCTCTCAATAAGAAGCTCTCTTGTTGAGTAGCTTTGTCTAAATAGATAGGATGTATGCTCAAGCTTTATGCTTCAAAAAGGGCTTCAATGGATGATTGTGGATTTTTGGTGTGGATAGATGGCTTTAGTATGGATTTGGCTCTCAAAATAGCATTATAACTTTACTTCATGGATTGTGTTATTTTGCAAAGGGGAAGGATCCAATTTATAGGCAAGAGGCTTGAGGGATTGAGGGCTAAGATGCAAGGATGGGAAAAAGCTTATGGAAGGCTCAGATTGCATGAGAGGAGAGCACATGGATTGTGCTTCCTTATAGCCAATCAAGGAGTGACACATGTCACATGGTGAGAGGATGGAGGAAAGGGCAAGGATGAGTCAACAAAGGAGGCTCAAGAGATAAAATCTTCATAAAGACCCTCATAATGACTTGTAAGAGCAATAAAAGGGCTTGTAAGAGTCATTTATGACCTAGTGGACTTCATAAAGTTTTATGGTTGAGATATTTTGAGGGTGATGAGAGCAAATTCGACTTGGACTTGATTAGAAATGTTTTAAGCTTGTTTAGGCTTGTGCAAATGATTAGAGGATGGATTAGGATGGTTTAGGATTAGCTTAAGGATAGGCAAGTGGATGGCATTTAATGAGGGTGGGTGAAGGAAGAGATATTTGTTAACTTTGGCTTGGGTTAGTAAGTTTTAACCCATGTTTAGGGAATGTGACAAGGTTAGGAGGGGATTAGGATTAGGTTTAAAGACATCTTCTAGAAGAGTCTAGATTTTGGAGGAGGATAAAGACTTTCTAGAATAGTCTAGAATTTCCTAGGATGAGGATAAATTAGATTTTTAGGAAATAAATAAAGTTTTATTTATTTCAAGGGTTTGGGTTGAGGAGATATTTATTAAAACTTTTTTAATAAACATGAGGATTAATATTTAATTTTAATTAAATATTTTGAGTTGGGGTTAGGGGTAGGAAATGATGAGATTAGCCTTTAATCGAAATTAAAGAAGGATTAGAAGATTTTGGAAGAGGTTATTGGTCATAAGTAAATTGGCCAATTTTTGGGCAAAAAATAAATTTTTTATTTATTTTAGGATTTTTGGTCAATTTATTAATTAAATAATTAATAAATAAGGAAATAATGTTTAAATAAGATTTAAACATTTTTGGGAGGGATTCCTTAATTAAATATTTTTAATTAAGATAAAGGAATTTAATGGCATAAAAATTAATTAATTAATTAAATAATTAATTAATTAATAAATGATGATGTCATCAGGACTTTTTCAGAAAATAAAAAATACTTTATTTTCTAAAGGTTTTTATGGTGTCTACACCATGGAGGACTACGTTGATGATACCTTGGTCAAAAGTGCTAAACGCATTGGGTCCCATCCTAGATCACATGGAAAAATTCAGTCTTCGACTCAATCCTAAGAAATGTACATTTGGTGTCAAATTAGGGAAGTTGGTGGGATACATTGTTTCTACAAAAGGAATTGAGGTAGATTCAAAGAAAGTACAAGAAATAATGGACATGCCACCACCTTAGAACATCAGTCAAATAAGAGGACTACGGGGAAGGCTCCAATCGATTCAAAGGTTTATTTCACAATTAGTAGATAGATCAAAACCCTTCACAAAGACCTTACATAAGGGTGTAAAATTTAATTGGAGCCAGGATTGTGAGAAAAGCTTAACATAGATCAAACAATATCTTGTCAATCCACCAATCCAGATACCTCCCATTCAGGGGAAGCCTTTGCTTTTATACATCTCAACAACTAAAATGTCTCTAGGAATCCTTCTAGCTTAGGAAGACAATGACAACAAAGAAAGGGCTATTTACTACTTGAGCCAAACACTGGTCTCTTATGAGAAAAACTACAACATTATTGAGAAATCTTGCTTGGTAGTTGTCTTTGCATCCCAAAAGTTGAGACACTACATGCTTTCCCACACTACGAGGCTCATGGCTAAAATAGACCCACTAAAGTACTTGCTTAGTAAGGTAGCTCTCATAGGAAGATTGGCTAAATGGGTTATGATACTCAGTGAGTTTGACAACCAATACGTTGAATGCAAGGCTATCAAGGGATAGGCAATTATAAATCAACTGGCCGATGCACCCATACAGAGTCTTCTGTCAATGAACATTGATTTCCTAGATGAGTTGATTCTGACACTCACGCAACACACATGGGTTATGTTCTTTGATGGGTCCTTCATACAATAAGGATTGGGTGCTGGATTATTGTTTATTACACCACAAAGATACTCATTGCCCAAAGTGTACAAGATTATGTTTCCTTGTACAAACAACATTGTTGAATACAAGGCTTTGATCAATCGCATAAAAATTGTAGCTGAATGGAGAGTGGATTAGTTAGATATCTTTGGTGACTCTCAGCTTGTCATCAACCAAGTTAATGATGTATACCAAAGAAAGGATGAGAAACTAATTCCTTACAAGTGCATGGTTGATGACTTAAAGAATTATTTTACACGCATCACCTTCCAACAAGTTTTGCAAGTAGAAAATAAAGTGGCTAATGCAATGGCCACCTTGGCCTCCCTACTATAAATGCTTGAAAATGATCTTCGACATGAGTTCTTGGTGGAAGCGTTACACTACCCAGCCTATGACACCCCTGATTCTAAGATGATCTATTCTATTATAGGACAAGAATCATCTTGCTACCATTACATTTATTCCTACCTTCCCAATTAAACCATTTTGAAAGGTCTGACCCAGAATGAGAAATGTTACCTAATCTGTAATGCTTCACATTATTTCATTATTGCTGACAATCTGTGTAGGAGAGGTCTTGACAGAACACTCCTTAGGTGTTTAGAACCTGAAGAGTCCAAATGTGCACTAATTGATGTTCATGAGGGCATTTGTGAAGCTCATTCCAATGGCCTGACACTAGCTCGCAAACTCCTTCATGTTGGTTACTACTGGCCCAAAATGGAGCAAGAAGCTATCAAGTATTCTAGGTCCTGCAAGTAGTGTTAGCTACATGGGAATCTGATTCACGCTCCAACCAGAGAGTTGATTCCTTCTACTAAAACATGGAAATTTCAATAATGGGCCTTTGAATTGGTGGGATAGATCCACCTAACCTCCTCTAATGGACATAAGTTCATTATCATGGCTACATATTATTTCACAAAGTGGGTAGAGGTAGTACCTCTCAGAGTTGCTAATGGAAAAATTGTAGCACTTTTCATCACAAACTACATCATCTACAGATATGGTGTGCCATCCTCAATCATTACTAACAATGGAGGAAAATTCAAAAACAAAGACCTCAAGGAACTATGCAAGAAATTCAAAATCACACAACATTGGTCTTCCATTTATTACCTCTAGGGTAATGGCTAGGTTGAGGCATCCAATAAGGCAATCCTCAAAATTCTTCATCACACAGTTATCAAATCAGGGAGAGACTGGCATCTCCAAATCAATCCAACCCTATAGGCATATAGGAAAGGGATCAAAACTCCAATGGGCACCACTCCCTTTGCATTGGTGTATGGCGCAGATGTTGTGCTTTCGATAGAGGTCAAGATTCCTACCTTGAGAATCTCTATGAAGGGCCTTATCACTGATGATGACTACAGGATAGCTCAGCTTCAAGAGCTTGTGTTACTAGATGAACGACAAAAACTGGCATGTGATCATCTGTGAGCATATCAACAATGAATGGTAAGAAGCTACAATTGAAGGGTCAAGCCAAGTGACTTCCAGCTGGGTGATCTCATCTTGAGAGAGAACCCTAAGAATCAACAACAATGAGTACAAAAAGGAAAGTTTGAACCAAACTAGCATGGTCCCTACATCATTACTATAGTATATGGTTTTGGTGCTTATTAGCTTTCCACAACCAAGGGAGAAGTGCTAAAAGAACCTGTCAACACTCTCCACCTGAAGCAGTTTTACAGTTGATCTAATATCGAGTAAGCTCTTTGTACATATCTATATGTCCTTAAAAAAATCCTAAAAATTAGAAAAAGTCCTAAAAAAATTGTTACCCTGGTGAAAACCTAGCAATAGCCACCTTGGTAACACCAAAAAAAGTGAAAAATCTCAAAAATTCAAAAAATTCAAAAAAATTCAAAATACAAAAAAAATGGAAAAAACAAAAAAAAGTGATGAAAACCTCAAAACAAGCATCATAGTAACAAAAAAAAAGGAAAATCTTGCAAAGAAGGTGAAAACCTGGTAAATAGGTGCCTCTTGTTCCCAACACTCCATCTTGTAGCGCATCTTCTGGCTATTCTATACAGTTGCTTTCATGCTTTCACTTTCATGCTTTTCCTGCTTTCTGCTCATGTATCCATGGATTGAGTCTTGTTACAGCTCGAGGGCATTCCCCTTTAGTGTCACTCCTTTTGAGATTCTCCTCATAGAATCTCCTTCGTGATAGTCACCAGTGGTCCTCACTGCGTCTGCCTACTATCGCTAGTGTCACTATTTTTGAGATTCTCCTCATAGAATCTCCCTTGTGATAGTCACCAGTGATCCTCACTATGTTTTCCTACTTTCACCAGTGTCCCTCATTTCAAAGATTCTCCTCATAGAATCTCTTTCATAATAGTCACCAGTTGTTTCAACTGTGTTTGCCTACTGTTGCTTGGGTCACATCTCTAGATTTCTTTATGGAAGATCTCTCTTGCGTCAGTCACCAGTCCTCCCTATGTCTATCTACTATTGCTCAGTCCACTTTAGGTTCTTCATCTTGAAGTTTCCTCTTTAACCTTAGTCACCAGTCATTCTAACTGCGTCTGCCAACTATTGTCACCCTACTGAAGAGATTTCTTTCAAACATGTTCTAGACATTGACACTTGACATCAATCCTAAAAACATTGAACTCAAAAATGACATACTTGTTTGGATATACTAAGCTCTTTCTTTGTTTTCTTTTTTTTTGCTTTATCATGTCCCCTCAAGCAACTTGATGATTTCATTTCTGATTAGAGAGGTAATGACTGTGGGCATGATCTTTTCTTTGCTTTCTATTTGTGGTTTAGTTCCAATTAGTTGACATATGCCTATAAGAGGGGTGTTCACTATAAGAGCCTCCATCTTGCATTGGATGGCCGGATGTACCTCGACTCTTTTTATACGAATACACCAATAAAATTGGTACTTCTCCTTATCTATTGGAGTGAACTCTTCATGCTACAGTATATACTGATACTTGTCCTATTAAGTGAATGTACGAGTCACTGCGAGTATTCCTAGCACACTTTTGTCTCAAGATATGAATACAAGGGTCATTGTGGACAGAATACTTACTAAATACTTAGCATAAGATGGATCTCGCATGTGTCTGGTGTGTTTTCCATGCAAGCAACATTATGGTCATCCTAGCATTTATGCTTTGATGCTTATGTTAACTTGCTATATTAAAAGGGACAACTGTTCTAGTCATTATGGCTTCTTATGCCTTGAATGCTATCCTAACAAACCTATAACATATGTTCTACTCATATTCCCATGATTGCAATGTCAGTGGGAATTGTATAACATACGAGCTTTATTCTATATCCAGTGATGATAAATTGTTGATGCTTGGTAACCAAACCTAGGGTTGCATTTAATATAAGTCTTGCATTACATGCTTCACTTGCATAAACATGCGATTCAATTGCAAATCTACTTTCACCTTTTATGATGAGGGATTGCTGATCTCTTCAAAGCATCATGTTCTTCATGACTGCACAAATGATTGATTAATCACTCTCTTGGCTACTTTGGCTGCTCTGAATTCATTTTCAGGACCAAATTCAAAATTTGACACACCTAAGTTGCTCAAAAATGCATTTTAAAATTTTGGGACCGACGTGATCGAATGCTTGTGCAGTCCAAATTTTTCTCATACTTTGTGATTTTTGGAATCTTTTCAACTCAAAATTCTTCAAATTTTCAAATTAATTCTAGAAAAAGTCAACTCTAGTCAGCTATTGGTCAAACTTGGTCTTTTGGACCTCAAAATCACTTTGGATTGACTTCCAATATTCTTTAGATCATTCTGATCTCTTCATATTTCTTTAGATCGTTCTGATCTATTCTATATTCTATTAAACCTTGGTTTTCTTCTGTATCTTTCATCATTCTCCCTACATCATACTTCTGGTGTGTCATCTTTCAATTTTGCTCCCGAGGGGGCATGATGATTACATCATTGAACTTGAATTTCAAATCAATCTAAATCTTCATCGCTTGGGGCATCTTGTTCCTATCTTATCTCCTCGTCACTTGGGGCATCTCATCACTCAGGGCATCTTGCTCCCCCCTATGTGGCATCTTTGCTATCTAACTTATCTTTTCATCAACTGATCAATCTTATAACAACTCATCTTAGAGTTTGATGGATAGGTATTAGGACAGTCTAAACCTCGACTCTTGAGGATCAAGCCTCATTCTAGGGATGATTCTATGACTCATGATTGAATCTTGTTATCTTTTATTAATCTCAACTATCTAGGTGTTCTATCTAGATCCTTAAAGGTTAAGCTCTGTTTTGGAGATAATCTTTTAAATACTTTCAATCTCAGGTATCTAGGTGTTCTATGTGGATCCTTAAAGGTTAAGCTCCATTCTGGAGATAATCTTTTAAATGCTTTCAATCTCAAGTATCTAGGTGTTCTATCTGGATCCTCAAAGGTTAAGCTTCATTCTGGAGATAATCTTTTAAATGCTTTCAATCTCAGGTATCTAGGTGTTCTATCTGGATCCTTAAAGGTTAAGCTCCGTTCTGGAGATAATCTTTTAAATACTTTCAATCTTGAATATCTAGATGTTCTGTTTAGATCCTTAAAGGTTAAGCTCCATTTTGGAGATAATCTTTTAAATGCTTTCAATCTCAGGTATCTAGGTGTTCTATCTGGATCCTTAAAGGTCAAACTTCATTATGAAGAAAATTTTTAAAATGCTTATCAATTTTAGGTATCTAGGTATTCTACTTGGATTCCTTGGGATTAAGCTATGTTCTAGAGATAGTCCTTAAAAGCTTATCAATTGGTCTTCGTATCATCAATTTTGGAACCAATCTCATTTCTTGATCCTCACATCGTGCTTTCTGATTTTCTTTGAATTGAACGTGTTGCTCGCACATTCATTCAAAGAGGGGCAAAATGTAATACCCCAAAATTGGCTCATTGCCATGATCACCAATTCTGGTCTATTTAATCAATCCTAAGACCTATTCTAACAGGCAATTCTTATTCTACTACTCACTACTTGACTTAATTGTTAGATGCAGAAAATTGTAATTTGCATTCATCATACTCATAATCTAATCCCTATAGTACGCAGTCATATTAGTCACATTGAAACCTATTGATTAATATTTAATTTAATTATTAAGTATTTATACTTTAATTAAATTAAATTATACCTTAAGGCTAATGTACTAAGGAATTAAATTAATTTAATTTAATAAATATGCTTATTTTGATTAATTAAACAAAGTTATTTAATTAAATAGGAATTCATCCCTAATTAATTAAATGAAATTAATTAAATTAAATGGAAAAGGCATTTATGAGCTCACATCCCACTTATTAAATTAAATAATCTCTTCAAAATTCTCTCTTCAATTCTAAATGGAAACTTTGAGTGAACTCTCTCTCGAATTGGAAACAATCTAGTTAACTTGCTCTCACACTTATGACAAGTTCAGTTAACTACTCATCACACTTAGAACAGGAAACAGTCTGCTTCACTCGCACAAGGAAGTTTCCATCTTAATTGAATCTTTGCTTCAATCCTAACCGTCGATCCAAATTGATCGCACCCATTGATGGATTCTAGGGATTCTATTTAAGGAACTCCTAATTCCTCATTATAGAGGTTGAATTTTTACACTATCGAATCTTTTCTTAATTACTCACTCACTTTGCTAAAGCTTTCATTGCATTCTAGCTTTCTTTAAATATCATCTAGATTAATACTGTGCATACATGTAGATTAAACGTTATTTTCTAATTTTTAGATTAAACTAAATTTTATCTTAATTGCATTTAAATCCTTCATTCTTAGAGGGTCTGGTTGCCTACACCTCAAATCTGAGGACATTAATTAGGAAAAATCCTTCTAGATAGAAGGTGACAAGTCGCTTTGTTGGTTCTTCTTGGATGAACTATTCCATGTTTATTTGAGGATGATTCTAGAGGTAAAGACTATGTCGAAGTGTCTGTGAGTTTTAGAGGCCCACATTTCATAGGTACACCAAACATATTTCTCTTCAACATCACTTCATTTGAGAACAAGTTGAAGACAAGAAAGTTGCCCTCTTTTATTGTAAGGGTGAACATCAAGTGGCTGATATTTTGAAAAAACCACTTTCTAAAGAAAGATTTCAATTTCATTGTAAAAATTTGGGTTTACAACCCTTTGATGTAAGCTCCCTAAGTAAAGATTAAGGGGGGCTGTTATAAATATTAATCTTCCCTTGGATGTATTTAATTGGGATATTCAAAGGATCCCTAAATGTAGTTTGTCCTATTGTACACATGTGGAGGACCTGTCATTTACTTGTCCTTTAGTCCACATGTGAGGATAACTCATTTTTATAATTCCTTTATTAAGAAATTTAGTTTATCCTCCTTAAGAGGATCTTGACATTTTGCACACACCTATTATGAATGTGGCATTTATAGAAATGGGAGTTACACATGTGAACACATACAACTCCTTTCTCATCTCTTTAAAAGAGATGCTCCTTTCTCTTTTTTCTTTACACATCACTTTGATGTTATTGTATTGAGCTATTTTGCTCCACCACTTTCTCTCTCTCTTCTCTAGGCATTTTCCTTCATTCATTATACTCACAAGGGGTTATCTTTGCTTTCCCCTTTCAAATCCTTGTCTCCATTGTTGAATTATCTTGGTGTATGCTCTTGGATTTTTCTTATCTCATGGTTTTATTATTTCACACTTAACTTACTTGGATTGTTTTCTTTCCTTTCTCTATCTTATCATTTCTTACACCATGGATGTTCCCCTTCCATGCAACGACCTCCTCTTCAAGCTGTGGCTTTGTTTCCTTGTTTCCTATTTTCACTATCTCTTTGGCATGCGAGAGATATAGATGTATGAAACTATCTTAATCCTTTGCTGCCATGGATTGCTTCTTTCATGAAATGTTGTGACTCTAGATGCCCGTCATGCTATTGTTTCTTGGACTATTCTACTACCACCTGGTCTCCTTGTAATATTTTTTACATGGATGGAGCCCCTGTATTAAAATTATTCCTTTGCCTTTGAAGATTTCTTTAAACGCCAATGTCATGGGCTTTTATGGGTGTGGATGCTATCTATTGCACCATGAATGTTTTCTCCTTTGCATGGTGTGGACTATGGCACTTCATATGGAATCCTCCTGCCATGCTCTTGCTTGTGGGTTGTTGCCTCTACTTTTAACATGGGGACCTTGACTTTTTCCTCTACATGATGTGTCTCCATTCACCCCACTTTGTCTTTATTTGAAACCCTCTCTGTATTTGAGAAATCTGATCATGCATTAAAATAATTTGAATCATGATAACATTTATTTGATATTCATAATCACCCATGCCTGAAGAAATTAGTCAGACTCCAAAGCGGGTCTGGCTAAAATTTTTTTCCTTTCAAACAATTGATATCCTAATATTTTTCCCTTGACCCCATTGTAATGATTGCAATTGAAAATGATCACTGGAAAATCACTTTAAAACTCCATTTTCACCATTTTTGTAGACTGCAAACTCACTGTCAAGAGGCCTATAAACCAGCTTTAAAAACTAACCTGAACGCTTGACCAAAGCCTAAAACTGTGCACCTCTATTCTTTCTGACATACTTAACTAGTTCACCAAATCGTATCTCATGAAAACATCAGATTCAAAAGATATTGACATTCGAACATGCCTACTTCAAATTATCTTGCAAATTAAACATGTTAGAAACAATAAAATGGGTTCAATTTTAGCTTTGAAATTCATGCTAACGATCATTACAGGGACAAAAATTGGGGCAATAATTCATTGCCATGAGGATAATGTAATTATGTGATTTGGTATCATGATGAATCATGGGACACATTTGGTGAGCATGCAAAGTGGGCTTCTTGGATTTGTAGGACTGTCAACATCAGTAGAAAGGTATTTTTTTGCAAATGGAATGACCCTAGGAAAGTCTGTAAACAGATTCGTCAAAGTTTACAAACTGGCACACTTGTAGTATTTTCGGAGTAGAATGTAGGGGAAAAATCCATTTGATCTAGGTAATCATGGAAATAAAGATATGACATCCCAAACAGGGCTCTCGATCAATCTACATTTCTGATTACTAGGGAAACTTTATAAATTGCAAATGGAATCACATTTTAAAATTGATCAAATGAATTCATCAAAAGCTCAAATCTGGTGCATAGAAATTCTTTGACCCCTAGAATATGATTTAAAAGGAAATTTATTATTTGGTTCAACTGGTCAAAAGTTATAACTTGTCAAATAGGGCTACCTGGAATTATGAACAATATGCAAATTTACAATAGAGGCAACTGACCAACTTTGAGACATTCAAAACCTAGTCAAAACATGTTGAAATGACTTGAAACTTGGAACAGAGGTTCTTTGATATTCATAATAAACATACTCAAAGTGGTGATTAGTGAATCATAAATAGGTGAAAGATATTCAAAGGAAAACTAGGCTCTCTGTCGCTATTTGACACTTTGGCAAAAAATGTAGAATTGATGACTACTCAAAATGGAACTCCATCGAATGACTCAGAATGTCAATTTATCATTATAGAACACATGCATAGGCTGAATGAAGCGTGTTAGGAACATAAAACACCACTTAAGAATTAATACAATAGCCGGGTACTAAAGCAAGAAAATGCATTTATAGGGCTCAAAACTTGGAATGGATACTCAAAATTGGAATGCAATTTTGAGGACCAACAGGCTTTGGGATTTTTAAAATTATAAAATTGTAAGAAGTAAGGATTTCATATTCAATGAGAAAGTGTTGTAGATTTGTTGCAACAACATGAGAAAAAAGAAAATTGTTATATAGTTCTAGATGATACTCCAAAAGATGATGTTCTAGCAGTTCTTCCTGCCCTACAACAACTGCCACAACAAATACCACACACCCTAATGATTGTTAGATCATCAACAAGGCTAGGTAGGCCTCCAAAATTATTTTCTCCCTATTTGTACTCTATTTTACTAATTGATGCTAATGATCCTGATTGTTATAATGAAGTTGTGCAAGTGGATACAAAGATTCAATGGGAGTCTATAGTGAAAGAAGAAATTGACTCTTTGCTAAAAAATAAGATTTGGGGTTTATGCAAGTTGCCTGCAAGTAAAAGAGCTTTACAAAATAAATGAGTTTACATGTTGAAAGAAGAGGATGGAGGTAAGAAAAGATTTAAACCCAGGCTAGTTGTAAAAGGATTTGCATAGAAAAAGGGCATTGATTTTGATGAGACATTTTCTCCTATTGTTAAAATAACTTCTATTCCTACTATTTTAAGTATTATGGTTACTGAAGATTTCTATTTGAAGTAGCTTGATGTTAAAAAAAAACTTCTTCATGGTGATTTGGATGATGAAATATATATGGTACAACCATAGGGATTTGAGGTCAAAGGTAAGGAGAACTTAGTGTGTAGATTGCAGAAAAGTTTATATGGCTTGAAGCACATCACAACAATGATATGTGAAATTTGATAGTTTTATGCCTCAGCTTGTATACAATAGGTGTCATTTAGATCACTATGTTGATTTTAATAGGTTGGAAGATGACAACTACATTATTTTATGTTTATATGTTGATGATATACTTGTAGATGGGTCCAACATGGATCACATTAAGGGGCTCAAAAAAAGTTAGCACATTCATTTTCTATGAAGGATTTGGGGATAGAAAAACAAATCCTTGGTATGAAATTTTTGAGAGAGAGGAAGAATAGAAAATTGACATTATCTTAGGCTGATTCTATTGAGAAGGTGTTGCAACATTTCTCTATGGAGAATGATAAATATGTTAGTATACCTTTACCTAGTCATTCAAAGTTGACTAAAGAGATGTGTTCAAAGACACAAGAAGAGGAGGCTAAGATGTCCAAGGTACCTTATACTTTAGTTTTAGGAAGCTTGATGTATGCTATGGTATGTACTAGGCCATATATTGTACATGTAGTGGGAGTTGTTAACAGGTATATGAGTCATCCAAGAATTGAGCAATGGATTACTATAGGTTATGTATTTACTATTGGTGGGGCAATAATGAGATGGGTTTCTCAATTATAGAAGGTGAATGCTTTATCCACTATAGAGGTAGAGTATGTTGTTGCTATAGAGGCAACCAAAGAGATGACATGGATTTGGTTCTTCATGAAAGAATTGGGACACCCGCTGAGGGATAATTTTTTGTTTATAGATAGCTAGAGTACCATTCATCTTGTGAAGAATTCTACTCTACATTGAAAGAGAAAACACATATAGTTGTAGTACCATTTTATTTAGTTAGTTTTGGATGATGGACAGTTAAAGATGGATAAGATACATACAAATGACAACCCAACATATATGTTTAATAAGGAAGTAACAAGGGAGAAGCTAAATTCATTTTCAGCTTCAATTGGTCTTCTAGATTAAATAGAATAAAATAATAGTAGATTCTAGGGTGGTTTGATATTTCAATGGGACCTATAGGTTTAGCAGTGCTATGATTAGTCTCCAAGTGGGAGGTTATTATTGTGGAGTCTGACTAGTGCCCAAGTGGGATATTGTTGTGATGTGGAGCCTAATAAAACTTGAAAGTTTATTCAGCGTAGTTTCTCCTCAAATTATATCTACTAGGGTTTGGGTTTAGTGCCCCTTGTAGTGTCTTGGGATAGTTCCCCAGGTGTGTTCCCTATCGCAGTACAGGGTGGGGTTGAGGGGCAACGCCCTCGTAGAGGTTTTTTGAGGTAGCACAACCAAAGTTAAAAATGACTCACTATTGTAAAATGCATCAAATACTATTTTTACATTAGACAACTTATTCTAGCCTTAACTTTGTAAGCAACAAAAGCTTGTATAAAATGGCTTAGGGCTACGAATTTCATAATGTATGGTGATATTATATCTTCTTGTGGTAATATTGAGTTGTAAGAGATTGTAAATTATAATCATTAGATAATAATATTATTAGACTTGTTGTTCGTATAAATAGCCCACGGATTGGGTGTACCATTTTAAATCCTCATGTCTTGTGTTCTCTTATGTGCTATTTATTATTTTTTGATATTGGTTATATTATCATGTATCTATTATTTCTATCTATGGTTTATCCTAATAAAATTTACCTACACTATAAATGGGATTTTCTCGCCAAATGTTGAATTCCTTGGATTGGCCTATAACTATTGTTTTCCAACATCTGTGAGAATTTCTTCATCATTTCTTGATGTTATTTTTCAATGCATCTTGCACTTGTGTCTTGAAGGATTCTTTCATTTGGTTAACCTATTGTTTTTCCATCAACAACCATGTATGTCTCAAAGGAAGATAGTTTGAAGGATCTCTCGTACCCAATCCTAACCTTTTGTAAGTTGATCGTGTACAATGAGACATACAAGAGTGAACAATCTTTAATACCACTAATCCAAATTAAGAATTTGGAGTACAATAACTAGTGTAGAACCTATGGCATTGTAATTAGTTGAAAACAATAGAAAATTAACAATATATTTCTGTAAACCAAAAAGTAGTCCATTGAATTTAAAAATAAAGTTTATCCAAGTTTGATGAATCCTAAGGGTCACCACTACCCCTTGCAAATGAAAATGAAAAGTCCACAAGTTCTTTAAATAAAAAATAAACTCTAAAAAATACTAAAACTATGAAAATTTATATTAAAAATTATGTTTGCTTGTAGAAATCATAACTTTCTACTCGTATCTCAAAATCATGAATTGTCATATTTTTCATAAAGCTCTTCAAAGTTCTAGATTCAGTGCTTGAAGATTTAGGCCTAACGTTACACTATCTTGGATCATCGAAGCCCAAAAAGGCCCTGAAGGCCTCCTTAAATGCAAAAGACAAAAATTTAAAAAATATCAAAAATGTAGATTTTGGTATTTTCTCATTTATGCTTGTGCAAACATCCTTTGCATCTTCTTGAACCATGTTATGATTAGGAGGTCTAAACACCTAGTATGATATCTTACCGTTGCATCTATTTATAGCTCTTAACAAAGAAAGATTCATTAGTAAGCTTATTGTAAACATCCCCTTACAAGGTGTCTCTTAAAAGGAGATTTGTAAATCCTCTAACCAGGTAGCTTTCATAGGCTTTAATAACATTAACAAGTTACAGGAATTCCTAATAGGATGCACTTCTAGAAGAAGTACTTGTAGCTCTTATCAGTGCACCCATTTACATGCATTATAAGGGCTAGTGGGTATATTACCCCTACTATGTTTTTTACCCTCTAGCCAAGGATTTCCACATATAAAATACTTGTGTTGAATTGATGAATACTTTTATGTGTGAACTTACTTGCTTTTACCTTATCACATTTATCTTACTTGTACCTATCAAATAGCTTATGATAAGTTTAGTTAAATAAATTAAAAGAAAAAATGGTGTTATAGATGGTATTGATTCACCTATCCTCTCAATACCACTTGGGGCCAACAATTAGTATCAGAGCATAAATCCCTATTGCAACAAGTCTCACAACTTGAGGGAAGATCTCATGGCATCACTAAGAAGACAAGTGCAAGAAATATTAGACACCATTGAAGACTTGAAGAACAGGATGAGAAAGTCGTTAACTAAGAAGAAAAAGATGATGCAAAAGGTTAGTGAAAGACAATAAATCATTGAACATCATTACAATGATTCTAAGGAGTCAAAAGAAACCATTTCTAACTTAATGACTAAAATAAATCAGTTTAAGGAAACTACTACTTAGTTTAGCAAGGAGAAATAATAGCTAACTACATAGGTTGCTAAAGCTCAAGATGAATGAGATGTTTCCATTCGAGCAAAAGATGATGTTGTAGCAGCTATAAGGATGGAAAATGGGTTGAAGATTAAAGAGAACAAACATCCCAATACAGAGTAGTTCATGGAACTGACCGAGCAAGCACTAAAGCTCACTAAAGAGATAAGAAGCACAAATGAATGAAATTAAAAACTAAGGAGATTCAATGAGAGATAAGAGAATATTGATGAGAAAATAAAGACTCAATAAAGAAATAAGAGCTCAACTGGTCTTGGCTTCCAAGGTGACAGTAATACTAAAGGACATACCTCTGGAGCAAAGAGCCTAAACAACAACATGTTAGGAAGCACATCTCCAAAAGTTAAAGGTGTTGCTAAAGCTACATATAGTATTTGTGGTATGTAAGGGTACACCAGTGTGTTTTGGTTTAAGCATATTACACCTATTTAGTAGTGTACCTATGAAGGGGATGACAATCTTTATGACCATACTACACAATAGTGTGTTTCTCATTTTAATAATAAAATAATAGATGCATGTTTCTACTGTTGCAACAAGTATGGGAATAGAGAAGAAGACTATAAAACAAGAACCAAAGATAATCAAATGTCTCCCAAGGCAATGAGTTCCATTAGAAGGAATAGGTTTCCCACACCGGTCTACATGATCTATGGAGATGAAGGTTATCTTGCAACTTAATACTAACTAAGGATGAAACCAAGGAACAACATCAGGCAATGGAAAGGTACCAAAATTACCTATTATATCTTCCACAAGATTGGTCATCTTGCAAGGTTCTACATATGTAGTAGAAGACAAGGAAATAAGTCCCTAGTTATAAAAGAGAAAACCAAGACCATGGAATAGTTGGAGAAGGACTTCACCACCAAGTGGATGAATAAGAATGAAATGGTTGATGCAAAGCTAAATGAGGTTGAAAACTCATCGATTAGTGGTGAGACCACACAAACTAACTAAACTCACAAAGCATAGAGGGGTTAGATGTTAAAAGGAAAACATTCATAAACTAGTCCTCTAGTTTTAATGGATAGAGATGTAGGTGAAGAGATGAGATGTTGACACCAAGAGAAAGCATATCATGTTGATGGAAGATCAAAACTTAGAAAAGTAATTATTGTAGGATGATTTGAATCATTAATGACATATTTTCTCTAGTAGGTAAAAATGTTATTCCAACCATTATAACCCTAATGCTACAATCTCTTAAGATAAATATGAGGATTGAGAATCATTTGATACTTTTCAATATTAAAATCACTTGTGCTTTCATACTACAAAATCCTAAGAGCTCATAAGTGAGATTGCAAAGGTATCACTTGTGAAAAAAATCTCTCATTATTTTGTATAGTGAATAATCTTAAATCAGGTGAAAATAATGGGAAGAGAAATCAACAAGGTTAATTTGATTGATAGTATGCAGAGGCATCATCTTGAACATTAGACAATCATAGCAAAGGGAAAGAATTTGAAGGATGAAATTGTGCTACTATCACTTCATGACGATGTTCTACTTATAGAATATGTGAGTACGCATTTGGAGGTTAAGATCTAGGACATTAAAGATAAGGAGATAGGAGAGTTCTATGACATATTTTTCTCAAGGAGCCCTAAAGTAGGAACACAAAGATTTGGTGTATTCCATGCTAAGAAGAGCGGTGGACATAACCAACTTCTTCCATGAAGAATGGGTAAGATTTTTTCTATGAAGAATTAAAGAACAATATGTAGGGTTAGAATAACCATACAAGACCACAAAGACCCTAATTGAAAGGTTAATTGGGTTCAAAGAATCTAGCATTGATCTATCAATGAATGTCATCCTGGCAAGGTAGGAGACTTCATTGATTGGAGAAAAGATGATACAAGATGGAATGAGTTGTATAGTGGATGAAATCCCAAACCCTAAGTTAAGGTTTTTAGATAGGGTGTTGGGGTACAAATTGTGCCACACCAATAGGGAAAACTATGTTCCCAAAAACATATGTTATGAAGTGGTTCAGATCATCCACAACAAGTCAAAAGTTGACCTATGTGGATATATGCATAGGTGGGTAATGGAGAGCATGGGAATTTGGAAAGGAAATTAATGACCATTAGGATCAAACCCTAAGGTTTGGATCCAAACTTGTATGCATGTTCTTCTACCCAAGGGGAGAATTTCCTAGATCTCCAACCATCAAGTAGAGTGAAGATAAAATAGTCATGGCTCAAATAGGAGAATTGTACAGGAAATTAGAAGGCAAAGGGAATACCATGTTGTAGGAATACTTCAAATAATTCTAGATGGAGATGAATCAGAGAGAACAGATACCCACGTGTTTGGTGGAAAGCTACAAAGACAAAGTTTTCTTTTTAGAGAGTACAAATAAGTGCATTGTGTGCTTAGCTCAACCAAGAACCCTATGGTCAACACCATTTAGATATAAAGTGCAGGATGAAGACGCATGACCCTAAAAAGAATAACTAGTAGCATCGAATGAAAGCCATATCTTTCCAAGATTTGGCACTTGCATAGAGATGGAGTCATCACTGGCACCAAAGAAAAGTAAGAAGAAATCTAAATTGGTTACTATTAGTGAAATTATGAATACAATTGTTAAGAAGCATGACTATACTATTCTTAAGAATATATTTTCAAGATTTTCTACGAACAATAAGACAAAGGTTATAAATGTTGCATTAACAATCATGAGAATAATATAGAGAAAGTCATATGATGTTGGGTTGTAGTTACCCAAAGAATTGAGAAAAATATCGAATGATAAATAGAGCACAGGAACAAAGGATTATGAGAAAATGGTGGAAGGTTCTTTGATTAAGTTGAGACCAAATATAAATGAGTCTCAAAAGATGTTCATTGTAGAAGTTTAAAAAGGAAGGTTCAACAACACAAGAGTTGCTATAAACATCTTAACTGGTCGAATCAACCAGACACAGGCAAGCATAACCCAACATTTGAAGGAATTAACTCTAGAAATTGATAGGTATTTTTAAAAAATTAGGCACCAAGAGGGACAAAGGAACCATATAGTTCAAAGGTAGAAGAAGAAACTAAGCCCAAGGTAACAAAGATGAAAATTAAAACAAGAGTTGAGGTTGAGAAAAAAGCTAAAGAAAGGAGACAAGAAACTCTTAGTCCTCCAAAGGAGGAAGATGTTCCACAAGAAGTGAAATAGGGAGTGACTAGCATGACTCAAAATGATTCAACTATTCCCAAAATAGCTTAAGGAAGTATGCCTACAACTGAAGCTAAATAGGATGAGCAACTGGTAGTTTCTCCACTAGTTACACAAGTTGGTGAATAAACCATAGAGGAACAAGTCAAGTAACTAGAAAGTATGACTCAACAATGGATTAATGTAAAAATCAAAACAACCACCATCTTTATTGATTCGTAGCCAGAGAAGGATGAAAATGAAAGGGATAAATCACTAGAGCTAGTAAAAATACTAGATGATGAACCATAAGAAGGAAAGTGCCCAGAAATGGAGGAGGAATGGGAATTACCATCAAAGGAAGGTGAAGAGGATGAAGAAGAAGATGATCTACATTGAGAGAAATAAGAAATTTTAACTAGAACTTCATCTCAAAGATCAAGAGTGTCTAAAAGTAAGACACATTGAAATGTAAGCAGAAAGAGAGAACCAAGTCTATTAATAATGATGGGTGGTGAATACTCTAAGAAAAAGAGAAAGCTAATTAGGCATATGATGACATCATCATCATCATCTTCACATTCTAAAGATGAAGGAGAATTCTATTAGAAGGATGTTGGCACAACATAAGGAAAGGAGAAAATTAACAACCTCATTGTTGAAAAGAAATAAATAATCAAAGACATGGTGTAAGAATTAGCAACAAGCCCCCTCGCATGACTCAAGAACTGAAAGGAAAAGAACCATCACCAAATCAACTTGAGGCTGAGGAAACTAAATCTACAGATGATGTAGTTGGAGCAACTGTGATCACCAAGGTCACCAAGGAAGAAGAAATGGAAGCATCATTGGCACCAAATAAAGGTAAGAAGAAATCTAAATCAATTCCTATTACTAAAATTGTGAATACAATTGTTAAGAAGCATGACTACACTATTGTTAAGAATATATTTTCAAGATTTTCTACAAAAAATAATATAAAGGTTATAAATGTTGTATTAACAAACATGAGAATAATATAGATAAATTCATATGATGTTGGGTTGTAGTTACCCAAAGAATTGAGAAAAATATTGAATGATAAATGGAGCACAAGAACAACGGATTATGACAAAATAGTTGAAGATTCTCTAATCAAGTTGAGACCAAAGATAAAAGAGTCTCAAAAGATGTTCATTGTAGAAGTTTACAAAGGAAGGCTCAACAACACAAGAGTTATTATAGACATCTTAATCAGTCAAATCAACCAGACACAGGAAGCATAGCCCAACATTTGAAGGAATTAACTCCAAAAATTGATACATATTTTTTTTTAAATTAGGCATCAGGAGGGACAAAGGAACCATCCAGTTCAAAGGTCAAAGAAGAAACTAGGCCCAAGGTAACAAACGAAAAAATTGGAACAAGAATTGAGGTAGAGATAAAAGTTGAAGAAAGGAGACAAGAAATTCCTAGTCCTCAAAAGGAGAAAGATGTTCCCCAAGAAGAGAAACATGGAGCGACTAATGTGACTCAAGATGATTTAGCTGTACCCAAAACAACTAAAAAAAGTAGGCTTGCAAATGAAGCTAAATAGGATGAGTAACCAATAGTTGCTCCATTAGTTACATGATTTGATGAAAAAACCATAAAGGAACAAGTCAAGTCACTAGAAGGTATAACTCAATAATAGATTGATGAAAAAATCAAGACAACCTCCATCTCTACTAACACATTGCCCATAGAAGGATGAAGATGAAAGGGATAAATCACCTAAGCTAGTACTAATACCAAATGATGAACCATCAGAAGGAAAGTGCTAAGAAATGAAGGAGGAACTAGAATTACCATCAAAGTAAGGTGAAGAGGACGAAGAAGAAGATGATCCACATAGAGAGAAATGAGACATTACAACAATACCTACATCTCAAAGACCAAGAGTGTCTAAAAGCAAGATACATGGACAAGAAAACATAAAGAGATAACCAAGCATGTTAAGAATGACAGGTGATGAATATTGTAGGAAGAAGAGAAGGCTAATTAGGCATATGATGACATCATCATCATCATCATCTTCAAGTTTTGAAGATGAAGGAGAATTCTATGAGAAGGATGTTGGTGCAGTAGTAGGAAAGGATAAACTAGACACCCTTATTTTTTAAAAGAAAGAAATAATCAAAGACATGGACCTAGAAGAAATCAACAAGTACAACCATTATTTGAAGAGGCAAGGAAAACTCAAAACTAGCAACATGAAAGAATAACGTTAATCACTAGAATCATAATTACAAAATTAGATTTAGATGTTACATATGGTACTAATGTGGACCTCACCAAAAAACACTCCACATTGGTTGACAAGGTAAAAGATGATCAAGAAAGTGTAGAAGCTCTAGTGGGAAAGAAACTAGAAGCCAAAAGGGTGAATACATTGCACAATCTAGTATAACAAGGTGAGACTTCTCTATAGGAAGAAAATGATAAATTGAGAGAAACTTTGCTAGCTTAAGCATTAGTCATGAAGAAGACATTAGATCAATGAGAATTCTCACCAGATCTAGAACAAAAACTACTACAAGCTCAACAAGAACTACAAACTTTAAAGGATAACTTCAATGTAGTCACTAACTCTATAGTTGGCTATCTTTCCAAGACCCAAGGGAAATTAATCCTCATTCATCAATTCAAAGATGAGCAAGAAAAAGAGGTATAAAACTGATGGAAGTACGATGTAAGCCATCCCTAGTGTCAAGCATCATCCAAACTCATAATGTAAATATAAATACACTAGTCAGTAGAGCTTTGGGAAACACCATGAGTGGTCTTGAAACACTCATGGGCAAGATAAAGAGTGAGATCATTAATTTCAAAAATCTAAATGAATCATGGGACACTCATCTTTCCACCATATAGGGTCAATAGCAAGGCATATTCAACAACCTATAGCCAGGCCACATAATCCTTTTTCATTGATGACAAAAAGGGGGAGAATATACAAAAAGAGAAGGTTTAGTAATAAGGGTAGAATATACAAAAATGGTAAAATAAGGAACAAATAAAGGGGGAGCTTAAGAAATCCTAAAAAGGGAGAATAGTAGCAAATGAGAAAAGGAGGAGAATATATAACAACAAAGGAGCCAAGGAGGAGAATCCAAAAAAAAAAAAAAAACATGAACAAAGAAAGAATGGAAGAAGGACAAAGAAACAAAAGACAAAAGAAGTGAGACATGAACATTATTAGGGTGAGTTTATAAAAAATCATCTCTAAGTCCATCTACCAGTGAGATGGTTCCTACTGGTACAAGTAGAGGTATGGTAAACAAAATTTTCCATCAAAATTACTTCGCAAAGCCAAAAAGGACAAATGTTGGTAAATGATGTTTTTTCATCAATGCCAAAGGGGTAGACAATTTACCCTACATGTATCTTTGGCACAAAGGTTGAAATAAGAATGAAGTATTTTCATTGATGGCCAAAAGTATTTGATTGGAAAAATGTGTGACATCCAGTCGAAGGAGGAATAATAATTAAGTGAAATAACTTGAATAGGGCAAGACTTCAAAATTCAGTGCTTGACATTTTTGGGCCCAAACTAAAACTAAATTAAAATCAACTTCCTAGTCAATTATACCTCCAATGGTCATTATGAACTAACAATGAAGTTGTGATAATGAGACATTTTTAGTTTGAAACCCTAAATCAACCTAAAAAATTGTCTAGTTGAAGTTTATTTTTATTGCACACCAAAAATTAAACTCCAACTCATACCATGTAATGAAATATCACAAGCTAATATAATTATCTGCAATGAAAAAGAAACAAGTTCAATATGTTAGATTGTGGTGATTGATTGGGCAAGCATTGTACAATTGTCATGTATTTAACATGTTGTGACTCTAGTCCAAATTTTGTAAGCGACAAGATGTTTGTGTTAAATGGATTAGGTTTAGGGATTTTATATGCGATGGTAATTTAGTTGCTTCTTGTGGTAGTATTGAGTTGTAAGGGATTTCATATTTTAATCAACTTATAATCATTGGATAATAAGAATATTGGACTTTCTATCTAGTGGGCATAGCCCAAGGATTAGGTGAACCACATTAAATCTTTGTGTCTTGCATTCTCTTATGTGTTCTTTATTCTTGTATGATATTGGTTACTTTTGCATGTAATTATTATTTCTATCTCTCTAATCCTAATAAATGGTATCAAAGTGAGGTTGTTCTTAGTTATCCTCTGTAAGAAGGTCTCACAATTGAGTGGGATATAGAAAATGAAAATAGAGGACTATCTTTATCATAAAGATTTATGGCACCCATTAGGAGGAAATACCAAGAAAGACCCAAATATGTCAAATGAGGATTGGGATATTTTGGATAGAAAAGCACTTGGAGGTTTTTTTTATGCTAAGAATAATTAGGGGCATTTAATATTACAAAAGTAAAGACGTCTAAAGAGTTGATGCAAACCCTAACAAAGTTGTAAAAAAATTATTTAACTTCAAACAAGGTATTTACCATGAAGCATTTATTTAATATCAATATGGTAGATGATGGAGTTGTTGCTAATCATTTGAATGTGTTTAGTACAATTACCAATTAATTATCTTTTGTAATGTTAATTTTTACAAAGAAATTTGGGCTGTCTTGATTTTTTGTTCCTTTCCTAAAAGTTGGAATGACTTGCTCATGGTTGTAAGTAACTTTATTTATAGCTCTAGCACCCTAAAACTTGATGATGTTATTGGCCTGATTCTAAGTGAGGAAAATCATAGGAAAAGGTTAGGTGGATCTACATCAGGTTGAGTCTTGAACATACAAAGAAGAGGCATAGTGAATGAGATAGGAAATAATTTTTGAAATCATGAGAAATCAAGAGGAAAATCAAAGGGAAGGAGGTCTCAATCTAAAGGACCAAGAGATTTCTAGTACTATGGTAAACCAGGGCATAAGAAGAAAAATTGTTAGTCTTAGAAGAACAATGAAGAGGACAAACAAGATGGAAATAAGGAGGTAAATGTGGTGAGTAATAAATCTAAAGACAATTCTTTGCTTCTTTCTTTATAAAATGTTGATGATTCATGGGTTCCAGATTTAGGGGATTCATTTCATGCTACACCCCATAGAGGTTATTTTCTTGATTATGGCCAAAGGGATTTTGGGATTGTTTATTTGGGAGATAATAAACCCTATTGAATTGTTAGAAAGGGAAAAATTAAGATTAAATTGAAAAATAGGAATCATTGGCTAGTACAAGACGTAAGACATGTTCCATGACTGAGTACAAATTTGATTTCAGTAGGGTAGTTGGGTTATGAGTGTTGTACAGTCACTTTTAATGATAAAAATTGAAAGGTTTCAAAAGGTTCTACAGTAGAAGAAAAAGGTGTGAAAGAAAGCACCTTATATCTTTGTACTAGTCATATTGTTCCTTCTACTTTAATCATTTTAGAGAAAAATTAGTGTTCAAGAATAGTTGTTGCAATTGAGTAGGAAGAACATAAAATAATTGATGTTGATTCTGTAATAGCATTATAGAACAATAGACTTAGACAAGTGAGTGAAAAAGGTATGAAATTACTTCATTCAAATAATTATTTACTAGTCTTAAATTTGTCAATATAGAATTCTGTGATTGTTGTGTTTATGGAAAATAAAAGAGTGTCAGTTTTGTGAAGAGTAGGAAGGAAAAGAAAAAGGAGAAATTAGAGCTTGTGCATATAGATGTATGGGGACTAGCTAAAGTATATTGACTTGGTTTCTCTTGTTATTTTATTACATTCATTGATGATGCAACAATGAAAATACAGATTTATTCCCTTAGACAAAGATATGATGTATTTCAAACTTTTAAGAAATGGAAATATTTGGTTGAGAATGATACTAGTAAAAGGCTAAAATGTCTTAGATCTGATAATGACGGTGAGTATTACAACAAAGAATTTGAAGATTATTGTTCCTCTAATGGTATTCACATATAGAACTATCCCAAGGACTCCACAAGAAAATGGAGTGGCTCAATGCATGAACATGACAATAATGGAGCATGCAAGGAGTATGAAGTTCCATGCTAGGCTACCCTTAAACATGTGGGAAGATATATTAATGTTGTATATTTAATAAATAGAGGTACCTCGACTCCTTTGGGCTATGGTATTCTAGAGGAATCATGGACTAATAAGAAGATGACTTATTATTTTCTCAAAACCTTCAGTTGTGAAGCATTTGCACATATAGATTCTAAAAATAGTACCAAGCTGGAAGCTAAATCTAAGAAATGTGTATTTTTTGGATATGATATTGATGAATTTGGCTTTTTACTTTGGATTTTGAAAATCATAAAATTGAAAGAAGCAATGATTTCATATTTAATGAGAAAGTATTGTAAAAAGATCTATTGCAACAACATGAGAAAAAAGAAAATGGCAATGTAGTACTGGACGATACTCCAAAAGATGATGTTTCAATAGTTCCTTATCCTCCACAATAAGAAAAACTATGAATACCAAAAACTCTAGTAAATGTTAGATGATAAAAAAGGCTCAAAAAATCTCCATAAAGATTTTCTCCCTCTTTGTGTTCTATTTTACAAATAGATGCAAGTGACCAAAATCTTATGATGAAATTGTGTAGGTGGATACAAAGCTTCAGTAGGAGTTTGTGATGAGAGATGAAATGGACTCCTTGAAAAAAAATATACTTGGGATTTATATAAGTTACTTTTAGGTAAATGAGATTTATAGAATAAATGAGTTTACAGTTTGAATGAAGATGATAGAGATAAGAAAAGATTTAAGGCTAGGTTAGTTATAAAAGGATTTACATAGAAAAAGGGTATTGATTTTGATGAGATATTTTCTCTAGTTGCTAAAATAACTTTTATCCACACAATTCTAAGTATGCTACTACTGGTAGTAATAAGAAGAATACAAAGGTTCATCTTCATAGTCATTGTACTACCATTTATAAATTCTTCTTCCTCTATTGTTGCTATTGCACCAGTAATTGAATCGACCTTGTCCTCATTTGGAATGGTTCACGTATACACTAGGTAAATACTCATGCTCTTCTACTTCAAACTATTGTTCCATAGCTTGCAAAGTGTTGGAAAGATCTTCTAGAAGTTCTTCATCTTCTTCAGGAACTTTTTGGCTAGTGAAAATTTTCATTTATACTATTGTGTTATTTTTAAGGCCATGCTTACACTTAGTGTCATTTAGACTATTGTGTTTATTTTAAGGGGTTGGATGATGATAGCTACATTACTTTATGTTTATGTGTTGATGATATGCTTGTAGCTAGGTCTATCATGGATTACATTAAGGGATTGAAATAACTGTGAGCATATTCATTTTCTATGAGGGATTTGGGGGCAACACAATGAATCCTTGGTATGAAAATTTAAAGAGAGAAAAAAAATCATTGACATCATCTTGGGCTGATTATATTGAGAAGGCATTACAACATTTCTCTATGGAGAATGCTAAAGATGTTATCACACCTTTTCCTAGTCATTTGAAATTGACTAAGGAGATGTATCCAAAGATACAAGAAGAGGAGGATAAAATTTCCAACGTACCTTGTGCTTGAGCCATAGGGAGCTTAATGCATGTCATGGTGTGTACTAGGCCAAATATTGTACATGGAATGGGACTCTTTATAGGTATATGAGTCATCTTGGGATTGAGCATTAAAATGAACTTAAATGGATTCCTAGATATTTCAGAGGAACATGCAATAAATGTTTACACTTTAGGGGTTCTACTATTGATTTACAAGGCTATGTTGAGTTAGATTTGATAGGGGATCTAGATACAAGGAAAATTACTATAGGATATATATTTAATGTTGGTGGGACATTTGTGAGTTGGTTTCTTGATTACATAAGATGAATGCTTTATCCACTACACAACCATAGTATGTTGTTTCTATATAGGCGACCAAGGAGATGATATGGCTTCATTTATTCATAGAAGAATTGGAACACCCATAGAGGGACAATTATCTGTATATAAATATCCAGAGTATCATTCATCCTACCAAGAATTTTGCTTTACAATCAAAGTCAAAACACATAAAGTTGTGGTACCCTTTTATTTGGTTAGTTTGGGATGATGAAAAGTTAAAGTTGGAGAAGACACAAATAGATGATAATCTAGTAGACATTTTTATATAAAGGGAGTGAGAAGGGTGAAGTTGGACTCCTCTTCAACTTCAGTGGTATTTTAGGTTGAATAAAATAAAATGATAATAGAGTCTAGAGTAGATTTATCTAATGGGAGTCTCATGGGGTAGTGGTATTGATATAAGATCAGTCTCCAAGTGGGAGATTATTAACTTGTGGTGATCGACTAGGTAAGTACTGTACACTTGTCAGGTATCCAACATGTTGTAATAGAGTTTAGCCTTAATTTTGTAAGCAAAAAAATGTTTGTATAAAATGGCTCAGGGTTGGGGATTTTATATGTTATGGTGATTAATTATTTCCTTGTGGAAATATTGTGTTACAAGGGATTGAAGATTGCAATTAGGTTGTAATCATTAGATAATAAGAATATAAGACTTGTAGTTTGGTGGATGTAGCCTAGGGATTAGGTGAACCATGTTAAATCTTTGTGTCTTGTGTTCTCTTAAGTGTAATTTATTATTTTATGATATTGGTTATATTTGAATGTAATTTTTATTTATGTCTATCTAATTCTAACACAATCCATAGGGTACAAGATGCTCAAGTTTCAATGTATCTATGCATAGAATTGCAAAAATTGTCAAAACTTTTGATAATCAAATTTATACACAAAGGCATCCAAATTTTACAATGCTTGGGAGAGAGATTAAATATGTTTCTCCTACCTATTGAAACTATTTTTTAGGTGCCCATAACTACCTAGCATAAGTTGCACTTTCTAGGAAAATATTATCAAACAACTTTGTAAAGTTGCAAAAGACAACTTTTCGCAACTAAGAACAACTTCAAACATTGCATGCTTCCTTGCAACAAAATTTTTTTCAAAATTTGTTTTAAGGTATTTCCAAACTATCTAGCATCTAGATATACTCTTCTAGTTATTACATTATGTTTTTTTATTCTTAGTTTGATTTGACACAATTGACAATTATTTTCCCAAATGAGAAACTTTTTGCAAAACTTTACATATTGAAAAAAATTAACTCACTAAACCAAATCAATACATAAACTAGGCCTCAAAAATTTCCCTTATTTTAGTATTGACCTATTTGAGGTCTTAAAATCCAAAACTTTGAGGGGTTTCACACCTAAACTTAAGGTGCTCGTACACCAATAGTCTACCAAAAGGTGCCAAAGAACTTTTACAAATTTCAATAGAGATGGGAAGGTCTTAACATATGACCATTTGAATGCATTTAATGCAGCCAATAGAGTGTTGGAAATGCTAACTAAAGATGTTGTTGTCATGTTTATTTAAACCCTTACTAATGCATCAATGAATTAGTTTCATCATCTCCCTAATACCTCCATTACAGACATGATGACTACCTTTGAAGCTCAATTCAAGGTGTAGATAATGAACACTCACTTGAAGAAGGAAAAACATGAACCCATGAGAGATTTTGTTGCTAAATTCAATATGGTACTCTAAAATATTCCAATGACCCAGAGGCCCAACACAAAAAAGAAGAAGGGGTTTTTCTTATATGACATACCACCAGACATTAGCTTTCACCTTATGAGAGGTAGAGTAGTTGATCTAGCCATGACACAGATGGTAGCCATTGAACTATAGGATAAGCTTGATAAGAATAAGGAAGTAGAAGAAAGAGGTAAAAATGGAAAATGCACAACCTTTAACTTTGTGTAACCCCATAGTTCAAATTCCTAGTTAATGATGTGATCACTTTGAAGAAGAAATTACCCAAAGGAAGTACTTCACATTGACCACCCTACCAATATATATATATAGAAGGAAATTCAATCAACATTATGGAAAGACACCTTAACTTCCCTCTACTAAACCAATATTTCCCCTTGAAGCACCCACACGAAAGGGGATGATGTGTACTTTTTATCTTAAAACAAACCATGATGGTGAGACTTGCTCTGATATGATGTGACATACTTGAATGGAGGCCACCAATGATACACTTGGTGAGATGAAAAGTAAAAAATAAGAAAGATATATGGAGATAATTGATAAATCTAGTACATTCTTTGTCAAATATAAGTTTTACTTGGAGAGGGATGGTGAAATTTTGGTCACTCATGAGGACCCTTAGTATGTAGCTCTCACCAAAAATCAAAGAAGCTGCAAATTTTCACTTGGTGCATCCTTCTTTCGTACTAGAAGTTAAAATTCTATAGAAGGATGATTCTTAATCTTCTTCCTTTTCTATTGTGGAATTTTGTAAATCTTCAACTATTTCAATTTCACCTATTGAATACTTAAGGATTAACCCTAAAGAACTAGATAAATTAATAAAATATGCAAGGGATGATCTATTAGTATATGATTGATTACCAAGTGGAGGGTTGAATTAATAATCAATAACCTAATCAAACTTTAGTCCCAATAAAACTTATCAAACTGATTAACCTTTAACCTCTTGAATTTCTCTTTAGCACAATAGGTACATTAAAATTTACTGTAACATACAACACATGAAAAACATCCACACAATTATAAAACCAGATATCTCATGGGAACCCCATTAGAGTAAAAGACATGACATGAGAATGACGCTCAAAAATATTTGTACTCTTCCAAAATATGATCTGTTGGGGGCTTGTTGTTAGAAATCTGATTGAAAAGCTCATTGTTGAAAATCAAAGAGGGAGATTGTTGCAAAGAAGGAAGTTTGTTGCTAACAGAATGTTTTCAATTATTGTTTTGTCATTGATGTCAAACCTACTATTTTTAGGAATGACATTTTCTTATAAGATCCAAGTACTATCACTTAGTTGATTGATGAAGAGGATTTGATCAACAAGATGTAACAAGAGTACCTAAGGGAAAGGTTAAGTTATGATGTTGTAATGGAGTGCAAGGATCAGTTAAGACAAAGGTTAAATGATGTATTGATAACATATTCAACAATATAGAGGTTGGTCACACTTAGAAACATTTTAGGAATAAGTAGTAACAAGGTTGACCATAAAGCTTAAACTAATTTCATTAGAGGGTGCCGAGCAAGCTAGTTGAAGTCGAGAAAATTCTTAGTTGGAGCTAAGTAATAGGAAATTCTAGTGTGTGTTGAATGATCTTCAGGTGCTGAGTAAAGTTCAGGTGTTGAGCATTAGAAAATCTTAGTTGGTGCTAAGTGAACTTCAGGTGCCGAGAATAAAAAAAAACACAGTTGATACTGAGCAACATAGTATGTGTCGAGCACTAGTATTTCAATAGTGCTGAGCTACTACATTATTTTAAATGATGAAGATTCACCAAATCTAAGCTGACAAAGTGGTTACATTGAATTTTGTGAACTATTTGGAGGATAAGGATGATGAGCTAGTGGCACAAAATTCTATGTAAACCATTTTTGGGCAAATTAAAAAGGATTATTCAAGAAGTTTCTAGAGGAAACAAAATATGGGTTAGATACAATGAATCCTACCTAATCCATATGAATTGAAATTAAAAATGGAAGAATCGAGTAGGAAAAGGAACTCCAAGACTTCTATTTAAGAAATCACAAACTAAGAAGCAAATGCTGCTAATGTTGTTACTGCTAATGTTGTTACTACTGAAGTGCCAAATTGCAATGTGGTTAGAAGGGTGTCAAGGAGAAGGCATCTAGGAGACGGAAGAGCACAATGGCTCTATTTTTACAAGTGGTCAAGAAGAGATGATTGCACTAGACATTGAGCATGAAGAATCAAGGAGACTAAGATTGAAAGGAGGACAAGTTGTCAAAGTTGCAGAGACTGAAAGCCAGGCAATGGTATGAGCTGAGAAGTGATATGAGATCTATAGGTTAAGTTGTATGTTGTAATCAAGTCAAAATCCCTAATTTTTACTCTCTGGCAATTGTATCAGTTAGGATGGAAGCAAAATCCTATGGACATAGGTTGGCTTAACAGCCATTTGTAAATCCTTTAATAGGGTGGCATTCCAAGTGAATGTTCTAAAGTCCTCTAACAAGGCCCACTTCTAACAGGGTGGTTAAATCCTCTAACAAGGTCACATTTAATAATGTGTTGTAAGCCTTTCACAGGGCATCACTTTAGAAGAGTGAGAATTGAGTAGCATGTTACTGATGGTTTTTCCCAAATTGGATTCCCACATAAATTATTGTGTTATGTGTTGATCTTTTATGTGTTATGCTTGCATGTTGATTTACAGTAACTTTCTGCTTAGAAAAGTTAAAGCTTGAATGAATGAATGGTTGATTGGGCTCACTACACTTAGTGAAAAAGTTTGAATAGGACATTTGGACCTTGAATAACTGATTCACACCCCCCCCCCTTAGTTATTCTAAAGAATTTCTAACAATTGGTATCAAATCCATACATAGATTTAGTTTCAAGGTACTAGAAGTAGGAAGATCAAGATGTCCAAGAGAGAAGTTCCCAAGCTCAACAAAAACAACTTTTCTACATGGCAGAGTTTGATGAAATTGTACCTTGGATCAATAGGTGACTATGCACAAATCTTAATTGGAACAGAACATATAAATCCAGCTGGACCTCTTACTACAGATGATTTGAGCAAAATGAAGGAGCATAATCAAGCAATGTTGGAGATTTCCTCTGCACTCAGCCATGCATAATATGATGACATCAAAGATTGTGACACTGCATTCAAGATGTGGAAAGCCCTAATAGATATCTATGGAGGAGATTAAAATTTCCAAAGAGCAAAGAGAGAAAGCCTTAGAGGAAAGTTTGATGACATAAAAATGGAAGAAGGAGAAAATGCTGCTCAATATGTTGCTAGAATAAAAGAAGTGGTAAGTGCAATAAGAAGTCTAGGTGGTCAATTGGAAGAAGAAACTATCATCAAAAAATACTTAAGAACTCTGCTCCCTATCTATGCTATTAGAGTTTTAGCCATCCAAAAGCTAAGGTGTGTACAAGGAAACACACTAACCTTTGAAGGAATAATGGGAAGACTTACTGCATTTGATTTATCCAATTTTGATAATTGCAAACCTGAAAACCTTGAATCTACTTTCAAGGCCAAGATGGCAATAAAAGAAACTAAGGAGGAGACATTAAGTAAGAAGAGAAGAAAAGGAAAACATGCATCTAGTGATAGTAGCAAAAATGAGGAAGATGTGGAATAGTTGGAAGCACTACTAGCTAGGAGATTCCATAGAGGCAAATGTAAATTCAAAGGTAAGCTCCCTATCATATGTTTTAATTGTAATGAAGTAGGTCATATTGCTGCAAGATGCACACAAAAGAAGAACTACAAAGAAGGAAACAAGTAGAGGAACAAGAGAGAAGATGATAGCAAAGACTACAAGGAAAAAGGCAAAAGATGCTATATTGTTGAAGAATATTCTGATGAGAATGGTGATGAAGTAGTCTATGTGGCCATGAAGGATGAATTAGATAGAGATGAAGATGAAGCAACAACATTATTTACCTGTGTGAACAAGAATGAAAAGTGGATCATAGACAATGGATGCTCACATCACATGAAAAGAGATAAAATTAAATTCATTACCTTTACTTAATATGATGGAAATAATGTTAGATTTGGTAATGATGCTCCATGTCAAATCAAAGGAAAAGACTCTATTAGACTTATAGAGAAAATTTCATGTGATAATGCATACTATGTTGAAGGATTAAACTATAACTTGTTGAGTGTATCATAGTTAGGCAATGTAGGTTACAAAGTTGAGTTCGGAAACAAAACTACCAAGATCTATGACACTGATGGAAATCTGATAGGAAAAGTTGAACAAACTAGGAGTAATATATTTTACCTAGATATGGAAGATGCAACTTGTCTTGTTGTTAGACTTGATGATGTGTGGTTGTGGCATAAAAGACTATGTCATGTTAATTTTGATAATCTAATTAGTATCAACAAGAAGAAGAAGGTTAGAGGGTTGCCAAAACTAAAGAAACCTTAAAACACAATGTGCAAACAATGTCAACTAGGGAAGATGACTAAGTCTAGCTTCAAAAGAAAAACATACACTTCCAAAGAAGTACTAGAGTTAGTCCATACAAACTTATGTCGTCCAATAGAAGTGCAAAGCTACCTAGGAGACAAATACATAATGTTATTTGTAGATAAATATTCAAGGATGATGACCGCTATGTTTTTAAAGAAAAAATCTGATGCATTTCAAATGTTCAAGTGGCATTTGGCCAGAGTTGAGAAGGAAATATGAAAGAATTTGAAATCCCTAAGGTCAGATAGAGGAGGTGAGTTTACATCAAAGGAGTTTAAGATATTCTACAATGATAAAGGCATCAAAAGGAAAACATCAGCACCAAGGACTCCACCTCAAAATGGTATTGCTAAAAGAAGAAATAGGTCATTGATTGATTGTGCTAGAACCTTGATGATGGAGAAAAATATTGCACTAAAGTACTGGAGAGAAGCTATAAGTACTATCATTTACACCCTGAATAGAGTCCAAGTCAAGAAAGGTACAAATGCAACACCTTTTGAATTGTGGTATGGTCACTCACCTAATGTTAAACATTTCAAAGTCTTTGGTTGTAAATGCTATATTCTTAAGGATACTAGAAATGGAAAGTTTGATGCAAAAAGTAATGAAGGCATATTCCTTGGATACTCCACTAGAAGCAAGGCATATAAGTGTTTGAATACTAACACTAACAAGATTGTGGAGAGTGAAAATGTAAATTTTGATGAGCATGCATAAGTTCAAGTTGATGAGTCCAAGCAATTAGAGGATTATAGATCCTTTGTATACTTCCATGAAGGAATGATTATTGAAGACAATGCTGCAAAACAAGTTGGGAATCAACAATGAATTTCAGTCATAGCCAGTGAATGCCAAGCTACATTCAGAAGTTGAGCTATAGAATGAAGAAAATGCACATTCTAATTTTAAAAATAGTACACATGAGAGAAATAATGAAGTACTAGATGACGAAGAACAAAATGACACTGAAGCTAAAGGATCAAACATGCAAAGAAGGACAGAACCAAGGTTAGCCGAGTATGTGAGAAGACATCACCCTACTGATTAAATCATTGGTGACAAGGATGCTAGACCAATGACAAGGAATAGGCTCAGGAATGAATCATGTCTGTTGAGCAAGGTTGAACCCAAAATACTGAAGGATGCACTACAAGAAGAAGGACTAGATTATGGGGAAACATTTGCCCCTATTGCAAGAATGGAAGGAGTAATAACATTACTTGCATATGCCACATACAAAGGTTTTGAAGTCTACCAAATGGATGTCAATTCTATTTTTTTGAATGGTATACTTGAAGAGGAAGTCTACATTGAAAAACCAGAGGGATTTTTTAATAACAAGAATAAGGATATGGTCTACAAACTACACAAGACACTTTATGGATTGAAGGAAGCACCTAGAACGTGGTATGAGAGACTGCACAAATATCTTGTGAAGATAGGATTTGAGAGAACAAATGACAAAAACTTGTATATCAAAGTTGAAAAAGATAAAGAAATTTTCATATCTGAAATCTTTGTTGATGATAAAATATTTGGAGGAAAAGATGCTCTATGCAAAGATTTTGTTGATCAAATGAAGCATGAATTTGAGATGTCAATGTTTAGAGAAATCTAATTCTTTTTTGGATTGCAAGTACATCAATTGAAGAATGACATATTTTTGACCCAATCCAAATACATCAAGGAGATACTCAAGACATTTAGATTAGAAGATTCAAAACTAGTTAGCACACCAATGGCAATAGGACATAAGCTATCCAAGAATAATGAGTCTGCTAAAGTAAATTAGACATTATGTAGATCAATGATTGGAAAGTTATAGTATGTTGTACATAGTAGACTAGACATTGCATTAGCTATTGGAATAGTGGAAAGATTTTTTGCAAATCCAAGAGAAAATCACTTAATGGCAGTGAAGAGTATACTGAGGTACCTAAAAGGAACTGATGACTTTGGATTGTACTACAAGAGGAGTGAAAAGTTTGAATTGAAATCCTACGCTGATGTATATTGGGGAAGTAACATTGATGATCGAAAAAGTAATAGTTGAGGAGAACTTTTCTTTAGAAAAAGATTGATTACATGGACCAACAAAAAGTAAAGTTGTACCTCACAGTCCACTACCGAAGCTAAATATGTTGTAGTTTCTATAAATTGCACCAATATTGAATTGATCAAACATTTGTTGAAAGGTATGAAGGAGGAAGTAAATGAGCTTGTGATACTTTATTGTAATAATACAATTTCTATCAACATATCAAAGAACCCTGTAATGCATGCTAAAACCAAGCACATTGCAATCAAGTATCACTATGTAAGAGAAATGGTGGAAGATAAGCAAGTAAGGATGGAATATGTTAGCTGAAAGGAACAAATTGCTGACATCTTCAAAAAAGCACTACCTAAATATGCTTTTGAGTATCTTAGAGGTAAGTTAGGGGTGATACCCCTAACCAAGGCTACTTAAGAACAAGCAAAGATTGCCCTACATCAAATGAGCTGACTGTTGAAGAAATTACACATTGATGCAAAGGATATTTACTTTAGGATTACTCCTAAAGTAATTGAGGTGATGAAGTTCCAAATTAGTCACAAGCAAGGTGATAGAGGGAGAAATTGAATGAACTTGAAAAAGCTACACTTGCATGATAAGATGCTAATATGTCTCTGGCATTGTTGTCAAAGAAGGAGAAGTTGTGAGAAATTGATCAAATGTTGATGATCTGATGATCAAAAGTATGAGGGAGAAATGTCAAGAAAATACAAAAATGCAAAAATTGATTAAATGAAGATAGTGGGAGAAGTAGATAGAAATAATCAAATGTTGACAGGAGAAGATGAAAAAGTTAATCAGAATAACAGAAGATGAGCAATACAGAGGGAGAGAAACAAAGAACAAGGATACAACAACTAAGAGGGGGAAGAAAAAATGAAGCAATAAAAATAGTAGAGGGAGATGTGAAAACTGATGGTAATACAATTACTTTTTGGCATTTGACTTACTGTTCTAACCTAGTTAGCATGCAGTTAAATAGTTTAGTCTGATGGTTGATTAGTTTGATTTTCCATCAATGCAAAAGAGGGAGATTGTTATAAATTTGATTGAAAAGCTCATTGTTGAAAATCAAAGAGGGAGATTGTTGCAAAGAAGGAAGTTTTTTATTAACATAATATTTTCAATCATTATTTTGTTATTGATGTCAAACTTGCTATTTGCATTTGCTTATAAGATCCAAGCACTATCACTTAGTTGATTGATGAAGAGGATTTGATCAACAAGATGTAACAAGAGTACCTAAGGGAAAGGTTGAGTTATGATGTTGTAATGGAGTGCAAGGATCAATTAAGACAATGGTTAAATGATGTATTGATAACATATTCAAAGATATAGAGGTTGGTCACACTTAGAAACATTGGAGGAATAAGTAGTAACAACGTTGACTGCAAAGCTTAAACTAAGTTCATCAGTGGGTGCTGAGCCAGCAAGTTGAAGCTGAGAAAATTCTCAGTTGGAGCCAGGTAACAAGAAATTCTAATGTGTATTGAGTGATCTTCAGGTGCCGAGTAAAGTTCAGGTGCTGAGCATTAGAAAATCTTAGTTGGTGCTGAGTGAACTTTAGGTGTCAAGCATCAGAAAAAACAAAATTGATATTGAGCAACACAATATGTGTCGAGCACCAGTATTTCAATAGTGTCGAGCTGTTGCATTATTTTAAATGACAAAGATTTTCCAAATTTGAGCCAACAAAGTGGTTACATTGAATTTTGTGAACTAGTCGGAGGATAAGGATGATGAGCTAGTGGCACAAAATTCTATGTAAACCATTTTTGGGCAAATTCAAAAGGATTATTCAAGAAGTTTCTAGAGGAAACAAAATATGAGATAGATACAATGAATCCTACCTAATCCATATGAATTGAAATTAAAGAATGGAAGAATCGAGCAAAAAAAGGAATTCCAAGACTTCTATTTAAGAAGTCACAGACCAAGAAGCAAATGTTGTTGATGTTGTTACTGCTGAAGTGCCAAATTATGAAGTGGTTAGAAGGGTGTCAAGGAGAAGACATCTAGGAGAAGGAAGAGCACAAAGGCTCTATTTCTACAAGTGGTCAAGAAGATATGATTGCACTAGTACATTGAGCATGAAGACTCAAGGAGACTAAGCTTGAAAGGACAACAAGATTTTAGAGTTGCAGAGATTGAAAGCCAGGAAATGGTACGAGCTGAGAAGTGATCTAAGATCTACAAGTTAATTTGTATGTTGTAATTAGGTCAAAATCCCTAATTGTTACTCTCTAGCAATTGTATCAGTTAGGATAGAAGGAAAATCCTATGGACTTAGGTTGGCCTAATAGCCATTTGTAAATCCTTTAATAGGGTGACATTCCAAGTGAATGTTCTAAAGTCCTCTAACAAGGCCCACTTCTAACAGGGTGGTTAAATCCTCTAACAAGGTCACATTTAATAGTGTGTTGTAAGCCTTTAAAAGGGTAGGCCTTTCATAGGGCATCACTTCAAAAGAGTGAGAATTGAGTAGCATGTTACTGGTGGTTTTTCCCAAATTGGGTTTTCACATAAATCACTGTGTTATGTGTTGATCTTTTATGTGTTATGCTTGCATGTTGATTTATAGTAACTTGCTGGTTAGAAAAGTTAAAGCTTGGATGAATGAATGGTTGATTGGACTCACTACACTTTGTGAAAAAGTTTGAATAGGACATTTGGACCTTGAATAACTGATTCACCCCCCTCTCAATTATTCTAAAGTATTTCTAACACTTTTCCTCTTAAGGATTACAAAACCCTATTAGGTGCTACCCCATTAAGGGATTTCTCTAGAAACCTATTAGAGTCTCATACCTTTTTAAAAGATTTTGAACACTCTTTTGAGAATGTCACCTAGTTAAAGGATTTTATAAAGATATGTTAAGATCATCTGATTAAAGAATTTTTATGCATATAATGGTTAGAAAGAAATATATAATAATGATTTGTAAATTTGCACTACCTCTACTAGTTTAGACCCAATAAAGCTCCATAATAGATTAGCATACCATACTTGATCCTTTGTAGTGATCACACTAAAACATTCTATCTTCATATGTGATCAAAACTTACTCCAACTATCTTCTCTGCTATGATAACAACTTGTTATGTTCTTCTTCCTTAAATAGAATTGATAGTGAGGCCTCTCAAAAATTCCCCCAAAAAACCTTCCAAGAGATTGGGGAGGATTATGAATTTGGAATTATTCTAGCTGCCCCTATTCCCCTAAAGTCTAATCATGGGCAGTGCATGGATGTGGATTCTCTAGCAGATATTGAAGATGATGTTAACACCTACTCTATTGTAGCTAGGCAAAGAGGGAGACCACCTGGCTCAAAAAATAAGCCATTTGTGCCTAAACCAGGGGATTCCTCAAATAATTTTTTGGTCCTAGCTGATCAAGAGGGTATTGCATGCTCACCTCTAACATTTTGTCTCAATGAATTGCCTATCTTGGAATGTGAGGGGTTTAGAGGCCCCTGATAGAAAGTTTGTTATCAAGAGATTGTTAAATTCTCTGCATTCGATAGACTTCTTTATGATGCAGGAGGTTAAGTCTATGGGATTCCCTTTGGAGTCCAATCTCAATTTCATTTGGAAAGATGCTATTAAGTTTTTCACTAACCATGAAAGAGGTAGAGGAGGAATTGCCTTGCTTATTAGTAATAAATGGGAAAAACATATTACTAATAATGGATGTTCTCCTTGTCAGAGAGCAGTGTGGGTTACTTTGCAGTATGATGACAAGACCTTTGGGGTCTATGCTCTTTATGCTTCAAATGACCCTAAGGAAACAATTGAGCTCTGGAAATGGCTTATAGACCTCCCAAATATGCCTTGGCTTTTTGGTGGAGATTTCAACATGATTGAATCTCAGGATGACAAGTCAGGGGGCATTCCCTTTCATTGGAAGGATAATGAAAAATTCTATTGGAATAGATTTTTAAATTCTAACTATCTTTTTGATCCTATTGCTAGTAACATGAAAACCAACCCTGGATTATGGCACACTTGGTGCAATTTTTAGTAGGGCAATGCCATGATTTATTCCAGGCTTGACAGGTTTTATGCCAATGAGTACTTTTTCTCTTTTCTTCCAGACATCTCTGGAAATATTATTCAGGTTATTGCCACCACTTTGTCTAATCATCACCCTATTTTGTCTAAGGTTAATTTTAATAGTAGTCCCCTTCAACACAAGTCAAGAAGTAGTAAATTCATCTTAAACACCAATCTCCTCATGGATGAGGATGTTCTTGCTGCTGTGCAGATTATTAGAGGTATCAATAAAATTAACCTTCAACACTTGTCCCATCTTGATAGATGGAAAACTAACCTTTCTTCATGGAGGATTTTTCTTCAAACCATTGGTCAAAAAAAGGCTAAGGATTACAGGTTTGTTGAAAAACAATTATCTTCTGAATTACAAATAGCGGAGAACAACATCCGAAGAGATTCCTCCAATATGGATCTTCTCTCTTGGGTTATGGCTGCCAAAGATGTTCTTAGGAAGCATCAACAAGTTAGGATTCATGGAGCAAGGATCAGATCTAGAGCCCACTGGCTCCAACATGGGGATAGGGGTTTGAAATTTTTCTTCAATCTTCTTAAACATAAACATATTAAAGAGTCCATTAATAGACTCTCAATTGATAATCAAGACATTTTAGACCCTAAGATTATTCTTTAGGCTTTTGCTTATTATTACAAGACTCTTTTTACATCAGAGGACTCCTTTGAGGTTGAGTCTTTAAGAAATAAATGCAAAATTCTTATTCCTAAAAAGCTGGACTTGGAGGATATTGTTGTGCTTGCTAAAGATATCTCTATTGAGGATATTGAGGGAGCTATCAAGGCTCTCAATAATGATAAGGCCCCGGGCCATGATGGTTTTCCTGTTGAGTTCTATAAATCCAATATCAGTTGGATATGTAAGGATCTCCATGACTTATACTCTAAAGCTTTTTCTATTGGCTCCTTGGGACAGGATGTTAATAGAGGGATCATTAAGCTCCTCCCCAAGGATGGAGATAAGACCCTCATTAGGAATTGGAGACTGATTACCCTTCTTAATGTGTCATATAAGATTTTGGCTAAAATTATGGCTCTTAGGTTAGTCAATATTCTTCCTAAATTTGTTAACTCTACCAAAATTGGTTTCATCAAGGGTAGATATATTCTTGAGTATCTCATAACTAGTTGGGAAGCCATGGAGTAGTCTAAATGGTCACACCAAAACTTAGCCATGCTTCTTTTGCATTTTGAGAAGGCTTATGACAGGGTTGAATGGAGGTTTATTCTTATGATGTTAGAGGCCTTCGATTTCCCTCCCTCCTTTTGTAATACTATGCAAGTGCTTCTTAGTGATGCTTCTGCTTAGGTTGAAGTTAACGATGTTCTCTCTGCTCCTTTTTCTCTAGGGAGATCCATTAGATAAGGGTGCCCTCTGGCACCATCTCTTTTTGTGATTGCTTTGGAGGCTCTTTTCTATATTCTCAAAGATAATTATTTATCTCCTGATGTCAAAGGTATCTATTTGCCTAATGATGAAGAGCTCATCAATTGCCAGTTTACAGATGATATAGCATTGCTCTTTGAGCTTTTAGAAAGTAATTTTAAGGCTTTACAATATAAACTTGATTTCTTTTGTTCTATATCTGGGGCTAAAATATCTCAATCCAAATCAGTTTGTTTGGGGTGGGATGTGCAACCCTCAAATTGGTTTTCTCAATACAATTTTCAATGGGGAGGCCCCAATAAGATCACTAGATATCTTGGTATCCCTTTCTTGGTGGAACCTGCCCTCAAGGAAATGTGGTCATGGGTTAAAGAGAAGATTGATAAGAAGCTTAAAAAATGGCATAATAGGGCGTTATCTTTGGCAGGAAGAATTCAAGTTTGCTAGAAGATGTTGTCCTCCTACACCATTTACTATTCCTCTGCTTGATTTTTTAACAATTATCAGATTGCTTAAATTCAAAATTCCATCAGACAATTTCTTTGGTTTGATGGCAAGGGTAATAATAAAACTCATTATGTTAAGTGGGCTTGGTGCCACACTGACAAGGCCCTTGGGGGACTTGGGCTAAAGGACTTAAGAATTCAGGGTTTTGCCCTATCTGCCAAATGGATTTTTCAATCCATGGAGGGTGATTGTCCTTGGAAAGTGTTGGTTAGAAACAATATTGAGAGGGGTGTGCCTAAGAAAGCAAAATATTTGACTAATCTCCCCTTTTGCAACCTCATTATAGGTAACTTTCCTGTCATGGTCCAAGGTTTTGTGGTTTTTAGATCTATTTGGAAGGCTTGGGACCATGTTAGGAAATTCTTCACTAACAAGGATTTTCATTGTAATGATCAACTCCATTGTGAAATATCCATTTGGTGGAATCTTCACCTAAATGGTAAACCTTTGGCCCTTACCCAAGGGTGTTCTGCTAGACTATGGGCTAAGAAAGGTATTAAACAGTTCATAGATCTCTTTGAGCAGAATCAAATCACTCCTTGGGATGAGCTTAAAAATAAATATGATATCCTTGATTCCCATAAAAGAACTTATAATATGATTGTGCAAGCTGTTAATGGTCTTCCTACTATATGCCATGTTGATTCTCAAAGGCACCTTAATTGTAAATGGCCTGGTGGAGTTGTCACGATCTGCTAAAGGCCAAGAATATATACAGAATCCTTGATTGTAATACTAATATTATTGATCATGTCAATGTTGTTTGGTACTCTTCTTATGATGCTAATGTTTGGAAAAAATAATTTGATATCCTGTGGAACAATTCTATTGAGCCTAAAATTAGATGCTTTAGATGGTTAGTCATGTTGGACAAGCTGCCTATTAAGAGAGATTTATCGAATTCTAATTTTTGTAATTTATGCAGACTTCTTGAAACTGGTAGACATATTCTTTTAGACTGTACTTTTGCTAAAGAAATATGGAGAATGTTTGGCATTTTTTATCCTATTGATGTTAATATTCTTGATATTATCACTTGTCATATTAATGGTCTTCCTAAAGATACAAATTTATTTTGGAATATATTGTCTTTTAACATTCTCTGGCAGATTTGGAAGTGCAAGAATGAGGAAAGGTACCAAGGTAAGCCAAGGGATCTTACTAAGTTTTTTCAAAAACTCACTTATTTTAAAATTTCTTTGCAGGTGCAGGCTACTATGCTAATCGAGCGGGACAAGATGAGAAGGTTCCTTCATGATGGGCATGCTACTTTTTTCTACTATGACTTGAAGCATGGATACCAATGGCATAGAACCTTGGATAATCTTCTAGCTTTTGAGCAAGCTTGTATTAGGCTGAATAGAGAAATCATTAAGAAAGTGAAAATAAAGTGAATGCTAGAAAAGAAGATTTATTCAAGTTTATGTAGATTCAAGAATGTAAAAGCAACGTTTGGATGGAGGGTCCCTTAGGTTGGACTGCTTGGGTGGTCGATTACTATGATGTTCTTAGTTAGATAGTCCTTCTCCTCTTGTTGTTATATTGTACAACTGAGTCTGCTCTTCCTTAGTGAGGCTTGGCCTCCTTGTTGATTTTGCGGTGGTACTTTGGTTGCTTTGTATTTTTTGAAACTCTATTATCTAATAGAAAAAAAAAATGATCCATATTTAGCATGATGAATATAACCATTCATCTTTTCTTTTCATCTGACTATGTCAAATTGCTTTCAATCTTTACCTTGAAATTCTTTCCAACTCCATAAGTTATTTTTACCTTGTCAAATTTTTTTGAGAAATATTCTTCAAATGTATCATCTTGTTCTTTTTTGTTGGAAGATACAATTGAGACAATTGTTATGTTATCATTGATGTCAAACCTTATTGGTAAGACCATTTTCTATCTAATTTGAGTGTCGTATCTAGATGATTGATGAAGAGGAGTTGAGAAGGACATAACAAAAAGACCTAGAGGAAAGGTTGAGTTATGATAAACTACAATAGGTACTTGATTAGTTAGACTTTGACAAGTTAAAGTGACTATTTAATCATAACCTAAGTGAAGAAGACAAATGTGTTGAACCCTAGGAACCTGATAATGCTATATGTAAATAATGTGAATTGGGAAAAATGACAAAGTCTAGTTTCAAGAACAAGATCTATACATCTAATGATATTTTAGAATTGGTTCATACTAACCTTTCTAGACCTATTGAAGTACAAAGCTACTATGGAGACAAATATTTCATTCTATTTGTTGATGACTATAATGTTTCTTAAAGAAAAATCTAATACTTTTTAGTTATTTTAGTGGTATTTTGCCAAAGTTGAAAAGGAAATAGGTAAGAGTTTTAAGTGCTTGGGATTTGATAGAGGAGGAGAGTTTATCTCTAGTAAATTCAACATATTCTCCAATGATAGAGGAATCAAAAGGTAGATGTCAACACTTAGGACCCCTCCCTAGAATGAAATTTTTGAAAGAAGAAATAGATAAATCATAGACTATTGTAGAACACTAATGATGGAGAAGAATGTGTCACAAAAATACTAGAGAGAAGTTGTAAGTACAACGTTTTATACTTTGAACCAAGTGCAGGTAAAGAAAGGTACAAATGTTACACCCTTTGAATTTTGGTATGGGTATGCACCTAGTATGAAATATTTTGAAAATTTTGGAAGAAAATGTTATATATTGAAAGATAATAGCAATAGAAAGCTTGATGCTAAAAGTGATGAAGGCATATTCCTAGGATATTTCACTAAGAGTAAAGCTTATAAGTGTTTGAACACTAACACCAACAAAGTTGTGGAAAGTGCAAATCTAAAAGTTGATAAATATATAGAAAAAAATGAAGTTGAATGCAAGATAGAACCTAAAGATTAAATCACATTTTTTTATGTGGATGAAGGTGTTCCCTACACCTTACTTGAGAAAGAGAATAAAGCTATCAATCAAGAGAAAATAATAAATGTCAAGCAACAGTAGGAGGGTGTCAAGCAATATACTAAGGGTATCATGTGTTAGCACAATGATACCAAGAAACATTTAGTGGATGTTGAACATCAAGAAAACAATGTCGAGTAAGAAAAAACTAAACCTCAACTTGAAGCAGAGATACAAAGCTAACTTGAGATCAATTTTCAAGATGAACCTATTTAAGAAAAAAGTGTTAGAAATAGGGATTTTTTTGGGGGGGGGGAATCAGTATTCTAAAAACTTTAGTTGCCAACTAGATATTATTACTTACTTAAACCATGCATAACAAAGCAATAAAGTAATGCTAAATAGTAATAGTAACAATGCAAAAAGATAACTTATAACACCATATTTTGTTAACTACGGAAACCCTGGCTAAGGAAAAACCCTAGTGGAGATGATACCCACTAGATAATATATTGATATATAAGTTCCTTATTAGAGGATGGACCCTATTAGGGGTCAATGAGAAAATTTGATATGGGGAGTCCTTGTTAGGAGACTTTGAATCCCTATTAGGAGATTCCAACCCTATTATGAGTTGTGGTGTAATGTATGCAAGAAGAGTCCACTTCCCAAACATGCAATTTCAATTACAAGGAGAGCTCACTGCACAAAAAAGTAATTTATTGTTATATTTCTTCCTTGACTAATCTTTGATCTTTGGCTCTATCTTGAATAACCAAATAGCTCATATAAAACTTTTTATATATTGCTTTTACAAAAGTTTGCATGTAGTCACAATTAACAATTCACACACTTGTACTTTGCTTGCATAATAGCTCTACATCTTATTGCAAAATGTCCATTGTATAAATACCATTCCTTTACACAAATTGCTATTGGGTCAGCTAGGTTCATAATTCACTTTTCCAACTTAGGGTAAACATCTAGGATGTCGGCCCTAATTGGACAAGTAATTATTTTGTAAACAAAACAATTCTTTCCTTCAATTTCATTGCCCTATTTTGCTAACATGATTATCTCTATTTCATATAGTCCATACTAACTTCTGAGGTTATACACATCATCATCAATATGTATACTCTCTCCATGTAACTTTGCTAGTCATAATATGATGTCAGCAACAAGTTATAAACAAAACAATACACTATTGTAAACCAAATTCTATACTTAGAAATTATTTTGATTACCAAACACTAAGTATCTTTATTTCTAAGGTTTCCTGTTAGCATGTACATCATGTGTTTCCATAAATAACAACAATTATATCACTATTAGCCAATTGTCAACAATCTCCTCCTTTGTCATTGATGAAAATAAAATAGAGAAAATTGGCTAAATGATAAAAACAAACATAAACAACATATAAACATTACATCTATTACAACTTGTTCAACTTTACATATGCTCCCCCTTACAATATACTTTACAATATTATCTTCTCTTTCCAATTAACTACTACTCCCAATTGTATCTCCCCCCTTTCACTATCCAATTTTTTTGATTTCCAATTTTTTGCAACTATTACTCCCCCTTTGACATCAATGAAAAAGGTCAAAATATCATGATTATGTCCAAAAACTATCCAAAAATTTTGTCCTTTCTTATGCTGAAATGATCTTCATACAATCATCAAAATTAGCCTTTAGTTCATATTTCCTTAAACTATCCATACCTTTAGTTCATATTTCCTTAGTTGACTCAACTGAAATGAGAATTGCACATAAAGCATATGATGCAATCTCAACTGCTTTAATATCTGAATACAAAAAGTTGAACTATGTGTCCTTGGCCTTGACACATTCCTCTAACTATTTCTCAATAAAAGATAATTTCAAAGCAATGCATTCTCTAAAATCTGATATCCTCTTCAAAATATGTTCTTTCTAAAGTTCTAGTTTCCTAATATCATTGTGAATACTGGCAACTTGTCCTTAAAAATCATCTACTTTACAAGATGGATGTTGGATCTAGCTAGATAAAGTCTCTAGCTCACTCATCTTTAACTCTATCTAACTATCAATGTCTTTAGTCAACTTGTATGATAGGGTACACTTAACATACAAAGTTTTCCCATCTTGTTGGCATTTTTGAAGTTCTTTTATACAAGTATCAAGATTTACCAAGTCATTCTTAACATTCTAACAGATGGTGCTAAACAAGTTAACATCATGGGAAATTTGTTCCTTTTCCTTAGCAACATTTAATAAATTTGTAAACTCTTCATCAAATGATTTTAACACTGGTTGTGATTCTGTGTGCTATATTGCCAAGGTACTGTGCAGTCTGTTGATTACTTCCATTAATTTTTTTGTAAGCTTTTCACTATTCTATTCTTTTGTATAAGTTTAGATAAGGTTGAGATTAGATCTATTTGATCATCATCATTAGTAGCTAAACTAGCAAGAGAGAGCAGAGTGGATAAACTCGATGGTTTAGTATCATTTTCCCTCTATTTCTTCACTGCTTCTTTTGTTCTTCTTTCTTCTTCTTCTTTCTTTTCTCTTTTCTCTCTTTCTCTTTTCTCTTATAATCTCTTCTTTTCATCTTCCACAATTTTATTTCTCATCTATTCCTTTGCAATCCTTCTCTTTTTTTCCTCTTCCTTTCTTTTCTTAACTTCCTCAAGCAATTTCTACTTGGCTTCTTCTATTTTCTTCTTCTCTACTTCAAGTAGCCTTTTCTTTTCCTCAATATCATCAATATCTAGTTCATTAAGTTTGGAACCACTAAATGGATTTGTATCATCAATGTTAATGGTAACATTGGTTTTAACAGGGAAAATGAATGAAACTACTAGGTAAGCTTATGGTTTTTTAACTACTATCACTACTTACTAGCACTTTGGAGGTTCTAGGAGCTAGAGGAGATGTTGCCCTTGACTCTATCAACATTTGACTGATTGCTGCTATAGTCTCTTTTCTTAGCTTATCATTTTCACCAATCATAAATGGAAATGGTCTTAATTTATTGCTCAATTATGGAGTGAGGTTATTCAACAATCTTTCTATTTCATCTTCTTCATCATTTTTGCAAATAGTTCTAAGCATAGACTTCCAAAGTTCAAGGTATTGTTCCCTTCTAGGAGTCTTCTTATCTAGAAGTCTCTCATAGACTTTATGGTTCACTACTCCTTCAATATCCTTCAAACTTAGAGTGTTTCCTATGATATATCTCATAGTAGATATATCAATCTGGTCCTTCTCAAAATTGTTATATAAATCATGAAAAAATTCATCTAAACAAAGTTTCCTTCATTTGCAATAGTTGTATTGATCTTCTTTATCTTTGGCTTCCAAGGTTGCCGAGATTTTCCCAGTGCTTGCTTAGATGGAGTTACTTTTTCTGCTTGATTGGTTTCTTGTGCCTCATCTTCTTCATCACTAGAATCAATTGTTAACAATGTTTTCTATCTTTTTCTAGGTTTGGTGGCCTATTTTTTGACCCTCTTTGTCTTAGTAGACACTACTTCTGCCAATCTCTTAGATTTTCTTTTTTTCTCACTAGCCTAAACATCAAACATTGCTGTATACAAAATTCTTTCTTCTAAAGATGTCTTAGTAACTGATACTCACAAAGGTTGAATGTTTAGTATACCTTGATTTATTATGTGTCTTACAACCTCATATTCACTCTCTATCATTCCAACCTCTAACAATGCCTTCTTCATTATAAACTCTACCTTCTCTAAGTTTACTTGATGAGCTTGCTATGTGATCTCATCAAATGTGCCAAATCTATATTTTTCTTTATCTATGTCTGAATTTAGCAAAAAATCAATATAACCAACTACTATGTCATCATTCAATTCATAGCTCAAGGGATCAAGAAAAATTTCCCAAGGTTCTACTACTTGAATATAAGTTTGATTTGTATCAACCAAAATAAAAATGTCTTCCTTGAATCTATCCACAATTGTAGGTGTAATTATAAATCTCTATTTCATCTCATTTTGAAATGTCCTCATTATTGGATTACCATTGTCCAATATCTTGTCTGCAGGGTGCCTTTTGCATACCTGTGTAATCTTTTCCATTGTGCATCTGTCACTACTCATTATGTCTGTGACTAATAAGTATGGAAATATTTGAATTACATGAAAGAATATGTGATGTATCAATGACTAGAATCGAAACACACCATTCTTTATTCTTTTGACCTTTTCCAAATTTTCCAAGAGTTGCATTCTCAATATTTCACTAAGATTCACTTGTTCTTTCTCTATACATATCTTATATGTTGCATATATGAATCCCACAAAAAGTTCATCAATCTTAGAACTTGCACAAATAGAATAAGCAAAAATTATACTAAAAAATCTCACATCATCTTGCTTGATGGTGCTAATCACCATAGCCTTACCATTATATACTGCTTTAGCATAGCTTTCAAATTTCTTCTTTACTAATTTCTCACCTATAGGTACACTTCCTTGTTTACTAAGACTAGTTACTTCATGAATAAGGTCGGTAGAAATGTTAACTATATTATTTGCATCCATAATTTACCATCATCTTGTTGTTTAGTGTGGAGCCTGATTAGTCCCCAAGTGGGAGATTGTTAGATTGTGGTGACTGATCAAGAAAGTATTGTACATACTTCATAAATAGTGGAAAAAAAAATTTTGGGAAGTAGCCGACATGGTAGCCGACATATTATGGCCGACATATGGCCAACATGTTATAAACCTAAAACGGTTTAATACTTGTATAAAAAGGGCTTAGGGTTGGGTATTTTTCATGTGTGGTGATACGAAATTGGTTCTTGTGGCGGTATTGAGTTGTAAGGGATTACGGATTGTAATCAGGTTGTAATCACTAGATTGTAATAAGATCGGACTTGCTGGTTGGTGGACGTAGCCCAGGGATTGGGTGAACCACGTTAAATCTTGGTGCCTTGTGTTCATTTCTGTGTGTTCTATTATTTTTTGTTATTGGTCATATTTGCATGTAATTATTATTTTCTATTATATCTACCCTACTCAATATGATTTTTGTCCATTCATTTGTGTCTAACTCTTGGTAGAAGTGATATTTAAATAAGTCTAATTCCCTTAGATGTTCAAATATGGGCTTCATAGTCATGTCATGCATTAAAAACCAATTCCTTGTCTTTGTTCATGAATTCACTACCAATCGACTCAAACTTGCTATTTAATTAACTTCCTACATCTTCAAGATAAACTTCATTGTTCATAGTAATAAACAACACTGAGTTGGGGTTTCGTTCATTAGGTTTTATGGAAACAATCTTTAACTTAGGTCTATCTTCATTCTCAACACTATGTACTACTGAAATATCCATGATTCTATCAATTATGATCTTTTACTAAAAACATTTGTAGAAAAATGATCAAATACCTCTTTCTGAAAATAGGGTTTTCTTTGAAATCACTCTGACAAGTCAATTTTGAATGCTCTTTAGTTAGGATGTGTTTTCAATGAAGTGAAAATCAATTCTTTACTACATTTATTCCATCAACTTGATCTTGCATTAATTACATACTTTGTAAATATGAAAATGTTGTCGATTACATTCTGTAATCAAATAATTGCTCAAGATCATCTATCCGATCTTCAGATGTCACCCAAGGTTTACTATAGCCTCCTTTCTTCATGACAAAACTTTGAAATACTTCACATCAAGAAATTCACAGTGAAAACATATTTTTCATATTCTATTACAGAATCAACCTTTACTGTAATACTAGTAACTCTGAATTCCTTCATGACTTGTTTAGATGAGCTCCAAATTACAAGTTAGCTTAGGTACCATCTAAAAAAAATTGGATACACATTTTCCCAACCTCGCTACATCTAATTTGGCTTCTAACTAAATTTCTCAAATTCTAATGCTATGAAAAAGCTTAATTCAACTTAATTGAATCAAACTTAACAACTGACTTCAATCTTCCTATCTCATCATCATCTAACTTTTATTTTAAGATATCTATTCCTTTTACAAATGCTTCATTAAGTTCTTGAAATTCACTAATAATGTTTCTATGTTCCTCATTGTCTCTATTAGTTATGAAGTTCCATTCATGGTTCCTTCTATCATTTTTTATGTTCTTTCTATCATTCCTTCTATTCCTAAAGTTTCTTCTATTGTTTCTTCTATCTCTGAATTTTCTATCCATTTTGCCATACTTTTTTGTGTGTCAAAAGTTGTTGCAATACTGACATATAGGTGCTCTACTGCTAACATTTTGCTAATCATTAGGTGCATGAAAATTTTGAGCAATGTGTCCTAAGTTGTTACACTTATAACACATGATCTATCTTCCATTTTCATAAGATCTTCCTTCCCTTGATGTCCTTTCATTAGATCTTCTTCTATATATAGGGTTAGTATTTCTAGACATTATACTATTTCATCTATCATTATCATACTTAGGTTTCCTACAATCAATTACATTATGACACATACCATAACAATTATGAGAATAAAAGTCCTTAACATGATTAAATGACTTATTTTTACAATCTCTTTTCATATGACCTATTTCATTACATAAAAAGAACTTAACTCTAAATTCATACCTGGTTGCATTAGGAGTCTCCACTTGCTTTGGTTCATCCAAAATTTCAACTTCCTTGTCTTGTCTAACTTCTTTGGGTTTTTCAAAAGATTGACTAGATTCAATCTTATCATTGGATTTGTCTTTTTCTTTAGGATCTGATCTAAACTTAAGTTTCTTCATAGACATGTTAATTAGATAACTAAGACTAGTCTTATCATAAGTAGGTCTATATTTTCATTGAATCATCAAGCTTTTCTCTACTAGAATAAAGCTTCTCATTTTGCTACTTGCACTATGTTAATTCACCTTTCACAATAATATTGTATTTATGGAGTTCTTCATGATCTTCTTTCAATGCTTCAAACTTAGATGTTTTCTTTGCCAGACTTGCTCTCATATCTGTATTTTTAGTTTTCAAATTAGATTCAACTTTGCTAGGATCATTCTCAAAGTCAATTTCAGATTTTTAATCTTCAATTCATGCTTAAAGATCTTGTACTATGTCTTTAATTTTAAATAATCATCATTAGTTCTATATTTAGGCTTTGATTTTAGAAGTTCAATCTTTTCCTTCAAATTATGAATGTATACTCTAGAATCTTCATATCTATCCTTCAACTTATCTCTTTCTTTAGTAAGGAGATCAATTTGTTCAAGAGCTTCTTCAAGATTCTTCATCAACTATTCCATATCCATAGGGATCTTACTTAAGTTGTTAAGCCTCTTCAAAGTAACTACACTCCGATACCAATTGTTATAAATAGGGATTACTGAGGGTGGGGGGATGAATTAGTAATCTACAAACTTTAATCACCAACTAGATATTATTACTTACTTTAAACCATGCATAACAAAGGAATAAAGTAATGTTGAACAGTAACAATAAAAATGCACAAAGATAACTCATAACACCATATTTTGTTAACTAGAGAAACCCTATCCAAGGGAAAACCCTGGTGGGGATGATACCCACTAGATAATATACTGGTATATAAGTTCCTTGTTAGAGTATGGACCCTATTAGGAGTCAATGAGAAAATTTAGTTTAAGGAGTCCCTGTTAGGAGACTTTGAATCCCTGTTAGGAGATTCCAACTCTGTTAGGAGTTATGGTATAATGTATGTAAGAAGAGCCCACTGCCCAAACATGCAATTTCAATTACAAGGAAAGCTCACTACTCAAATGAGTAATTTACTATTATCTTTCTTTCTTGACTAATCTCTAGTCTTCATCTTGATATCAGATTACCAAATAGCTCATATAAACCTTTGCATATATCACTTTCACAAAAGTTCGCATATAGTCACAATTCACACACTTGTACTTCACTTGCATAGAAGCTCTACATCTTATTGCAAAATTTCCTTTGCATAAATACCATGCCTTTACACAAATTGGTACTGGGTCTGCTAGGACCATAATTCACTTTTCCAACTTAGGATAAATATCTAGGATGTTAGCCCTAATTGGACAAGTAATTATTTTGTAAAGAAAATAATTCTTTCCTTCAATTTCGTTGTTCTATTTTTCTTCAAACATGATTATCTTTGTTCCATACAGTCCATACTAACTTCTAAGATTATAGATATCATCATCAATATGTATACTCTCTCCACATAACTTCACTAGTCAAAATATGACATCAGCAACAAGTTATAAACAAATCAATACATCGTTGTAAACCACATTCTATACTTAGACAATTTTCTTATTACCAAACACTAAGTATCTTTATTTTTGAGGTTTCTTATCAACATGTACATCATATGTTTCCATAAATGATAATAATTACATATCACTATTAGCCAATTATCAACAGAAAGAAGGAAAGAACCTGAACTAGAAAAATATATGAGAAGACACCATGCACTTGAAAAAATTATTAGAGACAAGGACTTGGGAGTTATGACAAGGAAAATACTTAGAAGTGATACATGTTTACTTTTTGAGGTTGAACCTAAATTAGTAAAAGATGCATTGGAGAATGAAGATTGGAATCAAGAAATGAATGAAAAAACTAAACATATAGAGAAGAACAAAACCTAGACACTAGTATCTAGACCAAAGGACAAGAGTGTTGTTGGAACAAAGTGGGCATTTAGTAACAAGCTATATGAGAAGGGAGAAGTCACAAGGAACAAGGCTAGATTGGTATGCAAAGGATATGCTCAAGAATAAGGTATTGATTGTGGGGGGAAATTTTCCCCAGTTGCAAGATTGGAAGGAAGTAGTACACTACTTGCCTATTCTTCTTATAAAGGATTTAAAGTATACCAAATAGATGTCAAATCTGCATTTTTAATGGAATACTTGAAGAAGAGGTTTATATAGAACATCTGGAAGGATTTGTGGATCCCAACAAAAGGATCATGGTATGTAAACTTCAAAAAGATCTATATGGATTAAAAAAAGCCCCTAGTGCATGGTATGAAAGGCTACATAATTCTTTGGTAAAGATTGGATTTGCAAGAACTAATGATAACAACAATCGGTACTTGAAGACTAGAGGTAACAATGAGATGTTATTATATGAATGTTTTTTTGATGATATCATATTTGTAGGAAAAGATGCATTATGCAAATAATTTGCAAATGAAATGAAGAAAGAATTTGAAATATCTATGTTTAGTGAGATCAAATTCTTTGATAATTTACAAGTATATCAGATGAAGTAAGGAATCTACATTACTCAATCAAAATACATCAAGGAGATAGATTTTTTTTTGTAATGGAAGATTCAAGAATAGTTAGCACACCTATGGATACATGATATAAGTTCTCTAGGAATGATGATTCTATTGATGTGAACTAGACATTATATAGATCAATGATTGGAAAAATACAATATGTTGTCCACAATAGACCTGATATTTCCCTAGCAGCTGGGATTGTTGCAAGAATATCTGCAAAACTTAAGGAGAATCACATGATGGAAGTGAAAAGGATAATAAGATATCTGAAAGGAATAGAAGACTATGACTTATATTACAAGAAGAATGACAAGTTTGAACTAAAAGTGTTCATTGATTTCGATTGGGTAGGCAATGTTCATGACAAAAATAGTACAAGTGGTGGAGGTGTTGAGTGATGTGACGTGCTCCCCTACCCATAGGTGGTTAATTATGTGGTGTTCCATGTTCACTAATAGTCATGGCTTTTGGTGCAATGGCAAATGGTCCCTACAATTGGTATAAGAGCCTAGTTTTGGCCTGGTCATGGGTTCAAATCTCCCCAGTGCCTTCCTAACCCACGTAAGCACCTGGCATGCACATCGAGCGAGAGATTGTTGGGTGATGCAACGCACTCCCCTACCCACAAGTGGTTAATTATGTGGTGTTCCATGTTCACTAATAGTCATAGCTTTTGGTGCAACAGAAAATGGGCCCTATAGGAGGTTTCTTTATAGGAAAGATACTAATCTCATGGACAAGCAAGAAAAATAATTGTAGTTCACAATCAAGAACTGAACCTAAATATGTGGAAACAAGAGTAATTTGTTCAAACATTATACAGATCAAGCAATTGTTGAAAGGGATAAAAGAAGATATCACTGATCTAGTTGTTATTTCTTGTGATAACAAAAGTGCTATAAATATATCAAAGAACCTTGTAATGTACACAAAGACCAAGCATATTTCTATCAAGTATAATTACTTGAGAGAGCTAGTTCAAGATAAATAAGTAAGATTGGAGTATATAAGCACTAAGGAGAAAATAGATAATATTTTCACTAAAGCTTTACCTAAGGATGCTCATGAATATATAAGAGGTAAATTAGCAGTGATTCCCCTAGATAAGTCTACTTAAGCTGAGATGGAGCTCTACATCAAATGATTTTTTTAAAATATCTTACAAGTTGATTCAAAAAGTCATACTTTAGGGGTTACCTAAAGTAGTGAAGAAAAGAGAACCTAATGTTGTATTAGTCATAAGACTAGATGACAGATGGTGAATAAGATTTAGATGTACTGACACAAATATATCTACATGAAAAAGATGTATGAGATAGTTGAAGTGTCTTTGGCATTATTTTTTATAAGAAAAATAGGTTTTATAGGGACCCTAAAACCCAATAGTTAAAACAAAAACCAAGGTTGATAATAAGCAGTTAAAGCCCAGCCAAACATAGACAAGTCACAAGGCTGATAATAAGCATAAAAGCCTAGCCAAACACAAAGGCCAGTTCAACTTACATCCAAAAAGCTAGAACAAGAAAAAGCCAACTTGACAAAAAAATAGTAGTAACCTAATAGCAAAAGATGGGAAAAAAGAAACCATGATTACTCTCCTACATCATCTAAGTTTCTTCAAAGACTTTGTGAGTCTCCTCAGCCATCTACTCCTAACTCTTCTAGGATTCCTGATCTAGGTTGCTAAAAGTAATTTATGTCGCCGCATCCTCTTCTACCCTAGCTTGTTCTCTATCATTGTCCTCACTCTCGTCCAATAGACCTCTTACTTTAACATTCTAGTAAGGGATAGAATGTTATCATTGATAGAATTGAGGATGGAAATCATCTAATTTTCTAGATTATGATTATATTTTTCTAGGTTTAGGATTCTCTTCTTAGCTAAAATAATTCTATCCACCTTATTCTTTTGATTTCCCAAACCTGGCTCCTTCCTATTGTTTTCCATTTGGCCAATTTTTTCCCTGACCTCTTCCAATTCATGGTAAAGACATTTGATTGATGTGAAATTTTCAATCATGATATTTTGAGCATTATTCAACAAATTCATGCCCATTTCCCTAGCATTATCCATTATTGCCACCATAGCTGGATTAATGAGTTCTTTGAACTGGAGTTGGCCCTATTTTTCTTCCAAAATTTGGGGATTCATTGTCTCTCTGACAATCCCCATCTTGGATGTTCTAACATTGAAATTTCTCCATGCATTTTTCATATCCTTAATAATCACTTCTCCAATCTCTCCTCCAATTTTCTTCTTCTCTTGATCTTGGGGGTGAATAGGGGAAAGAGGAATTGTTGAGATATCCAACCTTGACCCCAAAACCCCCTCAGCATCCATCTGATTTTCCCTCTTCCTTTTCTTAGCAATTGGTTCCTTGCTCTTAATTTTTGTCTCCTTCTCCTCCTCATCATCAGATTTTATTTCCTCCCCTTCCTCATTGTATGTGTCTTTGGCATTATTGTCAAAGAGGAAGAGTATGTATTTAGTTTCCTATGTAGTAACAAGAAAGAGGAAGAATATGTTAGTTACCATGGAAGAAGGAGAAAATTTAGGTGAGGGTGATAATATATAATTACTATATGAAGATGGTGTTATTAAACAAGAGGTGTTGCAAGGTGTGTGTATGCAAGGTGTTTCGAATAATACAAGAAGAAGTTGATTGATTTTCATGATCTAATATGATAGAGGGAGTCTATGAGTTGCATATCAAAGCTGCATGTATGAGAATTAGAATGAAATTGAATGAGAGAGATTGTTGGAAATTAAAATGAAAATCAAAATGAAACTAAGGATATTAATGAGGATCTCATACTAAACACAAAGGGAGATGCTCAAAGTAGTACATGTTTTGGATTGCATGGTAATTAGAGGTGTTGTCATCAATATGAAAGAGGGAGATTGTTGGAAATTATAATTGAGACAATTGTTATGTTGTCATTGATGTCAAACCTTATTTGTAAGACACTTTACTATCTAATTTGAGTGTCATATCTAGATGATTGATGAAGAGGATTTGAGGACATAAGAAAAGGACCTAAAGGAAAGTTTGAGTTATGAGAAACTACAATGGGAATTTGATTACTTAGACTTTGACAGGATAAAGTGATTGTTTAATCATAACCTAAGTGAAGAAGACAGTTGTGCTAAACCCTAGAAGAAGTGATCAAAGAAAGACCAAATGCATATAATTGACCAAGCAAAAGAGAAGAAGATTAAGGAAATTGAATTTTATGTCAAGTGATGTCAGTATCGACCGAGGGCTAGTATAAGATGAGAAAATATAGTGTTGGCAAAGCATCAATATATGTGCTGAATGGAAAACTTAGTAGCAGTCGAGTAACCTAGTGATGACCAAGTGTTAGAACATAATGTTGGATAAGGGACAACATTTGATAGATTCAAGGAAATTATTGTATATTTAGTTGATAAAATTCAAACAAAATACATAGACACCAATGAAAAATTATTACAGTGGTCAAAAAGAAGAATTTGCAGAAAGTCTCATAGGAACTTGTACATAGACTAATGGGGAGCTTCTTCACTCTAGATATTTCTTTCTCTTCCAAGGCTACTCCTAGACTACTTATGGCTACTCTCCAAACTCCAACCTAGAGGACTCCTTCCCAATCCCCTTTAAATAAGAAAGTCACCCAACAATTCAGTTTTCCATCCTCTCCCTTCAGTTCACCAACTATGCACTATTTGACCTAGAATGCTAAAGCTACACCAAGTGCACCTAAAAGGCCAAAATCAGTTTTTAACAATCATTATGAGGTTCTTGATACATTTCCTACCATTTTTCCTCATTCTTGTGAGTTTCACACTCCCACAACTCCAAATTATCTTGTTTATCCTTATAGCCCCAAGAGCCCCTATTAGCCCTCCTAAAAAAAAGGAATAAGAAACTCCCAAAAAATATTAACAAGGCCACTTGTTGTCTTTAGAAATTTTATTCCCTATGACCTAAACTTGAATATTTTTTAGGTCTTAGGCCCCTAGGATGATCGTACAATACGACCTCAAAAAACCCTCATTTTAAGGGTTTCAAAGGAAATGATATTGAATCCTTCACCAATGGTTTCAAAATCCACTGCCAACCTCCTCCTCTAAGTTATGAACCCTTTAAATTCTACTCCTTCATTGCCTAGACTCTATTGGCACGTACCAATCCACTATTCTCATCAAAACTTCAATTCAAGCTTTTATTGCACCTTGCCAAGTGTATACTGCTTGCTTAGGGATTGCTTGAAAAAATAGCTACTTGCCTTGCAAAAACCCAAAAATCACTATATACACTATTTATAGAGGCTATTTCTTGATCTCCAAATGCCACGGTGTTTAGACCAAGGAATTTCAAGCCATAACCATTTGAATGTTGGAAATACAAAATTGGACAATAGGAAGCTAAAACTTAATTAATTTTCAAAACCCTAGTAAATGAATGCTTGGAACCAAAAAAGTATGCACAAATTTTAGACATGATCCCAAGTCTCTATTCCATCCAAAATAGTAGGTTATTCAATCAACTTTCTCTATTCAATCCTTAAAAACCACCTTTTTTATCATAAAATTGCTCTATAGAAGTCACTATCTAACCCTTGGAAATGAGTTGAATAAGGTTTAAATAGACTCACTCCTCCATTATAGCATTTTTTTCAAGCCATAACTACCCACGTAGTTCATTCCTAAGAACTATGTAAAAGTTGCTATGCAATTTTGCAAAAATTGCAAAGTTGTCAATGCAACTTTTTGATATCTTTTGCAATTTTGCACATTGAGCCTTCAAAGTTGGCTAGTCTATTTCCAAACCTTCTAAAATGACCTTAATACACCTAAGTACCACTCTTACACACATATTTCCCCCTTTTAAGGCATTTTTCCATTATTTTCCTTCTCGAGCAATTTTACGCAATTTTGCCTATAGGACTTAATAGACAGAATTTGACTCACATTCCAAATCCTACCTATCCAAACCTCCTAAACCTACCTTGGGACTTTATTCCTATTCCTTATTACCTCAATGGTTTGTTAGACCATTTACAAACCAAAAATGCATTAGGGTTTCACCTTTACCCCTAGGTGCTCCTGAACCATAGACAAGCTGAGCTTTCTACATTAGTCACACAACTAGAAATAATTTTTCAAGCCATTAATTTATTATTTTTGAAATTGTGATATATTTATTTCTTTACAATAGATATTAGTGCGAGTGTTATTACATTGGGCAAGAACACGAGTCCAAGTTCATCCTCTTATAGTAAACTAACATTCAGTCAAAAGAGGTTAGTCAAGCTCACAACTAAAGAAACAAAGATTAGGCATAAGTTGAAACTGATTCAACTATATTTATTTCCACATATAGAGCTTATTTAGAAGGTGGACTCTACTTCCAAAGACATTTTGAAGAAAGAAACACAATTTTCACATATAGCAGGATTCATTGATCTAGTTGCCAAGCTAGAGATTTAGTTTCAAATTTTGGAAAAAGTTCAAGAAAGATGGAATCAAGGCTATGAAAATATTGTGGAAATTCATCAATAATTCTATAATAATTATCAATTAGCCCCTAAAACCCTAAGTTCCATTAGTCACAAAAATAAGGGGGGTATGAAAGACTAAAAGGAGATATGAGAGAATAAGACAATGAGAAGCAATGTGTAGATCAAAGATTAGATATTAGATCTTACAGGATCAAACTATGGTCTTAGGGGGAGTACTCATATTTTTGAAAGACATGGTTATTCAAGACAAAGTTTTTTTGCCACTAATATCAAAGGGGAAGATTTTTGATCTCTAATCTTATGTTGTCAATTAGTGTCCAAACACTTAGTCATTTAGAAGGTAAGATTACAAGGTCATCATTGTGACTGAGTTATCTAGTAAAGGCTGAGCATACAATACTTATTCCATCAATTTTGTCTCCTCTTTTCTCTTCTAGGAACTTCTCCTTGAATTCTTGCATAGAAATTCTCAAACACAATTTCCCTTGAAATAAATGCTCTAGGTTATTATACTCAACACTCAGCATATCCCAAGAAATTAACTATGTTTGTTGGAAATCATGATTTCCTCATAATCTATCAAATTTTGTCCCTCGACCGACACTATGTTTTGACACTTGGTCATCACTAGATTACTCGATTGCTACTAACTTTTATGTTTGACACATTTACTGGCACTAAGTCAATACTGATGCTTGGTTGACACTATATTTTCTTAGCTTATACTATCACTCAATCAACTCTAAGATCACTCAACATAAACTTCAAGTACCTTAATCTTCTACTCTTTTTTTGGGTCAAGCCTATGCATTTGGTCATTCATTGATTACTTCTTCTAGGTTTTAGTACATCTATCTTCTCCACTTAGGTTATGATTAGGTTATGATTAAACAATCATATTATCTTGTCAAAGTATAACTAATCAAGTGCCCATTGTAGTTCTTCAAAACTCAACCTTACCTCTAGGTCCTTTTGTTATGTATTTGTTCTCAAATCCTCTTCATCAATCATCTTGATATGGCACTCTACTTAGATAACATCTATCTAAACAATAAGGTTTGACATCAATGACAACATAATAATTATCTCAATTGTCATTTCCAACAGTGGGTTGCTCAATTTTTTGATTAGTATTCTCTACATCAATTGGAACATTAATGGATAAAGAATAAAATGAAATATTTACATTATCATTATCATTAGATGGTGTAGTATAAGCCTAGACTTTTGTAAAATTTTTTTTTTTTTCATGGTATGTATAGTGGAAAACTCAGTAACTGGTATCTCCTCAAGCAATTGCTTAGTATTATCCATTACATCTTGATCCTTATTTATAGTTTTACCTAGATCATTCTAAGTGACATCCAAAATTTCAATCCTTTCTTCTATCTCCTTAACCATTTGTGGTATGCCATCAATAAATTCATTCACTATGTCCACAATATCCTCACTGTCCAATTCTATATGCTCTTGTTGCTTGATATCTTATACATAATCTCTTTCTTGTTCCTTGTCCAAGTGATAGATGATTTTCCATAGTCTTTCACTTTCTTCCTTAACTTCTTGAGTTCTTCCCATCATAACTCTCAATGATCTAGTCTTTGTCATGAATCTTCTCTTATGTTTCTTTAATGCTTCATCAAGTATAGGGATTTTCAATATGGTATAGTCAATATTAGTGACCTTCCCCTCAACTATCTTTGTGTCTACAAAATACCTCCATCTTCCAATTATTTTGTTATACAATTCACATGGAATTTTATTTGAAATTTCAATGGGTGCATAACAATTTTTATAAATATTATCAATTACAACTTCCTCAGTCTTCATTTTGTCTTCTTCATTTAGCTTCCATATTTTCTATTAGCTTCTACATGTTCATCAATTAATTTTGGCACAAAGTTCTTTACGACTTTGAATTACTTAGTGTCAGATTTAGTTATCTTACTATCATCACTTTTCATAGCATTTTGCTCCTTTAGTGGCTTGTTCATCGACTATTGAATATTTTTTTCTTTTCTAATAAGTTTGAGTTTTCTTTTGCTCAAGTTGATTAAGATTTACTTTTCCTCTTTTGGAACATGTGACATTGAAGTAGTAGTAGCTCTAGTCCTAGAATGAGTAATCTTATGACTCCAAGGTTTTAGACTTTGTTCTCTCTTAACCTTTTTGTTTGGTTCTTCTACTTATGTTTCCTCCTCAGTTTCTTCACTGACTTCTTCCTCATTTCCTTTGGTTTCTACTTCAATTGATACATCTTTCTCCTTACCTTCACCAAATTGTTCTTCTAATGTGCTTATCATTTTTCTTGATTTCCTCTCAACTTTAGGAACTAAGATTTCAATTTTTATTCTTTGCATGGTATGTTTGAATGTACCAAATATTTTGGATTTTATATCTATTAGTTGTTCTAGAAAAGCATCAATGTTTTGAGTAGCTCAATCAATACCTAACTCATAACCCATGGGTTCTAGACAAGAGGTTCTTAGTTCTAAAAATTTTATCAAACATGCATTGGTGTCAGCTAAGAAACAAATTGCATCTTTGTAATCCTCAACTAGTTGTGGGGGAATCCTAAATCTTTGATGCATCATAGCTTTAAATTGTGTAAAAAACTCATTCACAACTCTTTCATAGCTTTTATGTAGAACATTAATGTAGTCATTAATCTAATAGATAAAAAGTTTGTTTGTATCCCAATTAACATCACCAATAATAAGAAAATAATTCTACAAATATAAGGAAATACATACCAAAAATGAATCATACTTTAATGTGTTGGTCTTTGCTACTCAGATGATCTTCAAATTTCTCTATTAGCAGCTTGGTGAGATCAATTTTGTGACATTTCTTTAGTATTTTATATGCTAAATCCACAACTCTATATGGTACACTATTAGGTCCACTTGACAGAAATATCTAGTAAGCAATAACACAAGTAGAAAAATTTGTCTCTAGATCACTCATAATTGATACTTAGAGACCTCTATTATCCCATGATTCTCCAATATGCTTCTTTATTTTTTCCCTTGATGCAACTCTCATTACTTTGTCTTTTTCATCAATGGGGTATCCAGTAACCATATGCATCACATCTCTAGTCATCTTTACTAGACCTTCCAATCACATTGATTGTTCATGAAATCTACCAAGTACAATTTAGATCCATTAATTTTTTAACACCTTCAAAAAATAAAGGGCATGTGTCAAACCCTTTGTCCCTAAGTGTTTATGTTAATCTTTCAACTAACCATCCTCACACAATTCTACATATGCTTGTTGAAGTTTATATTCACATATTTTTCTAATTTTATAGTGAATCTACGATTGAATATATTAGACCAATTAAAATTTAGTAGGAAACAATGAAAGTGTTCTTGTCTCATCAGTTTTAGCTTCAATCTTTGGGTATAATTTTTAATTAGGCTCTTCACAACCTTCATTGTTCACCAATTTAGCTTTGGAAACCTTTAGAACCTTAGATTGTATTGAGCTTGATGCCATATTTGCAACTCAATAAACTAGGGCTTCAACAAATAATCACTGAAGTAGCTTTGAATCACTCAAATTCTTCTCCAAATCACTCAAACAAATCGAATCCCTAAAAAAAAAATAGTTTACAACTCAATTTTTAGTTGTTCATATAAATTACTCAAAATTGCTCTTCATTCGTCTCGTAAGCTAGGTGAATAATGAAATGTTTGAACCCCTATTTATAGTAAAAAGGGTTCTTAGGAATAATTAGGGTGCAATAAATTCTTCCTTCCTAACCTCTGTTACCTACTGACCAATATCCTTACTAACCACCAAAATTTTTCTTTGTTCATACTATATTTCCACTAACTATCCAATTTACTCGGTTATGATTACCAACCATACAAAATTTCAGTGACAAGTGTGTTATCCCATTGCATCTTACATATGCTAATTTTAATATCATTACATGATTATAAGGAACTAATAAATGATCTAAAAATTCAAATGCAGTTCTCATACACACTTGTATAGCTTAGTTTATGGTTGTAGAGTCACCCAATCTTGAGTATGAGGTGTCACCAACTGATCCATTTGATGTTCCACTTTCTTCACTCTTCTTTCTCCATGTCTTGTTCATCTGATTATGAATATCTTCAACATCTACCTTTCCTTTTCCTTTTGTGTCTTCACCATTAGGTGCATATGCTTGATAGCTATAGTTCTTGCTCAAATGACTAACCTGATGATAATGAAAATATGACATGCCAGAATTTTTTCAAGTACCAAATCTTCCTCTCATGTGCATTCTCATGAAATTTGTTGCAATGTGACCATATCTTTCACAATTTCCACATGTAATTCTTGTGTTGTCATCCCATTTGACTGTATTTACCTATTTTATTGGTATCCATTTTTAATTTTTCTATGATCTGTAATCTTGTGATTTATGTCCATACTTATTGCATGTTAGCAATAATCATCAATTTTTTGTTTTTTTCAAAATGTATTAAACTTGGATCTACACTCAAATTCTTGATGACCATACTTGTTACAATTATAACAACATCCATCAAATTTAGGAGTAATAAATGATTGACCAACCTTTCTCTTGCATACATTTGTTGTATGAACATGTTTTCCACAATGATAGTATGTTGTCTTCTTAGGAGTTGCATACACATCATAATGTTTTGCTTTCTTTGATGATATCTTTTCTCAGTTGTACAGTGCTTAGTATATCTTAGTACATTGGCATCTCTCAATCTTCTCTAATTTCTTATTTTTTCATCTACTTTCCTTATACTTTCCTTAGATAAATTAAGCCTTTAATTGGTTTCATTTTTAGTTTTTAATTCATTCTTTAGTTGTTCATTTTTTGATGTTAATCCAACAATATCTTCTATCTTCCATACAAACTCATTATTAACATCGAGTAATTGATTTCTCATATCATAGTGGTTTCATGTCAACCTCTAAATTTTCACATATTTTTCAATCACTCCTACACTCATTTGTATTCTCTCATCTCCTACCATTCTCTTATCATCATCAAATTTTATCTTTTGTTCCAAGACTTCACACATTCTCAATGATTGCGCTTCTTTTTACTTATTGAATCAACCTGCTCAGTTAGGGTTTTATTCTTTTCCACCAAATATGATATATCAAATTTAATTCATTAGACAAGATTACCTCTGATTGTTATGAATGTTATTCAATGTGATCTTGAGTATCCTTCAGTTGATGAGATAAATCCTTCCTCTTTCTTAATGAATGTTTCACTTTCTTTGTCTATTTGTTGATCTCTTCCTTTGCAAGTTTCACTTCCATGTTCAAGTTCTCAATCGCCTTTTCATTCATTTAGCTTCCCATCTCTCCATATATTTTCTCTCAAGTGGTTAGACTTATGAATAAGAGATTGAGCTTTGATACCAATTGTTTGAAAGTTAAGGTGTTGAAAAGGGGGAGGGTGAATCAATACCTTCTCAAGATTTAACACTCAAATCTATTTTTCCCTTTGTGTTGGAAATACAAATGGGAAATGTATACTTTTGAGGGAAGGGTGAATTAGAAGTACTAATCTTTAACCAATAAAACTTTTAACTTTTAAAAAAATGCATGCATAAACATATTGAAATAACATGTAAAGTAAATGAAACCACATAAACACTTGACACTAGATATGATTACCCAAAAACCCTCCAATGAGAAGGTAAAATTGGGGTGGGGATGACACCCAAAATTCTTCACTACTATAGCAATAAATTTCACCTATTAAGGTTACATAGTTTGACCATTCTCATGATTTTCCCTATGAAATTAAAGGCCTACCTTGTTAAAGGCTTACAAAGGATTGTTAGATCCCACCCTATTAAAGGATTTTAATACCCTATTAAAAGTGTGTCTGGTTAAAGGAATTTAGAATAGTCACTTGGAATGTCACCCTGTTAAAGGATTTTACAATGACTGTTAAGTCAACCTTAGTCCAAAGGATTTCACCCTGTTGATACAGTTGTTATAAAGTAACAGTAGAATGTTTGATCTAATACACTTACAAATTTTACCTTGTTGATTTTAGATTACAGTTCTATCCATCTTGATCCTCTTGATTAGTTATATCAATGCTATATAGTTTTCTCCTCTATTCTACAAACTAATTCTACAATTCTTTCACACTTCTAAGTCACCTTGAACAATACACCCCTTTCACTTCCTTCAAATATTCACTCATGCTACTTCCTCGATCATACTCACGCATTCTAAATTATGGGGCTTTGTCTCTCTTTAAAAAGATTTTGGTGGCTTAGGCTTAGGTATGAATCTACAATTGAGATTCATTCATTTTTCCTACTCAATTCCTTCCATTTTTCTGATTGGTTACATGTTAATCACATAGGAAATTCAAATAGATTTGATCTTATCTTTAAAGCGTCAAGATCTATCCATAAGTCAGCTCAAAAATAGTTTACATAATTGTTTGTGCCATCACAAACAACTAGGTCCATTCTGTGTTACTCAATGCTTGACAATACTAATGCTTGACACTTACTATAATTGTTTCTTGATTGACACTTGAACTTGCTTGGCATCAACTATTCACTCAGCACTTGAATTGCTCGATAAGAGTGACTCAGCACTCATTGCAACTCAACATCTATACATATTATGCTCAACATTTGTTACTAGCTTGGCATGAACTTAGTAAATATCTTAAGTGTATTGACACTCAATTGTGAAAACCAATCTGAGATCAACAATCTCCCCCTTTGACATGAGTGGCAAAAACACTTAACAATACATGATGAATCTAATCTCCCTTGAGTATAATACATTCATAGTTCAACATATATACAAAACTTCAAAATTGTTCAAAATTTTGTAATGGGCTATAGACCTCAAAATTTTGTAACTCCCCCTAAGTTAATGTGTCTTTTTTGTATCCAAAATCTCTTAGAGTAGATTTTCCTCTTACCGATACTCTTTGTCTTCAATCATTCTGATACTCTTTATCTCATATTCCTTGTTTCTACTTTTCTGCTATTTACTCCCCCTTTGTTTGATCTTCTCTCTGTTTACTTTATCTCCCCTTTCACATGTCTCCCCCTTGCATATTTTTCTCCCCCTGGCTTTTATCTCTATCTTACGTTTATCTCCCCCTTTTTGATACTTATTTCAAAGGGTATCTATACTGAGTGTGTATTTAGCTAGAAAATTCTTATTGACTTCCATTACAATCTTTAGAGCAGTATCCTAGTTGTCTATTGCAACATCTAAGGATTTGATTTGGATGATTGCCTCTGCTACAAGATTAACTAAGCCATCCAAAGTTGAAAGATTAGGATCTTTCTTTAGCACTATTTTAGCATAGGCGAGTTCCTTCTGTAGTATTTCCATGTGAGGGGTCAGGGAAGCTTGAATATGGACTAGCTTGGCTCTTGTGTTAGCCTCTTATGCTATTAATATAGCTAGTTCCTTTTGCATGTGAATCACTGTATGGAAATTCTTCTCACTCTAAGATGGGCTTTGTGACAATTGCATGTCTGATATCTTTAGGTTTCTTTCTAGACTCAAAATCCTCTGGCTCATTTCTTGTGTGAAGAGTGTGGGGTCACACAATTTTGTGTATAGTAAGAATATATTCTCAAGTACCTTCTTCACTTTTTCAATTTTTGTAGCCAAGTCCACTTGTGATAGTGCTATTTCACTTGATATCTTCTCATTAACTTTACCTTGGAATTTATTTTTAGACCATTCCATGAGTTTTGCATTAGTATCCTAGTCCTCATTTGTCACTTGTTCAATAATCTTTGACAATTGTTCTAATATGGGGTTGGTTTCATCAAGTGTTTGCAAGCTGAAGGCATCTAAGAAGATGTCTTTGATCTCATGAAGTTTTTTCCTTTTCTTATACTCTTTCCTAAGTATTTCTTCTTTCTTCTTTCTCTCTAATGCCTCTTGCCTTATATTGATCTATTCTAAGGACATGGTTACATAGTCATATTTTGGTATAACTATTTCTTCATCTATTGTTGGGTCTCCGTAGTGAAGTACCCTTGCAACCTTTATTGAGCTTGAGCCTGGTGCAAAAATTTGAAGTGGCATTGCATAGGTGCTCAGCTCTTGAAGGACTTTGGTAGGAGTGCTAGTTGTTGGTAAATTAACCATTGTTTGTATGGCTTCCTACTCCTTTTCCTTAGGTATGTCCTTCTCTTCATTAGATTTTCCTTGATCAATTATGATCAATTGAGGTACACCTTGTGTTTGTACTTTAGGAATAGAATCCTTTGTCTATCTTGCTTGATCATTTGTAGGCTCTTCTATAGTTTAAGTTTGTTATTTAATAATAAGAACTTTTACTATAGTGTCAACCTTTACAAATGTATCCTATGATGTTTGCACTAGAGGTTGACCATTAGTAGCTATTAGGATGGCAAAAGGTGGTTCTTGTGTTTTCATCTTATCCCTAGTTATGTCAGCTACTACTTTCTATAGCTCTTTCATGCTGACCAATACTAGATTATCACACAATTTAGCTTGTAGTGTGGATTGGTCAAGGATCTTCTTTAGATCCACTATAGTTAGTGGATTGATGTTCTGAGTTGAGCTGTCAGGAACATCTTTCACTATTATTGTGTTTGCAAGTGTGATTGTGTCATGTGGTGGGTTTAATGGTGGTGATAGTGTGTCTTGTACACTCTGTTCTATTTGTTGCTCCTTAGCTTTTGCCATTTCATCTTCCTTTTGTTGTGTCTCCTCCACTGTGTTATCTCCCCTTTCTTTCTTGGTTTCTATTTCCTTATCATCATCCTCATTTTCTCCATTATTCCTCCCCTTAAAGGGATCCTCTTCTCCTTCCTTGATAGTAGTCAAGCCATACATCAACTTCCACATTTGAGTGGATTTCTTTACAACATCTTCAATCTTGTTTTGCAGAATGCTAAAGGCTCTATATTTGGGTGCAAATTTGCTACCATGTTTCTTGTTTTCCTTAGTAATTTGACCCTTTGTTGATTTTGGCATGACTTGAGCTAATGCAGTTTCTCTTATTTGTTTCTCTATATTTAGGTAATGATGCCATTTATTCTCAACAATGTTATACAATTCTTTAGGCATTGTGTTGTCCAATTCAAGAGGTGTGTTCTTGAATTTTTCCATCATGGCATACACTGATTCTTCTAACATATTTTGGTCTTCTTTACGAAGTTTATTAAATTCAATATTTTTCAACCCTTTTAAGTTTTCATTATCCCTAACATTGTCACAAACATTTTTAATATTAGACTTGGGAGCATGACTTACCAATCTGAATTGGCTTGTGTCATCTAACTCCATCTTCTCATCATCTGACTCTAGTTGTGCAATATATTTTCTTCTTAGTTTCTTCTACATAGGACCTTGTTTTTCAGTAGCCTTTTTATTTTCCTTTACTTTTTGCTTGGCCTTTTGAGTGGTGGTCCTTGTGTTGGCTCTTGTAGCTAGAGTAGTCAACTTTGCAAGGCTTGGTTTAGCTGCTTTCTTTCACTTTGGCTATGTTGTAGGCTATGTTTTAGCCTTCCTCTTCTTTGGTTCTTGTTTGGCTAGTGCTTTCTTGGCTTGTTCCTCCTTGACACTTTCTTCTTCTACATCTTCAACCATGCCTTGTGTTAGGGAAAGAGGTTCTTGGCCTTGCTCTTCTTATTCCTCTTCTTCTTCTTCATCATCATCTTCATCTTTAGCATCTACTCCAAATTTGGCCTTTAGCTTTCTCACCATTTTATGTTTCTTTTTTAGAGTTGAGACTATTTTCAACTCCATTTCAACTTTTGATTTGACAAAATCATAATTACCATAAAATTTAGCCATCTTATCAACTTCTTCTATAAGAAGTACAGTGATGGCATTTGATCCTTCATCAATGTTTATTTCATAACCTAGAGGCCTTAACCATCTCACTATAGGTATTGCAGCCTGGATGAAGGTGTAGTCAATGTCTACTAGAAAGAAAATATCATTGTAGTATTTTTCTACCAGGGAAATAAGAATTCTCAGCCTCTATTTCATTGATTGCTTGAAGTCCTCAAAGTAACTAGTCATTACTGACTCAAAATTATCTCCCATTTGCTCAATGTATTCATTGATTTGCACAGTGAATGACCTATTGGTCTTCCATTCTAACTTACCAAAATATGGGAATTCATTTTGAACATAGAAGAATATACATACCAAAATTGAACCAAATTTACATTGAACACTTTTAGATTTCCTTATTGCTCCTAGGTTCTTCATTATTTGTTGCATCTAAAGTTCTGCCAAATCATAGGTGTCATCTTTCTTCATAATATTCTATCCTACATCAACTATTATACATGGAACACTATTCAATCTACTTGATTGATAGAATTTGTGGGACATGACTCTAATAGCAAAATCAAGAAGAGGGTTTGTGATGGTATCAATTGTCATTCCATGTTTGTTCTATTTTTCCTTTGTATTTTTCTTAATTACTTCTTTTGAGCCACTCCTTAGGGTCTTGAGCCAATTTAGGGTTGGGTAACCTATAACCCTATGTACAATTTTCTTTGTAATATTGTTAGGTCCACCCTCTAACCATAGGCATCCATCATGGATTCTGCTTAAGACAATTTTGATCCATTCAATCTTGAAAATGGTGGGGAATTCTAGGGCACGGGTTAGTCCCTTTCTCTTAAAAATCTTGAATTCTTCCTTTAATACTCCATTTTCACATAATTTATCATATGCTTGATGTATTTCCATGTCTCCAATTCCTCCAACCTTGTAGTTATAACATTTCCTCACATCTTGTATCATTACGACCTTGGGTGGAATCATTGACAATGCACTTGAAAGGTCTTGTTTGTATGAAATCTTAGGTATAGCCTTGAAATTGGGCTATTTAAATTCATTACCATCCAACTAAACCTTAAAGGTCTCTTCTTTCTTAACATTATTCGAACTAGATGCCATATTTGTGAACTAGGGTTTTAACAAAATGAAACTGTGTAGCTCGACAAGTGAGGAATACCTTTAGAATTGATGAATTGACGCTCGATCTTCACTATGATTTTTTTAAATGATTCATTCTTGCTTTTCAACCACTTCTTCACTCTTCTTGGTCTTGATCTACATTCAAAATGACAAAAAATGGTGAAAAATCTACCTTATACCCTTCAAAACATCACATTTAATGCATGGTGCATATACAGCTGTAAACTCAGCTCCAATACAATTTCTGCTTTACTCGACATTCACTAATTTTACCATCACTCAAAAACTACAAGAATTATCTTTACTTGGCACCAATAGAGAGTTCCTTCACTCGGCAGCTACTATTGACTTGGCTTCAACTAACTTTGGCTGACAACTTGACACATACTAGGATTTTACTCGACAATTGAAGAGAACTTTCTCACTCAGTAGCAAGATGAAAACTTAAAGATTTAACCATGGAATTTTCTTATTATCTTGCATCTCTCTTCATGCTAATATATCTATTTTAGTACTATCTTCTTTTGGAACTAATGTATGATAAAACATTTTAAAGTATCAGTCCCCCATACCTCCTTTTGCTTAGTTTGATGAGATGTGACCACTTGACCTATTAGGTGAAGTGATCCCTTCATTTGATGTGCTACATCCATCTTTCTTCCTCCATGATTTATTCATCTCTCCTCTAATGTGCTCAACATCTACCTTGCCTTTTCCTTTGTTGAACTCTGAGTTAGGTGCCTTTATCCTTGTTGGAAAATGCTTGCTGATATGAGTAGTCTTCAAATAGCTAAAGCATGTGATTTGACTCAACCATCTATTGTAGCTACCACTAAATTTTGTTCTTATGTAGTTCTTAACGATGTGTCCATACTCTTGACAATAATGATAGCTATGTCTTGTATTGTAATCCCAATTATAGGAATTTTGATAGCTTCTTCCCTTTGTTGACTTGTTTGATGACCATGTGGACTTGGATCTAAATTCAAAGGATCTACATCCAAAATTCTAACAATTGTAGTAGTGTCCTTCAAATTTTGTTGCATGTATGGTTCTGTTTCTACATTCATGTGCCTGATGACCTTGTGTGTTACACTTGTGACAATGAGTCATGTTCTTTGGCTTAACATTTTGACTAGTATTCTTGTTCCTATAAACATTAGCTGTATGTTCTTTCTTTCCACAATGATGACAAGTAGGTTTAGAATTCTTACCTTTATTATTTCTTTCCTCAATAGCTTTGGATGATTCTCCTTCTTCAGTGCTTATGTAGCCCAATCTTGTTGTGTCTTTACTAGATCTAGGGAATTTTGGTAGTTGCTCAAAGTACTTGATGGCTTCATTTGGCTTGTTGAAACTTTCAACAAACTCCTTTTCTCTTTTTAGGTCATTATGCAGTTGTTCATTCTGCAACTTTAATGTAGTTATCACAATGTCCTTGACATTCAACTAATGATGAGCATTCATCATTTTCCTTAGGGTGTCCAATTGCATGTTTGAGATCCTAAGTAGCTCTATTGATTTTTCTTCCAATCTATTTGCCAAAATTCTTTTTTCTTCTTCAATCATGGCTTGTCTTCTATAGCTTTATTCTTTTTCTTGGTCACCTCACATAGCAACATAGCTTGTGATTCTTGTTCCAATTTGAGATTTTTGATCTCCACAGCTTGTGCTCTGTTCTTGTCCATGAGATTTTCAATTACTGCATCGAATTCATAGGAGTTACCATCTACAAATAACTTTGTGGTGTCAATTTCTTTATATTGACTATCATGTTCATCCATATCAATCTATATTTCCTTCTCTTCAGTGAACTTCTCAAGGCATCTCTGGCATCATTCAGTTGTTGTAGTAAGAGATGTATCTCAATCTCCTAATTGTCAATGGTCTTTCCCAACTTGTAAACTTCCATTTCATGATCTTTTCTCCAAGCTATAAGGCTTCTCCTAATGAGAACTCAGCTCTAATACCAATTTTTAGAAATAAAAATGGGAAATGTATACTTCTAAAGGGGGGGTTGAATTAGAAGTACTAATCTTTAACCAATATAACTTTTAACTTTTAAAACAATGCATGCATAAACATATTGAAATAACATGTAAAGTAAATGCATCCACATAAATACTTGACACCAAATATGATTACCTAGAAACCCTCCAATGAGAAGGTAAAACTAGGGTGGGGATGACACCCACAATTCTTCACTACTACAACAATAAAGTTCATCTATTAAGGTTACATAATTTGACCATTCTCATGATGTGCCTTATGAAAGGCCTTCCCTGTTAAAGGCTTACAAAGGATTGTTAGATCCCACCTTGTTAAAGGATTTTAACACCCTATTAAAAGTATGCCTGGCTAATGGACTTTAGAACACTCACTTGGAATATCACCTTGTTAAAGGATTTTACAATGACTATCAAGTCAACCTTAGTCCAAAGGATTTCACCCTACTGATATAGTTGTTAGAAAGTAGTAGTAGAATGTTTGATCTAATACACTTACAACTTTCACCTTGCTGATTTTAGATCATAGTTTTGTCAATCTTGATCCTCTTGATCAGTTATATCAATGTTGTATAGTTGTCTCCTCTATTCTGTAAATTGATTCTACAATTCTTTCACACTTCTAAGTCACCTTGAACAATCCACCCCTTTCACTTCCTTCAAATCTTCACTTTCACCACTTCCTCAATCATACTCACACATTCTAAATTATGGGGCTTCATCTCCCTTTAAAAATACTTTGGTGGCTTGGGGTTAGGTATGAATCTATGATTGAGATTCATTCATTTTTCTTGTTCAATTCCTTTTATTTTTCTGATCAACTATTCACTCGACACTTGAATTGCTTGGCACATGAGTGACTCGGCACTCATTGCAACTCAGCATCTATACATATTATGCTTGGCATGTGTTACTAGCTCAGCATGAACTTAGTAAATATCTTAAGTGTGTTGACACTCAATTGTCAAAACCAATCTAAGATCAACACTTTGAATATAAGATCTTACTTTTTATGCATAACTTATTATCTAATGTCCGAAATGAAAGTAAATAACTAAACAACTTTAACACTTAAACACATCACATACATGAACACAATTTACTTATATTTTTAGTCACATAGAAACCCATGGTTAGAGGGGAAACTGCGATGAGGATGGCACCCACAATCCTTAAGTACTACAACATAAAGGTTGCTTGGTTAGAACATACAAAAGTACCACTTTTGATGATTTATCTTGTTTAGATTAATATAATAAGACCCACTAAAGTCTACCTTGTTAAAGGATTACACATGTCTCTTCAAGTGTGTAGTCAATTAAGAGGTTTACAAATAAAGGCTCTTCAAGGCATATCCTACACTTAGGAATTTTAGAATAAAAAATAGTAATATCAATGTATTTAATAAATGATTTGTATTAATGCATCTACCTCAATGTTATGTCAGATTCTTTATGTTATGTGTAGTCTCATCATCTTTCTCAAACTAATTTCACTTATATGCCTTTCCTTCTATTCTTGGTAGAACTATCTTCCTTATTTCTATTCTTTTCTCATTCCTTCCTTCACTCATGCATCATCACCATCATTTTCAACTTAGTCTCAATCCATCCTTATATAGAAATCTTTTTCTTGACCTAATTAGGGTTTTGAACTTTTTGAAATACTCAGATAATTATATCTACAATCTACATTCATTATCGCATACCAATAACCTTTTTCTTTATTTTCATTGGTCTATACCATTCCCTTGGGATCCACAAAATCAAGTATCAATCCCAACAAATATTTTCAAATCTTTGCCTCGATCTTCATAAATTGTTTCCTTTCTTGGAAAGATCCAATCACATGGTATTTAGTGAATTTACAAACTTTTATGATCATCATGTGCCCCTTGGTAATGCTTGCTAATCTTCTTGGTTGATGTGATCACCCTCAGGTAATATGCTTGTTTGGTAATACACTTTTCTCAGTCTTATGATATTATTTGTTATTACTATGCTCATTCATCATTCTTCTTGGTAATTATATTTTGTTCAATGTCTCCATTTATTTGATAATAAGGTTCATCGACCTATCTGCCTTGTATTCACTGACCTTACTCTTGAACATAATTTTTCACTAATGACAATACTTAATTAATTTAGGAGTAACAATTAGTTCTTAACATGACTTATTATGAGCTCCTAATAGAACTAAGCTCTTAATTAAATGTACTTTAGAAGAGTGCATTCATATTCATGGGCATCAATTCCACCATGGTTTTCACTCAAATTGGGTTTCTATGAGAAAAATTCTAGTGTTATGTGTTGAATTTTTGTGGATGTTTATTTCTTCTTGCATGTTTTATTAGAAGAAAATGTTCTTTATTGCATTCATGTGGTGAATATTAAAAGTAAAAGTGTTATTGGACCAGAGTTCTAATTTGTGGTAGTTTACTAATTAAAGCCTCACACTTTGGGCTTGATTATTCTAATAATTTTGATCAGAACCTAGGTCTTGGTGACAAGCTTAACTAGTTGAGGTAAATATCCAAGTCAAGATGTTGAAAAAGGAGGCTCCCAAGTTCACAAAGGACAACTATCTGGTATGGAAAAATAGCATGGAGTTGTACATTAGAGGTATAGGTGATTATTATTGAAAACATGGTGTACCTCAAGGAACCTATATGTAGATCAATTGAAGGAGAAGCTAGTGAATGCAAAAGAATAAGAAGCTACTCGTAGTACCCTTTTTGATACTTAATACATTGATGTAAAAAGTCTTAGAATTTCTCATAAGGTTTGGAAGAACTTTGAGCAAGCTTATGGACGTCATAAGCATCTGGAAAAGGCTAGAGAAGGAATTCTTAGAGGTAAATATGATGACATGAAAATGGTAGTAGGAGAAAATATTGCTCATTATGGTGCAATAATAAAAAAAATTGTTGTTGCAATCAAAGGTCCAGGTGATATCATGGAAGAATAAGTCATAGTAAGTAAAATGCTAAGAACTTTTTAACCTACTTATGTGATTAGAGTGTTTGCAATTAACCAATGAATAATATTTGAGAAAGTGAATGTTGATGGGCTTATTAATAAGCTCATTTCTTTTGAGCTTAACACATATGATAAAGTATTTCAAAGGTTGAAACTACCTTTAAGGCCTCTATAATTAGTGCTCCATAAAGAAATGTTAAAGAGATTGTATCTGAATCTAATAGTTTTTTTACAAGGAAAATTGATTCTCTTTTTGAAGAAGAGAAAAGATAAGGAGAACTTGAAGAATTTATACCAAGGAGGTTACCTAGAGTAACAAATAAGTACAAAGGAAAACCATCTTTCATATCTTTCTCTTGTAAGAAGATTGGTCACATTGCTACTAGGTGCCCTAAAGGAGATCAACAACAAGATAAGGACACATTTAATAAGTACAAGGGAAAGTCAAAGAAAAAATGTTATGTATTTATGGATGAAGGTGTAACCAATGAAGAATTTGATGCTAATGATGAAGAGGATATTTCCTTTTTTCTATTAAGAAAGATCATACTATCAAAAAATAAGAAATATTGAGAGGTGGAGGGGGAATAAGTCTTGCAACATGTTAAATCCAACCATATATTTCAAAATTTAATCATATGCATCCATGAAAAAAACCTAAAAAATAAAACACATTGCAATAAGAAATTGATAACACCATGATTTATTTTTAAGAAAACTCTAGCTAAGGGAAAACCCCAATTGGGATGGTACCCATAAAACATGCTAATTTGAAATATCTATGCAATGATTTTTGATATTGTTAGGATTCATTACATACGTTTAGTATGTTAGTCCTTGTGAGAGGAATAGACCTTGGTAGATGTTCCAACACTGTTAGGTGTTGTATTACAATGGGAACTCACAACCCTACAATGATATATAATCCATACAATGAGTAACACACATAATACCAAAAATGATAGTACTGATATCTCAATATCTGATTCTATCCATACAATAAAAATTCACATCTAAAAAGAAAAATAGTATCATTGCATCATAAAAAAAAATTCACCTCATTAGCATATTTATTCTATTGTTCATGTGAAACATGATCCCTTAATATACCTTTCCAAATACTCTGTCTAGTTAGCCTTAATGAAAAAGAATGTAGCACATACTCAAAACTAATTATCAAAAATATCTAACTAAGGGTTACCATCTAGGACATCATCCCTACATTGGCAAGAAATTGAATTGACAAGGCAATTCAATTCCTAAGGCTAATGCCCGATCTATGTCACGTACTAGTCTTTTTAAACTTAAGAAAACCCTTTATGGATTAAAGAAAGCTCTAGAAGATTTGTATGTGAGGTTAGATAAACACTTTTTTCATTGGGTATTTAAGAGAGGAAATGCAAACAATAATTTATACCTGATAGGTAATTCACATGGATTGTTAATCATTCAAGCTTTTTTGGATGATATTATCTTTGGAGGAAATGATGAGGCAAGTAAAAAAATTTCTAATGAAATGAAAGGATAATTTGAAATTTCTATGATAGGAGAAATGAAATATTTTCTTAGATTGCAAATAAATTGAAATGGAGATGATATATTTATATCTTAAAGTAAGTATCTCAAGGAATTTCTAGTGAAGTTTGGTATGAAAAATTTCAAACTAGTTGGGACACTTATGGTTATACGTTATACATTGACTACTACTTATGATTCACCTAGTATTGTTTAGACAAGGTACACATCTATGGTTAGTGGTCTATAATAGTTGAATCATACTAGACTTGATATAGCTAGCGCAATTGGTATTGTGGCAAGATGTCAGATAGAACCTAAAGAATCACACTTGGTAGGAGTAAAAATAGTTTTCCAGATATTTGAAAGGAACTTTGGAATTTGGTTTGTGTTATGATATATCAAATTATTTCACATTATATGATTATACTGATGCAAATTGGGTAGAAAATCTTGATGACAAAAAAAGTACAAGTGGAGGTGCATTCTCCTTGGACAAAGATTATTTTATGGTTTAGTAAGAAATAAGATGGTATATCATAATCTACAATAGAATAAAAATATGTAGCTTAGCAACAACAAATAATTGTAATAAGTTGGTGTAGATGAAAAATATGCTAAAGGATATTGGGATAACCTTTTTCTAAACCTATTATGCATTGCAATAACTCAAGTATAATTAACGTATCAAAAAATTCTAGTATTACATTCAAAGACTAAACACATTGCTCTAAAGTATAATTTTCAAAGAGAAAAAGTCACTAAGAAATAAATTAAATTGGAATATGTAAGTGTAATAGAGAGGGTAGCATATATATATTTAATAATTCTTTTCCTAAGGAACCTTTGAATATCTCAAAGGAATGCTTAGTGTGATGAGCTCTCTTTATGAAGAGTAATTGATGCACAAATGCATCAGTCTAATATGATTCAAAGAATTTTTATTCACTTGGACATGATGCTTAGTATTTCTCCTTAGGGGGAGTGGTGGCATGGTGTAGAGCTATTCCAAGATCTCTTATGTAATGATTTTATATAACAAGGTTTTTTGGCACTTGAAATTTTTCCTTTTGCATATTGGATTGATTGAATACATGTATTGTGATTAGAGTTGCACATATTTCTTAAGGAATAAATTAGTTTGATAGGGAAAGATCTTCCCTATGGGAATAGATTATTGATAAAGTTGATATTTGATATTTTGACTCCTTTTCCATTGATGTCAAAGGGGAGAGAATATGTGAAAAACCTTTCATTAGGGAAGGTATATGGTTGAAAATATGAAGATTATATGTTGAAGATATTTAGAAAATTATATTCTGATGATTACTCTTGGATTGAATTTTTTCACTATATGTTATCATCAATGCCAAAGGAGGAGATTGTTGGAAATAAAAGATATTATTGGCACTTGGGAGAATTGCAAAGATTTTGTATTCATAATAGGTTATATCGTTGATGTTAGCATATGTTCTTTGGTTCATGAAAAACTTTGACTATGTATATTGTAGGCTATCTATCATTTCATCTTAGACAATATTTGATAAATCTAGATATTCACTATTACATTGTGTAGAATAATGAATGTAGACATCATGTCTATGTTTAGTATACTTTATTTCATATTCTGGAGGAGTTGTAGTTTTTTTTGCAAAGACTAGTAGTAGACCAATGTGTAGGAAAGCATGATAGAGATAGTTGTATTTTTTTCCATATCTTGATGGTGAGGAAAAAATTAATATTGGCAATCATAGAAGATGACATAAGACTTGTTTGTGCGAGTAGATTAGTAAATCATTTGGCTATTGGAAACTATAATTAGAAAAAAATTTATGTTGTCATTGATGTCAAACCTTAGTGATAAGATAATTTCTACTTGAGTAGAGTGTCATATCAAGATGATTGATGAAGAGTATTTGAGAAGAATAGATAACAATAAGACCTAGTGGAATTATAAGGGCACTTGATCAGTTAGACCTTGAAAAGATAATGAGTTGTTTAATCATAACACTAAGTAGAGAAGATAGTTGAGTTGAAGCCCAAAAGAGATGATCAATGAAGGACCAAATTCATAGGCTAAACCTAGCTACAAAGCATAAGATTAAGGAACTTGTAGTTGAAGTTGAGCTATGCTAGTGTCAACCAAGTGAATAGTAGAAGCTGAGAAAATATAGTCTAAATTGAGTACCAGTAAAGATTGAGTATCAGAAAAGATCTAGACTAAGTGAAGAAAATTTAAGCCAAGAAATAAATTTAGTAATGATTGAGGTTGAGGAACACATTTTCAACCAAGTTTCAACATTAGATAATTTGTGAAGGAATTGAGATTCCTAGCCAACATAGTTGAATTTTTGGATTGGTCAAAGTGTGTGAAGGATAAGTATTGATGAGTTATAGCATTTAATGTTTTAGAAACTATGTTTGAGCATTTCTAGACATGGATTCTAAGATAAGTTTCTAGAAGGAGAAGGAAGAAACAAAATGATGGAACGATTTGATGAATCTAACCTAACCCTAAGATCAATGGTGATGTTTAAGTGGCAAAAAGATCAAATATACCTATTTAAGGAGGCATAAGGATTAACCTAGTAAAGTTAGCAATTTCTAATTTTTTTGATTGATGAACTTGAGTAGGAGGTTGTAAAGAAGGATCATAGCTAAGGTGAAGAGTGATTGCTTTATGGATTTTCCAAGAAGATCAGAGACAATGATGGAGACAAGAATGGAGTCTAGTTCGTGAGTTAACATATGAACTACATTATGATCTATATTTGTTAAGTGAATTTTATTTATTAGATCAACTTGATATTACTTTCTAACTGTTATATTAATGAAATCCTTTAATCAAGGTTGACCTAATAGTCATTTATAAATCCTTTAATCTAGCTGACATTTTAATGGAACGTTCTTAAGTTATCTAACAAGGCCACTCCTAATAGGGTGATTAAATTATTTAATAGGACTACACCTAAAAATGTGTATTGTAATTCTTAATAGGGCTGGTTTCTCATAGAGCTCACTTTAGAAGAGTGAAAAATTGGTGACATGTTAGTGGTTGTTTTCCCAAATTGGGTTTTTGAGTTAAATCATGGTGTTATATTTGTGTGAATGATGTTTGAGATGTTTTACTATTTATTATTTATTATTTTTATAGTTATTTATTATTGGGACAATGGACCACAAGTTTTTGTTACTGATAAGTTTCTATAGACACTGATCTATATAAAGTAAAGATCTAAGTTGTTTAAATTATTCAAAAGTTTAATTGGTACATCTGGACCTGAGGATAACTAATTCACCTCCCTCCTCTTATTTATTCTAAATAATTCTAATAATTAGTATTAGAGCTTGTGGTGCTTTTAAGGAAAATTTTGAAGGGACTTAAAGCTAAAGATCAAGATGTATAAAAAGGAGGTGCCCAAGTTGAACAAGGAGAACTTCCCTGCATGGCAAAGTTTGAAGAAATTGCACATTGCTAAAATTGGAGATTCAAAAACATACTACTTGGAAAATAAATACATAAAAATACCAGCACCTATGACAACCCAAAAGATAAAGGAGAAATAAGAACACAATCATGCAAGGTTCGAGATTGCATCTACCTTAAGCTACTCAAAATTTAATGACATAAAATACTACACTACTACAAAGAAGATGTGGGAAAATTTGGGCAAGATCCATGGAGGAGATAAGAATGTACTAAGAGCCAAATCAGAAAGCTTGAGAGGAAAGTTTGATGACATGAAGATGGTATAAAGTGAGAACATTGTTCAATATGTTGGTAGAATCAAAGAAGTTGTGAATGCTACCAAAGAATCTGAAGGAAAGATCAATGATGAGACTATGATAAAAAAAAGGTACTAAAAACTTTACTCCCTATTTATGCTATTATATTTTTTGTAATACAAGAAATGAGATGTAGTCCTAGTAATGACTTAACCTTGGATAGTCTGGTTGGTAGACTGACTACTTTTGAATTGTCAAATTTTGATAATTTTACTACCCCTACTACTGAATATTTTTTCAAGTCACAATTGGTTTTACATAAGTCTAAGAAGAAGAAAGGAAAGTATGAGGTTAGTGAGAGTAAATCTCCTAATGATGATTTGGAGGATCTTAAACCATTAATGGCTAGAAGACTGCCAAGAGGCAAAGGAAAATTCAAAGGTAAACTTCCTATAATATTTTTTTCATGCAATAAAGTTGGTCATGTTGCTACAAGGTTTCTTGACAGGGATGACAAGGATGAAAGGAAAGACAATAAACTCAAGGGAATAAGAGATGGAAAAGACAAAAAATGGTACAAAGAATACAAGGGAAAAGATAAGAAGTCTTGAAAAATTGTTGAAGAAGAAATTTTTGATGATTCTAATAGTCATGATGAAAAAGTTGTTTATGTTTCTATGAAAGACAATTTTGATGAAGATGAGAAAACTACACTTATTTCATATGTGAGTAAAGGTGATGAATGGATAATTGATAGTGTCTTCTCACATCACATGACTGGTGATAAAAGTAAGTTTGAAACCTTAGAACACTATAAAGAAGGTAGTGTTAAGTTTGGTAATGATGCACCATGTCTTGTAAAAGGTAAAGGTTCAATAAGACTAATTGATAAGATCAAATGTGATAATTCTTATTAGGTTGAAGGAATTAACTATAATTTGTTGAGTGTGGCATGATTGAACATATTAGACTACATAGATTAATTTTAGCACAAGAAGGCTAAGATCTACAATGGTTGTGGTAAATGAATTGAAAGTGGAGATCAAACAAGAGGCAATGTGTTCTTTCTAAACCTATATGATGATACATGATTGTTTGCACAATGTGATAATATTTTCTATGACATAAGAGGTTACGTCATGTGAACTTTGATAATTTGGCAAGAATCAGTAAGATGAAAAGACTGAGAGGAGTACCAAGATTCAAGAAACCTAATAATGTAATGTGTAAACAATGTCAAATGAGAAAAATGGCAAAATCTAGTTTCAAGATCAAGACCTATACTTTTGATTTTATTTTAGAGTTGGTTCATACTGACCTTTGTGGACCTATTAGAGTGCAAAGCTACTATGGTGAAAAATTATTTATTCTATTTGTTGATGACTACTCTAGTTGATGACTATGATGTTTTTGAAATAAAAATATGTTGCATTTAAAGCTTGAAGTGTTCGACATCTTATAGAGGAGGTGAATTCATATATGGGGGATTAAACACATTTTTTAATGATAGAGGAATCAAGACCCCTCCATAGAATGGTAGAGATGAAAGGAGGAATAAATCAATCATGCAGTGTGCTAGGACATTGAAGATGAAGAAGAATGTTGCACCTAAGTACTAGAGAGAAGTTGTAAGTATTATAGTTTATACTTTGAACATAGTACAAGTTAATAAAGGTTAAAATATCACACCTTTTGAGTTATGGTATGGATATGCACTTAATGTGAAATATTTCAAAGTATTTAGAAGTGAATGTTATATACTAAAAGATAATAGACACAGAAAACTTGATGCAAGTAGTGATGAGGGTATATTCTTATGATATTCCACTAAGAGAAAATCATATAAGTTTTTAAATTCTAACACTAAAAAAGTTGATGAATATGTAGAAAAAAATGAAGTTGCATGTAAGAAAGAACATGAGATTACAAAAATTTTATTTAAATTGATGAAGGAGAGCCCAACACTTTACCTAAACCTGAGTAGGAATCTACCGAGCAACAATAAGAAATGCATGTTGAGTTATAATAGTAGTGTTTTGAGCATCATGAAATTGGTGCTAAGCATCAAGAAGAAATTGGTGAGCATTAGACAATTGGTCTTTAGTGCCAGAAAGAGCATGTCAAGCATCAATAAGTGACTGCCAAACAATCAAAAGAACAAACTGAGACACATAAAGTGCTACCTAAAGTTAATCCACATAATGAACCTAAAGAAGAAGTAAGAAGAATTGAGCCTATAGTAGAAAAATATGTGAGAAAACACCATGCACTTGATCAAATAATTGGAGACAAAGATTGAAGATTTATTACAATAAAAAGACTAAGGAGTGATAACTACCTACCATGTAAATTTGAGCCTAAAGTAGTGAATGATGATTTGGATAATGAAAATTAGGTTTAAGTAATGAATGATGAGAAGATAGAAAACAAAAAAAACATGGACATTGGTACCTAGACCAAAGGAAAAAAATGTTTTTGGTACAAAATGGGTATTTAGAAATAATCTAAATGAGAAAGGCAAAGTCACAAGAAATAAAGCATGACTAGTTTGTAAGGGATATGCACAAGAAGAAGGTATTGACTATGGGGTGACATTTTCCCTTATTGAAATATTAGAAGGAATGAGAACTCTACTTGCATATGTTTCTTACAAAAGATTCAAAGTATATCAAATGGATTTCAAGTCTACATTTCTAAATGGAATTGTGGAAGAATAAGTCTATGTTGAACAACCTAAAGGATTTGATGATTTAGACAAAAGGGATATGGTATGTAAGTTGCACCAAGAATTGTATGGATTGAAACGCACCCCTAGAGCATGGTATGAAAGGTTGCACACAAATTTGGTGAAGATTTTTTTTGCAAGGAAAAATGATAATGAAAATCTTTATATGAAGAATGAATCTGAAAAAGGATAATGTTAGCCAAGATATTTGTGGATGATATCATATTTGGAGGAAAATATGCATTGTGTAAGTCATTTTCAAATGAAATGAGGCAAGATTTTGAGATGTCTATGTTTGGAGAGATCAAATTTTTTGTTGGCTTGCAAGTATATCAAATGAAGAAAGGTATATATATTATACAATCAAAGTATATCAAGCAAATATTGAAAACTTTTGGTACATGGAAGACTCAAGACCAGTTGGAACACCCATGGCTACTAGACAAAAAATTTCAAAGAGTGATGATTATATTGATGTAAATCAAACCTTATATAGATCAATGATTGAAAAATACAATATATTATTCATAGTAAACTAGATATTGCACTAGCAGTTGGGACTATTGGTAGATTCTCTGTAAATACTAAAGAGAATCAAATGATGGTTGTGAAAAGAATACTGAGATATCTAACAAGAATAGAGGATTATGGATTGTATTAGAAAAAGAATGAAAAGTTTGAATTAAAAGTATATACTAATGTAGATTGGGCTAAAAATGATGATGAAAAGATACTAGTTTCATGGACATGCAAGAAGCAGAATTGTGTTTCCCAATCTATAGAAAAAGTTAAATATGTAGCAATAATAGTTAATTGTTCTAACATAGTGTGGATCAAACAATTGTTGAAAGGAATGAAGAAAGAGATTGATGAACTTTTTGTTATATTCTATGATAACACAAGTGCTATAAACATATCTAAAAAACCCTATGATATAAACCAAGACCAAGCACATTGCTATCAGGTATCATTACTTGAGAGAGTTGGTACAAGATAAATAAGTGAGATTAGAGTTTGTGAATACAAAGGAAAAAATATCTGATATATTCACAAAAGCTTTGCCTAAGGATCCTCATAAATACCAAAGAGGTTAATTTGAGGTGGTTCCCCTACCTGAGGCTACTTAAGCTAAGATGGAGCTTTGCATCAAATGTTTTGATCAAAATATCTTACAAATTGATGCAAAAGGTCACACTCTAGGACATGCCTAAAGTTGTGAGGAGATCATCAGAAGCAAGATGACAGAAGAAGAATCTAGTTCAAAAAAATGACATAGAGATATTTACAAATTGAAAATGTATGAGATATAGTTTACTGAAGATTTTGAAGTGTCTTTGGCATTTTTATCAAAGAGGGAGAGGATTTTTTTAGAAGAAAAAGTAAAGAGGGAAATATTGTTTTAAGAGTGAGTTCATGTTCCGATATGAAGTTGTGAGATGTTACAATTGATGTCTCAAGATGTTGCCTATCAAACTTGCATAAATGAGAATTAGAATGAAACTAGAAGATAAGATCAAGGAGATTATTGGATACTAAGAAAAGAATCAGAATGAAACTATAGATATTAATGAAGATATATTATTGAATATAGAGGGAATTGGTTGAAGAAAGTCAAGTGTTTTAGATTATATGGTAAGTAGAGTTGTTGCCATAAATACCAAATAGGAGGACTATTAGACACTATAATTGGAATAATTATTGTGTTGTCATTGATGTCAAACCTTATTGCCAAGACAGTTGCTACCTAAGTAGAGTGTCATATCTATTGAAAAGAGATTATTTGAAGTGAAGAACCCATAATGGAACAATCATTATTTTGTCAATGATGTCAAACCTACTACCTACTGGTGAGACAATTTCTTTTTGGTCTAAATGTTATAATGTGGTTGATTGATGAAGAGGATTTGAAAAGAGGAGATAATAAGAGCACCTAGAGAAAGGTTGAGTTATTTGGTGTATAAAAGGAACACTAAGACCAAGAAAGACATTGCTAATATAGTTTATTTTTAATCTACTTAAAGTTTGAAATGAGAGATTACTCAAGTCAAGACTAAAAGATGATCAAGTAAGAAAAGTTTCTGCCAAGCCTTACTGAGCAGTTAGTGCAAGCCAAGCATAAATCAGTATACGCTGAGTGAAAATCAAGAAGTGTCAAGCAAAGAAGACAAACAATGCAAGTTGAGTGAATGTCAGTATATGCTGAGTAAAGTTTAGTTGGTGCCAAGCATCAATAAACTTTAGTGTTTGCCAAGAGAACTAGTGTTGGCTAAGTGAAGGAACAATATAGATGTCGAGTGACATCAAACAGTGTTAAATCAAAGATTTGACAAATCTAAGCTGAATAATATGATTTCTTGAATTGTGTGAAGTGTGTAGAAGATAACTATGATGAGCTAGTGGTACAAATTTCAAGGCAAACCATTTTGAGGTGAATTCAAGGAATATTGTAGAGAAAGTTTCTAAAGGAACCAAATGGAAAAGTGGGTAGATTCATTGAATCCTACCTAACCCTAAAATGGACAATTATGGTCGAGCAAAAAAAGATCTAAATTTTTTATTTATAGAGATAGCTAGTCAGAATCAAAGGTTGTCATATACGAGAATCTAAGGAAGACAAGGAGTCTAGGGTATTGCTACATCTAGTGGCCGAACAACAGAAACTGTAGTTGTCATACAAAGCAAGAAGGCTTAAGGGGATGCATGCTTTAAGGGTGAACAAGCTATTAGAGATGAAGAGTATGAATGCCAAGTAGAATGGAGGATTGAAATATAGAAATGTAATCTACAAGTGAGTTGTAAGTTTTTATCAGATCTAGTCCCACTCTTACTTTCTAATAACTATACTAGTGTGGATAAAATCCTTTGGATTAAGGTTATCTAACAATCATTTGTAAATCCTTTAACCAAGTGACATTCTAATGGAATGGACTAAATTCCTCTAATAAGGCTCACTCCTAATAGAGTGATTGAAATCCTTTAACTAGGTCACATTTAACAATGTGTATTGTAACCTTTAATAGGGTTGGCCTTTCACAAGGCATCACTTCATAATAGTGAGAATTAGTAGCATATTACAAGTGTTTTTTTTCCAAATTGGGTTTCCACATAAAATCCTTGTCTAAATGTGCTTCTAGTATTTCATGTTTACATTTTTGCAAAGTTATTTTGACTTAGGACAGTAATCTATTGAGTTAAGGTATTGTATGATCTAATGGATGCATCCATGATATGGTTTTATGGATATGGATTTGATTAATACTAAAAAGTTTTATTTGTACATCTAGACCTTGAATAATTGATTCACCCCCTCTTGGTTATTCTAAATAATTCCAACAATATTAAGATGATTGATGAAGATGATTTGAGAAGAAGAGATAACAAGAAGACCTAGTGGAAATGTTGAGTTATGTAGAATTATAATGGGCACTTGATTTGTTAGACCTTGATAATATAATGTGTTATTTAATCATAACACTAAGTAGAGAAGATAGTTTAGTTAAAACTTAGAAGAAATGATCAATGAAGGACCAATTCATAGGATAAATTGAGCTACAAAGAAGAAGATTAAGGAACTTATAGTTGAAGCTGAGTTGTGTTGGTGTTGACCGAGTGAATAGTAGAAGCTGAGAAAATGTAGTATTGACCGAGCACTAGTAAAGATTGAGTATCAGAAAAGGTTGGACTAAGAAAATATAGTAGAAGCCAAGCAAGAAAGATAGTGATGACTAAGTTATGTAGTAAGGACCAAGGCCGAGAAACAAATTTTTGACTAAGTGTCTGTACATGGTGTGAATGCATATTCATGAAACCTTAGTGTAGAATGCAAATGGACTAACAAAAAACTAAACTAAACTCAAGATATCATCATCAAAATGTAATCTCTACGAGTGTCTCATGTTTCCCTAACTACAACTGCTAAAATAGCTCTTAGACTAGCATCTTAGTGACAGTTCTAGAATGGGAGAATGCCGAAAAATAAATATGCAATGAACTAACAAGTGATAAATGATGCTAAATAACACAAAATAATGCTAAAATGCTATGAAAATGCTACAATAAAAATGTTAGATGATGAATCAAAATGTGCATATAGTGCAAATGCCTAAGACTTGGGTCTTTTTGCTCTTGAATTATCCTTCTATTTATAGGATTTTAGAAGGGGGTGGGGTAAGAATTTGGGTTTTACCTTTTCACTTGGTGGGTAGAAGTGAAATTGAAAAGGAGCTCAAAATTCTTGATTGGAGGCTCCATGTGATTTTCATGTCAACAAAAATGTCTCATTAGAGACAAGAGAAGGATCTCAAAAGTCATGATTTGTGGCTAAATAAAGCTTTATTTCAACAAAAATGTCCCATGAGAGACAAGAGAAGGAGCCCAAAAGTCATGATTTGTGGCTAAATATGACTTTTATTTTCAAAAAAGTATATGAATTTTATTTTCAACAAAAATGTCTCATGAGAGATAATAGGAGGAGCCCAAAAGTCATGATTTGTGGCTAAATATGACTTTTATTTTCAACAAAAATGTCTCATGAGAGACGAGAAGGAGCCCAAAAGTCATGATTTGTGGCTAAATATGACTTTTATTTTGAACAAAAATGTCTCATGAGAGACAAGAGAAGGAGCCCAAAAGTCATGATTTGTGGCTAAATATGACTTTTATTTTCAACAAAAATGTCTCATGAGAGATAAAAAGAGGAGCCCAAAAAGTCATGATTTATGGCTAAATTTGGATTTCTTTTAATTCTTTATATAAAAGGAGGATTTTTATTTTGTGAGAATAAATGGATTTATTGATTTAATAAAAGTTCCATTTATTCTCAAAATTATTTGAATTTCATTTTATGATTTTGAATTACTTCTCTCCTCTTTTGAAGTTGATTTAGGTCTTATTAATTTGATAGATAATTTTTTGTTTAATTTGCACTAATTGATTAGAATTACGTGATTTAAGTCTTTGCCAATTTTTGGGTGTCTACAAATGCCCCTCTTTGAGCTAATATGCAAAGCATATTAGTTCAAAGATTATCTTGATTTTTTGATTTTAAGTCAAATTTTGATGATTGGATGTTTGTTCATTATGTCTAATTGTTGACAATTTGATGATTTGATTGTCATTAACTTGATGTTTTGATTGTCATTGATTTGGTAATTGGATTGTTGTTGATTTGATGATTTGATTGTCATTGATGTGATGATTTGATTGTGATGCTGATTTGGTGTTGCAATAGTTTTGTTTGGACACCTTGGTTTTGGAAGGCTTGATGTTGAAATTTTTTGGCTAGGGTAGGACATTTTTGATGTTTCAAAAAATTTTGATGCCCCAGCTTAGATGCCTCTGGTTTGATATAGATATACTGCCCCCTCAAAAATGAAATTGGAAAATGTATGTGTGAAATAGGGACATTCCAATTTTATTTCTTAAAATGTTGATGAGAACTATTGGTAGGGAAGGTCGAGTCACAAAGTGATGGGTAGAATCAATCAAGTAATGTTGATACATAAAAAAAGTGCCCCCCTCCAGATACAGAGTACGAAAAACTAACATGTCCATATCAGGATATAGAGTAGGACAAATAACTGGTTCAAGATAGAACCATTAGCTGAATAGCTAGATGTTGAGATTTTATTGATGTAGGATGATCACTTGTGATGAAAAATTGATGTCACTGTGTAGTGTTTGATTGTTCAAGATAGGTGAGTGCTCCTGAGTAATAGTGGATTTTTGGATCAGTCACAGATAGAAAATGTAGGTGGTGTGACATAGGGTTGATTTGTGGAGCTTCATTGTAGTGGCTATCATGTATGTCATTTATGATGAGGACCCTTTTGTGGTGAAACCTTTTGATGTTGATGATTCAATCTTTTTTATATATGAGACATTTGAGCTTTTTTGATGTTCGAACTTGTGCACTTGAGATATCATGGACTTATGTATGCATGTGATGGTTTGACGTGATGATTATGGTAGTAGTGGATGCAAATGTGTATATATATGTGAATGATGAATGTAGATGGATCATGAGGTAGAATAAATGGTATGTTACTGATGATGTAATGAAAATGTGAGTTGGTAATATGACATGACATGAAATGTGGTAAGATAGAATGGGAAAATGAAAGGAGATGGAGAATGGGAAAAGATGATGCAGTGAATTAGAGGAGATGGAATGTGGTGAAACAAGATTGTTCGAGATGTGAAAGTCATGCAAGGCAGTAGATGATGTTAGGCAATTTGATAACGACTAGAATTGTTTGAGATTCAAAAGCCATATAATGCAATGAGTGAAATGAGAAGGTGAATGCATGAAGTGTAATGCTAGTGTGGATATTGTGAAGAGACAAAGTCTATGAGAGTGGAGTGCTAGGAGCTCGTCATGATGTTGATGTTGATGTTATTGTCCACTTTTTGATAACCATTCGTGAAGTTGTGAACTAACATTTGTGAATTGTATCATGATTTATGTGTCAACCATTTGTTTGCAAAGGAACCCAAGATGAATATGCAGACTAAATGAATGCAACTAACTGCCACTTTATTTTTATTTTTAAAGATGCAAACTAATTGTCATCATAGAGCTTGTAATAAAACAAAAATGATGAAGTACAACCAACACTAGCTCAGCTATAGTGATATGAATACTATGTCACAACAAGAAGTACTAGCAAAGATGAACAATGTACAAGAAAACATGGCAACCATTAAGAACCAGAAGCTATAACCGTAGAATAATAAAAGCAGGCACGCAAATAGTCACATGGTAGATAAAAGATCTCACTTAAGATATCACACAAAATTGGTCAAGGTACACATGGCATTCCATACAAGAGGAGGCACTTATAAGTGGACACCGACAATGTGTGAAACCAAAGGATCACTGAAGCTAAAGAGTGAAAACCAAAAAAAGATCATGACTTTATCCCGATACCTCTAGTCAAGTACATCATCGAGGCACTAAAAGCACATGATAGCATAGGAAATCATTATTTTCAAACTAGGCACATTTCCAATTGTGTGAAATAGTATCGAGTTTTGTTTAGTTCTGCTAGGGAGCAACTAATGTTGATTGTAAAGCATTGTCATGTGTATTTTTGGTATTTTTGAAGTATATTTGGATGTTTTTGTGGTTTTATCAAATATTTAAATATTTTTGGGATTTTTGGTAGATAGTTGAATGTTTTTGTGGTTTTATCGAATATTTAAATGTTTTTGGGATTTTTTGGCAAATATTTGAATGTTTTTGTGTTTTTGTGATAAATGTTGGAATGGCTTGGCTCTTATAAAGGTGGGAACAATACAATCTGTAGAGTGAGGATAATCATGATTGGTAGGCGAGAACGCCTATGTTTATATCAAGAACCATTATAGATAAGAATAAAGCCAATGTGGGGACATTTTTCTAGGTGTGTGACAAAACAAACATTCTTGAGGCTTACGAAAAAGGTGTTTGGGCTGAAAAAGTTGTTTGAAGGGTCTAAAAAGGCACTGTGGGCCTAAAAAGGTGCTAGAGGGGTCCAAAAAGGATGTGTGGGTCTTGAAAAAGGCACTAGAGGGGCTTAAAAAAGGCACTTTGGACCTAAAAAGGTATTGGAGGGGTCTAAAAAGGATGCATGGGACTTGAAAAAGGTGCTAGAGGGGCCTTAAAAAAGGCACTCTGGGGTCCAGAAAGGATGCATGGGCCTTGAAAAAGGTGCTAGATGGGCCTAAAAAGGTGCTTTGGGCCTAAAAAGGCATTGGAGGGGTTCGAAAAGGATGCATGGGCCTTGAAAAAGGCACTAGAGGGGCCTAAAAAAGGTGCTTTGGGCCTAAAAAGGCATTGGAGGGATCTGAAAAGGATGCATGGGCCTTGAAAAAAGCACTAGAGGGGCCTAAAAAAAAGGCGCTTTGGGGTCCAAAAGGACACTTTGGGCCGTGAAAAAGGAGCTATAGGGGCCTAAAAGGTGCTTGTACCTTGAAAAAGGTATTTGAGGGGCCTAAAAAGGTGCTTTGGCCTAAAAAGGCACTTTGGGGTCCAAAAGGACACTTTGGGCCTTGAAAAAGGCACTATAGGGGCCTAAAAAGGACAGCGGGGCCTTAAAAAAAGTATTTAAGGCCAAAAAAGGTGCTAAAAGGGGGAGCCAAGCTCTCACACTTTCCTACTTATTCTATGCCCCTACTTGTATGAGGATGAAAGAGTCTGACAGATATCTGGGCTTTCAAGATAGCATTGACATATTTGTTGAAGGGGAGTATAGACTAATCGTGGCCACTACAACTTAAATAAGGCTAATGATTCATGGGGAATTGTTGCTCTTGACAAGAGGAGGGAAACGAGAGCACCTCTTGCGCTATCCGAGTTGTGCCAAATTTTCCAAAGTCTCGCGAGATGTTTTAGGACATTACTACATTGCTTCTTAATATCAGTGAGGCACGTGGGGTTCAAATATCTGATGTCCTATCATATAACCAGATTGAGAAATTGACAGGAATTTGGGGTGTTGTTGATAGGAATTGCTCCCATTTCGAATGCTTTGGGAAAGTTGTGAACTTTTTTGTTGTTTTTAGATGATTTTTGAATTTTTTTGATATTTTTGGACAATTTTTGAATTTTTTTTGTTATTTTTGGACAATTTTTGAATTTTTTTATTATTTTTGGACAATTTATTATTATTATTTTTTTGATAATTTTTGGACAATTTTTGATTTTTTTTTGATGATTTTTGATGATTTTTGAATTTTTTTGGTATTTTGAATGATTTTTGAATTTTTTTGGTAATTTTGGATGATTTTTGGGTCTGTAGGGGTGAAACAAAAGATGTGAGTGAGATTTGGTGGAATATTGAGGTAACCAAGACCATGTGAGGTACCTAAAGAGGTAATGAAGGAAGTTCATGATGCCAAGTGGGTTGACTAAGGGCTAAAATTAATATTGGAGATCATTAGCCAAGGGGGGATAGTGGAGATGTGCATTGATTTTCCAGCAATTCATGTCTATGTTATCTCAATACATAATCGAACTCCATGTTTCCTCTAAGTCACAACCTTCTTTCTATCTAGCTACCTCTACTTCCATCCATTCCTAATGCTGAGCAACCGCTGATTGGCAGAGTAGAACTTAAAAACCTAGAGTGTTTGTCAATTTGGGTATCTGTGAAATTAATTTGAGATCGAATACCAACCTGATAGACCACTCTGGTCCAGGCTATGAGCTTGTCAACCCCAAATAAACAAATAATATTCTATCACATACCTCCAAATAATTCAATTGTAAATGCTACCCCTTTCTCTTATTTCTATCTTTGACTAATTGTAATGGAAAGCCACAAAAAACCAAAACTTGTCTCAGAGATGGAAAATTAACCATTCAACTGTAGCCCCTTTTCAGCATTGAAGGCCTTGTGTTGTTTAGGGAAGTCCAAAAGTGTTATCTCTTTCCCCTTTTCAAACTAAAAGTGGCGTTCTCACTTCTTTTGTACCTTTTTTTTTTTTTTGGTATTTTTGATGTTTTTCTCAAAGCTTTTAGACATAAAATTGTTTGAGATGGATGCTATTGATAGGTTCTGCTAACTCGGTACCATCACAATCTAAAAGTCAGTAAGTACTAGTCCCAAAGGATTCTATTATAAGGTAAGGACCAATCTAGTTGGCCTCCCATTTTCCTTTTTTTTTTCCTTGCTACTTGGTTCTTAGGATTTTCTTTGAGCACTAGGTCACCAATCTAAAAGACACAAGGTTTGACCTTTTTGTTATAATGCCTTGATAATCTATTCTAATACACTTTAAGATGTTCATGTGCTATACATTGATGTTCTTTCAACAACTCTAGCTTTTCTAGATGGGCCACTCTGTAATCCTCATCTGATAGGACGTCTTGAAAAGTAACTCTCAAGGATGGGATCTCAACCTCCAAAGGGAGAATGGCTTCACAGCCATAAACCAAAGAGAAGGGTGTTGTGCCTGTAGGCATCCTAACACTCGTCCTGTAGGCCTAAAGGGTGGGTTTTCAACTATAAATTCCAATCCCTACTAGTATCATTGACAGTTCTTTTGAGGATGTTGATGATGGTTTTGTTGGTAGCCTCTGCTTGGCCATTGCCTTGGGGATAATAAATTGACGAAGAATGGTGTATAATGTGAAATTTTTCACATAATTCATCAATTATTTGGTTTTTAAAATACAAGGCATTATCTATGAGAATTGCATGAGGTATGCCAAACTGACAAATGATATGGTTGAGAATAAAAGAGGAGATCTATTTTCCCATAGAGTCGACAAGTGGCGTCGCTTCGACCCACTTGGTGAAGTATTTGGTGGTGGTGATAATCCATTTACACCCACCAAAGGAGGGTGGATGGATGGCTCTAATCAAATCAAAACCCCATCGATAAAAGGGTCATGGCATGGCCAAAGGATTTAGCTCTTGGGCTAGTGCATGAACAAGGTTACCATGGATTTGACATTTTTTGCAGGTTGTGACAAAATCAATAGAATCCTTTTCCATGGTTGGCCAAAAATAACCCCTTCTAAGAATCTTCTTTGCTAATGTGAAACCACTGGAGCATAACTCGCAAATCCCTACATGGACTTCTTGTAGAGTGACTCTAGATTCATCCTTTTGAAGACACCTAATTAAAGTAGCGTCAAGAGCTTTCCTATACAACGTATCAGCCACCAAGGTGTAGCAGGAGGCTTGGTGAATGAAATTTCATTTTTGGTTATGTGAGAGGTCAAATGGAATGATGTTATCATGAAGGTAAGTGATAATAAGATTGTACCAAAGGGAATCAAGGGTGTTTAGATAGAAAATGATAAGGGAATCAGATTGAGTAAACACAGGTTGAACCACCTCTTCCACTAGGAACTCATACCACTCATGCTATTCTAGGAGCTGAAGTAAGGAGGCCAAGGTGGCCATAGCATCTACTGCTCTGTTCCTTTCTCTGGGAATTTGTTCAAAAGTAATGTGAACAAAACATGCCTTGAGTGTATTGACTATATGTTTATAAGGCAACCATTTTTCATCTTTTGTTTGACAAGTATCAATAACTTGATTGATGATTAACTCGGAGTTTCCATAAACTTCTAGGACTATCAGTTTCCATTCCAAAGCTAGCTTGAGACCCAACACCTAAGTTTCATATTCGGCCATGTTGTTGGTGCAAGGGAAGAGCAGTTTGTAAGATTTAGGGATGGTAACACCAAGTGGTGTGATCAAAAAAATGTCATCACCTGACCCATGGTGTGTAGGAACCATCAAAATAAAATTTCCATGTTACTGGCTCTATCTAAAGGATGTGCATATTAGGGAATTCAACTAAGATAGGATTGGAACTTTCTATAGGTGCATCTACCAATTGATCAGCAATGGCTTGTCCTTTTATTGCCTTCCTATCTACATACTCAATATCAAATTCACTTAGGATCATCACCCATTTGGCCAATCTACCTGTTAATGCTATCTTGCTGAGAAGGTATTTGAGAGGATCAATATTGGAGATGAGCTTGACTTTGTGTGTTAGAAGATAATGACATATTTTTTGGGAAGAAAAAGCTACGGCTAGGCAAGCCTTTTCAATGAAAGATTAATTAAATTCATAGTTGACCAAGGTGAGACTGATGTAGTAAATGGCTCGTTCTTTTCTTTGGTCATTTTCTTGTGCCAGGAGGGCTCCAATTGACTTATCTATTACAGAAATATACAATAGTAATGGTTTGTGTGATACTGGAGGTACCAACATAAGTAGATTCATCAAATAGGTTTTAAGTATGTCAAAAGCCTTCTGACATTGATCATCCCACTTAAAATGTATGTCTTTATGTAGCAAGTGTGTGAACAATATACACTTTTTTACCAACTAAGAAATGAACCGGTAAACTGATTGAAGCCTACCTTGAAGAGAGCATAATTGATTCAGGTTATTTGGAGGTTGTATACTAATTATGGCTTATACCTTCTTAAGGTCAACTTCTATCCCTTTGGCCGAGACAATGTATCCTAGGAGCTTGCCTGATTTGATGCCAAAAGCACATTTCTTTGGATTAAGCCAGACCTTGAACGCTTCTAGGTAGGTGAATATTTTGGCCAATATGGGAAGATGTTCTTCTCGACTATGGGATTTGGCAAGAATGTCATCCACATAATCTTCCATGAAGATATGCATCATATCATGAAAGAGGGTGGTCATGGCCCATTGATAAGTAGCCCCAACATTCTTTAACCCAAAAGGCATTACATTCCAACAAAATGTGCCCCATGCACAAGTAAAAGTTGTTTTCTCTTGATCTTTTGGTGCTATTCAGATTTGATTGTAACCAAAAAACCCATCCATGAGTGAAAAAATGGAATGACCTGTGGTGAGATCGACAATGGTGTTGATGTTAGGGAGGGGAAAGTCATCTTTAGGACATGCTTTGTTTAAATCTCAAAAGTTGATATAGATGTGTATGCTACCATTCTTCTTTGATATGGGGACAATGTTGGAGATCCATGATGCATATGCTAGAGGCCAGATGTAATTGGTATTGACTAATTTTTCCAATTCTGCTTTCACTAACAGGGCTATATGAGGATGCATCTTTTTGAGTTTTTGTTTCACTGGCTTGACCTCTTGAGAGATGTTAAGATGGTGGAGGATTAAGGTCAGGTCTAAGCCAGGCATGTCCACATAAGACCATGCGAAGTTTATTTGTCTTTCTTTGAAGAACTCAATAAATGCCTTCCTTTCTTCTAGGCTCAAGGACTATGCCAAATAAATGACCTTTGGTTCTTGTTTTGTGCTGAGGTTGACCAGTTCTATTGGCTCAATCAAAATAGAAGATCGCTCCTACAAATGTTCAAGGAAGGTATCAATTACCCCATCTGCAGGTGCCATAATTGGGTTTTCACCTTGGGATACATCACTTCTATGTGTTTCCATTTTTTTATCAAGATTAGCCACAACTTGGTAGTGGTCAATAAGGTTGCGGGATGCTTGCCTTGCTCTAGTGTCACTGAGGTGATTGATACCCAACCCGACTATATTATCTTCTTCTGTTCTTCGTTGATGAGATGGTTCAATCATGTTAAAGTAGATGAAAACTTCATGGTCAATGTCAAAATGAGGGAGGTGATGAGGTTCAGTTGTATCCCAGTTAATGAGTTTAGGATGGACTAGGGAAAGCAATTTGTAGTATGGGAAAGGTTCAATGGCGCTTAAAGACATAACTTCATTAGATGGCTCATATGTTGTATCCATCAAATCTATGACATGGACTTCTTCTAGAGTGTCTGGGAAAGTAGAGCTTGTGAGGGGCTCATAGTAATCATCTTCAACTTCTACTAGGAAGAAGTCAAGGAAAAAGGTTTGGAATTGAAACCCTTCAACATATTCATCTTGTAAGCCATCTCGATGTACTCTATTTCTTGGTGAAGTGGATCTAGAACTATGAGTTGTTCTTTGTATAGTAAAACTGTCAAGGGTGGGTACATGGACAATGTCACATTCTTTTTCATGGAGAGATTCTTCAGATAGAGACTTAAATTTCCATTTAGCAAAATCATCATCATCTTTGTTATTGGAGGCATTTATGGGTAGTTCTTTCATGGAATGTGAACTTGAGAGGGACAAATTTGCATTTAGGATATTAGTTGTTGCTAGGGTATAACTATCCTTTTTCTTGGGTACCCACACCAAGGTAGAAGAGGAAGAATCATTATGCTTTGGGTGAGCTTTGGAAGAGGTTTGCACCTTGTCTTGTCCATCATACCCTACCCCTACTTGAGATTTATTTGACCTAAATTGTGCCATCAAAGGTTTGATGATTGCTTTCCCTTTCCCTAAGGGACCATCTCTCGTGTATCCCATCTTTTTCATTAAGTCAAAGCCTTTCATGTGTAGGTGGGAGGAGATGTCGATGTTCTATTAACTGATTTCTTCCACTGGGTTTGGAGGTGTGCCACTTGCTTTGATAAAATGTGCATGATATGGTTTGGTGGACATCAATTTTCCATCAAACCTCAGAGAAAGTGGGGGATCAAATAGGGAGACTGAGTACTCACCTACCCCTTTACAGTGCAACTTACACTTTCTATCAAATTCTTTCATTAGTTTATCCATTTCTTCATAGTGTAGTTGTTTATGATCTTTTGATGATGACGGTGGTGGAGGAACAGAAGGACCCAAAAAAATCACTTTCTCTTTACCCTTAGTTGATGTTGATATGTAGCTACTTGTTTGGTTAGTGGAGTGTGAAGTGCCTACAACTATGGATTGTCTGCTAGCATCTGTCAGTGTATCAACTTCTTCTCTGTTATGAGGGACAAGTGAGTTACAATACTGGGAAAAGTGTTGATCTCCAAGTATGGTTATCTCTTGACCCATGTATGGAAATTTGAGGCACTGGTGGTAGGTGGAGGGAATGACTTGCATGTCATGAATCCATGGTCTTCCCAGTAGAATGTTGTAAGTTAATTGCAGGTCTAAGACTTGACAAATAGTTTCTTTCATGACCAACCCTACTCTGATTGGTAATATGACCATGCCTTCAGAGTATCTTTCTTCATCATCATAAGCCTTGATGGTAATCTTTTTTCTTGGGTCAATAACATCCTCTGCATACCCGAGGGCTTTCACTAAACTAAGAGTGAAAATATTGAGACCAGCCCCACCATTGACCAATGCTCTCTTAACTCGATTCCTATGGATGAATACTTCTATGTGCAAAGGACAATTTCGTGGTTATATGATAGAAATTTGATCTCGGGTAGAAAAAGACACACAATGAGGAGCAAATAAATTGATGACCCTGTTTTGGAATTTATTCACATCTAAATCATTTGGCACTAAAGCTTTGGTGAGTATCTCTTTATGCTTTGGGGAGATTTGCAATAGTTCAAAAATGGAGATGTGGGTTGGAATCTTGAATAATTGGTTAACCAGGCTATACTTTAGCATGGAGGAACTTAGAGTTGCTTGTTCAATATTTGTCACTAGTCCTAGTAGGATAATTTTGGAGGCTTGGCCCTAGGTGATGGCATTTGAGGACTGATTTTTATTTTTATCTTTAATTATGATGACATTTACAGTGTCATCAAATTTGGAAATCATGCCAATGGTATTATCGTAGTGGTGCACATAATTAACCTTGGTTTGTGGAGGTACATTTTGATTGGCCTTGGAGGACTCTCCCTTCTCATGACTCATGAAGGGGTTCTGAAGGTCGTATGGTCTTCATTATTACTAAGATTGTTTACTTCAATGGTTCCATCGTTTATCAATTTTTGCATGACCCCCTTAAGGGAAAAACAATCGTTTGTCAAATGATCCCGATTGCGATGATAGGCACAAATGTGTTTATCATTCCACCATTTTGGCTTGACTTAGGGTTCATATGGTTTAGCCTTTGGTAACACAATGAGGTCATTAGCCAAGAGTGTTTGTAAAGCACTCTCATAGGACACCCCTATGGGTGTATAATCCTTAGGTATATCAAAAGATTGATATCTTCATGGTGGAGGAGCTTGATTGTAAGCCACTTGTTGGTTAGACATATGAGGAGTCTTTGTGTTACATCAGTAAAACATGCAGCCATTATTTAGTTGAGGTGTGACACTGGGACTCTGTCGATTTAAAGGGGGTTGAGTTTGAGTTTTGACATGATTGGCTTCAACTACCCCATCATTTGTGATGTTTTTATTATTGTTTCTCCACCATGCTTTTTGTTTATCAATGGACTGATCAGAGGAATTGTGCATTTGTGTGGAATTGTTGGAGAAACCTTTACTGTCTTTAGATAATTTAATTATCTTATTGTTTACCAAGGTTTCTTCCACTTTAGCTACATTTTCTAAAGTGGTTTTAAAATATTTAGGCCCTTGGACTTGGAACCAATAATTCATCAGTTTTGAGAGACTATTAATGAAGATATCTATCTTCTCATTATCTAGGATGTCTCTATGATATTTAGAAAACATGTGCCTCCACCATTGTAAGAAGGTCTTGAATGATTCACTTGGGAGTTGTTTTATGTTACATAGATCAATCATTGTAACCTCTCTTTCAATGTTGTAAGAATATTGGGTGATAAAAATGGAGGCCAATTGATCAAATCTTTTGATATTGGAGGGTAGTTTGGAGAACCACTCCATGGCTTGTCCTTTAAGGCTCCTTGGAAATAGATGCATTAAGTATGTTGTGTCATGGAAAAACTCCATGCTTAGCATATCGAATTGCCTTAGGTGATCTTGTGGATCTGTCATGCCAAAATATTTTTCATACTTTGGTATCTACACATTTGGAGGAAAAGGTGTAAAGGTAATGTTTTTATCGAATGGCAGGGGACACACCTTTTCGAGGCTAAACTCTATGGGTTGTGTTTTTCCTCTTTTCATCTTTTCCATTTCTAGTTGTAAGTCTTGAAATTTTTGTGTGACTATGTCTAAAGGTGACTCTTCTTCATCTCATTTCAAATTGGTCACATCAAAATTAGATGGCAATTTTGTACCTTGTTGTGCTAATGTGAGTATGTATCGTTCTTTGTATTTTTCTAGAATCTTGTCCATGATATCGACAATTCAGGATTTTGCTGAAAATCTTCAATTTTAGTTTCAATACTTCTGTCATCCCATGCATTAGATGAACCCATTGCGACTAAGGATTCCAAATTTTGATCAAACAAGGGTGACTCGTAAGTAACTGTGTTCGGTGAGCAATCTGTTGTTGTAGTAGATTTGAGGAGGTTTAGAGGTTTTGTGTGTTTGATGGTTCTACTTGCTATCCTAGCACTCACTTGTATGGGTGACCATTTTGGTTTTGTTGGGACACTTGTTTTGCATGGTCACATGAAAGGTAAATTGGATTCTTTTAGTATCTAGGCATTCTTCAAAAGGTGAAAGTTTTTGTTGACCATGATTTTTTTGTAGCAACAAGCTAAATTGGACAAGGCGTTTGCCAATGTTGATAGAATAAGGTTCACTTTTGTGAAGTTAGGTATGGATGAGTGTTTCCAAATGTTCCTAGCTTGATGTGCAAAGTGAGGTAATGGTAACTGTTGGGTTGATGATGATGTAGCTTCATTTGTTTTCAAAAGATGTTTTCAGTCAGACATAGAAATTTTTAGACTTTGTAAAATACTAGCACGAGAAAGGGTATCCAAATTTATTATTTTTTCACAAGTGTCATGTTTTCAAATAGCCTTTGTTTCATGTTTTTTCTCAGATGCATCATAAGAATGGTTAGATGCACTATTTCAGTGATCAAATGCACTATTTCATTACTTAGATGCATCGTAGGGATGGTCAGACGCGTTGTTTCAAGGCTCAAATGTGTTGTTCTATAGGCATATGCATCATGATATAGATAAAAAGCATTATAGGAATGTTCAAATGCACTATTTTATGCAGTATAAGTTCAGCAATGTCTTGGTTTTGAACTTGTCTTCTTGATACCGGTTTGAGGTTTGTCCTTCCCAAAGGTTTATGATCCTTACTAGTGTTTGTTATTAAGTTTTAAAACACTTCCAAGCACAATAGAAATAGAACCAATGTGAGATATAAAAACCACACACCTAGAAAATGGAATAAAATGGCTTCCTAATAAGGTTATCTAAAGACTGGTGACTAATGGGTCTTAGTGTTCCAGCTATGTTCAGATTTACCTCTCCTGTGACAGAGAGCTTCCCACCAATACCAGGTAGGTTTAGCACAATCCTTTGTGGGACTACTAGAGGAAGGCTATGTTTTGAACACAAGTGGCTTGAATTTAATTAGGAATACAAGATTGGGGGCAATCCCTCTCATTGGCCCTACTGAGGCAACTCGAGAGGTAGCCCTTATATGGCTAGATAATCCTACCTAGTGAAAACCAATAAATGGAAGTCACAAATAAGTCTAGGAATCTTATCACTCAAGAAGAGTGAGAGCATATCCCTACTATTTTGGTTCCCAAAACATGACAAAAAAAAAGGATTAATTACTGGCCCTTATACTACTAAAGACAGGGGGCTCCTAATTAGACTATGTGTGAGTTCTTTTCCTTGTTCAACTGTAACCAATCTTTACAGAAGGTTGGACATTCTAATCAACTCCAAAGAGTTGAGAGCATAGGTCTACTTCTTTATCAAATCAGCAAGATTGAACATTCTTATTAAACTATGTTTGAAAATTTGAGAAATGCCACACTTTTAATTGCCAAGAGTCATGGTCCACCTACTTGATTCAAAGCTAGCAAGGGTTAGGCGCATTTTTGAGAGTCTTCATTCCTGTCACACATTTCTAGTAGCCTTGTGATTGTGATTTTTGATAGATCTAATCTTTTTGAGCTTGTAAATGCCTTTGAAAGTTTTCTAATCTTGGTATGAAGCTTCTCACATGCTATAGAACTTGCAAAAGACCAGATTCAAGTACACCACAAAACAAGAGATTCAAGGATCCAATATGCCTGCAAATGGAGATGAAAACTAATCTAAATGATAACAATGCAAAAAAATGCAAGAAATGAAATGTAATAACAATGCAATACTAATCTATGAAAAAAAATATGGATCTAAGCTAATATGCAAATGCAAGGATGAAAACTCATGATGGAAGCCAGGGATGTATGAGAGAAGAAGACAAGAAGATAGAAGTTCTCCATAAAAAGCTTTAGTATTTAAACTCCTTAAAAAATCACTCTCTAAACTTGTAACACAAAAATAGCATAATAATGGATCTAAAAGAAGAAGAATAGATTAGCAAGAAAACTTGAAGAATAGAGAGGCTTTAATACAAAGCCCCACGGTGGGCGCCAATTTGTACACGGTGTGAACGCGTATTCATGAAACTTTAGTGTAGAATGCAAATGGACTGATGATAAACTAACCTAAACCCAAGATATCATCATCAAAATGTAATCTCTACAAGTGTCTCATATTTTCCTAACTACAACTGCTAAAATAGCTCCCAGACTAGCATCCTAGTGACAATTCTAGAATGGGAGAATGCTGAAAAATAAATATGCCATAAACTAACAAGTGATAAATGATGCTAAATAACACAAAATAATGTTAAAATGCTATGAAAATGCTAAAATAAGAATGCTAGATGATGAATCAAAATGTGCCTATAGTGCAAATGCCTAAGACTTGGGTCTTTTTGCTCTTGAATTATCCTTCTATTTATAGGATTTTAGAAGGGGTTGGGTAAGAATTTGGGTTTTACCTTTTCACTTGGTGGGTAGAAGTGAAATTGAAAAGGAGCTCAAAAGTCTTGATTGGGGGCTCCATGTGATTTTCATGTCAACAAAAATGTCTCATAAGAGACAAGAGAAGGATCTCAAAAATCATGATTTGTGGCTAAATAAGGCTTTATTTCAACAAAAATGTCTCATGAGAGACAAGAGAAGGAGCCAAAAAGTCATGATTTGTGGTTAAATATGACTTTTATTTTTAACAAAGTATATGACTTTTATTTTCAACAAAAATATCTCATGAGAGACAAGAGGAGGAACCCAAAAGTCATGATTTGTGGCTAAATATGACTTTTATTTTCAACAAAAATGTCTCATGAAAGACAAGAGAAGGAGCCCAAAAGTCATGATTTGTGGCTGAATATGACTTTTATTTTCAACAAAAATGTCTCATGAGAGAAAAGAGGAGCCCAAAAGTCATGATTTGTGGCTAAATATGACTTTTATTTTCAACAAAAATGTTCATGAGAGACAGAAGGAGCCCAAAAAGTCATGATTTATGGCTAAATTTGGATTTCTTTTAATTCTTTATATAAAAGGAGGATTTTTATTTTGTGAGAATAAATGGATTTATTGATTTAATAAAAGTTCCATTTATTCTCAAAAATTTGTCTTTTCTCTCTCTTTTTTTTAATTTCATTTTATGATTTTGAATTTAGGTCTTATTAATTTGATAGATGATTTTTGTTTAATTTGCATTGATTGATCAAAATTGCATGATTTAGGTCTTTGCCATTTTTTGGGTGTCTACAGTGTCAACATTTGATATTTTGTGAAGGAATTGAGATTCCTAGTTGAATTTTTAAATTAGTAAAAGTGCATGAAAGATAAGTATTAGTGAGATGGAGCATTTAATTTTTAAGAAACCATGTTTGAGAATTTATAAACATGGATTCTAAGAGAAGTTTTGAGAATTTTCTAGAAGAGGAAGGAAGAAACAAAATAATGGAAGGATTCGATGAATCTAACTTAACTCTAAGATCAATCATGATGTTTAAGAAACAAAAGATCAAAGTTGCCTATTTAAGGAGGCATAAGGATTAATCTAGTAAGGTTAGTAGTTGCTAATTTTGTTAACTGGAGAACTTGAGAAGAAGGTTGTAAAGAAGGAACAGAGTTGAGATGAAGAGTGATTGCTAGAAGGATTTTTCAAGCAGATTAGAGATAGTGATGGAGACATGAATGGAGTCTAGTTACTGAGTTAGTAGATGAGTTACATTGTGATTTATATTTGCAAAGTGAGTTGTATTTATTAGATCAACCTACTATTAGTTTCTAACCATTATATTAGTTAAAATCCTTTAATCTAGGTGACATTCTAATGGAATATTCTTAAGTCCACTAACTAGGCCACTCCTAATAGAGTGATTAAATCCTTTAACAGGGTTACACCTAACAATGTGTATTGTAACCTTTAACAGGATTGGCTCCTAATGTAGCTCACTTTAGAAGAGGGAAAAATTTGTGACATGTTACTAGTGCTTTTTCCCAAATTGGATTTCTACATTAAATCCTAGTGTTATACTTGTCTGAATGATTTTTGAGATGTTTTACTGTTTAATGTTTTATATTCTGCAAGTTAGTTGTAATTGGGACACATTGGATTACAAGTTAGTGTTACTATTAAGTTTCTATAGAGATTAAGATATCTAAAGTATAGATCTAAGTTGTTTAAAGTATTCAAAAGTTTAATTTGTATATCTAGAAATAAGGATAACTAATTCACCCCCTCCCCCCTCTCAATTATTCTAAATCATTCTAACATTGGTCATTGATGTGTAACATGTAGTGCATTTTATTAGAAGTTATTTGAGTTGTTGTAGCATGTGAATTATCATTGAAAAATATTATATTCTTATTGTAGCATGTGAGAGACTTCATTTATTGTTTATATAGATGCTTTCTAAAGGTGTGTATTCATTAGCACAATCTTGTATAATTAATTATAAATTGGGGAACTCCTAATAGGTTGACCTAATTAATTATATATGATGGCTCTAAAGGAAAGTTATTTTTCTTGTTTGGGATGTATGTATGAGATGTATAGATGAGAGCCTTGATATTGGATTATCACAGAGAAGTAGAGAAGTTGTTTGGATGCCTATGAAGAGGTAAACATGAAATATATCATTCCTATTAGACTTTAAAGGAAATATTTTGAAAAGTAATTTGTAAATTAGTTAGTTCATATTATTGGATCTCTTATTCATTTTTAAAGGTGTTTTATCCTTTCTTCCTTTGAGCAATTTTCATTTTTGTTCTCATCAATGTTTAACAAGGTCGCAACCTTCTAACAAGGGTTCAAGGTCTCCAAACATGGATCTATCCTTTAACCAAGATTTTTGTACTAGATGCATATATTTGACTCCTAAAAAGCTCATATCCTTTCATAAGGATTTGATATATTGCTACACTATTTCATGGATGTCGTCCCCACCAGGGTTTTTCCCTTTGACCAAGGGTTTCTCTCAAGAACAAAAATTAGTGCATTATGGCATATGGTTTTTTGTTGTTGTGCTTTATTATTTTATTTGTTTGTTATTAGTTTAATAAGTTTGAATTTAAATATATTTTCTCACAATAGATTCACCCACCCCCTCTTCCCCTCTTGAGTCGTGGTGTGTAAATTTTACATTTGAAAAATTATGTGGACTGATATTATCCTAAAATTGGGGGTTTGATCATCTCTCAAATTAGTGTTATTTCATCACTAACTTGTCTTTATCTTAGATTATCCATCTCCTCACTACTAATTTACTATGAGTATGAACATAAGTTCATATTATCTCTATAGTGGGGGCTAAATCTAGTGTCATAAATTGTGACTCCTTTATACTTTCACACTCTTTTTGGGCCCTTACTCTAGTGTGTCATCTTTTGGGTCATTTTGACCTAATTTTAATGTTCATATCTAGAATATCATGATATAATAATTTAATGACCATATCCTATGTCTTGGACCTATGAAATTTGTATCCATATTCTTTTTACCCATTTATAGCTTGACTACAGTTCAGAGGGGCTAATTTGCTCGAGTCCACTATCCCTCTAAAAGGGACCCAAATTTGAACCTTTTAGAGATTTGATCGTGTAATATTTTTTAAATTAAAAATAAAATTCAACCTCAGTATTTTCAAAATTACTTGGAGAACTTATGTGAATATTTAAGTTATCATTTGTAGGTGATATCTAGAAATCCCATAATTCCAATTCAAGCATTATAAATTCCTTCTTCAATAGAAAAGTAGAGTATAAGAAGCATCAAGCTACAAAAACTTATCTTTAAGTTTTATGATAGAGTTTATTATGATTTTTAATATTATTTCATCATGATGAAAGAGCATCCTGGGTTGCGCTACTACCCTACATATTTTCAATTTTTATCTTACTACTGAAACTGGGTTCTTCTGAAGCTATATTTTTTGGTTTCTAGCTACCTGTTGTAGAATATGTAACTTATTTTACATAATGAATGAATGGCTGAAAACTTCAAGGATTTAATAGGGATTAGATTAATATTTATGACCCAAGTAAAAAGTTATAACTCCTTATAGGTTGGGAGATATGGCAATTCTCCCAGAACATCGATTTCTGGAAATTTTGCGCGATAGTTTTCTATGCTCAACTTTTAGATTGGATGCACACTTTTCCTTGATGAATAAAACTTTATTAAATTAAGCAGTTATAGAGGACCTAAATATATATCCACAATTCAAAGAATGAGTTCTAACTCAATTAGATCTAGGAGATATCACAATTTTTGGATAGTTAATTGCTAATGCAGGTTGACTTGTGTATTTAATGTTAGGTTTATTTCCATTTAATATTTGTTGAGAGCTTACTTGTAGCTTCTCTATGTTCTATAATGATTTATAAGCCATTTTGGCTAGTATAAATAGAGTTTTTAGGCTTAGGTTTTAGGCAGTTTGGAAGAGGATTGGAGATTAGAAATAGAAAGTGTGAATTTGCTGTTGGATCTTGGATTTGAATGTATTTTTATTTGGCCATAACCCAGAAGGCCTTACAAATAGGCATGTATGTTAAATATTTCAACAATAAATTGAATAATTTTACTCTTTTCTCTCATTTGGTTTTTATTCTTTGTGTTTGCTTCTGTTGTGTTAACTCTCGCAGGGTGGTTCAGAGAGCTAGGTGTGCCATTGGCCCTAATTTTTCCTATTCTTCCTTGCATCAGATGGCATCAAAGCTTGAGGTTCATCCTTGTGGATATTGGATTGTGTAGAAACCTAATTTAGATGTGGTTGTAGGGTGGCAGATCTATGGATTTGACCTATAACTTGCAAAGGGTTACAATCTTACATGAACCTAATTTGTAAAGATGGTTCATGGTAGAGGAAGTGTTGATAATACCATATTGGATCAGTCGAGACAAATTGCAGCCAAATTAGATGTTGTGGAGATAACTCAAAGGAGAGGAGCACATCTTGATGATGTGAGTGATGATGAGGCAACAACACCAAACCATAATCCAAAACTTAAAGAAGATCAAGATGAGGAAAGATTTTTGTGAGTGTTTTCTAGGGAAAATTCAAAGCATGTTGTAAAATTTGTTCCTTATGATGGAAAATTGGATACCAATGTTGTGTTAGATTGGATCTTAGATATGGAGAAGCTCTTTGAGTATGAAAACACTCATGATAATAGGAAGGTGAAGATTGTAGTTACTAGGCTAAAAGCTCATGCTTCGTTGTGGTGGGAGCATTTGAAAACTGATAGACAAAGCAGAGGAAAGGAGAAGATCACAACTTGGCCAAAGATGGTGAACAAGGTAAAGAAAAAATCCCTTCCTACTAATTACCAAGTTAGCTTGTCAAGAAAGATGCAAAATTTGAAGCAAAAGAACATGATTGTGAAAGAGTATATTGAGGAATTTATAAATTGGACATCAGATTTGGACATGTGCATGATGATGTTGAGAAAATTGCAAGGTACATAAATGGATTGAGATTTGGAATTAAAGATGAAATAAGTTTTGTGAATTTGGAAAGTGTGGAAGAAGCATATCAATATGCGTTGAAAGCTAAGGAGATCTTGACAAAGAAGCATGAACAAAGACAAAGAGGTAGAGGTGGTAGATTCTAGAGAGGTAGAGGTAGATCTTATGGAGAAGGTGGTAGATCTAATAATTTTGTGTAGGATAAAGGAAAATTTGAATTGAAGAATGATGACAAAGACAAGACTGAGTAGAAAGGTGGTAGCTCATACCAAGGGGGTACTGGATCTTACTGAGGAAGAGGTAATTTTTATCGTAGAGGTGTTTTTTGTGGTAATTGTTTTAGATGTGGTAAAGAAGGGCATAGATATTTTGAATGTAGATCTTCTAAAAGTGGGAACAACAATAGAAATGTTGTGATTCAAGAAGACATTAAGAGTTCACCAAGTGGACCTAATGCTGGAGAAAATCTAATGGTGAGAAAAACTTTATGTAATAAGGGAAGCAATGAGGAACCTATCCTTAAAAGAATTCTTTTCAAGACCAAATGTAAGATGGATGGAAAATGCTGCAAGGTGATCATTGATAGTAAAATTTCTAAAAATTTGGAATCAGAAGAGCTAGTTACAAAGTTGCAGTTGCAGAGGTTGAAACATCCCAAACCCTATCATGTTTCATGGATCAAAGATGAGCATAAGATATTGGTAAGTGAACAATGTGTTGTGAAGTTCAAGATTGGACATTACTTTGATGAAGTGTTGTGTGATATTATGCCCATGGATTGGTTTCATATTTTATTGGGTAGACCTTGGTAATATGATAGATATGCTATACATGATGGAAGGTTGAATCAGAATACTCTTTGAGTAAATGGGAAGAAGAAAATATTGTTGCCTTTGATTGAAAGTCTAGATGAGGTCAGTTGCTACAATAAAAGTTTGCATGTTTAATGGAAAGCAATTTGAAAAGGAAGTAAAGAAGAATCAAGTTTGTTTTACTATAGTTACTAAAGGACTGAGTGTTGGTAGTAATGACCAAGTAGCAGAAGTTGGTAATGACAGAGTGACAACAAAAATTGTAGAATTGTTGAATGAATATAAAGATATTGTTGCTGATTATATTCATGATAGTTTACCTCTAGTAAGAAGTATAAGTCATTGTATGGATCTAATTCCTAGAGCTAGTTTTCCAAACAAAGCACCATATAGATTGACACCTATAGAGAATGAGGAACTTAACAAACAAGTGCATTAATTGTTGCAAAAGGTTTTGATCAAAGAAATTTTGAGTCCATGTGTTGTACCTATTGTATTGGCACCTAAAAAGAATGGAGAATGGAGAATGTATACTAATTTTAGAGCTATTAACAAAATCATAGTGAAATGTAGGTTTCCTATGCCAAGGATGGATGACATAATGAATTGTTTGAGTGGAGAAAAGTATTTTACCAAGATTGTTTTGAAGAGTGGCTATCATCATATTAGAATCAGAGAAGGTGATGAATGGAAGAATGATTTCAAGACAAAAGATGGTTTGTATGAATGGTTGGTTATGCCTTTTGGTTTGACTAATGCACCTAGTACTTTCATGAGCTAGATGAATGAATTTCTAAAAAGATTCTTGGGTAATTTTTTGATTGTTTATTTGGATGATATTTTGATATTTAGTAAGACTAAGGAAGAACATCTTGAGCATATTAGACAAGTAGGTTAAAAGAGGAAAAGTTGTTGGTTAATCTGAAAAGTGTTCTTTTATGCAAGAGTAGATTGTGTATTTGGGATTTTTTATTTTAGCTAATGGTTTGGAGATGGATCCTAAGAAGGTTAAATAAATTTTGGAATGGCCTACACCTGAGAATGTGGGTGAGATAAGATCATTTCATGGTTTGGCTAGTTTTTACATAAAGTTTGTAAAGAATTTTAGTGCTATTTGTATTGCTATGACTGAGACAATGAGGGGAGATAAAAATGAATTCAAGTGGACACATGGAGCTGATAAGAGTTTAGAGACTTTGAAACAAAAGTTTGTTGAATTACCTATATTGGCTTTGCCTGATTTCAACAAAGTATTTCAAGTTGAATGTGATGCTAGTGGTAATACAATCAGAGCTATATTAACTCAAGAAGGTAAACTCATTTCTCTCTTTAGTGAGAAGTTGAATGATGCTAAAAGGAAGTATTCTATGTATGATCAAGATTTTTATGCTATTCTTCAAGCATTGAAGAAGTGGAGACATTATTTGATTCCTAAGAAGTTTGTGTTGTCTACTGATGATAAAGCTTTACAATACTTGGGAAGTCAACATAAATTGAATCAGAGACATATGAAGTGGGTTGAGTATTTGCAGAATTTTACATTTGTCAATAAGCACAAGAATGGAGTTACTAACAGAGTTATTGATACATTTAGTAGAAGACATTCCTTGTTGACTGAAATGAAGGTTGAAGTTCTTGGATTTGATGAAATGAAGGAGTTCTATGCTGTTGATCTTGATTTTTTTGAGACATGGAGAGAGTGTAGGGCACCAAATCTAGCAAATCATGTAAGTATGATGAGTATTTCATTCAAGAAGGTATTTTGTTCAAAGATATTTAGTTGTGTATTCCTAGAAGTTCTATGAGGTTGAATCTGGTTAAGAAAAAGCATAGTAGTGGATTAGCTAGACATTTTGGAATTGATAAGACATTGAGTTTGCTGAAAGAGAAGTATTATTGACCACAAATGTATGAGGATGTTCAAAAATTTGTAAAGAGTTATGGAGTTTGTTAAGTTTCAAAAGGAGTGAGTCAAAATATTGGTTTGTATACACCTATTACTATTCATGACAAACCTTGGAGTGACATCAGTATGGATTTTGTTCTTGGACTACCTAAGATAGTGAAGGGGTATAATTCTATATTTGTTGTGGTGGACATATTTTCTAAGATGGCTCATTTTATACCATGTAAGAATATATCAAATGTTGAGCATGTTGTTAAACTTTTATTTAAAGAGATTGTGAGATTGCATGGATTACCAAGAAGTATTATTTATGACAGAGACAGTAAGTTTATTGGTTATTTTTGGAAGACTTTTTGGAAGAAGATAGGTACTGAGTTGAAGTTTAGTTCTACATTCCATCCACAGAAAGATGGAAAAATAGAGGTTATCAATAGAAGCTTGGGTAATTTGCTAAGATGTTTAGTTGAGAATAAGCCAAGTAATTAGGAGATGGTATTGGCACAAGCTGAATTTGCATCTATTAATTCTATGAATAGGAGTATAGGGAAGAAACCTTTTGAGATTATTATTGGAATGCAACCTATAGGAGTATCAAACTTGAGAGATATTGCTGGTGAAGAAAATAGAAGTGCTGTAGGAGATGAATTTGATGATTTTACGAAATCTTTGCATAAGTGAACTTTAGGATAGAATAAAGTAATTAGAAGTATAAGGAGAATGTTGATCAGTCTAGAAGACATCGTGATTTTTAAGTTGGTGGTGAGGTGATGGTTCATCTAAAGAAAGGAAGATATATAGTTGGAACATATGGTAAGTTGAAGATGAAGAAGTTTGGACCTCGTAAGATCTTGAAGAAATTTAGCAGTGGAACTGCTTATAAAGTTGAGTTACCTGATGATATGGATGTATCTCCTATATTCAATATTGCTTATTTGTATAAGTATCATGAGTTAGATGATGAAGTTTTTGTATTAGAGGACTATCCTAAGAAGTAAATTAAAGAAGTTGAATAGATATTGGATTAGAGAATTGGTAAGAGCACAAGGGGAAAAGATTATTATTAATATCTGGTGAAGTGGAAGAATAGACCTATGGAAGATGCTTCATGGATTTCTCAATCTAAGTTGGATTCAGCTTAGGTTGTGACATCTCAATGATTCAAGAGAATCATTTCTTCTAACCCTATTTGTTTAATGTAGGAGCATCCTAGGTTGCACTGCTATCTTGCATGTTTTTAGTTTTTATCTTGCTGCTGAAACTAGGTCTTGTTGAAGTTGTATTTTTTGGTTTCTGGGTGCTTGTTGTAGATCATGTAACTAATTTTCCATAATGAATTAAGGACTATTAAATTCAAGGATTGAAGAGGGCCTAGGTTAATATCTATGATTCAAAGCACAAGTTCTAACTCCTTATAGGTTAGGAGGTATGGTAATTATCCTAGACTTAAGGGGTTGTAGAGGACTTAAACATCTAACCACAGTTTGAATAGCCCTTACATATCTAAAGTAGCACAAATGGGCTAGTGGGAGCTTACATTATTTATGTGATTCCATGTACTGGCCTCTACTGTTAATGTTGGTCTAAGGCCAAGGAAGAGGGAGGTGACTCCATGCAAATATTATAACAATTTTAATCACTAAGACTCAAATCCAAAAACTTAAAACTTTTACTACAATTTGATATGAGTACGAGTTGTTAAGCTACACTTTTATGAAAAATTCATTCAATTATTGTAAAACAAACATAGAAAGAAATGATCGTGACATGAAAACTATTTCTAGCTAATAGGGGGATAAATAGAGCGAACAATGCACCCCTTAAATTACAAATTAGGAGCTAGGAGATATCACAATTTTGCTCGGACATTGATTTCTAGACAGTTAATTGTTGATGCAAGTCAACTTGTGTATTTAATGTTAGGTTTATTTTCATTTAATGTTTTTTGAGAGCCAAATTTTGGCTTCTCTATGTTCTTTAATTATCTATAAGCCATTTTGGCTAGTATAAATAGAGTTTTTAGGTAGTTTGGAAGAGGATTAGAGAGCAGAACTAGAAAGTGTGAATTTACTATTGGATCTTGGATTTGAATGTATTTGTATTTGGTCATAACCTAGAAGGCTTTATAGCTAGGCATGTATGTTGAATATTTGAAGAATCAATGAAAGCATTTTACTCTTCTTCCTCCTTTAGTTGTTGTTCTTTTTGTTTGTTTTTGTTGTGTTAACTCTTACAGGGTGGTTCAGAGAGCTGGGTGTTCCATTGGCCATAATTTTCCCTATCCTTCCTTGCATCACATCAAAAATTAGAGGACTTTTCTAACAAGTATCTCACCACCAGTATCATCAACCCTAAGGTATATAATATTTCAAATTTAACATTTCATTTTAAATTTAGTATATTCAATAGCAAGTGTAATCTCTCCTTTTCATCTTCATAGCTATTTTGGATGTGTAAAGACCAACACATGGTTTGACTTTGGAAAGCCCCTATACAATACAAAAATTTTCCTCTCTTGTGTTATTTATGGGTTGCAAATTTGATAAGAAAAAGATACATTTTTGTACATTGCAAGCTAAGACATAATTTTAAACTTCAAATAGATAAACATGCTTAGATTATACAAATCCACACCATTTTCCAACAATTTTGACCTGAATGTTGGAGGGAATAAGATATAGAGTAACTTGATCTAGAATATATGAAATTGTATGACAAATGCATTTATGGGATTAAGGTTTTGAGCACACTACTTTGACATTTCTAGCTCCAAAATATGGCAACATGCTCTTTACTATATTTTATTTGTTATTTTGCACTTTAGTTGACTCTTATTTATGCATTTCCTTATTTATGTTTATAATTATCTACTTTTCATAATTTTATCTAGTTATATCATTTTTAAATTTTATTATTAAACTAAATCATCACATACACAAAAAGAGGATATAATGACACATAGCATCCAACTCTCTTTTATTATTGAAGTTTGATCTTGTTGATTTTCCTCTAATGAATGTCTACTAATTTAGGTCTTAGTTTATGTCCTTTAGACCATGACCCCATTTTAATACATTTTAACTAATTCAATAGAGTGTTTCCCAAACTTGATATGATAGCTATTAAGTTTAAAAATAAATAAATTTAGTCTTATAAAAAATGTTTAATGAATAAAACTATGCCAAGTTGATAAGTTATAAAAGTGACATTAAAATCTTGCTCTTTTTGTAAATGATAAATCTTTAAATTTAGTTTTGAGAACCAAAATTAGGGATTTAGCTAAGTAGTTTCAATCCTAAAAATTTTACCGTCCAAGAATGTTATTCATGAATTCCTTGAAGATGTTTAAAATTGAAGAATTATTCTATATATTATGAATTTGTGCAATTTTTTTATATAGAATCATCTAGGGTATAAGGGCAATCTCACATCACCAAGAATAGTGTCTACTATTTCAATAAGGGCTATATTTGTCTAGAGTTACTATTTGAGGTTCGATCCCTTTTGGAGTGAAGTTGGTTATATAAGCCTAATAGTTAAGTTTCATTTCAAGATCAAGTTTGGTTTTGAAGATATGGATTTTTTTTTAAAAATTGGTAAAGTGGGTACAAAAACTTTGAACTCAATTTTGATGGATTTAGAGGCTCCAAAAGGGGTCAAAGCTCAAATAACTAGCATTACACATATGACACTATAGATCACTTCAAGAGGTTTCTAAAAAATGATTATAACATCTAATCAAGTCAATGGGTCAAAGTTATGGTCTTTGGAAGTTGCACCATCTTGAGTGTAAAAAAATTCCTTCAAACACTCATTTGAGTTAAAAAAACCAACTAGGGAATATTCCTAGCATATTTAAATGTAAAGAAAAATAATTTAGGATAACCTTTCTCAAAACTAGTATTTAGAATATCTAGTATCTTCTAGGGTGATAAAATTCCCCTATATAAGGAAGGGTTGTAACATTATCTAGGGTGGTTCTAATGGTGTATGTAGTGGCTTTGTCTTACACAATATTATAATAAAAATGCCCATCTGGTTGTAACATATTATATTTTTGAATGTTTTAATGTCATTTTATTGAAGATAATAGGAAAAAAAAGGATTTTTATTCTTTCAATTCTCTCTCTCTCTCTCTCTCTCTCTCTCTCTCTCTCTCTCTCTCTCTCTCTCTCTCTCTCTCTCTCTCTCTCTCTCTCTCTCTCTCTCTCTCTCTCATGTTATTAAGGGAAGTATCCTTCATCAAGAGGTATCAAAATAGAAGTTCCATAATGTATAAATAGATCATCAAGATTGAGGTAATTTTTACTAGGACTATGGTTGAGGGTTTGAGAGATAACTACATAAAATTATTTCACAAAGGAACCAAGGAAGAAGAGTTGTAGATATGATAGAAAAGAGGGTTTTAGAGCCCTCTAGCAAGCATTACTAGAGGATTTTGTGTTAGAAAATCCAGGGTTGTGGTTGCACCAAAAGATCAACCTGTAAATGCCTGATACAACCAATAGTTTTATAGAACCACAAGAGGTGATTAAGACATGTCATGAATCCTATAAGGGATGCTATCCCACTAGAAACAATCCCCCTCCTAGCATCACTCGTCATGGCTTGTGAGATTCAAACCTGTAACCAAGCTTTGATACTAATTGTTAAAAAGGTCAAGGTTATCATTGCACCAAAAGATTGACTTGCCAATGCCTGATACAACTAATAGTCTTAAAGAACCATAGGAGGTGGTTATGTCATGTCAAAAATCCTACAAGGTATGTTGTCCCATTACCAATAATTTGATAGAGAAATAAATTTTATGGCAAGATATGAAAGTGGGGAAGGATTCATAAAAGAAAGAAAACTTGAAGAGAAACCAAATATGGAGGTTATTTCAAGAATTAGAAAGAGACCTCAAATTAAAGTTTCCATATTCTTTAGAAATATGATTTTGGAATAATAGATAAATTGGGTCAATGATATCAAAGAGTGTTTCAAGTGTAAAGAAGTAGAAGATCCTAAGAAAGTTAGATTTTAAAAGCCCAAACTAAAAGGTCATGCTAGAAGTTGGTGGGAAATTTTTCCCAAAACTAGATATTATTAATTGCCTTGTAAGATGCATATGAAAGTAAACTAATAATGATGAATAGTAAGAATGATCATACACAAAGAGAACTCATAACACCATATTTTGTTAACTAGGGAAACTCCAACCAAGGGAAAACCCTGGTGAGGATGGTACCCACAAAATGATCCACTAAACAAAAGTATCTAATTAAGGATGTTGACCCTGTTAGGAGTCTATTACATACATATAGTAGCTCAGTCCTTGTTAGAGGACTAGGCCCTGATAAAAGCGTCAAACCTATTAGGGGTTGATATATACAATTAAACAATGTGGCAAATATGATCCCACTACCCAAACATGCAATATACAATCTAATTCCTTGATACAAAAAGAGATAGATACAAAAACCTCTTTACAATGTTGATATCTTCAATGTCTTATTTTTCCTTTGTTACTCCTTGCATACCTCAAATAAAACTTTAGAATTCACATCAAATATAGGTCACATATGAGTTCACATATCACTTACCACATTTACAAAACTTTGTATATTTCTATATTTCCTTTATACCTTTGCAATTTACAAATATATCCAGTCGGTCTTCAAGCTTTCACACACTTGGAAAAATATAAAATTAATTCTTGCTTTCTTAGGGTTAACATCTAAGATGTCTTCCCTACTTAGTCAAGTAATTATTTTTTAAACAAAATAATTCCTTAACCAATAATTACCCATTTATTATTATGCTCTATTTTTCCTATTCATTGCCTTTACTTGTGTTTATTCCAGAACTCATTTCGTACTATTTGTACTTGGTGCAGCGGCACCTAGGTGGGCTCATGGAAGACCTAGGGCTCCTATGTTATTTTTTATTGTAGTGGTGTTGGCCACATCACTAGATGAATAATAGGGCTAACCTAGTCCTTGGTTGAGGTGAATTAGGGTGAGCAAGCCTCATAAGGCCTAAATTGCTCATAGTTGTTTAATTAGATATAATAGAGAATCTTTTTGTTTTGAAGGGTAGGATGGCCAAATAAGTGTTTTTAGAACCTTTTTATGTGTATTGTATCCATTTAAGGATTTTTGTAAGGTTTGGTAACATTTGGATCAAGTTTGAGGGCCAAACACTTAAAGATGTAAAAATTGGTCAAAATTTGTCAATGTTGTCATTGACAACATTGACAACTTTTTGTTGCATTCGAGAAAATTTTTAGTTGGAGCTTGGTAACTATTTGAAGAAGTTGGGATATGAGTTTCAATGCATTCATAATTCCATCCTCAACCTTTTGAGAGGATTGGAAGTTTGAGACATTTTGGTGTATGGATTGTCAACAAGGTAATCCATGACAAATTTTATGCTTTTGTGGATCTTGGCATTTTAATGGATTGAATTTGGATCTATTGCATTTGGAAGTGTTAGATGAGTTTGATTGGTAATTTTGTACAAATTTAGTTTTTTTTTGTAAGTTTTTAGTTGCTTGAATAAATTATTTGTATTTTGTTTGCCTATTGTTCTGAGTCAAGTGTTTGACCAAGATGGAGTCATAACTCCCTCTCCGACCATAGGATGTGTATGACTTCTTGGAATTTTGGAGATGAATCCTTGTACATATTATACAATAAAGGAGGGGCACTAGAAATCAAGGAAATAATTTTTGTGGTGATACACTAGGCTAGCTAGAGATGCATGGCTAGGGATCATAGTCAAGTGTAGAGCTAATAAGAGGGATTGAATGTTCATATTGCTTCAATGCAAACTTGAGGAAAGATGGTAGCATGTGTAAATAATCCCTAACCTCAATGGTAGGAATTGGAGGAATTTCTAAGGAGAGTAAAATATACTTTTTGTCAGACAACCTACTAGACCCTTAAAACCCTTATTTTTAGGCTTAATTTATGATCGTATTGTATAGACTGCTTGGAAACCCAAGACCACCAAAACCCTTAAGTTCCCTAAAAAGGGTGTTTGGATCAATGGTTTATTTTCCCCCTTCTTAAGGAATTTTTCAAGTTATTTGGGATTTCTTCATTAGGAGGGCTAATTTCTTATAGCCCTATTATAAATATTTTTGTGTAATCTTGCATGATTTTTGGAACTCAATTAGGACTTCAAGTTTAGTTATGGTTGTGGACCTTGAAGGGAATCCAAATGCCTTCCTAGATGACCATTCCTCCATTTGGAGTGTCATTTGAGTTATTGGGGTTAGTTATAGTTTTGGTGTGAAGAAGTGGAAGGGGCGAATCAAACTTAGGGAATGGTGATGGAGAGTTGTTGCTATTACTAATTGGTGTGCACTAGTTGAATGGAATAGGTCCTCATTTTTAGCATCCTAAGGAGAATATGGTAACTAGTAACCCTATTAGGTCAATAGAAAGACCTAAGGTGATCCTAGAGGAAGCTAGGGTAGGAACAAGATTGGTTGTCACATCAGAGTGGTATCAGAGCAAGTTAAAGACCTTGGAACTTGGTTTATGTCTGCAACTACTGGAGAGTCAGTGGGTGGGTCAAGAATGGTGACTAGTGTAGAGATAGCTAAGGAAGTTGATGAGAAAAAAGAAAAGAATATACTCCTTGAAGAGGCCTTAGTGGAGGTAAAGGTAAAGTTGGATGCAGTTGTTGATGCATCCAAGAAAAAGGAAGAAGAAAGAAATGTTAGGGGTATGGAGATAGAAAAAGAAGATGTTGTACCTAAGCCAAACCTTATTTTTAATGAATAACCTTTCTTAAAGGCTATAAAAGCTCTAGGAGGGAAGGCTTTGGAAGGTGTTCCACTATTTAGTGGGAAGATAGACATAGATGCAGTGATGGATTCAATAGATAGCATGGAGAACCATTTTGAATGTGAAGGGATGTCATAGGCACAAAAGATCAAAGAAGTCAAGTCAAGACTCAGAGGATCACCATTGACTTCATGGAAATATGTACAAGATAGGAGGATTAGGATAGGCAAGAAGCCTATAGCCAATTAGAATTCCATGGTAACTAGACTAAGGGAGAATTTCCTGCTAGAGGACTATGAGATTCAACTCCACAAGAGGAGACAAGGACTGAAACAAAGAGACTTGGATGTGGCTTCCTACATAGAGGAGTTTCAAAGATTATGCCTTAGATCTAAGAATCAAGAGGAAGAGCCAATAAAGGTGTCTAGGTACTTGGGTGGTTTAAAATGAAATATCCAAGAGGAGCTAAGCTTATGGAAGCCTACTACTATTCAAAGATGCCATCAAATAGCCCTAAAGGTGGAAGAGAATACTAGAAAGAAGGGGGAATCAAAATTCAAGGATAGAGGAAAGGGCAGAAATTAGAGAAGACAAATAGGAGGATACCAAGGTAGAGGTAATGAGAAGAGGAGCCAAGGTGAGACCAAGCTCACTAAGAAAGCCATTGAAAGCATTCCTAGAGGAGGTTACAGTAAAGGAAGAGGTAACCGAGGAGGTTCCAACAAAGGTAGATTTCATACTTTGCTAGTATGAAGTGTTACAATTATGGTCAACTAGGCCATCCAACATATAGATGCCTTAACAAGCCCTCTTCTTTAAATCATGACAAGAGAGTGGCATATGAACAAGAGGAGAACTCTAGTGGCAAAGAGAATGAAGTAGAAGTGTTACAATTATGGTCAACTAGGCCATCCAACATATAGATGCCTTGACAAGCCCTCTTCTTTGAATCATGACAAGAGAGTGACATATGAACAAGAGGACAACTCTAGTGGAAAAGAGAATGAAGTAGAGAACATAGAGTCTAAAAAAGGTGAGAACCTTATGTTTAGGAGGGTGTCGATCAAGTAACCTGCTCCTAATGAGCTTGAGAATAGGAGGGCTCTATTTAGGATCATATGCAATATCCTTGGAAAGGTTTGTAAGGTAGTGGTGGATTTAGGCTCTACCAATAAAATAATATTAGAGGACATAGTTGAAAATCTTAAACTAACTAAGATACCCCATGTGAATCCATACAAGGTGACTTGGCTCAATAAGGGTCAAAGTATACTGGTCAATGAACAAACTTGGGTTGATTTATCCATAGAAGGGTATAAGGATAGGTTAATGTGTGATATTTTTCCCATGGATGCTTGCCATCTACTATTAGGTAGACCCTAGTAGTATGATAAAGAGGTAGTGTATGATGGGAAAGAAAACTCCATATCATTCAAGAAAGGAGGTAGAACCTTTAAAATCCAATCTTTGTTAGAAGGAGAAGAACCATAATCTAAGGTGCCTATTGTGTTTCTATGTAGTGGGAAGGAATTTTTCAAAGACCTCAAGGATAATGAGAGCCAAAGTTTTGCAATTGTGTTGAAGTCCAAAGGAGAGGAGAAGACAATCAAAGAGCCACTGCTAGTAGAGGTACAAACATTGCTTGAGAAATGTAAAGACATTGTAAGTGATGGAACCTCTATTACTTTACCTCCTAGAAGGGTGATAAACCATCAAATAGACTTTAAACCTAGTGCATCTTTGCCAAACAAAGTAGTATGCAAGCTCACTCTAGACCAAAACTTGGAAGTGGCAAGACAAGTGCAAGAATTATTGGACCAAGGTCTGATCAAGAAGAGCATAAGCCCATGTGTAGTCCTTGTTGTACTAGTATCCAAGAAGGGAGGAAAATTGATACTTTGCATAGACTCAAGGGCCATAAATATGATCACAATCAAGTATATGTTACCCATATCTAGGATTTAGGATCTCATGGATTGTCTTGGAGGAGAAATGTACTTCACAAAGTTGGACTTGAAGAGTGGATAGCACAAAATTAGGATCAAGGAGGGAGATGAATGGAAAATAGCATTTAAGACAAAAAAATGAACTATATGAGTGGCTTGTGATGCCATTTGGTCTCTCTAATGCCCCTAGCACATTCATGAGGTTCATGAATCAAGTTCTAAAGACTTTACTAGGAGAATTGTGGTTGTATACCTAGATGATATATTCAACTTCAATAAGACAAGGGAGGAGCACATCAAACATGTGGAAGCAATGTTGTAGAGACTTCATGAGGAGAACATTGCTATAAACCTTGAGAAGCATGACTTATTCAAGCAAGAGCTTGTGTACTTGGGCTTTGTGGTGTCAAAGAGATCCTTGAAGATGGATCAAGAGAAGGTTGTTTCTATCCTAAACTGGCTACCACCTAGTACATCTACTGAGGTAAGAAGTTTTCATGGTCTAGCTCAATTTTATAGGAAGTTCATTAGGAATTTTAGTGGCATATGTGCACCTTTTCCAGATACCATAAAGGGTGGGGTCAAGTCTAAGCTTAAATTGACCTTAGAACCTAAGAAATCATTTGAGATGCTAAAGAAACAAGTCTACCCAATCTATTTTACAATTACCTAGTTTTGAGAAATTTTTCACCTTAGAGTATGATGCAAGTTACCTAGAAGTAGGGGGAGTTTTGAGTCAAGAAGGTAGGCCAATGGCCTTCTTTAGTGAAAAACCTAATGAGGCCAAAAAGAATTATTCTTCCTATGACCTAGAACTCTATGCCCTGGTTCAGTCTCTAAGGAAGTGGAGATGCTACCTATTTTCTAGGGAATTTTTTGTATTTATTGACAATCAAGCTCTTAGATATATCAACACTAAAAAAAGGTTGAGTAATTGGCACTTGAATTGGATGGAGTACTTGAAAGATTTCACCTTCACAATCAAGCATAAAAAGGGAAAATGAACAAAGTGGTAGATGCATTAAGCAAGAGATTGTTAATAGTCCAAGAGATTTAGTTGCATAGCATTGGGATAGAGAGATTAAAGAGTCTCTATAAGGAGGATGAAGATTTTTTAGAGGTATATAAGGTATTTTATGATTTTGAGAACCATTTCCATAGCAAGTTCTATGAATTTACCTTGAAAAATAGATTTATATTTAAGGGTAATTAGTTGTTTGTACCAAGGGGATCAATAACGAAGAACCTAATATAGGAGAAGCATAGTGGAAGCCTAAGTGAACACTTTGGTGTGAGAAAAACTCAAGAACTAGTCCAAAGGTTTGATTATTGGCCTAAACTAGTTAGAGATGTGACTAGGTATATGAGAAATGCATGGTATGTATGAAAGCTAAGGGTGGAATGAGTAATGCAGGTGTATATCAGCCCTTACTAGTACTAAATAGGCCATGGGAGTGTGTGAGCATAGACTTCATAGCAGGTTTTCCCAAGAAAAAATAGGGCTATGACAATATCTATGTAGTTGTTGATAGAATCAGTAAGATGGGGCACTTCATTCCATGTAAGACTACCACTGATGCTAGCTACATCACACACCTATTCTTTAAGGAGGTTGTAATTATTCATGGAATTCCATTAAGGATTGTTTCAGATAGAGATGGGAAGTTCATGAGCCATTTTTGGAAAACTTTATAGAGAAGACTTGGTATAAATCTATCATTTGGGTCAGCATACCATCCTCAAACTAATGGCTAGACTAAGGTGGTTAACAAGGTTCTAGGTAATATCTTGAGGTGCCTAACTAAGGAGTATAGAAAACATGGGATGTGATCATTCCCCAAGCAGAGTATGCTTACAATGATACTAGGAATAGGGCCATAGGTAAAGGCCCATTTGAAATTATGTATAGAATGCATCCAAGGGGTGTATGTGAGTTGAGGGATCTTGGAGGAATGGAACATATAAGTGGACATGATGAATACTTTTCCCAAACCATGAAAGAAATCCAAGAGAAAGTCAAGAAAACTATCTAGCTTAATACCCAAAAATTGAAATCCAAGCTAGATGAAGGGAGGAAAGATATTTAGTTTGCTATTGGTGACTATGTTATTTTCATTTGAACAAGTCTAGATTGCAAAAAGGTATGCCAACTAAGCTACAAATGAAATGAGTGGGGCCTTGCAAAATCATAGCCAAATATGGAGTCAATGCCAATTAGATTTTGGAATCTCTCCTATTTTCAATGTGCAAGATTTGGTTCAATTTAAAGGTATACTACCTCAAAGTACCAAAGGGGTTAGTTCTAATCTAGAACCTATAGTACTACCTTAATCAAGAAAATTGGAAGCTGAACAAGTGTTAGATTCTAGAGTTCATAAGGCGATTAGGCACAAGGTGTACATGGAGAACCTTATCAAATGGAAGGGAAAGTCAAATTCAAAAGAAACTTTGTTTTTTTGGGAAAACTTCAACAAGGTAGACATTCCTCAAGACCTATTGCCCATAGGAGTGACATAATTTTCTTTTGTGGGGGAGTATGGTTTAGGGGCACCTATGTGGGCTCATGGAAGACCCAGGGATTCTATGTTATTTTTTCTTGTAGTGGTGCTAGCCACACCACTAGATGAATAATATGGATAACCTAGTCCTAGGTTGAGGTGAATTAGGGTGAGCAAGCCTCATAAGGCCTAAATTGCTCATAGTTGCTTAATTAGGTCTAATAGAGCATCTTTTTGTTTTGAAGGGTAGGATGGCCAAGTAAGTGTTTTTATAACCTTTTTACATATCATATATCCATTTAATACTTTTTTAAAGGTTTGGTAACCTCTAGAGAAAGTTTGAGGGTCAAACACTTAAAGATGTAAAAATTGCTCAAAATTTGTCAATGTTGTCATTAACAACTTTTTGTTGCATTCGGGAAACTTTTTAGTTGGAGCTTGGTAATTGTCTAAAGTAGTTGGGATAGGAGTTGAAGTTTGTTTATAAGTCCATCCTTGACCTTTTGATAGGGTCAGAAGTTTGACACATTTTGGTGTACAGACTATCAGCAAGTTAATTCGTGATAATTTTTATGCTTTTGTGGATCTTGGCATTTTAATAGATTGAATTTGGATTTATTGAGTTTGGAAGTGTTAGAGGAGTTTGATTGGTGATTCTATACAACTTTATTTTGTGTTTTTGTAAGGTTTTAGTTTCTTGAATAAATTATTTTGCATTCTGTTTACTTGTTATGAATCAAGGGTTCGATCAAGATGGAGTCATAACTCCCTCTCCCATAGTAGGATCTGTATGAATTCTTGAGATTTGGGATATGACTCCCTATACATACTAAAAAATGAAGGAGGGGTTCTAGGAAGCAAGGCAAGAATTTTTGTGATGATGCCCTAGGTGAGCCAGAGATGCATGGCTAGGGATCACAATTAAGTGCAGAGCTAATAAGAGGGATTGAATACTCAGATTTCCTCAATCCAAGCTTAAGTAAATATGGTAGCATGTGTGAAGAATATCCAAACTCAATGGGAGGAATTTGAGGAATTTATAAGGAGAGTAAAACATACTTTTTGTCAAACAACCTATTAGACCCTTAAAATCCTTATTTTTAGGCTTAATTTATGGTTGTACTGCATAGATTTCTTGGAAACCCAAGACCACCAAAATCCTTCAGTTCCCTAAAAAGGGTTTTTGGATCAATGGTTTATTTTCCCCCTTGTTAAGGACTTTTGCAAGTTATTTTTGATTTTCTTCGTTAGGAGGGCTAATTCCTTGTAGTCCTATTACAAGTATTTTTATGTAATCTTGCATGATTTTTGGAACTCGATTAGGGTTTCAAGTTTAGTTATGGTTGTGGAACTTTAAGGGAATCCAAATGCCTTCCTAGATGATCATTCCTCCATTTTGAGTGTCATTTGACTTGTTGGGATTCATTTTAGTTTTGGTGTGAAGAAGTGGAAGGGCCAAATCAAGCTTAGGAAATGGTGATGGAGAATTGTTATTTTTGCGTATTGGTGTGCACTAGTTGAATGGCCTAGGACCTCATTGTTAGGATCCTAAGGAGAATAGGGTAACTATCAACCCTATTAGGTCAAGGGAAAGACCTAAGGTGACCCTAGAGGAAGCTAGGGTAGGAGCAAGATTGGTTGTCACATTGGTACTGACTTGCACTCTAACAGACATCATCTTGACACTTTGTACTATCTATAACCAAATTCACACATGCCACTAATAACTCTATTATTTGTACACATCAAAACTATCTCTATTTTTTTGAATAGTTAACTAATACTTACACAATTTTCCATGTTTAATTGTGGAATCTTCATCTCTACATGGTATCTTCTTTACACAAAGTATATATTGGCATAAATGACAAATCTAATACTATTCCAATTTATCCTACTTAGAAATATTTTCAAAAATCTCCCCCTTTGGCATTGATGGCAACATATGGGAAAATTAGCTAAGTCCCAAAATGTTGTTCAAAAACTTTTACAAAAATTGGCCTTTGCAAAATTTCAAAAAAAAAACTTTCAAAAGCTTGTGAATGATCATATTTATAACCATCTTCCCTTATAACTCCTACTACAATACTTCGCATAAGTACTACTCCCCCTTTCTATATACACCATACACTTAGTTTATTACAGTTACTCCCCCTTCCATTGTACTTTATACAATTTTCTTATATCCCCCCCCCCCCCCCTCCTTTAACATCAATGACAAAGGTGTCAAAATCTTTATACAAGTCAAAAATTGGAGTCTTTACCTTTGTATCAAGTTGATAGGCATGTGGTACAGTAATCAAAACTTGTCTTTAAACTCTTCATATTCTTCTTCCACATGTCTTTAATTTCCTCTAAATTACTAAGTAGAGTGCACAACCCATAGGATGCAATTTCTACTGCATTCAAGTCTGAATAAACAAATATGTCAAAGGATGTCTTTACATTTAGACATTCCTCCACTTGTTGCTCAATCATACTGAGCTTTAATGATAAATGTTCTCTTAGAAGTGAGAACCTCTTTTTTTTCCTTTCTCTATTTAATTCTATAAGACTTATCTCATCATAAGTCTTCCTTATTTTTCCTTTGATGTCTTCAAGCTTCTTTCTTGACTATAGAATTTGATCAGTTAGTACCTTTGCTTCATCACACTTCTTCTATAGCTCATCATCACTTTCCTTTGTGAAATTGAATAACATATCACATTTGGCATATAATGCCTTTCCTTCTTGTTCACACCTCCTGAGCTCCTTGATGTATGCATTAAGAGCTCCTAAATCATTCTTGATATTTTGACACATAGTGTCAAAAATTTGAGCATCATGCTTGATTTGGGCTTGAACTGTTTCTATATCTGACAAGCTAGTGAATTCAACATCAAATTCTTGAATCACATCCTTTGCTCTATCCTCTAGATCAAGATCTATCAATTTTACTACAAGTGTGCTTTGTATCTTTTCTCTTACATCCATGAGAGATTTATGCAAGCTCTTCACTTGTTTGTTCTTGTTTATTATCTTGCTCAAGGATGATATCAACTTTGTCTGATCATCATCATCTAATCCTCCTAGGGTTGCAGGGGTAAGGCGTATCCTAGATGAGATAGGTGTTAGAATTTACAAGTAGGAAGATTTACTTCTTGGGGGGGGGGGGGGTGTGTCAATCAAAAGTAACTAACTTTAACCTTTTTAACTGATATCATTCACATGCATCTAATTCATCTAGTAAACATGAAAGTAAAGACATGCATGAAAAAAAGATAACACAAGAATTTGGTAACCTAGAAACCCTCCAAAATGAGAAGGTAAAACTGGGGTGGGGATGACACCCACAAAGTATCGTTACAGAAATATGTAACTATTCAAGGTTATAAAGTTTGACCACTTCCACTGGTCTACCCTGTGAAAGGCCTATCCTATTAAAGACTTTACACCCTATTAAAAGTGACCTGGTTAAAGGATTTACAAACACTCACTTGGAATGTTACCCTATTAAAGGATTTAGCACCTTGTCTAAAGGCTTACGACATGGCTATTAAACCAACCTATCATCATAGGATTTTTATTCCTAATACAATTGCTAGAGAGTAGTAGAAATTCTTGACCTAATGACTTGCAATCCTTAATTGCTGATTCCAGATCGTTGTTCTGCTCTGTTTGCTCTAATCCTTGCTTGATCTAATATGTCTATCTTTGCAACTCTAATACTTTATTCTTGATCAAATAGATTCTACAATGCTATTCTACTCTTCTCTAAGTCTTTAAACCCTTCTGCACTTTGCTATAATTCACCCACACACTTCCCACATGCACAAATACAATGGGGTATCATCCTCCTTTTAAAGGCTTCAAAGACTTAGGGTTAGGTATGAATCTATGATCAATATTTACTCTTCATTTCCTACTCAATTCTTGCACTTTTCCTATTGGTTGCATGCCTTCTCCATTTTTCTTATTGGTTGCATGCTAATTACATAGGTAATGCAAAAGATTCAATCTTATCTTCAAGATCCTTCGAGATTCATCCTGAGTTGGCTCAAAAATGGTTTACATCTAAGTTTGTGAAGGCACAAACTCATATGATGATTCTATGTTACTTGACACATACTAGTTGTTGATGCTCAGCACATATAGGAATTTTGTCTCACTGGGCTCTTATAGAAATTCTATTTCACTTGGCATCTATACTCTGCTTAGCACCTATAGTTTGTTTAGCATCACTTTATCACTCAGCACTTGAACTTCACTCGACACCTAGAGTTCACTCGACACCTAAAATTCACTCGGCACCTATTGAATTATTTGGCTCGACACACACTGTAGCTCAACTTCTTTATTATACTAGACATCATCTTAATAATTTGGTTAAGTGTGTTGACACTCAATTGTCAAAAGCAATCTGAGACCAACAATCTCCCCCTTTGACATGAGTAGCAAAAACACTTATCTAAACATTATGAATTTGATCTCTATGAGTATACTACACATTATGTTCAGCATATGTACAAAACTTCAAAAACTTGTTCAAAATTCTATATACCTCAAAAATTTGTAACTCCCCCTGAGCTAATGTGCCAATTTTGTAACCAAAATTCTATTCCTATAACCAAAGACTCTTGTGCTGAATTTATCTCATGTTGATGTATCTGATACTTCTTTGCCTTTGTTTCTATGTACCCTATTTCTACTTTTTTTGTACTCTCCTTTTGTTTCTACTCCCTCTTTCACATCTTCTTGCAGTTTTTGCATCCCTTTTTTTTTTGGCGGTATCTCCTTATTACTTCCAAAAAATTTGAATTTGAATATCTCCCCTTTATATATTATTTATCACTTCCATCAAAAAAATGTAGTATCTCTCCAAAAATGTAATTTCTCCCCCTTTTATTTACATAATTCTTATCTCCCCCTTTTTGACACTTATGTCAAAGGGTCCTAAGAATGAATAAAATATTTAGACAAAAAAAATGTATTTACCTCCATGATCATCTTTAGAGAAGCATTCCAATTTTTTGTGTTGGATGGTTGTCTTTGCTGAAAGATGTACTAGGCCTTCTAAGGTAGAAACATTAGGATCTTTCTTTAGAACATTTTCTGCATAGGCCATTTCCTTATGTAGATCTTCTAGATGTGGGGTAATAGCAGATTAAATTTGTATCAATTTGGCCTTGACATTGGCCTCTTCTACTATCAATACAACTAATTCCTTCTGGGTGTGAAGCATAGTTGCAAAATGCTTCTCACTTTGAGCTAGATCTTTGGGCAGCTGTGTGCTAGAAATCTTGAGATTTCATTCCAAGCTCAGTATCCTTTGGCTAGTTTCTTGTGTGAAGTATGATGAGTCACACAATTTGTAGTACAATGAGAATATATTCTCAAGTATTGTTTTCACCTTTTCAACCTTCTTAGCCAATTCAACTTGTGAAAGTGCTATCTCACTAGATATATTTTCATTGATTTTTATTTGAAACTTCTTTTCGGACCATTCTAATAGTTTAACATTTGTATCAAGGTCTCCATTTTGTATCTAGTCCACTATGTTGGAAAATTGCTCCATAATGGGCATTGTTTCATCAGGTATAGGCAAGCTAAATGTATCAAGGAATATGTCTTTGATTTCTACAAGTGCTTTCTTTTGTCTATACTCATTTTTGAGTATCTCCTATTTCTTTCTTCTCTCCAGTGCCTCTTGCACTTCATTTATCTATGCTAGGTTCATTGTTCTAGAGTAATAACTAGGTATGACTATTTCCTCATCAAGTGTAGGGTCTCCATATTGAAGTACCTTTGTAACTTTGGTGGAGCTTGAGCTTGGTGCTAAGATTTGTAGTGGTACTACATCAGTGCTCAGCTTTTTGGTAGGAGTCCCTAAGGTAGGCAAGTTCACCAATGTCTATATTGCCTCCTACTCCTTTTCTTTAGGGGTTTTCTCTTCTTCCTTCTCTTCTTCTCTACTCCCTTGATTGATAATAATGATTTGAGGAGGTGCACCTTGGTTTTTTTCTATAGGAACATGTTGTCTTGTTTGTTCCTTTGTTGGCTCCTCAGTAGTTGTTGTTGCTATGACTGTATGATCAACCTTAGCAATTGTATCCTGTGTTGCTTTCCCTTTAGGTTGATCCCTTGTAGCTATGAGAGGTTGTCAAGGTGGTTCTTGTGTGTTCACCTTCTCCCTTCTAATTTCTACTATAGCCTTCTACAACTCTTCCACACTCACCAAAACTAGATTTGTGCATAGTTGTGATTGCAATGTAGTTTGATGAAGGATCTTTTTGAGATCCTTTGTAGTCAATAGATCAATGTTTTGACCTATGGTGTTAGGAACATCCTTTATAATTACTATTTCTATAGTTTTTTTATGTGGAGGAATTGATGGTGGCTATTGGGTGTCTTGGACACTCTGTTCTAGTTGTTGCTCCTTAGTTGTTGCCTCTTCACCTTGTGTCTTCTCCATTGTTTCCTATTCTTTTTCTTTCTCTCCTTCCTCATCCTTTTCATTTTCCTCTTCTTCCTCATTGTATCTTTCTTCAAAAGGGTCTTCTTGCCCTTCCTTTACTATAGTCAATCCATAAATTAATTTCCACATCTGTGTGGACTTTTGCACAACGTCTTCAATTTGATTTTGCAAAATTATAAAAGCTCTGTATTTAGGTGCAAATTTGCTCCCATGTTTCTTATTAGCCTTGCTTATTTGACCTTTTGTACGGTCTGGCATTACATGATCCAATGTTGACTCCCTTATTTCCTTTTCCATTTTAAGGCAGTAATGTCATTTATTTTCTACAATGGAGCTTAGCTCCTTAGGCATTGAATTGTCTAGTTCAAGTGGGGCGGTCTTGAACTTAGCCATCATAGTGTAGATGGATTCTTCCAATATGTTTTGTTGTTCCCCTGACAACTTATTAAAATCAATGGTCTTTAGACTAATTAGATTTGCATTATCTCTAATGTTATTACAAACATTTTCCAATTTAGACATGGTAGAATGCCTTACCAATCTAAATTGATCTTCATCAGACTTTGTCTTTTCTTTGTCTAATTTTTGAGTTACAACATATTTTCTTCTCTTATTTTTCTCTATAGGCCCTTCTTGTTCTATGGCTTTTTGTTTCCCTTTTTCTTTTTCCACCTGAGTTGTTGCCCTGGTATCTGCCCTTGTAGTTGGATTGGCTAGGCTTGGCTTTGTTTCTCTCTTCTTCCCCTTTGGTTGTGCAACTGGTTGTTTTTGTGCTTTTCTTTTCTTTGGCTCTAGCTTTGGTGCTTCTTTCTTGGAACCTTCCTCTTCTTCTACATCCTCCCCCACTCCTTGGGTCAAAGCAAGTGTCTCTTGACCTTGTTCCTCTTCATCATCCTCAGCTTCTTCACATTCTTCTTCTTCTGTTGTCCCTTCACCAAAATTGGCCTTCAGTTTCTTCACAAGTTTGTCTTTCTTCTTCAATGTGGAGGTAGTCTTCAACTCCATATCCACTTTGACCTGATCACATCATAGGTTCCAAAATGTGGTACACTTTTGTCTACTTCCTTAGCTAATAATGTTGTTATAGTTGTTGATGCCTCATCTATGTTAATTTCATAGCCAAGAGGTCTTAACCATCTAACTCTTGGTATGGTAGCTATATAGGTGTAGTCAATATCTACAAGAAAGCATACATCATTTACATGTTTCTCTACAAAAGAAACTATAATTCTTAGCCTTTGCTTCATGGTTTTCTCAAAGTCTTCAAAATAGCTAGTCATTAGGGTCTAAAAATTAGCTCCCATTTGTTCAATATATTCATTGACTTGAGCTATGATTGACCTATTTTCTTTCCACACTACTTTACCAAAAGAAGGAAACTCATTCTACACATAAAAGAATATACAAATCAAAAAAGCACCAAATTTTCATTGGGCTCCCTTGGTTCTTCTTATAGCTACTAACTTTTCATTAATTTGTTGCAGTTATAGTTCTACAAGATCATAGGTATGATCCTTTTTCACTAATTTGTAGCCTACATCCACTGCAATGCAAGGCACACTTTTGAGTCAGTTGGATTGGTAGAACTTATGTGTAATGACTCTAATAGTAAAATCAACTAGAGGGTCTTGAATGGTATCAATTGTCATCCCTCTCTTGTTCCACTTAGCACTAGTATTCTTCTCTATTACTTCCTTAGAATCACTCCTAAGGGTCTTTGGCCGATCTAGGGTTAGGTACCCTGTCACTCTATGTACAATTCCCTTTGTAATTTTTATTTGACCATCCTCCAACCATAAGCTTCCATCATGTATTCTGCTAAGCACTATCCTTATCCATTCAATTTTAAAAACTATAGGGAATTCTAGGACTCATGTTAAACCCTTCTTTTCAACAATCTAATATTCTTCTTTCAACACTCCATTTTTACACAATTTCCCATAAGCTTCCCTCATTTCCATGTCTCCTATGGCTCCAATCTTGCAATTGTAACAACTTCTAATGTCCTGAACCATAACTACCTTAGGGGGTATGACAGATAGGGCTCCAACTGGGTCATTTTTATATGCTACTTCTAGTATTGGCTAGAAATCAAGTTATTTTACTTCATTGAACACTAGATGGACCTCAAATGGTTCCTTCTCCCAAGTTTTTTTTGTACACAAAGAAAATATGAAACTGCATAACTAGACACAAAAGAAAATACCTCGAAATCAATGAAATTGTGTTGAAATGTTATTGAAATCTGCCTAAACATTGGATTCTCTATTGTGAAGTTACTCTACATTCTTTTTCATCTTTGCTCTTTGTTCACGATGAAGAAAAATGATTGAAAATGCGATAATATACCCTATTTTCATAGAATTTAATGCTTAGTGCATTTACAACTATCTACTACCAACTCGGTTGTAGTTGATCATTTGGCCTCTACTGTCTTTGACAATCAACTCGGCATGCACTGGGATTTTACTCAGAATCTGAGGGCAACTCGGCAACACTTATGAAACCTTGAATTTTTTTTAAAAAATTTGCATCTCTATAAATGTTGATCTCTTCTTTTTAGTACTTACTTAATTAGGAACTAATGTATGATAAAGCTTTGTAAATTACCCTCATGCCTTCTTGTACTTAGTTTGATGAAGTGTGATCACTTGACCTTTTAGGTGAAGTGATCCCTTCATTTGATGCGCTTCTCCCATCTTTCTTCTTCCATGTCTTATTCATTTCTCCTTTGATGTGTTCAACATCTAGCTTCTCTTTACCTTTGTTGTTCTTTGAGTTGGGTGCCTTTGACCTGGTTGAGAAATTCCTACTGATATGACTAGTCTTCAAGCAACTAAAACATGTTGTTTGACTCAACCATTTGGTATAGTTCCCTCCGAAATATTTTCTTATGCAATTTTTAGGAATGTGTCCATATTCTTGACAGTAATGATAGCTATACTTGGTGTTGTAGTCCCAATTCTAGTGATGTCCATGGTTATTTCCCCTTCCTAGCTAATTAGGTGTCCACATGCACTTTGATCTGCACTCAAAAGATCTATGTCCATACTTCTTGCAATTTTAGCAGTGACCTTCAAATCTTGGTGTTTTGATAGTCCTAGTCCTGCAGTTATGTGCTTGATGTCCTTACTTTTTGTACTTATGAAAATGACTCATATTCTTAGGTTTGTCATGCTGATGAGCATTCTTGCTCCTGCATATATTAGAGGCATGTCCCTTTCTACCATAGAAATGACAAGTAGGTTTAGTGTTCTTACCTTTGTTACTCCTTTCTTCTGCAATCTTGGATGACTCTACTTGTTCAATGCTGGTGTATCCTAGTTGTGAAGTATCATTGCTAGCCCTTAGTGATTTTAGTAGTTGCTCGAAGTACTTGATGGCCTCATTAGATTTTTTGAAGTTCTCTAAAATTTCCTTCTCTCTTTTTAGATCATTTTGTAGTTGTTCATTTTGCATATTTAGTGTAGAGATCTCAATGTCCTTGATATTCAGTTCATGGTGTGTATTCATCATCCAGCTTAGGGTGTCTAGCTGCATGTTTTAAATTCTTGCAAGCTCAATTGACTTTTCTTCCAGTCTGTTGGCAAGGTTTCTCTTGTCATCTTCCAACATAGCCTTATCTTCAATGGCTCTTTTCTTCTATTTAGTTACCTCACAAAGCATCATGGCTTGTGATTATTGTTCAAACTTGAGTGTTCTAATTTCTTCTACTTGAGCTCTATTCTTCTCCATTAGGTTTGCTATTGATGCTTCAAACTATTTGGAATTTCCATTTGTAAACAGTTTTGAGGTGTCAATCTCCTTGTATTGTGTATCATTCTTAGCTATGGCAATCTCTCTTCTTCTCTTTAAGGATTTTCTCAATTCCTCTCTAGCTTCCTCCAAAGCATGTAAAGCAAGTTGTATATCAATTGCCTAATTCTTTATGATCTTCCCAAGTTTGTAGACTTCCATTTCTAGATCTTTTCTCCAAGCTGTAAGGCTCCTCCCTGTGAGAACTTGGCTCTGATACCAATTGTTAGAATTTACAAGTGGGAAGATTTACTTCTGAGAGGGGGGTGAATTAGAAGTAACTAACTTTAACCTTTTCAAAACATTTTTAACGAATATCATTCACATGCCCCTAATTCATCTAGTAAACATGAAAGTAAAGAGATGCATGAAAAATATTGGTAACCTAGAAACCCTCCACAATGAGAAGGTAAAACTGGGATGGGGATGACACCCACAAAGTATCACTATAGCAATATGTAACTATTCAAGGTTACAAAGTTTGACCACTTCCAATGGTCTACCCTATGAAAGGCCTATGCTATTAAAGACTTTACACTCTGTTAAAAGTGACCTGGTTAAAGGATTGACAAACACTCACTTGGAATGTTATCCAATTAAAGGATTTAGCACCTTGTCTAAAGGCTTACAACATGGCTATTAAACCAACCTATCATCATAGGATTTTTATTCCTAATACAATTGCTAGAGAGTATTAGAAAGTCTTGACCTAATGACTTACAATCCTTAATTATTGATTCCAGATCATTGTTCTCCTCTATCTTCTCTGATCCTTGCTTGATCTAATATGTCTATCTTTGCAACTCTGATACTCTGTTCTTGATCAATTGGATTCTAAAATGTTGTTCTCCTCTTCTCTAAATCTTTACACCCTTTTTTATTTTTCTATAATTCACCCATACACTTCTCACATGTGCACATACAATGGGTATCATCCTCCTTTTAAAGGCTTCGAAGACTTAGGGTTAGGTATGAATCTACGATCAATATTTACTCTTCATTTCCCCCTCAATTCTTGCACTTTTCCTATTGGTTGCATGCCTTCTCCATTTTTCTTATTGGTTGCATGATGATTACATATGTAATGCAAAAGGTTTGATCTTATCTTAAAAATCCTGTGAGATTCATCCTAAGTCGGCTCAAAAATGGTTTACATCTAAGTTTGTGAAGGCAAAAACTCATATGTTATTTTTGTGTTACTCGACACTTACTAGTTGTTGATGCTTGGCACATATAGGAATTTTTTCTCACTCAAATCCTATAGCAATTTTGTTTCACTTGGCATCTATACTCTACTCGGCACCTATAGTTTTCTCAGCATCACTTTATCACTCGGCACTTGAACTTTGCTTGGCACTTAGAGTTCACTCGTCACCTAAAGTTCACTCGACACCTATTGAATTCTCTAGCTCAACTCACACTACAGCTCAGTTTCTTTATTATACTTAGCATCATCTTAAGAATTTTTTTAAGTGTGTTGACACTCAATTGTCAAAACCAATCTAAGACCAACAATAGGTACACTTACCTTATTCTCTTCTTTTCTTCCTCCTCTTTTCTTTTCTTATTTTCTTCCTTGTCTTTTCTTCTCTTCTCTTCTTCTTCTTTTCTATTTTGTTCTTCTTATTCTTTCCTCTTTTTCTCTTCTTCTTCCTTCTTCTTCTTCTCATCCTCTTTCTTCTTTTTCTCCTCATCTTCTTTTCTCTTCTTTCTTCTTATTTTCCTCATTTTCTTTTCTCTTCTTTTCTTCTTCTACTTTCCTTTTGTCCTCTCCCTCCTTCCTTTTCTCTTCTTCTTTCTTCCATTTCTCCTCTTCCTCACTCTTCCATTTCTCCTCTCATTGTTTATTTTTCTCATCTTCCTCACTCTTTATTTTCTCCTCTTTTCTCTTCTTCTTCATCCACTTCCTCTTGTAAACTATTTTCTTAATCTTTTCTAGGCTAGCTGATTACATCATCTCTTCATAGGTTCCAATTTTGTCAAACTCTTCATCCTTGTCTAACTCAAGGATAGACTTGACATATCCTTCGATTTCCCCTATTGTGACCTCATAACCCAAGGGTCCAACATATAAAATTCTAGGCTCTACTACATCAATATAGGTAAAATTAGTGTCTACCATAAAGAAAATGTCTTCTTTTAACTTCTCTGTCATGGAGGGTGGGATTTTAAATTTCTCCCTCGTTACATTCTGAAAGGTCTTTATTATAAGATTTTTGCTATTTCTAATTTTTTCAATAGGATGCCTTAAGTGTATCTTAGTTATCTTCTCCATGGTGCACTTGTCGACGCTTAGTAACTCTGCCATTGACATGAAAGGAAATCTTTTCATTACATGAAAAAAATGTGTGTGATTAGTGACTAAAATCTAAATTGGCCATTCTTCACTTTATTTATCTTATCTAAATTCTTTATTAACTGCACTCTGAGTATCTCACTTAGATTCACTTTCTCTCTCTACACAAACCTTATAGGCTACATGAATGAAACAAGATGCCATATCATCTTCTCTAGAGATAGAACATATCTTGGTGGCAATAATTCTACTCATGAACCTCACATCATCTTGTTTGATCTTGTTGATCACTATTCCTCTACCATTTTATATAGACTTGGTTTTGACTAGGACTATTTTCATAACATTTTTCACATTAACTAGTATGCTACCTTCATTACACAAACTAGTGACCTCATGAATCAAGTTTGTTGAGATTTCTATAACATTATCTCCTAGCTAGAACTTTCCATCATGAATTTAGCTTAGTCTGACTTTTGTGCATTCTTCATTATCAAACTCAAAATAAAAATAAAACTTTACCAAATCATTATCCTTCAAATTTCCATATCCTTCCTTAAAATTCATATCTTGATTATATATCAAACTAAATTCCTCAGAAACATGTACTACACCAATTAATTCAAAATTTCTCCTAAGATAACTACTTATGTCTTCCTAGTAAATGACATTTTCTATAAATTTAAAAAATGCAAAACTAGGGTCATTTGCTAGGGTTTTGATAGGATTTATCTTAAGCTTAGGTCTTGTTTCATCTTCTACATAATGTATCAAAGACTTGCCTATTTTCACAATGAAATTTGTAACCTAATTAACTACTCAAATTCTTGCATAAAGAGAAATACCTTAATTCAATCAGGTAGCTAGGGTTTATTTCAGTTTGTACTTGAAAATACTTCAATTTGTTGGTACTTCACTCTTAATTTCTTCTTAACTCTTCACACGATCAAATGGTACATACAATCTTGCTCGTGTGGCTTATATCTTACCAAATCGATCTTCACATTAATTGTGCATGCACACAATTCATAAAATGTTATTTCTTATTACCAGTAAACTTTTTTTCTTTTGCACACACACGACCGATCTCCAAATGACATGTGCTCTTAACCATATCTTCTACCTCATATTAACTTCACCACTCTTAACTCAATCTCTAACTGTAGTTTCATCTCTCTTATGTTCAATCTTAAATAAATATGTTCTTAATTCAAATAGGATGAATCACACACAATAGTTGACTTCAATCTTTCATCGAGCACATCAAAATATTGTTCTTCTTGTTAATCTTATATTGGTTTTGATATATTAGTGACAATATACTTAATTCATTTACTTAGTTCATGTCAAACAAGTAATACATGTCGAGCAATAGATATTTAGTATGAGTTGAGTAACTAGTAAGTTTTGAGTCACTCAATTCCGAGTAGATGGTATGTGTTGAGCTATTCAAATGTCAAGTGTGTTAGGAATAAGGTGACTCAACCTTGGATAATTCCTATTCTTATTATTTTAATTGTAAATTTATTTTTTGTAAATAATTTAATTAAGTGTGAGCGTACATTTCTAGTTGGCATGTTGATGTCTCACTCCACTTGCATGTGTCAGCATCTTGAATTATGACAGATTCCTATGACGTGTAAGAGATATCTTTAGAATATTTAATTATGTGTAAGGAGATCATAACCAAAAATGGTTATGATAGATTCCTATGATGCGTAAGAACTATCTTTGACATATTTAATTTTGTGTAAGGAAATTATGACTAAAACGGTTATGACAGATTCCTATGACATGTAAGAAATTTCTTTGGAAGATGTCTTAATAATGGAAAGCACATTACATAAGTACTTTAATGGATGTAGATAGAGTGTGAGAGTGAGTAATGTATTGTTGATTGCTACTAGATAAGTCTTCCATGTCTTGAAAGAGCTTGCACTGCAAGTGTGTTGAAACTTTTGAGTTGAAGATAATACATTGTGTAGGTTTTGGAGGGGTGGGGTTGTTTTACCAAAAGGATTTTCCCCACCGACATATCCTTGTGTTTATGTGTTATTATTTCTCTATCTATTTTTTGTATTCATGGTTGATTGCAATATTGTTTTTTTACTTAAAGTGAATCTGAAATTGTAAGGATTTAAAAAGAATTTGCACTATACTTTCCTTAAGAGATTAGTGTAGGAAGTTGTTTCTGCACCTGAGTTTCCTTACAAGTGGTATTAGAGCTTGATCAACTTTTGATCTTAGTTGTTGAGTAGGGTTTTTTGAGCTAATCTCAAGTTGAGTGGGAGTTTTGTGCAAAGCATTCTAAATCTTATTTACAAATTGAGATGGCTAGTTCATCATACGGAAAAATGGAGTTGGAGAAATTTAATGATAGTAATTTTGAGTTGTGGAAACTCAAGATGGAAGACTTTCTTGAAGATCATGATCTATGGGAGGCAACTTCACTTGATGTGAGACTCGCAACAATATCTCAAGAAGATTGGGATCTCAAGGATTAGAAAGCTAAGGGTCTCATTAGACTCTATCTAGCTAATTTCGTTCTCCTGAATGTTCTTGATGAGAAGACCGCAAATAGTTTGTGGACATGGCTTGGGTTTGTGTATCAAGCCAAATCTATGGTGAACAAGTTGTTCCTGAGGAAGAAGTTGTATTCTCTAAGATGGAGGAAGGAGGATATATTATAGATCATCTAAATGCTTTTAATTTTCTGATTACATAGTTGACATCATTTGGTGTCAAGATAGAGGAGGAGGATTGATGTATGACCCTATTATGTTCCTTGCTAGATTCATGGGACCATCTTGCGATGGCTCTTGGAAGTACTTTAGTCACTTTCAGAATGGATGATGTGGTGTCTTCACTGTTATATAAGGAGATAAGGAGAAAGTCATAAGATTTAGCTAAGGAAGCTCTTGTTGTTCATGGTAGATCCAACAACAGAGGCAAGAAAAATGACAACAGGTCTGGAAAGCGTAGATCCAAATCTTGTGGAAAATCAAAGACTCCTGGAAGGTCCAAGGAAAAATGTTGGAACTATGATAAGACTGGGCACTTCCATAAAGGTTGTAAAGATCCAAAGAAGAAGAAGAAGGCCTCAGGTTCAAGTTTAGAAAAAATTCAAGAAGATGGTGATGCTTTCATTGTAGCCTTGGCAGTGCATGCATCTGATGATGTGTGGTTAATAGAGTCAGGTGTTTCTTTCCACATGACCTCTCACCAAAGCTAGTTTTCAAAGTATGAATTTTTTGATCATGGAAAGCTGTACTTGGTTGATGACTCTCACCTAAAGATAGTTGGATGAGGATGGGTCACTATCAAATTCCCTAATGGATGAGTAAAGGGGATCAATAGGGTAATGCACATCCCTAGTTTGGCATGAAACCTATTATCTATAAGTATGTTGAATGATGTAGGTGTGCAATTTGTGTTTTATAAAGATGAATGTAAGATGATGAGAGGAGTTATGGTGCTTGCTAAGGGTACTAGGGGAGGTACTCTATTTCAGCTTGATGCATGCATTTCTCAGTGCAATAGCTCTTCTATTTCAAAGAAGAGAGCAGCTATCACTTCATCCCCACCATCTGAACAAGTGGTAAACAAGATTGTGGTTATTAGTTTTAATGGAAATGTAGCATGTGTACCTAAGGATGCAAACACATTGGAAGGAAAGATTCCTGTAGAAAAGACAATGTTGTGGCATATGAGATTTGGCCACATTAGTGAGAAGGGTCTGAGAAACCTGAAGAATAAGAACATCACTGACAAGTTAAGTGATTTTAATTTCAAGTTTGACTTCTACAAACATTGTGTCTATGGTAAACAAAATTGTGTTCAATTTTACTCTAGTTCTCACAAATCTTCTGATGTTTTGGATCTTATTTATTTCGATGTATTTGGTCCTATAAAAGTTCCTTCAATCTCCAATTCTATATTTTTTGTATCTTTCATAGATGATTATAGTAGAAGGGTCCATGGATTTATTTCCTAAAAAGTAAGACACAAGTCTTTAGTCAGTTCAAGGAATTTAAAGCCCTTGTAGAGAATCAGACTAGTAAGAAGATTAAGTGTATGAAAAATGACAATGATAATGAGTTTTTCTTAGTAGAGTTTGAACAGTTCTACAAAGAATGAGGTATTGAGAGGCATAAGACAACTCATTATACCCATAGAAAAATGGAGTTGCCAAAAGAATGAATAGGACACTGATGGAGAAGGCTAAGAGTATGCTTAGTGGAGCTAGTCTTGAACACAAGTTTTGGGCTGAAATTGTGGCCACTGCTTGCTATCTAGTTAATAGATCTCCTACATCAACTCTTGTTGGTAAGACACCCATGGAGGTGTGGTCTAGTAAGAAGCCCTTAATTAGACATCTTTGTTTTTTTGCTTGTAAAGCTTATGCGCATGTTCCAAAGGAGAAAAGATCTAAGTTGGAAAACAAAGCTATCAAATGTATTTTCATCAGATACAATGTTGGTATGAAAGGATACAAGCTTTGGGACCTTGTGACTAATAAGGTGTTGTATAGCAAAAAAGAAAATTTAGAGAGCTAACATCTTCTCCTATTGTACTACAACTAGATGAAAAAAAGAAGAAGGAAGATATTGTTTAGTTGCCTCCTACCCTTGAGAAGACTAAATAAAAAGACCATGTTGGGTCTACTGATGAGGAGAGCTCTAGTAGCTCTAAGAGTTTAGAAGAAGAGGAAGAAAAACCTCAAACTTGGTCCTTGAGGAGATCCACAAGAGTAAGAAAGTAGCCAGAAAGGTTTGGTTATTCTATGTTAGATTGTAGTTGTGCCTTTGCTTTGATTACTAACACTGATGAGCCTAGATTTGTGAAAGAGGCTTTGGATATGGAAGATGCAGGTTCCTGGATTGAGGCCATGGATGATGAGATGGCTTCATTAGATAAAAACAAAACTTGGGACCTTGTACCTTTTCCTAACGGATGAAAACCTATTGCTAGCAAATAGGTGTTCAAGAAGAAATTGTATGTCGATGGCAGTGTTGAAAGGTACAAAGCTAGATTGGTTGTGAAGGGTTATTCATAGGTAGAGGGAATAGATTATGGTGAAATATTCTCTCCTATTAAAAAGATGAAATCCATTAGATTTATTTATCTCTTGATAGATCATATGATTTAGCGATAGAATAGATGGATGTAAAGACAACTTTCCTTCATGGTGATTTGGAGGAAGAGATTTATATGTCATAGCCTGAGCACTACATTGTTAAAGGTAAAGAATCTTTGGTTTGCAAATTAAAGAAGTCTCTGTATGGTTTGAAACAATCTCCTAAGATGTGGTACCTTAATTTTTATGCCTTTGTGTTGTCAATTAGATTTGTAAGATCAAAATAAGATCATTTTGTTTACTTTAGAGTTGAAAATGATCACCTTATCATTTTTGCATTATATGTTGATGATATGTTGCTATTTGGGAAGGGTAAGGGTATAATTTTTGGTTTTAAATCTTAGTTGTTAGCACAATTTGAGATGAAAAATCTTGGGGCAGAAAGGTACAAGTATGGAAATTAGTAGAGATAGGTCTAACAGAAAACTTTGGTTGAGTCAAAGTAACTATGTGAAGTTTGTGTTAGAAATGTTCAACATGGAAGATTATAGACCATTGTGTGTTCCTATTTCTATGGGAACAAAGTTCTATGTAGATGATTGTCCAAAATCTCCTATTAAGGTGGAGGACATGAGTAGATTACCTTATCCTAGTGTAGTTTGTAGTCTTATGTATGTTATGGTCTGTACTAGACTAGACTTTGCCCAAGCAATGGGAGTTCTAGGCTAGTTTATGGCTAATCTTGGATGGGAACATTGGGATGCAATTAAACAAGTATTTAGATATTTGAGGAGTACATTAGATTACTCCATTTTTTATCATGGTAACTCTTGTGGAGCTATGCATTTAATTTATATTCACAAGTTTGTGGATTTAGATAGGGTAGGTGACATTGATAGCAGGAGATCCACCAATGCTTATGTGTTCACTATGTTTGGTGGTGCCATCAGTTGGATGAGTAATTCAGCTGCATTATATTTATCTCAATTCATTGTAGCAGTAGTTTCAAAATCTCTTAACAGAGTTGGTTTGACAGCCATTTTGTAAATCCTCTAACAAGGTGACAATTTAGTTGAATTGTTCAAAAGACCTCTAGCAAGGCCACTCCTAATAGGGTGATTAAATCCTCTAACACAGTCACACCTAATAGTGTGTATTGTAACCTCTAACAAGGTTGGCTCCTAATAGGGCTCACTTCAAAAGAGTGAAAATTGGTAGCTAGTTATTTGGTGGTTTTTCCCGTATTGGGTTTCCATGTTAAATCTAGTGTCTCTTGTGATCATGTTATTTACTTTTGCATGCATGCTAATAATTATGAATGCTTAAACATTAGTAACAAGTTAATCTATCGAGTTACATCATTTTTGTGATATGTTCACCGAGTGACAGCAGTAACTAGTTATTTAAGACATCTAAGGGATCAAGATTTGTTTTTGTGGTAACTATTTCACACCCCCCCCTCAATTACTTCATCTATATTTCCAACAATTGGTATCAAAGCTCTTGGTGCTTGCAGGAAAAGATTTCAAGGACCTAAGCTAAAGATCAAGATGTCTTGCAAGAGGGAAATTCCAAGACTTAACAGGGACAACTTCTTAGCATGGCAGGGATTGATGAGACTTCATCTAGCTTCTATTGGTGATTCAGGGCTGAAGTACCTTAATGAAAATATGTAGAACCTGCTGGTACATTATCTATCAATGATATTGCTAAAAAGAAGACTCACAACAACATGATGATAGATATTGCATCTTCTCTAAGTTATGAAGAATTTGATGACATCAAGGATTGAAAAATTTCTTTTGAAATGTGGAAAAAGCTAAAAGAGATCTATGGAGGTGATGATAATGTAACAAGAAGACAATTTGATCAAATGAGGATGAGAGAGGATGAAAGAATAACGAAATGTGTTGAAAGAGTTAAAGCAAGTGTTAGTGCAATCAAATCATCTGGAAGAGATATCAAGGAGGAGACAGTTATAAGTAAAGTTCTTAGAAATCTACTTCCTATTTATACAATCAAAGTCTCTGCAATTCAAGAAAGAAGATGTGAAGCAAATCATAAAATAAATCTAGAGGCCGTAGTTGGAAGATTGACTACATTTGAGCTAGACAAATATGATAATTATGTTCTAGCTAGCAAAAATGTTGAATCAGCATTTGAAGCCAAGCTTTCACTCAAGGAGAAAGGCAAGAAGACAAAGGATCCTCAATCAAATAGTAATGAAGAATCAAAATAGAGTTTAGACAATGATCTTGAGGTAGTTGAAGGTCTGTTAGCAAGGAAATATTCTAGAGGCAAAGGGAAATACAAAGGTAAGGTTCCTCTAATCTATTTTTCTTGTGAAGAAATTGGACATATTGCTGCTAGGTGCCCAAATATGAAAAACGAGGATGAGAAGAAATGTCACAAGTGTAATAGCAAGAAAGACTTCAAATCATTCAAGGATAAAGGTAAGAAAACATGTTTCATGGCTAAAGATTCTAATGATTCTGAAGATGAAGAAGAAGATGAAATTGTTTACATTACTATAAAGGATGAGTCTAATAATGATGAAGAAATGGCACTCATTTCTCATGTGAACAAAAATGATACATGGATTATAGATAGTGGTTGTTCTCATCACATGACTAGTGATAAAACTAAGTTTGAACATTTTGAAGACTATGATGGTGGCAGTGTGAGATTTGGTAATAATGAACCTTGTTGCATAAAAGGAAAAGGAAGAATCTTACTGACCAAAGAGCTTGTATGTGATAATCCATATTGGGTAGAAGGACTAAAACACAATCTGTTGAGTGTGGCAGAGCTACTCAACAATGGATTCAAAGTGGAATTCATGCATAGAAAAGCAAGACTATTGGATGGCAAAGGAAAACTGATATTGCTCAAGTTGAAGAAAGTTGGTTATGGCATAGAAGGTTGTGTCATGTGAACTTTGATGACTTTGTAAAAATAAGTAAATTCAAGAAAGTAGGAGGCATTCCTAACATAAAGAAACCTGAGTTTGGTCTATGCAAGAATTGTCAAATTTGCAAGATGGGAAAGAGTAGCTTTAAAAGCAAGAACTATATATCTGAAAAAATTTTAGTTTTGTGCATACTAATTTGTGTGGACCTATTGGCATTGAAATTTATATTGGTGAAAAGTTCTTCATTCTTTTTGTTGATGATTACTTAAGAATGATGACTGTCATGTACCTAAGAGAGAAATCAGAAGCATTTGAAAAGTTCAAATAGTATTTGGCCAGAGTAGAAAAGGAAACAAGAAAAAGATTGAAATGTTTGAGGTCAAATAGAGGTGGTGAATTCATTTCACATGAGTTCAATAACTTTTGCATTGAAAGGGGAATCAAAAGACAAGTTTCAACACCTGGAACTCCTAAACAAAATGGAATAGCTAAAAGAAGGAATAGATCTATCATGGACTATGCAAGAACCTTAATGATTGAAAAGAGAATTGCTATCATATACTGGAAGGAAGCTATCAGCACTACAGCTCATACCTTGAACTGAGTATAACTAAAGAAGGACTCATTCAAAACCCCCTATGAGTTATGGTATGGCTACAAACCCAATGTAAGTTACCTAAAAGTATTTGAAAGAAAATGTCACATTTTGAAAGAATCTAGAAAAGGTAAATTTGATGTGAAGGATGATGAAGGAATATTTTTAGGATATCCTTGCAAAAGTAAAGCATATAGATGTTTGAATTTTTCTACTCACAAAGTCATAGAAAGTGCATATGTAAAAGTTGATGAGTTTGTAGAAAGAACTGAAAAAGAAAGAAAAAGGGAACCTAAAGACTATAGGAGATTTATTTTCATTGAACTTGATATAGTGCCAGGCACACCTGTCAATCAGAAATCTTCTACTCTAGAATCTTATATAATCGAGTCACGGGAAGTTCAAACTGAGCTAATGCCTACCAAGCTGCAAGGACTCGAGTTGCAAATAGAAGCCACCAAATCAACAACTACCTAGCCCAAGCAACCAGAACCAAAAGTTGAAACATAGAAGGATAACAATGCAAGTCATTCAAAAGGAAAGGAGCCTATGCTAGCCAAATATGTTAGAAAGCATCATGCACTAGATCAGATCATTGGAGACAAATCTGAAGGAACAATGACAAGAAGTAAGTTTAAAGGCACTTGTTTACTTGCTGATTTTGAACCTAGAAATGTCAAAAATGCATTAGAAAATGAAAGTAGGATTGAAGCTATGAATGAAGAGATAGAATAGATAGAGAAAAACAAAACATGGACTCTTGTATCTAGGCCTAAAGACAAAAATGTGATTGGAACTAAGTGGGTATTCATAAACAAGTTAAATGAAGATGGTAAGGTGTCAAGGAACAAAGCTAGACTGGTATGCAAAGGATACTCTTAAGAAGAAGGTATAGACTATGGAGAGACTTTTAATCCTGTTGCAAGATTGGAAGGTGTCAGAACCTTACTTGCATATGTTGCAAACAAAGGATTCAAATTTTATCAGATGGATGTCAAGTCAACATTTCTCAATATTATACTAGATGAAGAGGTTTACATTGAACAGCTTGAAGGTTTTGTTGATTCAGACAAGAAGGACATGGTTTGCAAATTGCATAAAGCATTGTATGGTCTAAAACAAGCCCGTAGAGCATTGTATGAAAGATTGCATAACTATCTTATTAAGATTGGTTTGCAAAGAACTAATGATAATAGTAGCTTGTACATCAAGAAAGGACCAAATAATAAGATTTTTTTGGTAGAAATATTTGTTGATGATACTTTGTTCATAGGAAATGATGATCTTTGTAAAGAATTTTTAGAACAAATGAACAAGGAATTTGAAATGTCAATGTTTGGTGAGATCAAATTCTTTGTTGATCTTCAAATTCATCAAAGTAAAAATGGCATCTACATCACTCAATCTAAATACATCAAGGAGATATTGAAAAATTTTGGTATGGAAGACTGCAAACCAATTGGGAATCCTATGTGTACTGGATTAAAACTTACCAAGGATGATGAATCAAAAGAAGTGGATCAGACATTGTATAGATCTATGATTGGAAAGTTGCAATATGTAGTGCACACAAGACTAGACATTTCCCTTGCAATAGGAATTGTAGCAAGATTCTCAGCAAAACCAAAAGAAAATCACATGATGACAATCAAAACGATCCTTAGATATTTGAAAGGAATTGAAGATTATGGATTATGGTATAAACTTGGAGGAAATCTAGATTTAAAAGTGTTCACTGATGTAGATTGGGCAGAGAATGTTGATGACAAAAAGAGTACAAGTGGAGTAGCTTTCTTTCTTGGAAAGAGGTTTATTTCTTGGACAAGTAAAAAGTAGAACTGTACATCTCATTCCACAGTAGAGGCTGAATATGTTGCAGTAGTAGTAAACTACTCAAACATTCTATGGTTCAAACAATTATTGGAAGGTATGAAGCAAGAAATCAAAGAACCTTTTGTTATGTTTTGTGACAATACAAGTGCAATCGACATATCCAAGAATCCAGTGATGCATTCAAAAACCAAGCACATTGCAATAAAGTATCACTTTGTCATAGAATTGGTGCAGGATAAGAAAATTAGATTGGAATATGTCCATACAAAAGAACAAATTGCTGACATATTCACAAATCCATTACCTAAGGATGCATTCTTGTATCTAAGAGGTAAGTTAGGGGTCATTCCCCTAGCTGAAGCTCACTAAAATACAATTTTAGTGATGCATCAACAAAAATACAATTGAAGATCTATCAGTTGATGTAGCAAAATAATGAAAATATTGCATATGAATCAGTACATAAGGTACATTTCTATTCATTTGGTTTATGTTATCTTTGACATGTGTTGTCAAAGTGGGAGAGTTTACTATCACATCTTTATGAAATTTGCAAGAAAAAGAGAGTTTAAGTAAGAGGAAGATTACTATATTTGAGGAGTTTTACATAAGAAGGAGAAACATTCTATTAGAAAAGACTTTTTTTCAAATTTCATTCTGCTATGACATGTTGTTTTGCCATCAATGCCAAAGAGGGAGATTTTTGGATACAATTGTTCAGTTGTGTGTTGTTCTTGATGTTACACAAATGTCATATCAGTCATCAGACAGAGTTTACTAAGCTCAAAAGTTTAGCAAAGAAGGTTTACAGTGTCTACCAAAATTAGAAATTTAGCAAAAAAAGTTTACAGTGTCTACCAAGCATTCTCATGCTTTACCTTGTGTAGACAGTTGTTATCAAGCTTTCAAGGTTAATCAAGGAAATTTAGTTGTTGCCGAGCTCACTCGATCATCAAAGGGAAATATGGCAAAAATAGTTCTTACCGAGCTCTCATGGTTAGCAAAAAAACATTTAGTTCTTATCGAGTTCACTCAATAGCCAAAGGATTTTTCAAATTTTGCAGTGTTAACCGAGTTGAGATGGTTAACTCAGGAAATTATTTCTAGAAGCAATGCTTACCAAGCAGGGTCAGTCAATGAAGGATTTCATTATTTTGAGGAATAAAGTTTATTTGTTTAATGTAATATTTAGCCAACTAATGTATGGTTTATTGGTAATATAACTTGTGAATGAGCTGACTTGATAATCTAAATGGTATATATAAGAGGTCAAGTTGTGATTTCTAAGTGTGTGTGATGGATAAGATGTAATGTGAATGTGAAGGAGGATTGGTTATTGTGAAAGCGAATTTTGAAGCATGATCAAAGATCATTAAGGAGTAGCAAAGCTATATTTGATTGAGGAGGATCTAATAGTGCAGAATAGAGATCTGTAATCAACAAATTCAATTGCATTATATTCATGTCAATTCATTGTAGTAGTAATTTCAAAATCTCTTAACAAAGTTGGTTTGATAGCCATTTTCTAAATCCTCTAGCAAGGTGACAGTTCAGTTGAATTCTTCAAAAGACCTCTAGCAAGGCCACTCCTAATAGGGTGATTGAATCCTCTAACATGGTCACACCTAACAGTGTGTATTTTAACCTTTAACAAGGTTGGCTCCTAATAGGGCTCACTTCAAAAGAGTGAAAATTGGTAGCTAGTTATTTGGTGGTTTTTCCCATATTGGGTTTCCATGTTAAATCTAGTGTCTCTTGTGATCATGTTATTTACTTTTGCATGCATGATAATAATTATGAATGCTTAAAGATTAGTAACAAGTTAATCTACCAAGTTGCAAAATTTTTGTGATGTGTTTACCGAGTGATAGCAGTAACTAGTTATTTAAGACATCTAAGGGATCAAGATTTGTTTTTGTGATAACTGATTCACCCCCCCTCTCAGTTACTTCATCTATATTTCCAAAAGTTGTTTTTGTACCTAAGTTTCCTTATAGAGTGATCAATGGATGTCAATTCATTCAAAGGCTAAGTTACAGCATTAAAGTTATAGTTGATGTCGAGCATCAAGGACTTCAAGTGCCGAGTTACACAATTTTGACATAGTTCTTTGTAATGGCACAAACTTGTATGTAAACCATCTTTGGGCTGACTTAAGGATTTTTTATGATCTTTGATGATAAGGATGAATCTTTATTGTGAATCCCTATGCATTACATGCATCCAATTAGAAAAAGGGAAGGATTAAGCAGCAATACGGGTGAATCATAACCATTGATTCATACCTAACCCTAAGTCACCTAGGTCTTCTTAAGGAGGAAAAACCCTAAATGTTTTATGAAATTTTAATGAGAATTGAAGAGAGTTTGAATGCACAAATAGAGCATTCATGGTGACTAAGGTGTTATGATTTGAGTTTACATTGTAGAGTCAATTAAATGATTAAAGAAGAATAGAGGAAGGAATAAGAAGACAATAGAGATACATTTGATTAGGAAGGATCAAGTACACATTAGGATAGAGGTGATCTAACATCAAGCAAAAGAGTGTTAACCAAAAGATCATTACTGAGACATTCTAATAGGTGAATCAGTTAAATCTATCAACAAAATAGGCTTGATAGGTTTTTGTAAATCCTTTAACAGGGTGCTTACTTCATTGTAAGTTAAAGTCCTTTTACCAAATACACTTCTAGCAAAGCTTACTTCCCTATTGTATTTCCAACAATTGGTATCAAAGCTGAGTTCTCTAGAAAGTAAAGCTTTGCATCTTTGAGGAAAGATATTGGATATGGAAGTCTACAAGTTGGGAAAGACTATTGAGAACCAGAAGATTAAAATACAACTTACCCTACATCAGCTAAATGAAGTGAGAAATGAGTTAAAGAAGTCATTGAAAAGAAGGAAATTGCTATTTAAGAGAATGACACACAATACCAAGAAATTGACACTACTGAATTATTTTTAGATGGAAACACCAATGAATTTGATGCAAAAATTGTAGATCTGACAGAAAATAATGGAACCCTAATTGAAGAGGTCAAAAATCTCAAGAGAGAACAAGAAGTCCAATCAGTATTATTGTGTGAGGTGACCAAGCAAAAGAAGAAAGTTGAAGAGGAAAAAGTCATGATTGAAGATGACAAAAGGATTTTGACCAACAGACTAGAAGAGAAAACATCAAAGGTAACTAGGATTGCTAACATGTAATTGGAAACTTTGAGTCAAATGATGATTGAAAATTATGAACTAAATGCAAAGGATATTGAAATCACAACACTAAAGTTGCATAATGAACAACTAAGGAATGATCTAAAAAGAGAAAAAGAGTTTGCTAAAAGTTTCAACAAACCTAATGAAGCCATCAAGTACTTTGAATAATTTATGAGATCCCCTAGATCCAATAGTGGCACTTCTGGATTGGGTTATACTAGTACTAAGGAAAGAGAATCATCCAAAAGTGGTGAAGAAAGAAGTAAAAAAGGTAAGAACTCCAAACTTACTTGTCATAATTGTGGTAAGATAGGTCATACTACTAATGTTTGTAGGAGCAAGACTGCAAATTAGAATCCTAAGAAGAAGTTCATGGGTCAATTCCACAAATGCAACAAGCAAGGACATCAGGCACATGAATGCAGAACCAAGACCATAAGTACACAAAGATTTGAAGGATATTACAATAACTGTCAAAAGTATGGACATAGAGCATCTGAGTGTAGATCCAAGCCTAAGTATTCATCAAACAAGTAGACAAAGGTAAAGCACAATGGAAACTCTTATAATTGGGATTATAATACTAGGTATAGTTGTTACTATTTCCAAGAATATGGACATGTTGCTAAAAATTGCATAAGAACACATTTCAGAAGTGACTACAAAAGATGGTTGAGTCAAACCACATGTTTTACTTGTTTGAAGACTAGTCACACAAGCAAGAATTGTCGAACAAGGTCAAAAGCACCAAGTAGTGAGTTCAACAAAGGCAAAGGAAAGGCAGATGTTGAAAATTTCAAAGATGAGATGAACAAGACATGGAAGAGAAAGGAAGATTGCAGCACATCAAGTTTAGATGGGATCGCTTCACCCAATGGATCAAGTGATCACACCACCTCTACTTAAGCAATCAAGAGGTATGTGTGGACTGATATTTAAAAGATATACTATACAAAAATTCCAAGTATTTAGTTTTGAAAAGATTATATTTGTATGAAGAAAGATGTAAAGTGTTGTTAAGAATCTAGAAGAAATCTTTAATTTTTATCAATTTTCATGTTATTGCCAAGCATGAAAAGTTTCACTATGGTTGCTAAGTGAAATGTTAGTTGATGCCAAGCTATCAAAGGTGATAGTGTTGACCAAGCTCATAGCGGTTACTAAGGATAAAGGAAAATTCATGGAAGTCAAGTGAGTTGAAATCTTTATTGAAGCTGAGCTTATAGCTATGTAAGAAGTAACCATTAAATATGAGGTTTTAAGATCTATATGATTGATTTCTACTCATTTGACATCATTTGAATTTAAAGGAGAGCATGAAGAGTGAAAGGTGAATTGAAGAAATCATTCTAGCATTTGCAAACAGGATTCAACAGTTTCTCGACATCATCTCAATAGATTTGAAAAGGTATTTATCGTGTGCTGAGCTACATAGTTTGAATGTTTGCAAACCCTAGTTTACATTATGGCATCTAGTTCTTTAGATCCTAAGATTAAATAGGGTAAATAATTTTTTAATGTGTAATTGATAATAAATTGGATCAGACAACCAAACTTTAGAGCCATTTTTTATATTGCTTACAAGAAAGATCCATCTAGTGTGTTGTCAATGATATCGCCTCAAGTTTTGATGATTCAAGACGTAAGATGTTGCTACACATGCAAGGTGGGTAGCATAGGAGACATGGAGATTAGGGAAACTGATGGGAAATTATGTGAAAATGGAGCATTGAAGGATGAATTCAAAATCGTAGAGAGAAAAGGGTTAACTTGTGCCCTAGATTTTTCCAATGTTTTCAAGACTGAATGGATTAAGATAGTTCTAAGTAGAATTCATGATAATTCTATATGGTTGGATAATGGACCGATGAAAACCACAAAGAAAATTGTACATAGATTAATATGGTATCCAACACTTGACCAACCTAAAACCATAAGGAGTGAATCTAAAAAGGTCATTGAAAAGAATATAGGGGCAGTGTGGAACAAATGAGGCATGACAATTGATACTATCTCTAATCTCCTAATTGCATTTTTTGTGAGGATAATAGCACATAAATTCAACCAATCAAGTAGGCTCAACAATGTACCATGTTTTGTTGTTGACATGGGCTATAAGATAGTTAAGAAGGATCATACCTATGACCTTGCTGAGTTGAAGATGCAACAATTGTCAAAAAATTTGGGAGCAATAAGGAAGATGAAAAGTGCACAATGTAAATTTGGTTCAATTCTTGTATGTATGTTCTTTTATGTACAGAATGCATTCCCTACATTTGGTAAAGTTTCATCAAAAACAAATAGATATATTGTAGTGCAGATAAGTGAATTTATTGACCAACTTGGAAATAGTTTTGACTCAGTTATGACTAGCTACTTTGAATATTTCAGGCAATCAATGAAGAAAAGATTGAGGATACTAGTTTCACTAGTTGAGAAACATTTCAATGATGTTTTCTTTCTAGTTGACACTGACTTTACATATGTTCAAGCTATTTTTCCAAGGGTAAAGTGGTTAAAACCACTAGTCTATGAGATCAATGTTGATGAAGCCTCTACAATAATACCAATATTAATTGTAGAAGATGTAGATGCTAAGGCTACTACCTTTAGGAACTATGGCATGGCTAAATCAAAAATAACAATGAATTTGAAGACTGCCTCAATCATAAGAAAGAAACTTAAGGAGAAATTTGGTGAAGGAGTAGATGATGAAGAAGAAGAAGAAGATATACCCATTCAAGCACCACTAGCCTTAACTCAAGGTCAAGGAGAAGATCAAGTAGAAGACACAGAAATTGAAGAAGGTGTTGAGGGATAAGATACCAGTGAAGCACCCAAGAAAAAAAAGAGGAAAGCTAAGGCCCCAACAATTAGTAAAACAAGGAAGGTTGCAAAACCTAAGCCTATAGTTCCCTCTACTAGAGCAAGGACAAGGCTACTACCAAAAAGGCTCAAGAAATAAATAAGCCAAAGGAGAAGAGGGCTAGAATAGGTAGCAAAGAAGAGGAGCCTAAGAAGAGTCCACAGAGAAAGTACATAGCTCCAGTTGAATTTAATAAGGAGAGTGTTGGAAGCATGAATGCTAATGATATTCCTATGGGGGAGTAATGTAGATGATGATATGTTACATTCATGATTGAATTTGTCATTGATGTCAATATAGTAGTTTTATGTGGTATTTGACAGAAGAACAATGAAAAGATCAAGTTGGTACAAATAGCTAGTTGAGTATTCTCACTATCCAAGGTTATGGGAGATACTTTTGAGTATCTAGTATATATAGTTAATTTCAAATGAAGAAATGTTAAGTCTAGAAGAAGTTAATTAAGTTTTGGTGTTGTTTTTTCTGAGATAGAGTTTACAAAAGCATGTTATGGTAAACTTTTAATATCTCTTAACAGAATTGTTATTTTGAGAATTGAGGTTGAGGATGTGATGAAGACATGTTGGTGATGACGTAGCTAATCTTGTTCAACATAATATTACATGTACAAAAATTTATTTAAGTTGCAAGGCAAAAGATTAATGTTATCACTAAGTGTAACATGTTCTTAATGTGGTCCTATAATAATATATTAAGAAGGTATAACAACTGACTCAGGGAATTGTTTTATGGACTCAGTATAAAGGAAGGACATTTCCTTTTATCATGGATGACATGGAGAAGTGATCATAAGAAGTGGAGAGAGAAAAATGTGAAGTTGAGAAGAGTAGAGAGGAAGTTAAGGAAATTTCATGCTAAGGTTTTATTGTGTGATTTGAGGTTTGATATTTGGGTCTAAGGTTCATGAATTGGTCTACAAGGTCTAATAGTGATTGGTCTAGTTGAAAGAATAGAGGAAAGAGGAACTTAATAGTAGATTACTTGTTTGGGCAATAAGCTCTTCTTGTAGTTGAAATTGCATGTTTGGGTAGTGGGCTCTTCTTGCATACATTTTACTACAACTCCTAATAGGGTTGGCACAACTCCTAACAGGGTTAGAATCTCCTAATAGGGATCCAAAGTCTCCTAAAATGGATTCTATGTACTAAATGTTGTAATAGACTCCTAACAGGGTCCATCCTCTAATAAGAAATATTTATATTAGTACATCATCTTGTGGGCATCATTCCCACTAGGGTTTTCCCTCTAATCAAGGGTTTCCCTAGTTAACATATTTGGTGTAATTGTCTATTTGCATCTTATTATGGTTACTATTTACTTTGGTTGAATGGATAAGATTGTTTGAGGTTGATAAATATTTTAATTGTTGGATAACTAATACACTCCCTCACACCCCCCCCCCCCCCAAGTTATCTTGGTGGACTATTATTTCTAACAAAGAGGGAAAAAAATTTGATGACAACAACCAATTCAAAGTGGTAAGTCATCATCCTTCTCCAGATTTAGACAATATATATGAGAATATAAGGAATAATCCTAATTTATTTGGTCTCACATATATTGAATTTGATAAAATTAGAAAATTTGAGATGGACCAAGTAGAGGAGTCAATATATGCCATGATGGCAACATTCAAAAAAACTCCAGTTGAAATTGCCAACTCTCTACCAAAGGAATTATCTGATAAAGTTGAGCAAGAGTGACAATATAGTCTTAATATAGAAAGAAATGTTAGAGAGACTACACTTGCACGATTGATGCTAGAATTGGATAGGGAAACAATGGCTAAGACAATAAAGAAGCATATTGGAAAAATTACATCAAAATATAGGGCATTCAAAATATTGCAGAACAAGGTTGAAGATGTTGTAGAAAATATCACTTTGATTTGGAAATCATTATATGATTTGACAACACCCAAGGTAATAATGCAGGCACCTATTGAGGTAGGTGAGGACAAAGATGAACAATAATAGGTAACTGAGCTTATCATAATTGACACTGAGACAATTACACAAGAGGAAGACATTGAAACACATGAAAATACATAGATAGTAGCCAAGAATGAGCAGCAAATAGAACAGAGTGTACAAGATACACTGGTGCCAAGTGTCAATCCCCAACATGAGGTGAATAAAGAAAGTGATATTATAAAGATTAAGGATATTTCTAATACTATCACTTAGAACATCAATCCCCTTGCAGAGGAAGACTTGAAGAAGATACTGGTAGAATCCACTACCCAGGCTAGAATTTGTGAAAATCCTGTACTGATAAATGTTGATGAGATTGAGAAGATAGACAAGGTATCTTTAGAGGAGGAAGTATAGAAACAAGTTACATCTACAACCCCTCCTCAATTCACCTTGATACAACCTACATTACCCTTTGTGGTATATCAAAGGAAGGAGACATTAACTTCTATCAGTACAATAGCACAAAGTGCTCAAGTCTTAATCAATACAAAGGAAAATGAAAATGACAAGGACAAGATTGTTGGAGAGCATAAAGATGAAACAAAAGAGCATGAAGGAACTCAAGTTCAAATAGGTCAGGTAGATATTCCTGTACCTACAACACAAGATCAATGTGCATCTATGAATGAAGAGAAAGCCAAGTATAAGAGTGAAGAAATAGATTTGACTACCAAACCTAAGGAGCAACTACCAATACAAACACTGGTGACTTTTCTAGCATCAGCTACTCCTCCAAGTCAAGCTTTTCATAGGTCGTGTATAGAAGCTATACCCCTAAAATCACTAAGGCCAAGTCTAAGCACATCTAAGGTAGATGAAGTTACATCATTTGTTGATGTGAACTTGGATGAAGTGATTGAATTGCCCAAGTTTTATTTTGCAACCATCACTATTGAACAAATGAGTATACTCCAAGATGCTCTTGCAAAGAAGAAGAACCAAGAACTTCTCATACATGAGCATAGGTGGAAGCAAGCTTTTTTAGATATCAAGGACATTTTTCTTGATGCATTTAGCCTACCAACACCTGAAGCAACAAAGTTGATCATAGAGCAGCTAACCAACCTAGTGGAGAAGATAAATGACATAGACCTAGATTCAAATGTTAAATTACTTGAATGATTTGAAAGGAAGTTTCAAAACAAGGTTGATGAAAACATATCAAGTTCTATTGCACTATCATAGCTTGAGTTAGCAACCAAAATTGATAGTGTGTAGAAGGTACTAGAGAATATTTTATCTTTGTACACCAAATTGTGCAATCCAACACTCTTCACAGAAGAAATTAGGAGCCACATACTAGGTTTGGAGAGTCATATACAGTCATCTAGTATAACTCTACCAAAGTCTCCAGCCTAGAGTGAGAAAGATTTCAAGAATCTCTTGAACTCCCAGAATCAGTTAGCAGTGCTACATATAGAGGAAGCCAACATTAAAGATAAATTGATCAGCATTTGGTCTATCCTAATACCACATATGGAGATATTGCACAAGGAACTGACCTTTGCTGAAATACTCATGAAGAAATATATGTATCTTTCTACTTATGAAGGCTTAGTTCACCTTGCTATTGAGTTGGCCATCCAAATCAAATCATTGGAGGTAACTTGTGATAATTGGGATGTAGCTTTGAAAATTATGCTTGAGTTCCACAAATCATTTTTGGAAAAACACACTATAAGTGTATAACCATTTGACATCAATGTCAAAAGAGGGAGAGATAAGTATGGGGAAGATATGATGGAGAGATAATATTTTTTAGGGAGATACCATTTTTGCAAATGAGGGAGTCAATGATAGAAATAGAATACATAGATCAACTAATGGAAATCTACTTAGCAGGAGAAATTATTTTGGTTTAGATATAGAACAACGCAATCAACTTAGGTGGAATTATTTAATTTTAAGGTATGATTGATGAATCATAAGCTTTTGCAAAGTTTTTTGAAGTTTTGAAATTTTGTACGTAAGTGGATATTATCTGAGTTATGCTTGAAAGGCTAGAGTTATTCATGCATGACCAAGTATTTTGCCACTCATGTCAAAGGGGAAGATTGTTAATCTCAAATTGGTTATGACATATGAGTGACAATATACTTAAGTCATTTACTTAGTTCATGTTGGATAAGTAATACATGTCGAGCATAAGTTGTCAAATAGTATATGTCGAGCAACAGATATTTAGTATGATCTGAGTAACTAGTAAGTTCCAAGTCACTCAAGTGCCAAGAAGATGGTACGTGTCGAGCTATTCAAATGTTGAGTGATCATTAGATGTCAAGTCATTTAGAGGCCAAGTTACAAAATTGAAGTTGCAGTTGATGTCAAGCATCAAGGACTTCAAGTGTCAAGTTGCACAATTTTGACATAGTTGTTTGTAATGGCACAAACTTGTATGTAAACCATTCTTGGGCTAACTTAAGGATTGTTTTATGATCTTTTATGATAAGGACTAATCTTAATTTTGAATCCCTATGCATTACATGCATCTAATTAGAAAAAGGGAAGGATTAAGGGACAATATAGGTGAATCACAACTATTGATTCATACCTAACCCTAAGTCACCTAGGTCTTCTTAAAGAGGGAAAACCCTAAAGTTTTTATGAATGCTTAAGGAGAATTGAAGAGATTTTGTATGTGCAAATAGAGCATTCATGGTGACTAAAGTTTTACGATTTGAGTTTACATTGCAGAATCAGTTAAAGTAGAACAAAGGAAGGAATTAGAAGACATTAGAGATACATCTGATCAAAAAGGATCAAGTACACATTAGGATAGAGGTGATTTGACATCAAGAAAAAAAATTCCAACTAAAGGATCATTGCTAAGACATTCTAACAGGTGAAATAGTTAAATCTCTTAACAAAATAGTCTTGACAGGCTATCGTAAATCATTTAACAAGGTGCTTACTTCATTGTAAGTTAAAGTCCCTTTATCAAGCACACTTCTAACATGGTTTTGAAATCCTTTAACAGGGTAAGATATAACAATCTTATAAGCCTTTAACAAGGTACACCTTTCATAGGGTAGATAATGTTTAATGATCAAACATTGTAACCTTCATTGGATTCACTTAATTACTCCAAGAGTGAAGATTTGTGGGTGTCATCGCCACCCTAGTTTTACCTTCTCCTTGGAGGGTTTCTAGGTAACCAATATCTTACGTCATACATGTGTTGAATGTTTTACTTTCATGCTATGGATGTATACACTTAATTTTGTATTTTAGTTTATATGCATAGATTGTGAGATGGATGTGTGGTGAATAGTTTTTGAGGTTGAAAGTTTTAAGTGTTGATTCACCCCCCCTCTCAGAGTTTACTTCCCTATTGTATTTCCAACACTTATTATACTACATGTGAACTTGATGGATCTTTTTCTTTGACAAATACCTCTTTAAAGTCTTCCGCATGTTCTTTCAATTCATCTTTTTGATTGTTGATGTTTCTATCATTCTTTTGGTGTTTCTATTATTGCTCCTTCTAAAATTTGGATTCCTTTTGATGTTCCTCATGTCCATTCTACAAAATCTTGCTATATGACCAAAATTGTTGCATAGCTAACATATTGTACTTATTCTCTAATTAGATCCATTATGGTTAATTGGTGCTCTAGAATTTCTAGTACTGTCTACTAGAGGATCTTCTCTCATTACCGCTAGGGTTAGTATCTCTAAACATTCTACTATTACTATTATTACTATCAAATTTGGGTTTCCTACAATCAACTGCTTTATGACTAGAACCATGACAATTATAATAATACAAATTAGTAATAGGTTTGAATGACTTACCTATATAATTTCTCTTCATATGACTAACTTTGTTACATAAAAAGAATCTACCTTTGAATTTAGACCTTACCTCTTTAGGTGATTCAACTTGTTCTGTCTGCTTAGGTTCATCACTTTTCTTAGGTTGACTTGCTTACTTAACTTCTTTTGGTGCTTCTTTAGATTGACTTAATGCAATCTTATTTTGATAAGCCTTCTTATGTTTAGGGGTTTCAACAACTAAATCTGGCTCTTTTCTTGTTTCAGATTTCTTTGCTAAATTTTCTCCAATGAATTATCCAACACTAGTCTTATCATAGGAAGGTCTCCAAAAATATAGTTGCTCATCAATTTTCTAACTACTAGAATATATCTTTTCTAATTGTTGCTTGGTCTGGGTTAACCCTCCTTTCACAATAGTATTGTACTTCTCAAGTTTTGCATGTTCTATCTTGATAGACTCAAGTTTAGATGTCACCTTATTAACCTCAAATAAAAATAACAATTACATGCAAATATAAATAATATCATTAAAAAAAAGTGCACAAAAGAGAACACAAGACACCAAGATTTAATGTGGTTCACCCAAACCTTGGGCTACGTCCACCAAACAACAAGTCCAATATTATTACAATCTAGTGATTACAACATGATTACAATCAGTAATCCCTTATAGTTCAATACTGTTGCAAGAAGCAATTTTCACATCATCCACAATGAAACAATCCCTAACCCTAACTCTTTTTGTACAAGTATTTTTGTCGCTTTATGGTTGAAATTAGTTACATGTCAGCCATAAAATGCCAATACATCATTATTAACATTTCACCCTAATGGAAACTCATTTAATTAATTGAATGGTGATACATTTTCTTATATGTAACTTGTATTATACATGTGCACCATAGTCAATATAGCACCTACCTAAATATACAAAACAACTGAAAATGAGTATATAAAGCATTTTATGTGAATCCCAACATAGATAACTTTAGTTGCAGTTAAGATAGTGTGTCCATATGTAACAAAATTAGTGTTTAAGAGATTTAATGACATTAACTAATTAGTAAAAGGAATAGCACAAAAAATTAAACTACCTAAACCTACATTAACCATACAACAGATTATCTTGCAAACTTACATTAACCAGGCATCGTATCAATGAATTTCGATGAAAGATGACCTACTATAGCTAACAAGTACAATAAAAATATACTAATTAAACTAAAACTAACTCCTTCTACACTATTGGTGAATAACGTAACCTCAAGTAACCATTTCTTGAGGATCTATAACCTTGAACTAACAAGATACTCTTCTAAATAGAAATTGGCATCCGCCTTTTATTAACTAAAGAAAAATCATAGCAATGATTTAGCTATAATATTATCTAGAAAATAGTCTAAATAATGTGATTGTATAAAATATCAACTATTTTTTATCAACATATTTATATTCTTTTAATAGGAGATAAATCTTAAAGAAACTAAAACTAGCAACTTTGAAAACTTTAATTACACTTGCCACTCTTCAAAAAAATTGATTTATTTTTAGACAAAAAGTGTACCAAAGAAAGTTTTAAAATGTGGAATGTTAAATGAGATAAGGTCATGCATTATGGGGCATGTAATTGAATTGACATAAGACTCTTTCCTTTGGTTGAGAAGTCATTACCTATTGTCTAGTTCAACTAGTGTTATTCATGGAACCCCCACTCAAGGCCTAGCCCAACTCCAAACCTAACTGAGGAATTATGGAGTATGTACAATACTTCCCTAATCAGTCACCAGAAAATAAAAATTTCCCACTTGGGACTGATCATGATCCACACTAAACAACAATCTCCCATTTAGAGACTGATCTTGTAGCTACACCGCTACTCCATAAGGCTCCTACTGGATCAAACCACCCTAGGCTCTACTGTTCTTTTATTCTATTTAGTCTAGAAGACCAATTGAAGCTAAAGAGTATTTCAGCTTCTCCCTTGTCACTACCTTTGTAAACATATTTTTTGGATTGTCATTTGTACGTATCTTGTCCAACTTTAACTATCCACATCCAAAACTGACAAAATGAAATAGTACTGCAACTATATGTGTTTTGTCTTTAAATGTAGAGCTAAATTCTTTGCAATATGAATGGCACTCTAACTATCTATAAACAAATAATTATCCCTCTAAGGTTGTCTCAATTATTTTAGGAAGAAATAAAGCCATATCATCTCCTTGGATGCCTCTATAGCAGCAACATACTCTACCTATGTAGTAGATAAAGCATTAACCTTCTGTAACCTATAAACCTAGCTCACGACTGCCCCACCAATAATAAATACATAAACTATAGTACTATGCATGGTATTAATATCCCCTACCAACTCTAACTCAGCATATCCTTGTAAATCAGTAGTAGAGACCCCAATATATAAACACTTACTAGATGTTCCTCTCAGATATCTAAGAATCCATTTTACTATATTGCAATGCTCAATTCCTAGATGACTCATATACCTACTAATGACTCCCACTACATGTGCAATAATTGGCCTTGTATATACCATAGCATACATAAAGCTTCCTATAGTTGAAGCATATGGTACCTTAGACATCTTGTCCTCCTCTTCTTGTGTCTTTAGACACATCTCCTTAGTCAACTTCAAATGACCAGGTAAAGGTGTGCAGATAGCTTTAACATTCTCCATAGAGAAACGTTGCAACACCTTCGCAATATAATTAGCCTAAGATAATTTCAATTCCCTATTCTTTCTATCTCTACAAATCTTCATACTAAGGATTTATTTTGATGCCCCCAAATCCTTCATAGAAAATGCATGTGCTAACTGGAGTTTCAACCCCTTAAAGTGATTTGTGTTTGACCCAGCTACAAGCATATCATCAACATATTAACATAAAATAATATAGCTATCATCATCCAACCTCTTAAAATAAACATAATGATCTGAATGACACTACTATATCCATGCTTATGAATAAAATTGTCAAATTTCAAATACCATTATCGAGGTTCTTGCTTCAAGCCATATAAACTTTTCTTCAATCTGCACACTAAGTTCTCCTTACCCTTGACCTCAAATCCTTGTGGCTATGCCATATATATCTCTTCATCTAAATCACCATGAAGGAAGGTTATTTTAATATCAAGTTGCTCCAATGAAAATCTTCAATAGTCATAATACTCAAAACAATATGGATAGAAGTCATTTTTACAATAGGAAAGAATATCTCATCAAAGTCAATGCCTTTTTTCTGTGCAAATCCTTTTACCACTAACTTGGCTATAAATCTTTTCTTATCTCCATCCTCTTCTTTCAACTTGTAAATGCATTTATTATATAAATCATGTTTACCTGTAGAAAACTTGCATAAATCTCAAGTCCTATTTTTCAAAAAGGAATCCATTTCATCTGCTATTGCAGACTCCCACTAAACTTTAGTATCCACCTGCACAGCTTCATCATAACATTCTATTTTACCAGCTTCAATAAGTAAAATAGAATAAAAAGAGGGAGAAAATCTTTTTGGATGTCTACTTAGCCTTGTTAACTATTTAATATTCACTGGTGTGTGTGGTATTTGTTGTTGCAATTATTACACATCATGTGTAAGTACTGGAGGATTATTTGTATGCTAAAAGAAGTGATCTGTTGGGAGTATGAATCAAGAAACAAACATTAGTTTAAATCACATATGCATCAAGTACTTATCAAGATAAAAGAAATAACTAATGCTTGCTTGAGTTTTGCAACTCATAGCAACCAACAAACCAAATCCTCAAGCAACCTCAAACAACTCAACAAAGGCTCCCATAAGAGGCCTTGTTGGTGTGTTAAGATTGGAGGTATGTTTAGTGTTCTCTCCCAAACACAACTATGTGATTGAATCTCTTGAATGGTGAACATGCAAATGTGAGTGATGAAATCATGAAACTATGCTATATGAAAATGGAGAACACCTCAAACAATGGCTATGGGGAAAGCCATGTATAAAGGCATTCTAGGATGTGGAGATGGAATGCAATAAAAGAAACTAACCTAATGTGCAAGCTAAGATAACATACAAGTGCAATGGAGATGAACATGCATAAGAAAACTAGACTAATAATGCAAATGAAAGTTAAAATGAGCTACCAACGGTTAGTATGCAACCTAGAAATCACTATGAAAGCTCTAAACTCAAACTACTATGAAAGCTCAAAACTCAAACTAGCATGATAACAATGCAATGATTGGAGATGAAAATGCTTGAGACAAGGGCTCTGTTTATAGGCTTGAGGGAGACCCTGGGTGAGGTGGCATCTATGTGGCATCCACATAGTGCCACAAGGAAATAGATAAGCAACCCATGCAAGTGGTCAACATTTCAAAATTTGCTCACACATGTGTGAGCAAACTTGGAGAGAAGAGTGGGGGACAAAGCTTGCAAGAGGGAGTGGTCTCACACATGTGTGAGCACACACTTAGGCTTAAGAAGGGATTAGCAAGATGATTAAGGGTAATTAAGTGGGATTAAAGGGTGGATAGGCTTAGAAGGATGAAAGTGATGGGTGTAGGCTAGGTTTTAGGCTAGGTTTAAGAGTAAATTAAATAAGATTTATTTTAATCATAGATTTAGAGGAATTAGTGAGATGTAGGGATTTAAATAAATAGAATTTATTTAAAAGGGAGATTTATGAAGGATAATGTATTAAATAAATTTAACACATTAAGGCTGGAGGTATTTAAATTAAATTTAAATACCTTAGGAAAGTGAACCTACTTAATTAAATAAATTTAATTAAATAGGTAGAAGAATATGACAAATATAATTAATTAATAATTAATTAATTATAATATTAAGGGCAATATTAAATAGATTAATATAGTCTTTTGGGATGATTTTAAGCGTCTACATTTTGCCCCTCTTTGATGTGATGTCGTGATGGTATCATATCAAAGAAAAGAAAATATAAGTTTCCCTAAAGAAGGTAGGAGCCTTAAGAGTGACAATAGAGGAGGAGGGTGCCCCCTTGTGAAAATAGCACAAAAAATAAATTTTGGGCAATTTTTGCGAAAAAGGTCTTTGGAAGGAGGAAAAAATAGAAAAAAAAAGGGAATAAATGAAGACATTACATGACTTATGGGCAAACAGGGGATGGACATGGCTCAGGGAAGACATGGGCTTAAATGGGAGGCCTTGGAGGGCCTATATAAGCCTCCAAGGGGCTGAAAGAAGGTCATTTTCACACCTCGATAGCAGAGCATCTAGAGCAAACATGGACCCCATTGATCATTTGTAGCTTGGTGAGCACGTTCGGGAGTACTAGCGGTCAGTTGAGATGGGCCCACCAGTAAGTCATCTGATCCTCTTCGTTATTTGGTAGGTTAGACTAGGCTAGGGACATTTATAACGTAATAAATGTAGCAAAAATATAGTTGGGGTGGAGATGACAATCTCCACCCTGTTGTCTATGCAAACGATAAAGAGGCGACCACAATATCTGTGGAGATGACAGGATCAATCTTGTCATCTGTGCAGATGCTAGAAAAGGGAAAGGGGCTCCATGGAGATGACAGAATTCAACCTGTCATCTTTGCGAATGGAGAAGGTGGGATAACAGTAGTGGAGACGATGATCTATGGGTCATCATCTTTGCAAATGATAAAGGACATGTCATCTACACTGATCAGCATCTTTGCTGATAAGCATTTCTATGGATTGGCATCTGCACTGATCAGTATCTCCACATATTGATGTTTGCACTAATTAGCAACTCTACCGATTGGGATGAATTGGTAGAGGACAAGGGAAGATGCCCCATTCTGGGGATGACATAGGCAAAAGGACTAACTCTCTGCATGTCTATGCTACAGGACGACATAGTGGTATTTAGGTCAAGGGAGCACTACCTGTCGACCATGGCAATACAGGAGAGACTTACGGATGTAGACTGGAGGCATGTGCAACTATGCAGACTAGAGCACGTGCATGAGTGGCCCGACTTGAGGGTACACTCAATGCAACTATCGGTGCTCATCGAGCGATGGCACACACCCACGAGGAGTTTTCACCTTCCTACAGGAGAGGCTATAGTCACACTACTAGATGTGGCGTATCCTACAAGTTTTGATCTGAGGTGCATATCCAAAGTACGTACTGGAGGGATCAGATCCATTCTTGAGGGAGTATTTTGGTAGATAGTAGCAGAGGTTGCCCATCCAGTGATCATGGCTATCATGGAGAGGAGCCTTGGAGTAGAGACTACCAAAGTTAGTAGTATATCTAGCCTCACTAATATGGAGGATGCTACAAGATCATATGGGGCATGGTTGGCCTATCGGCTAGGTGCGGGTGTTGAGCACCCTTCTACAAGATGACAGGGAGGTCTACTACTGGGATCAAACTATCCTAGCAGAGCTATAGCATGATTTGTACATGTGTGCATATCAGACGTAGTGGACCGTTGGACCTGGACTAACACTACTGATGGTTTGTTCATAGGAGCACATCGAAGTCACATGACCAATCACTAGGCAGGAGACCAGGCAGCCTAGCTAATCATTTTCCTATAGATACCGAACTCCCATCCAGTACACCTCCATGAAGTCTGTGGGATTTTGGCACCATTTTTTGGATGAGATCATTATGTTTGATTAGATTCCATATGATGGGGTAGAGCAATGGGGTGCAATGCTAGCAACAGGTGGGGAGGATGACAAGGAGGATTAGATGTACCTTCCTTACACACAGACTGACTATAAGATTATTGGTCATTCCATGCATGTGATCATGTGCTACATGCCTTCGAGGGTGCGATGATAATTTGGGCAGATTCAGGATGCAGTACCAAATAGATTTCGAATATCTTGTGGTCTCTCGAGAGTATGGCCGCTTATGGGGGCACGGGACCACCCTTCAATTGGCTTGTATTTCATGGGTGTCCATGCCAGTAGTGCCATGGGTACATGGGCAGGATAGGGGAGATGTCAGAGTGACACCGGTATACGCATAATGGTGGGCAACACACTAGCAGGTCAGGCTCATAGTGCCTGGGGCACCACCGCAGGGGATGGGGGATAGGTGGCTATGATGCCACCTCTGGCACAGGGGGCACAATAGGGACCTCACGGGCATAGAGCCAATGCAAGGAGGGGTACAGGGCCAGTGCCAGTATAGGCACCACCACAGGCAGCACCATAGGCACCGCCATAGGTGCAAGCATAGGTATAGGGAAAGGCACCGATAAAGGACCCAAACATGGTCACGACTAAGAGGGACAGTCTACATGCAGAGCTAGCCCACCTTCAGGTTGTAGCCCAGACAAAGAAGGCTTGAGTAGAGAGTGCACAGCAGGCCTTGACAGCCATACAGGTAGAGCTACAGGTATAGAGGGATAAGGCAGACAGTGCACAGGAGGTGCTAGCAGCCCTATAGGCATGGGTGGATGTGGGTGAGTTCATAGGTATGGAGGTCCATGTAGATGCCGAGGAGCTGGCAAAGCTAGAGAGACTCCAGGGGGAGGTGGCTGCATTATGAGCCAAGCAAGCTACCTATCAGGTGTAGCTAGATGAATATCGCAAGCAGAAGGACATAGCGAGACAGATACTATAGCTTGTGGCAGTCGTCACAGTTATGCAAGATGCTATCTCAGCTAGCCGAGCAGAGGCATGAGCCATACAAGAGGTGGCATACTATAGATCATTATATCATGAGGCTGTGCCTGCCGATCAATGACAGACATATTTTGAGAGGGGTGTCAGCTCATGGATCTCAGGGGGTAGAGCCAGATCAGAGTAGTTCGTAGGATAGTAGAGACCTCCCCGAGGGGGGGATATAGGGGGGGCTAGGCCCTCATAGCCAGTGGCATGACTTTTTACAATGATTAATTTTTTATAGATATGTGCAGAGGCAATGAGTTTTTGATGATGCATTTTTACTACATGATTTTGTATTATTTTTTGATATGTATACATGTCATGATTCGATGGCCCTATATATTTATGGATTTATGTGATGCATATGATATCTATGATGTGGATACTGATGCTCGTGATGCAAGATGTGTGTGATGTGATGTTTCCTATGATGTATGTATATATGTATATATGTGTGTGTATATATATATACATATATACATATATACATATATGTATATATGTATATATGTATATATATATATATACACACACATATATACATATATATATATATACATATAAATGATGCCTAACATGTGGATGATGCAAGTTTGTTGGTGATTATGAGATGTATGCATTGCTTTATTTTACATGTATGGATGCATTTATGAGATGTTTTATGATGTATATGCCCCTAGATGCATGTGTTAACATGGATGTATGAATTAATGATACAAACTAACTAAATGAACAAAAATCCTAATGAATGCAACCTAAAATGAAAATGTAAAATGAATGAACCTAATGAATAATGATCTGTCAAAAGTTGTCATTCATAGAAACCAGGTAGTGTAGCATAGGAGGGAGGGGAGATAAGTAGAACCCTTGTCTCAAGCATGGCTAAATGACACCCTATACTACATGAAACCTAACTACATGATATCAAGAGATTCAGTTGTGTTTATACAAAAGAGCACACCTTAATTTGATTTTGCAAATGAGTTTATGCATTATATGCTATAGAAGCATAAATGACACAACTCTTTTGCAGAGCTTAGACACTTTAGAACCATAGGTGTAGTTTGCATAGTCATGATGGACTAAATGTCATATACATGCTAGAGATGTCTAGGTACACCCAAAGTCTTTTTAGGGAGCTTCGGTGGAACGTGTACTAACCCGTTGCCCCCAATGTGCAATGCATTAACATAACTTGAAACTGACACATATGTAGTAAAGCTTCAAAAATAGATCATACCACAAATGACATGTGTAGTCAATGAAATTCATTCAGGTAGGACCAAAATATGGAAGATCAAGGTGCACCATAAATGGCTTCCATTAACACACAAAATAAAATCAACCAAAAAGAGAACTCATGACCAAGTAGTCATTCAATCCACAGTTCCTACCAAGAACCTTACGTCTAGAAGTGAATTTCATAATACCACCTATAGGAAGGATTCATCCTATGAAATTTTATTTTATGTGACATCAATTATCGTGAATCATTTTTTTTTGTTGGCAAATGTTGTGAAAAGAACAAGTTTCTCGAATCGTTAAGTCTCAAAGGTGATTTTGTTCAAGTCCTGTTGTGGTCACTGTTGTGAAAAAAAAAAGCTCAGTGTGATGGGATTAGAACAAGCACTTGATGGAAAATTGCCTCACAGACTAGAGGTCTTTCAAAAGATGGAGGTGAAATGAAGGCTCTTAGACAAGAGGTCTTTTATTAGATGCAAGAAAAGCATAAGCTAGATAAGACTTTGCGCAAATGGAAATGGAATGGTGGAATCGAGTGAAGAGAATCAAGCCTTATAGAAAATGGATCAAAAATGCTTTTTTCAAGAATTTTTTCTTCTTTTTAGGCTTTTTTCAAGAACATTTTATGAATTTTTTTCTGATTTTTCCAATTTTTTTGGATTTTTGCGAGACTCTAAGAACATTGTACAAGAATTGCAAAACTCAAGCATAGAATCGCTTGAGGTATTGGATATTTATAGGCTCATGGAGTGGATCTCCCTCTAGACTCACAATCTGATATGCTTTAGAACCATATTTGGCTATAATGATAAATGCACCAAGCGAATTAGCCTCAAACTTTCCTTTCTTTTCATGGTTCTAGAGATTCTTCATGTTATGCTGCAAAACTAAGTCACCCACTTCAAATTTCCATGGCTTGACTTTCTTGGGATACTAAAGTTGAAGGAAATTTTGATACATGCAGAGGTGGTTTAGGGAATTAAGGCATCTCTCATTAAGGAGTTGTAGCTCTTGCAAGCAAGCAACTCTATATTCTTGTTTGAACATCAGATTCTTGAGAGAGATTATGAGGGAAGGGAGCTCAATTTTGATGGGTAAGACAGCCTCAAAACCATAAACAAGGGAAAATGGAGTGGCTCATGTAGGGGTATGGATGGAGGTACAATAGGCCCAAAGGGCGAGAGCAAGATGGAGGTGCCAATCATGGCCAGCTGCATCAACGATTTTCTTTAGGATTTTCAAAATGGTTTTATTAGTAGTTTTGGCTTGGCCATTGCCTTGGGGGTAGTATTTGATGGAAAAATGCTGGGTGATTCTAAATGTTCTACACAATGTGGAAACTTCTTGATTTTTGAAAGGGGTTCCATTATCAGTCATAATATCTTGAGGTATACCAAAATGACAAATAGTGTAGTTCAAGATGAACTTCAAAATTTGTTTTTCAATGGTGTAGGTTAATGGAATAGCCTCGACCCACTTTGTGAAGTATTCAATGGCAGCAATAATATACTTGTGGCCATTTGAGGAATTTGGGTATACTTGACCAACAAGATTGAATCCCCAGTGGAAAAAGGGCCATGGAGTGATGGTGGATTGGATGTCTTGGGTGGGAGCATGTATAAAATTGCCATGTTGTTGACAAGGAACACATCTCTTCACAAAATGATATGCATTTACTTCCATAGTAGGCCAATAATAACCCGTTCTAAGAAGCTTTTTCGCTAACATAAGGCCACTAGAATGGGCACCACAAATCCCTTGATGGACCTCTTCTAACATCATTCTAGCTTCATCTAAATTGAGACATCAGAGGAGGGTGCCATCAAAATGTTTTCAGAAAAGTGTGTCAGCTAGGATGGTATATCAGGCAGTGCAACGGATGAAGGTTTTGCTCTAATTTGGGGTGGGGGTTATGGGAATGGTTTTGTGACATAAATGGGAAAAAATGTCAGCGTACCATGGAGACTTGGGACCAACAATCTCACACACCAACTCTAAATCAGTTTTCTCATAAGTAGGAGTAAAAATATTCTCAACAAGAAACTCACATTTGAGATTATACTCTGGCATGGCAATCATGGAGGCAATAGTAGCCATGGCATCTACTAATTTTTTATTAGCCCTTGGGATCTATTGAAAAACTAGCTCTGTGAAATGTTTTTTAAGATCCTCAACTATCTTGCAGTATGGAAACAATTTCTCATCCTTAGTGTGATATTTATTTGTAACTTGTTTAATGACCAATTGTGAGTCTCCAAAGACAAGACTTTTGATATTCCATCTGTTACCTTGATGTAGCCCTATGACTAATCCTTCATACTCAGTTATATTGTTTGTGCAAGGGAATGATATCTTATAAGACTTAGGAATGAGATCTCCTTGCGGTGTAACTAACAAAACTCCTACCCCTGATCCCTTCTGTGTGAATGAACCATCAAAAAATAGTTTCCATGGTGTGGTTGAGGTGACATTCATAATGGTATCATCTAGAAAATCTACTACTATGGTATGGTCTCCTAGAAGAGGAGCTTCAGAAAGTTCATTTGTAATTACTTATCCCTTAATGGCCTTGCATTCTTTATAAACAATGTCGGACTCGCTCAAACTCAAGACCCATTTTGTAGCTTGACTAGTGAGGGAGGCTTTTGATAGAAAATATTTGAGTGGGTCTATCTTGGCAATGAGATGTGTAGTATGATTAAGCATATAATGGCATAACTTTTGCGTGCAAAAGACTACTGCCAAACAAGCTCTCTTAATAGCAGTGTAGTTCAACTCATAACCAACTAATGTTCGAGTGAGGTAGTATATAGCTTGCTCATTCTCATTGTCATCTAGTTGTGCCAAAAGAGCACCTAAGGTAACTAAAGTGGCTGAAATGTATAGGATTAATGGTCATCCTACAATTGGAGGTACTAAAACTGGGGGATTGGCCAAGTATGTCTTAATTTGTTCAAATTCTTTTTGGCATAGACAATCCCATTCAAATTTATTCCCTTTGCAAAGTAAATGTTGAAGTGGATGGACCTTATCTACTAACTAGGCCACAAATCATCTAATGGACTGTAACTTTCCTTGAAAACTATGGAGTTGTTTCAATGTGGTAGGTGGAGGCATTTCCATGATGGCTTTGACTTTAGCAAAATCTACCTCAATACCTCTTCTTGACACAATTTAGCCTAACAACTTGCCTGATTTGACCCCAAACACACATTTCTTAGGATTTAGGTGCACTTTATATTTCTTCAATATTTCAAAAATGGTGGTGATTACATCAATGTGGGCCTCACATGTCTTTGATTTTCCCAGGATGTCATCAACATAGTCCTCCATTATGACATGTAGAAGATCATGGAATATTGTGGTCATTGCATGCTAATAAGTGGCGCTGACATTTTTCAAGCCAAAAGGCATGACTTGATAACAAAAGGTTCCCCATGGGGTGGTAAATGTTGTTTTATGTTGATCTTTTTCTACAATTTTGATTTGATTATAACCGGAAAAGCCATCCATCAAAGACAACATCTCATGTCCAGTAGTCAAATCCACTATGATGTCTATGTTAGGAAATGGAAAATCATCCTTAGGACATGCAAGATTTAAATCTTGAAAATCTAAACAAACACGGATGCCCCCAGATGCTTTCCCTATAGGAACAATGTTGGAGACCCACTCAGGATAATCAATAGGGCGAATGAACTTTGCCTCTAACATTTTCTACAAATCCACTTTGACCAAAAGTGCTACCTTAGGATGCATCTTATGCAACTTTTGTTTTACTGGTTTAATCTTGGGATCTATTGTCAAGTGATGCACAACTAAATCTATGCCCAAACTAGGCATATCTCTATAGGTCCATGCAAAATAGATCTTTTCCTTTTTCAAAAATTTGGTCATGGCCTTTCGCTCTTCAAGACTTAGGGTAGCTACGATGTAGGTGATTTGTGGATTATCCTCTGTACCCAAGTTGATTTGAATTGTGTCCTCATTCAAAATAGATGACTTTTTTGGTGGTAAAGATCTAAATGGTAAGTCAATCTCTCCCTCTTCTGGCACCTCTAAGAGGGTTTCACCAGAAGATGCATCCTTTATTTTATCTTTTTCTTCATCCAAAAGTGCCCTAGAAGATTTTTCACTAGAGGATGTTTCTTTTATTTTTCCATTTTTTATTTTGTTTTCCACTTTTGCAACTAAGAGAGTTGACTTGGCTACCAAAGTAGGCTTCCTCATTGTATTGGATTTCATGTTCATAATCTTCGAGATTCTTAAGTCCAAAGAGTGTCATCACTGCCTCATTAGAATTACAGATATCAAGAGCTAGTGGTGTGTCCTAAAGGTCCTAGTCTATCATGTTAGGGTTGGTGAGAGGTAGGTCAGTGATGAAAGGTCAGCTATGTTAATGGCATGGACATAGGTGTCTAGGTCATCCTCAATGTATTGGAAGGGTATTTCAAAGAATTCCTCCTCATCAGTCTTAGAATTAGATTCAACCATACAATAGTTTTCAGCAAAGGATACCTTAGGTTTAATGGAGCCCAAACCATGTCCTTTAGGATAGCTATTGGCTTATAGGGGTTGTCTCATTCCATCTTCTTTAGGTCCAAGGCTGGTACCATGATATCCCATGTTTTTGATAATGGGAGGGGCCTTATCCTTGGGGAACTCCACAAGGTCATCTTTTCCATCATAATATAGCCAATCTAGAATATTATATTCCATATGCTCATCACTAAGTGAACCCCAATGCTCAAATGTGGTCTTTTTCATATGCACAGTCTCTTTGTTGCTAGGAGGTGTTAATTGTGAAGGTTTTCTAAAGGAATGAGGGGAAGTGGTAGTTGTCCAACACACAAGGCATTTTCAAACTTATACTCTCCCATTCCTAAATCATTAAAAGTAACCTTCTTTCCTATAGTATTGACCTTAGTATCTTCCACCTTTTCTTTTCCTTTGTAGGAATTGGAATCACCATTGGCTAACTCTGGCACTATTGTGGAAGGTGATTCTGTTATTATGACAGGCTTAAGTATAATTTTAGCAAACTCACTAATTGGACAACAATTTTTTGGTGCACCTTCCAATCTTTTACAAAAGGCAAAAGGTGTGGGATCTCCTGGAATTGTGACCTCTCCTCCTTGGTGAGGAAATTTCAAGCATTGATGATAGGTAGATGGAACAACCTTTAGTGTATGTATCCAAGGTTTGCCAAGAAAAATGTTATATGGAAAATCCAAGTCTAAGACATGGCATTTAGTATTTATGATGGTTGGTCCAACCTTTAGTGGCAACATGATAACTCCTTTTGATTCTCTTTCCCTTTCATCATAAGCTTTGATTGTTATCCTTTTATTGACATCTAGGAGGTCTACTGGAAGTCCCAAGAAATGAATCATCTTCAATGTACATAGGTTCAAATCAGATCCATTATCTATAAGGACATTTTTAGTCTTATGTCACTGTATAAGGACTTCAATGTGGAGCGAGAAATTATGGTGGAAATCAAGACCTTGGAAATCTTTATCTGTGAAGACAAGGTGTTGTTGTGTGGCAAGGTTTCCAATCATGGTGGTAAATTGGGAGGCATTAATGTTTTCAAGAACATGAGACTCTAAAAGAGCCTTCTCCCAGATTTCTTTATGGATGGGTGATGTGGTTAGGAGCTCAAGAATGGATATTTGTGCAGGAGTCTTACCTAATTGGGATAACACATCATAGCGAGAAGTGGGCCTTTCTGAAGTGGATGGCACAGCAGGTGCATGTTGAATTGATGGATTAGTGTGATTAGGAGTGGCAACTTGCAGAGTAAGTCTTCCTCATCGAGTGGTTGCATCACAATCAGCTTCTTGTAGGACAAGGGTATTCACATGAGTGTCTACCTCTTCAATGTGACCACACATGGAGTCAAATCCACATATATCATTGGTTTCTATTTTACCACACAAGGAGTCAAACCCTGATATGTGGTTAGTAGAATAGTCATAAGGTAAAGCATTTGATGTGGAAGCTCTATTTGCATTGTTCATATTGTTGTTTCCATTATTATTGTTGTCATTGTTGTGATCAAGAAATGGTTTTTGAAATATCTTTAGCTTAGCATTTTTAGAGGATGGTCCTCCTTCTACCTCAATTTCTCCATCATCGACAAGATTTTAGATGAAGACTTTGAGTTTTATACACTTGTTTGTGTCATGTCCTTTTATGTGGTGCTATTTGCAATATTCATTTTCCCTATACCATTTTGATTTGGGTTGGTTCTCATCAAAGGGTCATGTGTTAGGAAATACCATCAAATTGTGATCCACTAGTTTTTGAAATATGGCTTCCAAAGGTTGATGAAAGTTAGTGAACTTTCTATTGCAATCATAGTCATGGTTGTAATTGTTGTTGTTGCGAGGGAAAAATTGTGTTTGGTTGCAAGATTGTTAATTGTCATTGTTCGAATTGTTGTTGTTTCGATTACGATAGTTGTTGTTTCCTCCTTGAAGGTTTTGTACATTTTTAACATCAGTGACACCATTGTGTGTGACACATTTTTTTTTGGACCAAAATTTAGGTTTGCTATTGTTGTTTGTGTCATTGTTTGAGGATGATGAACTATAATGTTTGATGGTACCTTTTTCTAAAAGCCCATTTTCACTGCTCTTGCCCCCCTTGACTAACATAGTGAAATCTTCAGGGCTAGCCATCTTCATGTGAAAAGACATCTCTGGTATCAAGTTTTTGATAAATATATCCACAAGGTGGGAATCCTCAATTTTTTAGGGCATGCAATTAGCAAGATGCCTCCACCATTGTAGAAATTTGGCAAATGTTTCACCGTTTTGTCGTTTTGTGTTGCACAAATCACTTAATGAGGCATGGTGTTCAATGTTGTAAGAGTATTGTGCTACAAATTTTTCTATTAGGTCATTGAAAGAAGTAATGGAACCCTTCGATAAGTTCATTAACCATTCTAGTGTCGGGCCTCCAAAACTTCATGTGAAGAACCTCTTAAGATAATCTTCATTATAGGCTACTTCTTGACACAACACCGAGAACTCCTTGAGATGTGTGATATGACATGTTTCTCTCGTATATTTGTCAATTTTAGGAATCTCAAAGTTTGGTGGGAATGGTACCATGCTAATAGATCTATCAAATGGAAAGGGACAAACTTCCTCAAAAGAGAAATCTTTCACCCCTTTATTAGTCATGCTATGTACCAAATTTTGAAGTTTATGTAATTGTTGGACTAAATCTTGGTTTGGTTGGACTTGTGATTGTTGGGTATTTGTAAATCCACCTCCCAAGCTATAAGGAGTTCTAAACGTATTATGAGGTGGTGGAAGTGCTCCACTCTGGCCAATGTATTGATGTGCAGTCATTGGAATTGGCACAGATATTTTTACCATACTTGTTGGAATTTTTGAATAAGTGAAATACATTGGTTGTGTTGGAATTGCCATCTGTTGAGTAGAAATTTTCCCAATGTTTAAGCATCCCACAGTTGGACCTATTAAGGTGGACTGTGGAATATTAGCAAGCATAGTGGTGTTGGGTATGGCACTAATGATTTGTTGGATATCTTCCACACTTAATTAGAATGTTGGTTGTGTGGTGCCACTTGATGTAGATGTAGCACTAGTTGTCACCATTGGTCCTTGGCTAGATGCTTGGGTTGTATTTGGCAATACAAGAGCATCACCCTTTGTAATCTGTCTAAACAAGGTGGTCTCATCAAAGCTTGTAGGGACATTAACACCATCTTTAACCAAGTTTATGAAGATCTCAGTTTTGTTTGCCCTAATAGATTTTTCCATCATTTCAACATTGTATGTATCTACAAGGAACATTTGGACATCATTAGGAATATTGTTGTTGTCAATGGGGTTTTCCTCTTGGTATACTTCCTCGTCATCATTTCCCAAAGTTGTGTTGCAAAAAGGATCCTCTAATTCTTGTGTGGATGTTAAGCTAGGCATACCAAAGTTCAAACTAGAGGGAAATCCTCCCCCTAATGATGTTATGTCTGGAGGAAAAAGATTCTCCATCTCTTTTTGTCTTAATGAGTCCAATAAGTGTGACATGGGATTAAATTTGAATCTGCTAATTGTGTATGTACCCTACAATAGTGACCAAATAAATGGGTGGAAGACTATGGGAGAAAGAGAAAATGAGGATGAGAGCTATTAACCTTATGTGATAAAAAGGGGTAACTACCCAAGTGTGAACAAAAGACCTTGGTTTAGCAAACAAGGTTTGATTGGAGGATAATAGTATCCTTCTCCTACCAAAGATAGTCAAGTGATCTTTAGACAAGATAGGACACCATATTGATTACTTGCTATTTGGAGATGGACTTGTGATCCCAAATAAGTAAGTGTAATTGAGATAAATGTTTGCTTATGGATAAAAGGTCTAGTGTCACAATTTCAAAAGATGTTTTATGCCAAGTTTTTAAGGTTCAAGCTCTCTAGAAGAAAAATTGAAAATGGAAGACTAGAAATTTGAAAAATGGAGGTAGATATGGAAAATGGAGATACTATGGTCACTTATGCGATTAACTCAATCCTCATTCACTGGAAACAAAAACCTTAGGTTTACTCCTGGGAAGGTAGACCAATTTTGAAGTTTTTCATTGTATTCAATTCTATCATAATAGTCTTGTCTAGCTTCTTCTTTTTGGATGTCTTTGATAGCATAGCTGAATTGTTTGTCACCATGTGCTAGGTTCTTCCTTTCCTTGTAGATAGGTGGTTTGAACAATTTCACTTTCTTATGTTTGACTTGGTTGACTTTATCGATCATGACAAGAATAAAACAAGACCCAAATTTCAAGCACCAAAAATTTTTCAACAAGTTGTAACTAGACTCAACCAGCTTCAAATGTAGACTCAATGTAGGACCACTAAAAATAATCGTGAGTCAAGAGGACCTCACTTACCACTATTTCACTCAATGAAAGGTTACCTCACAATTCCACTTGTTTTAGAACTTGTTTGATGTTTGTCTTTGGTTTTGAATATTTGAACAAGCATGTTGAACACACCAACAATCCTAATAAGGTTGCCACTAGGATGAACAAGGCTTATCTAAAGGGTGTCCTCGATATATGCAAGGTATGTGAGGCCCAAATCTATAGATGAAAGAAAATACTGCCACACAACTAGGGGGAGACAGTAACCCAAATCTCCTTCTTCACTTCCCAAAGGTATAAAGTTCTTTGGGGCTTACCTAAGAGTGAAAATATTTTGCTTCCAAGAGAGGTGTCTTTTGATTCACCTTCCACTATTATTACTCCACTAGAACATTGGAGTTGAGGTCATCCCAAGGGGTGATGAAATTCCCAAGTAGGCCTCCTAAAAAAAACACAAGACCACCTATTTCTTGTGCACCCAAGATCACCCAAAGCCGCAAGGTGAGAGAATACGTAAGTGGCCTTGGGGATTAAAAGACACTTGTTCTTTTCCCAATGAAGCTTTAGGTTTTCTATCCACTTTGAAGACACTCGTGATCAAAACATACAATATTCTTTCCAACTGCCAACATAAATAAAAAATGTGAATTCGTAAACAAGAAAGTAAATCGAGCATATGAAAATAAAATGCTGAAAATGAAAGATGCTAAAAATAAAATTAATTTCTTTTAAGGCATTCAAGAGTGTGTGACTTCATTTTAAGCACCAATTCCAAATATTTTTAGCCTAGGCATACATGTCAATTATCTTTTAGGCATTCAAGAGGGTATGAATTCTTTTTAAGCACCAAGTCCAAATATTTGCTACCCTATGCATACATGTCCATTGTCCCTTAAGGCATTCAAGAGAGTGTGAGTTCTTTTTAAGCACCAAGTCCAAATGTTTGCTACCCTAAACATGCATTCCAACAAAAGTGTGAGCATTCAAAAAAAGGTTTCCTTTAGGCAATCAAGAGTGTGTTTAGGGTTTACTAATTAATTTGCATAATACATTCAAATGAAAATGATTAATCCATACAAGTTCTTTAACCTTTAAGTCTAAAGTGATAAAAATCACTACAAATTTTCTTAGTGATGAAAATCACTACTAGTTTGTTTTAAGTCTTTTAAGGTTAATCCCATGCATGAAAATTTGTTAAAAAAATCTTACAAAGCACCAGTTAGCAAATAACAATGTTTCAAAGTTGCACAACTCTATCAAAAAGCGCAGACAACAGATCTCAAGTGTAGACACAGAATGCTAAGATGCTGAGAAATGTAGACGCCAGAACTCGGAGACACCAAAAAATGTAGACGACAAAAGACAACAATGTACAGTTTGCAATTAGATGGTACTATTCGTCAAGTGTAGATGATAGTTTAAGCTCAAAGACGCTAAAATATAGACAAAAAAAGGACACCTAACACACAACACAGATGACAATATGAAGATCGCAAACGACAAAATATTACACACAGACGACAGATTGATTTTTGAAATTTTAAAACCCACCCCCAATGCAGACAATAAAATAATCTACGTAGACACTAGAACTATGTCCCCAAATGCACGGTGGCTAAATGATGTAGAGATGCTGAAATGCGCAAATGCTGGTTTGTGAATATGATAAAACACAAACGACACTATGTTCGACACAGATGACAATGCGAGATTTTTTCCAATGGATTACAAATTCTTGATAAATTTTTGAGGTGAAAATAGGGACATGGGTCCCACCAGGCATGCCAAAATGTATGCTAAAAGAAGTGACATGTTGGGAGTATGAATCAACAAACAAACATTAGTTTAAATTACATATGCATCAAGTACTTATTGAAATAAAAGAAATAACTAATGCTTGCTTGAGTTTTGCAACTCACAGCAACCAACAAATCAAATCCTCAAGCAATCTCAAACAACTCAACAAAGGCTCCCATAAGAGGCCTTGTTGGTGTGTTAAGATTGGAGGTATGTTTGGTGTACTCTCCCATACACTACTGTGTGATTGAATCTTTTGAATGGTGAACATGCAAATGTGAGTGATGAAATCATGAAACTATGCTATATGAAAATGGAGAACACCTCAAACAATGGCTATGGGGAAAGCCATGTTTAAAGGCATTCTAGGATGTGGAGATGGAATGCAATAAAAGAAACTAAACTAATGTGCAAGCTAAGCTAACATGCAAGTGCAATGGAGATGAACATGCATAAGCAAACTAGACTAATAATGTAAATGAAAGCTAAAATGAGCTACCAAAGGTTAGTATGCAACCTAGAAATCAATATGAAAGCTCTAAACTCAAACTACTATGAAAGCTCAAAACTCAAACTAGCATGATAACAATGCAATGATGGGAGATGAAAATGCTTGGGACAAGGGCTCTTTTTATAGGCTTGAGGGAGACCTTGGGTGAGGTGGCATCTATGTGGCATCCACATAGTGACACAAGGAGACACATAAATAACCCATGCAAGTGGTCAACATTTCATAGTTTGCTCACACATGTGTGAGCAAACTTGGAGAGAAGAGTGGGGGACAAAGCTTGCAAGAGGGAGTGGTCTCACACGTGTGAGCGCACACTTAGGCTTAAGAAGGTATTAGCAAGATGATTAAGGATCATTAAGTGGGATTAAAGGGTGGATAGGCTTAGAAGGATGAAAATGATGGGTGTAGGCTAGGTTTAAGATTAAATCAAATAAGATTTAATTTAATCATAGGTTTAGAGGAATTAGTGAGATGTAGGGATTTAAATAAATAGAATTTATTTAAAAGGAGGATTTATGGAGGATCATGCATTAAATAAATTTAACACATTAAGGCTGGAGGTATTTAAATTAAGTTTAAATACATTAGGAAAGTGAACTTGCTTAATTAAATAGGTAGAAGAATATGACAAATATAATTAATTAATTAATAATTAATAATAATGTCAAGGGCAATAGTAAATAGATTAATATAGTCTTTTGGGATGATTTTAAGCCTCTACATTATCTTTTGGGGTATCATCCAACACTACATAATCATCTTCTTTCTTCTCATGTTGTTGCAACAGATCTTTGCACAACACTTTCTCATTGAATATGACATCCATGCTTCTTACAATTTTATGATTTTCAAAATCTCAAAGCCTATAACCAAATTCATATATGCCATATCCAAAAAATACACATTTCAGTAGCTTCCATCTTGGTTCTTTTTCATATTCAACATGTACAAATGCTTCACAACCGAAGGTTCTGAGAAAAGAATAACTCATCTTCTTACCAGTCCATGCTTCCTCTAGAATACCACAACTCAAAAGAGTAGAGGGACCTCTATTAATCAAATACAAAATAGTATTGATAGCCTTTGCCCACATCTTTAAGGAAAACCCAACATGTAACCTTATGCTCCTTGCATGCTCCATTATTGTCCTGTTCATGCGTTTAGCCACTCCATTTTCCTGTGGAGTCCTTAGAAAAAAATTTTGTCTACAAATACCATTAGTGGAGCAATAATCTTTAAATTAATGACTGCAATACTCACCACCATTACTAGATTTGAGACATGTTAATATTTTACCATTCTCATTTTCAACCAAGCATTCCCATTTCTTAAAAGTGTGAAATACATCAGATTTCTATCTAAGGAAGTAAACCCATACTTTTTTAGTTGCATCATCAATAAATATAACATAATAATGAGAGCCACCAAGGGAAGATACCTGAGTTGGTCCCCATACATCTGTATGCACAAGCTCTAATTTCTCACTTTTATTTTCCTTTCCTATCTTCACAAAACTCACTCTCTTTTGTTTTCTATACACACAATTTTTATAGAAATCCATATTAACACATTCTAGACCTAGTAAAACTTTCTTGGAGTGAAGTACTTTCATACTTTTCTCACTCATGTGTCCAAGTCTATTGTGCCACAACATTGTATTAGAATCTACAACAACTATTTGTTCTCCCTACCCAACTGCAGCGATTATTCCTGAACATTCATTTTTCTCTGAAACAATCAAAGTAGAAGGAACAATATGATCTGTACAAAGATATAAAGTGCCTACTTTCACACCTTTTTCTACTACAAGGGAACCTTTTGAAACATTCCAATTTTTATCATTAAAATTAACTACACAACCCTTATCACCAAGTTTCCCTACTGAAATTAAATTCCTACTCAGCCTTGGAACATGTCTTACCTTCATGTAGTAGCCAATGATTCCCATTCTGCAACTTAATCTTAACCTTTCCCTTTCCAACAATCTAACAGGGTTCATTATCCTCAAAATAAAAAAGTCCAAAATTACCTTGGACATAATCAATGAAATAACCTCTATGAGGTGTAGCATGAAATGAAGCACCAAAATCTAAAACCCATGAATCACCAACACTTTCTAAAAATTGAATCAAAGCATCCTTTTTAGATTTGTTATTTACCACATTTGCCTCCTTGTTCCCTTCTAGTTTTTCTCCTTCATTTTTATTTCGAGTCCAACAATCTTTCTTCTTATGCCCTAGTTTCCCATAATACGAGCAATCATTCAGTCCTTTGGATTGAGACCTCTTCCCTTTGACTTTTCTCGTGATTTCCCATTATTTCTAAAATTATTTCTACTCTCAATCATTTTGCCTCTACCTTGTGCATTCAAAGCACTTCCTTATTTAGATCCACCTAAGCTTTTCCTATGAGTTTCATCACTCAAAATAACACCAATCACATCATCATATTTTAGGGTATTAGATCGAGAAATAGAATTACTCACAGCCATTACCAAGTCATTACAGCTTTCAGAAAAAGAACACAAAATCAAGAGAGCCCTAATTCCTTCATCAAAATTAATACCCACAGAAGATAACTAACTACTAATAGTATTAAACTCATTTCAGAGGGCTTTTCATACAATTGTGTTAGGGTTTCCATCAACTCTTTCATCGTCTTCACTTTTTTAATGTTAAATGTCACTAATGGTGCCAGGCATAATCGAATGCTTCCAAGTGTCTTTCTATCTAAAATATCTCAATCCTCATTTTTCATAGTTCCCTGGTTCATAGTTTTTCCTTCCAACAGCTTCCATAAATTCTTCTGATAGAGATAGTCTTCCATTTGAATCTTCCATAACTAAAAGTTCTGCCCATTAAACTTGTCAACCCTCAGCTTACCCTCGTCTTCCATCACTCCCACTCATCTGTGAGACTTTCTTGTAAAGGATAACTAAAAAATAACCTTGCTCTATTATCACTTATTAGAATTAACCTTAGGTAGTAAAAAACAATTACATGCAAATATAAACAATATCAGAAACAAATAAATTGCATAGACGAGAACACAAGACACCAAGATTTAATGTGGTTCACCCAAACCCTAGACTATATCCACCAAATAGCAAGTCCAATATTATTACAATCTAGTCATTACAACCTGATTACAATCTATAATCCCTCACAACTTAATATCGCCGCAAGAATAAATTTTCACATCACCAACAATGAAACAATCCCTAACCCTAAGCCCTTTTATACAAATATTTTTGCCACTTTAGCGTTAAAATTAATTACAACATGTTGTCCATAAAATGTTGATAAAATAGACCCAAAAAAATTGGAGTATGTATAGCAATCCCCTAATTAGTCACCTAAAACTAACACACCTTTGTAAGATGAGATCTTAGATCTACATTTTCAAATTTCAGATATGATTCAACCTTGCTATCATCTTTCTTCAAGTTTAGCTTTAGTTCAACAATTTTTAACTCATGTTTCAGAATCTAATTTTATTTCTTCAATGTTGATACCTCATCATTATCTTGTGTCTTCTTGTTAGGTTCCTTTTTGGATTTGAGATGATCAATCTTATCTTTCAATTTCCCATTGTAGTATTTTGCATCTTCATATCTTTCTTTCAAATTATCCCTTTCTTTAGTAAAAAGATCAATCTACTCAAGAGATTCTTCAAGATTCTTCTACAACTATTCCATATCCAAAGGGAACTTACTCAAGATGTTATGCCTCTTAAGAGTAACTATACTCTTATACCAATTGTTAGAAATAGAGAATACTAAGAGGGGGTGAATCAATATTCTATAAACTTTTGCCCAAAATTAGATATTATTAATTGCCTTGTAACATGCATATGAAAGTAAATTGACAATGTTGAATAGTAAGAATAAACATACACAAAGAGAACCCATAACACCATATTTTGTTAACTAGGGAACCTTGGCTAAGGGAAAACCCCAGTGGGGATGGTACCCACAAAATGATCCACTAAACAAAAGTATCTAATCAAAGATGTTGACCCTATTAGGAGTCTATTACATACATATAGTGTCTCAATCCTTGTTAAAGGACTAGGACCTATTAAAAGCCTCAACCCTATTAGGAGTTGATATATACAACTACAAAATGTATGCAAGATGATCCCATTGCCCGAACATGCAATATACAATGTAGTTCCTTTACCTCTTTACAATGTTGATATCTTGAATTTTTGACCTTTATTTTGTTGTTCTTTGCATACCTTTTATCGAACATTAGAATTTGCATAAAAAATAGTTGGCATATGAGTTGGTATATCACTTACCACATTCACAAAACTTTGCATATTGCTATCTTTCCTTTATACCTTTACAATTTACAAATATGTCCAGTCAGCCTTCAAGCTTTCACATGCTTGGAAAAATATAAAATTAATTCTTTCTCTCGTAGGGTTAACATCTAGAATGTTGTCCCTACTTAGTCAAGTAATTATTTTGTTTATTTCTTAACTCATAATTACCCATTTACTGTTATGCTTTGTTTTGCCTATTCACTGAAATTACTGGTGTTTAATCCATAACTCATTATGTACTATCTATAGTGACTTGGGCTCTGACATACATCATCCTAATACTATGTACTATCTATACCCAACTATGCATGTGCCAATAATAACTCCATCATCCATACACATCAAAATTTTCTTTGTTCAGCTAAATAGCTAACTAATACTTACACAAATTTTCATGTCTACCTATGGAATCTTCATCTATACATGATATCTTCTTTACACAAAGTATATGTTTCCATAAATAAAAACTCTAATACTATTCCAAATTATCCTACTTAGCCATATTTCCAACAAGTGGTAGTATTTACAACCTTATTTTAGAGAAAATAGTTCATAAGTTATAGTTAGATAGAAGGAAGAGCATGAATCATTACTAGATTGCTTGGTTGCAAAAGGATCACAAAAATCTGGTTAATGGGAGGTATCTAGTAAAGTTCAAGATTGGAAACTATCATGATGAGGTTTTTTATGATATTATTCCTATGTATATTTATCATCTATTGTTAGGGAGACCATGATCTGATCATTATGATGTGATGGGTATGAAAATACACATTCTTTAACGAAGGATAAAGCTTGACATAAGATGAAGCCATTAAAGGACACAAAGAAAAATGTATGCATTAATGTAAGAGTATGTTTAGTTGATGGAAGTAATTTTCTAGAAGGAATGAAGCACAAGAATATGTATTTTTCTTTAATTCCAAAAATTTGATTAAAAAGTAGAAGATATTCGTATAGAATTTGCATATTTGTTGAATAATTTTTAGGATACCTAACGGATTATCACCAGCAAGAAAGATTATTCATCAAATGGACTTGGTTCTAGGAGCCAGTTTTCTAGATAAGGAAGCACATATAATAACTTGAAAAAAGAGTGAGGAGTTGAATAGATGAGTGCAAGATTTGTTATAGAAAGTGTTAATTCAATAAAGTTTAGTCCATGTTCTATACCAACAATTCTAGAACTAAAGAAAAATGGTGAATGAATGATATCCAAAAATTATAGGACTATCAAAAATATTCATATCAAGAGTAAATTTCCCTTGCTAAGGATGGATGATATTATAAATTATTCAAGTAGAGCTATGTAATTCTTAAAGATAAATCTAAAGAGTAGATATCACCAAATCTAGGCGAGAGAAGAAGATGAATGGAAGACAACCTTTAAAACAAATGATGAATTGTATGAGTGGTTAGTCATGCCTTTTTTGGATAACCAACACATCGAGCATTCATGTGACTCATGAATGCGGTACTAAAAGAATTTCTTAAGTTTTTTATTGTTTGCTTAGGTGATATATTGGTCTTCACTAAGACATTGGAAGAACATATAATGCATATTCATAGGGTCTTTGAGAAGTTGAAGAGAGAAGTTATTTATTAACCTGAAGAAGTGTAGTTTTGTAAAGAGAGAATCAATGTACTTGGGTTTTTTTGTCTCAATAAATGGTTTTAAATAGACCCAAAATAAGGTGAAGGCTATCCTTGAATGGCCCACTCCAAGGAATGTTATTATGGTAATATATTTTCATGGCTTGGATAGCTTTTACAGAAAGTTTAACTAAAATTCTAATAGTAGTTGTGGACCCTTGACTAAAACAATGAGAGGGGATAAGATAGCATTTAAGAAGACCATGAGAGAGGAAAATAATTTTTATTTATCAAAAATAAAGTCAAATAATAGCCTATTTTATAACTTCAAGATTTTAATAATGTATTTAAAGTAGACTATGATTCTAGTGGTAATCTCATTGAAGCTACTTTGAGTTCAAGAAGGTAAGCCCATTGCTCATTTTAGTTAGAAGTTAAATGAAAATACAAGTTTTTTTTTAATGATCAAGAATTTTATGATATAGTTGAGGCATTAAAAAATTAGACATTATCTTTTTCCTAAAGAGTTTGTTTTATTTACTAATCATTGAGCTTTACAATATTTGAATAGTCAAGGAAAGTTAAAATCAAAGGCATTTGAAATGGGTTGATTTTTTGTAGAGATGTGCTTTTTTTTAAGTACAAGAGTGGAAATTATATTAGAGTTTCAGATTCCCTCAATAATAGATAAAATTTGTTAATATAAATGTCAATAGATATAATTGAATTCAAGGAGCCAAAGATGTTGTATCACGAGGATCTCAATTTTGGTGAGGATTGGAGAGCTTGTGTAAAACCTTTTACTTTAGGAAAGACAAGATGTTGGACTTTATAATCCATGATGGTAGGTTATTAATATGTAGTCAATTATAAATTCCAAAGATTTAAACATGAGGTAAAATATAATCAAGGAGAATCATAGTGGAGGATTAGGTTAACACTTTGATCGAGATAAGACCATTGCCCAAGTTAGAGAGCATATTATTAGCCATAGTTGCATTAAGATGTTAATAAGTTTAGCTTCTATTTCTAAATCTAAGAATCCCTTAGCACCTTCCTTAGAGAAGGCTGAAATCTTCTTGAGGATAGAGAAGCCTGTGAATGTTGAGTCTAATAAATATGTTAATGATAATTTAGGAGAGGAGTTTGAGACTATTCTTAATCCCTTGTATGACATTGAGCTTACTCCTACTTGTGATCTCATTTCTAATTCTAAGATCATCCCAAATGGTTATTCCCAGTTAAAATCTATTATTTTCCCTAATGATTATATCCCTACTTTATCTATAGTAGAAACCCCCACCAAACTTAATGCTCAGCAACTTGCTTTTAATTCTCTAGTTGAGAGGGCAAAGCCAGTTAAAAATGCCAATCAAACTTTGATTGATAAGAGTATGCTCATGAATGGTTGGAAGTCTTATAGGATGGAAATTTCTCTAGTTCAAAATAATAATGAGCTCCCCTTTGTTGATGTAACCAATAAAAGGAATAAGAAAAGAAAGGGTAATGATAATCATATCTTAACCAACTCTAGTGGTTACAAAAGTAAATAGTAAAATATCACCAATTGTTTTGATAGATTGTATAACAATGGAGTAACCCTAGAAACCATGAAAATGATCAACATCCATGGCTGGAATGTTAGAGGGTTGGAGATGAATGATAGGAAGTATATTGTCAGAAGATGGTGCAATAATCTTAAATCAAAAGATTTTATTTGTGTACAAGAAATTAAGTTGTTGGGTTTCAAGCCTGTACTCTTTTAAAAATGCTATGGGATCAAGCTATTGCATTTTATTCCAATCATGAAAGAGGTAAGGAGGGAGTTGCTATTCTTGTGGGATCTAATTGGGTAGACTATATTGTGAATAGAGGTGTCTCTCCCTATCATAGGGCCCTATGGATTGTATTTTCTAAAGATGGTCAGAGCTTTGGATTGTGTAACTTTTATGCACCTAATGATTATAGAGACTGAGTTGAATTGTGGGAATGGGCTCCAAGTAATTTTCCTAGCACCAGGTGGATTTTTATTGGTGATTTTAATATGGTGGAGCCTAGGGAGGATAAAGCTAGAGGTAATTCTTTTAGTTGGAAAGGTAATGAACTATTCTTCTAGAACAAATTCAAAAGTAAATTTAATGTTTTAGATCCTCTTAAGGATAGGAAATCAGAATTTCAAGATATATGGTATACATGGTGTAGTAATCAAAAGGGATCTCAAAGGGTCTACTATAGGTTGGATAGAGTTTATGCAAATTCTACTCTTTTGTGTTTTTTCTCTGATCCTGGCCATTCACCTATCTCAATTACTCCTGCCTCTCTTTCTAACCATTCTCCTATCTTTGCAAGGATTGGGTTGCATGGTGATTCTCTAGGTGTTAGTTCTAAGATTATCAAGTCTTTCAAACTTAATCTTTCTCTCCTTAAAGATTAGGATACTCTTAATGCTATCAAGTAGGTCACTAAAATGGTTAAATTGGCTAGTGGTGATGTATTACCTAGAGACATGTGGGAAGGACTAGTTGTTGCATGGAAAAAGATTTTTCAAATTATTGGTAAGAAAAAAGTATGGATAAATGTTGAAGAAAATAGGGCACAAATTAAACTCAATCAGGTTGAGAAAGGTTTGCAGGTCAGAATTCAAGACTTGGATTTAGAAGTTGAGTTGATTAAGACTAAGCACTCATTAAGGAAGATTCAAAACTATAAGATTCAAGGGCAAAGAACCAAATCTAAATTGAATTGGAATATGGAAGGGGATAGGGGATCGAAGTATTTCTTCAACATCATTAAGGAAAAGAATAAAAGAGAGCTTATTGAGCACATTAATCTTAATGGTGATAAATCATCAGATCTAGAGCTAGTCCAATCAGCTTTCTTTGATTACTATTCTCAAATCTTTTCATCTAAAATGGGGGATGCTAGTTATGTGGAACTTGATAAATGTCTACAACTGATTACCAGAAAATTGTTAGAAGAAGATTGTTATAGAATAAGCAATCCTATTACTTTGGATGATATCAAAAGGACCATCAACTCTTTAGCCAATAATAAATCACTAGGATGTGATGGTCTTCCTGCTAAATTTTATAAAGCTAATATTGATTGGATTTCCAATAAGTTGTTAGCACCTTATGATGATTCTTTTAATAGAAGATCCCTAGGAAAAAACATTAATAAAGGCATGATGAAATTGCTACCAAAGGTTGGTGACAAAGTTGAAGTTAAAAACTGGAGGCCAATTACATTGTTGAACATATCTTATAAGATTATTGCTAAATTGTTGGCTAAAAGAATTGTGAGTTTTCTCAATAGATTCATTTTAGTTACACAATAGGTTTCATTTAAGGTAGATATATTTTGGAAAATCTAATTACTAGTTGGGAAGAAATGCATTGGGCTAAGGAGAGTAAGCAAAATGTGGCTATGGTTTTGCTTGATTTGAAAAAGCCTATGATAGAATTGAATGGCATTTTTTTATTGGTATGTTAGAGGCTTTTGGATTTTCTGAGTTATTCTACAATTGGGTTAAATTATTTTCCAAATATTCTTCCACAGTCATAGATTTGAATGGAAATTTCTCCAACTCTATTCCTCTAGGGAGATCAATTAGGCAAGGTTGTCCCATCGCCCCTGCCCTTTTTGTGATTGTTGTTGATGCTTTATTCTATGTACTCAAAGAGCCCTCCCTTGGTACTCTTATGAAAAGTCTCCTTCTTCCTAACAATGATTCTTTGCTCATATCTCACTTTGTTGATGATAGTTCTCTATTTTTGGAACTTGAGGAACTTAATTTTCATAATACCTTGGATAGAATCGAATTCTTTTGTTTAGCCTCTGGTGCTAAAGTTGCTCCTCATAAATCTTCAATCATAGGATGGTTGAACTCTCCTCCCAAGTGGGTTATGTCAATGTCTTGGCAATGGAAAGGTCCTAATGAGATTGTTAGATACCTTGGAATCCCTTTTGCTATTAGTCCTTTGACTAAAACAATGTGGGAGTGGATCTTTGATAAAATTCAAAATAAACATGTGAAATGGTAGACCCATTTTTCTATCTTTGGCAAGAAGAGTGCAAGTTGTGCAGAAAGTTTTGGATTCACATCATCTTTATTTTGCTTCTACTTGGTTAATGACTAACCAAAAAATGGATAAAATTGAAAAAAAAAATTGAGAGATTTTTTGTGGTCTGATGGAATGGGTAATAAAAAGAGACATTGTGTGAATTGGTAGTGGTGTTGTAAACCCAAATAGTATGGTGGATTGGTTTTGAAGGATCTAAAAAAGCATGCCTATACTCTTGCTTCTAAATGGATTGTTAAGGTCATTAATGGAAATGAGCCTTGGAAAGTCTTGATCAGAAATAACATTCAATGTTCTATAGTTCCCAAAGGTAAAAGTTTGACGAACATTCCATTTTGTGATCTCCTTTTAGGAAAGTTTAAGATTAGGGTTTTTGGTTCTAATGCTTTTAATACTCTTTGGAAGGCTTGGACCCAGTCAAGGATATTCTTACCAGTTAGGAGTGTTGTTGACTCTTCTCCATCCTTTATTGTCATAGATAGATCAATTTGGTGGGGTTTATACTTAAATGGTAAACCTTTTGCAATCACACAAAGCTACTCAACAAAAAAAAGGAATGTGATGGGAATCTCTTTAATTAGGGACTTAGTGATTGGTAATCAGTTGGCTACTTGGGATGATCTTAGAGTTAGATATGATATCCCATAGACTCGAAAACAAAAATATACTCTAATTTGCAAGGAACTTGGTACAAGTAACTTCTCAAAAACTCTTGATTCGGATAGTTTTTTCAATCAATTTCTATGGAAAGATGGTATAGTTATATTCTATGCTTGTTTCTAATCCTGAGATTTTTCAAAAAGTGATCCAAGGGAGGGGTTTGTGTTCTAACTTTTCTGAATGGTCTTTCTTTTTTCAGTATTTGTGGTAGGCTAAAGTAGAACCCAAGAAAGTTTATTTTAAATGGCTTATGTTGCTTTAAAAACTTGCCACAGGTCCTAACCTAAAATCTTTAGGTCTTTCTTCTAGCTATTGTAAAATTTGTGGCTCAGTTGAGTCATTTGAGCATGTTTTCTTTCAATGTGATTTTGTTGTTATCATATGGTCAATTTTTTTGGGCAATCCTATTGTTTGGAATTTAAAGCTAGGTCTCTCATGGAGTGAAATCTTAGCTAGATATGTTGAATCTTTTTACTCTAAGCTTAGCTCTTTTTGGTCTACTCTTACTTGTAAAATTTTATGGTTCCTTTGGAAAGTGAGAAATGAAGAGGTTTTTTAGCAGAAGGATAGAGGACTTACTGATTTTACTTGTAAACTCACACTTTTTTCCATTATGTCACAGGTTTCACTCTCTTTGGAAATCTCTACGGTTCAGTTCATGACACTGGTCAGGGATGGTATGTTACTTACTCATGAGGATGAAATCAAGGCTTTCAAATACTATGATAAATTTAAGGATATGATGGACTTGGAAGACATAAAACAAATTGTTAAAATGATGGAGGATCTACACATTTCTACTAGTACTCGACAATCTACTGCAAAAGTTTCTATTGGTGAATAGGTTTAGCTAGCGAATGATAGTGATTTTGTTCTAGAAAGATGGAATGATGATTTGTTTGATGCTATTTTTCTTCAATCTCTGGCTTCCAATCATGGTTGGGGTATGAATGTTAATTCATAGTTTTTCTTAGTTTGATATTAGGAAATTTTGGTCAGCTTGTTTTATCGGAGCAATTTTTCTTGGGTTCTAGTTTGTCTGAATATCTCTGATACTATTTTGAATAGTTGTTATGTGATAGATATAGGCTAACTACCTTGTAAGTCCTGCTTAGTTTTGATGTGATAGTACTTAATTAGTTGTTGCTCAAGTAGTTTATGATGAATATTTCAATATGAACTTGATGTATCTAGTTTTTAATCTATTATAATATCAAGATGTTAATAAGTTTGTACAAAGTTGTAGAACATGTCAGATGAAAAAAGGAGTCAAGCATAATATAATGTTATATCATCCATTACTTGTACTAGAGAAGCCATGAGAGGATACTAGTATGGACTTTGTTTTTGGTTTTCCAAAGACTTATAGACGACATGATTCCATTTTTGTAGTGGTAGATAAGTTCTCAAAGATGACATGTTTCATTTCTTTCAAGAAGACTAATGATTTTTCATGTGAAAAAGTTATTTTTTAGAGAAGTGGTGAGACTACATGGTCTACTAATGACCATAGTTTCAAATTGAGAGACTAAGTTTATTTATAGAGACTATTAGAGGACATTGTAAAAAATGTTCAAGAAAGATTTGAAGTTTAGATCAACCCATCATACACAAACTGATTGATAGACAAAAGTGGTGAATAGGAGCTTGGAAAATTGAGAGGGTAGTGGGAAATGAACCAAAGGGATGAGATTTGATTTTACCATGACTAGATTTGCATGCACTAATTCTATCAAAAGGAGCACTACTAAATAGCCATTCTAAATAGTATATGAAAGTAGGCCCATAAATGCTTAAGAATTAAGGAAATTGGATAAAGGAAAGATAAATAGTGCTAAGGTTGAAGACATTATAGAACACTTGAAGACTTTAGATGAGGAGGCGAGGAGACATATTAATAAAATGAACATATAGTACAAGGCTAATGCAGATGAGAAAATGAGGCATAAGGAATTTAATATTAGAGATGAAGTCATTGTTCATTTGAGAAAAAAGATATTTCTAGTAGGGTCATAAAATAAGATAAAAATGAAGATATTTGGACCATACAAAATACTAAACACGCATGTTTCAAAAAATACTTATGAAGTAGAGTTATCTAGTGAGCTCAATATTTCACTACTGTGTTTAATATTTCATTCTGACAGAGTATCATGAAGGAAGTATTGAAGATGAGAGAACAAAAACATAGTGAATTATTATAACACCTACTTCATATACAAAGGAGATATAAGACATCTTGGATAGTCATGTTGGAAGAAGCATAAGAAACTAGACATATGAACAATATTTGGTCAAATAGAAATGAAGTTATGTTGAAGATTCATTGTGGTTATCATAGGAAGAGGTTAATTTCCTTGGTTTTCCTATGAAGACTTAAGATCACATGACAAGATCACCTCTCAAATTACCTTAGGTGTTTAATACATGAGCATCCAGGTTATCAGGACAATTTTGCATCACTTCAAAAATATTGTCTAGATTTCCAATTAAGGCTATATTTATGTAGAGTTAAAATTTATGGAAATTTTACTATTTTTCTAATTTTTTCATTTGATTATCAAATGCTACAATTTATTCCATGGAGGTTCACTTTGGTTGTATAATCCTAACAATGAAGTTTCATTGCAAGATCAAGCCAAGTTCTAAAGATATTGATTTTATTTAATTTTTGGCATGGGGGATACAAACTTTGAGCTCAATTTTGTAGGTTTTGGAGGCTCCAAAAGGGGGTCAAACCTTGTATGACTAGTTCTTCTCAAATAATAATTGTAGATAACTTCAAGAGGCTTCTAAAAATTGGTTAAAAGAGCCAATCAGATCAATGGGTCAAAATTTATGGCCTCCAAAAGTTACTCTACCTCGAGTGAAAAAAAAATTCCTTCAAACACTCATTTGATTTTTGAAAACCATTTGGGACATATTCCAATGTAAAGAAAAATAATTAAAGGATGATCAACCTCAAAGTCGAGGTTTAGAATATCTTGAACCTTCTAGGGCAACAAAAATTCCCCTATATAAAGAAGGACTATAGGGTTATCTAGGGTAGTTTTGATGGTGTATGTGGTGACTCTATGTTATATTTTTAAATGTTGTAATGTCATTTCATTGAAGATAATAGAAAGCAAGAGTTCTTGTTCTTGCAATTGTTCAAAACTTAAGATTTAATGTTTATTTCTCTATTACATTGTGTGTGTTTGTGTAATTAAGAGGATTACCCCTCATGAATTTTAGATTGAGAATCTTACTAAACCTTTTAATTTTGCAAATTTTAAAATCAATCGAATACACTTGCTATTTTTATTATTTCTTTATAATTAAAATTGAAATGTAACATTTGTTTTATAAATTGATAATATAGTGATATTTGTATTTGGTTGTACTTTTCATAAAGTTTTGTCCTAAATATAAGTATAAAATATAGTGATTTAGTCGCATGCAACTCAAAACATTTAAATTACATTTTTCATATTTGATTGCACCAATGTTAGTCTATGGTTGTGCAAAATATTGGTCATTACAATTGGCTTATGAACTCATCTAACTTTTTAGATTTTATAAATGACATGTGACTTGATATTATATATTTAGTTTATTTTTATTTTATTTTATTGTAATCAACATAATGCATTAGAAAATTGTAGATCTAGGTTAATTTGATATATGAATTGAGAAAATTTTCAAATTCAGGTTTTAGAAGGTTAAAAATTTGATAATCAAGCATATCTAAATCATTTGATTGCTAATGTTTATCCATACTTGAATTTACTACAAAATGCCCCCTTGTTAACAAATCACATAAGCCAATTAGCTATCCAACATAATAAAGACCTCAATGGAGATGAATATTGGAGTGAGATTTCTTACATTTTAAAAGAGGTAGAGTGATTTGTTTGTTAGAAATAGAGGTTTGGTTTGCACATGGATGTTATGTTTATGTGTTGTATTAATGACAAGTTTTGTTATAAATGACAACGTATGTTTATATGATCATGAAAAACAAAGACTATGTATATTACAGGGTGATTGTTGGCATAACAAAGTGGACACATGATAGGTTAAGCTATGTAAGCTTAGATTTGTGTAGAAGGATGAGTATAGATATCATATATATGTTTGTAGGATCTCATGTTCATATTTGGACAAGTTAGTGTTCATTTGGTGAAGACTGGTAGCAAACTAGTGTACAAGAAATAATGTCAGAGATAGCTGGTGGCACATTTTCTATATCTTATTGGTAAGATGGAATTAGAGTCACTGAGCTTAGATTGTGGTAGAACACTTATTTGTGAACCTATGATTGTGATAGAAATTCTTAGAGATTATTCTAGAGTGGTCACTATTGTGAAACATGTAGTATGTTTTATTGGCAACCAATTGTGTTGAGGAAATATATTGTATATCCTTATAAAATATAATAATTATATTGTAACATGCGAAAACCTTAAGGTAATATTTGTAAAGATGCTTATGAAACTATGTATGCCTTAGCATGGTCCTATGTTATTCATTGCACATTGGGAAAGCTTTAACATGATGACCTAATTAGTTAGTTGTGAGGGTGCAAAGGAAATATGTTTTCCTTAGTTGTATATCATCACATGTATCATGTACGTGGTTAGTGGACGCAAGCTTGAAAATTGGGTGATCAGAGAAGAGAAGAGATAGAGTTGGTTGACTATGTTGAGATTCAAAAGAGTTGTTTTGGAAAGTAAGTTGCATATCAACTAGTTTAGCATTTTGGATATGTTATATTGAAGTTTAATTTTTACAGTAGTTGGATCATTTTGATAGTGGGCCTATTTATTTCAATATCAACCTTTAATAGGGTTAGAACCTTCTGACAAGGGTTTAAGGTATCCTAATAGGGATATGTCCTCTAACAAGGATCATTATATTGTATTCACTATAATTGGCTCCTAATTGTTGATATGAGATTGTTTTGAAGTGAAGAACCTGCAATGGAACAATCATTATTTTGTCAATGATGTCAAACCTGCTACCATCTAGTGAGACAATTACTTTTTGGCCTAAAAGCTATCACTTAGTTGATTGATGAAGAGGGTTTGAAAAGAGGAGATAACAATAGCACCTAGAGAAAGGTTGAGTTATTTGGTATGTAAAAGAAGCACTAAGACCAAGTAAGCTTATATACATAAAATTTGAAATGAAAGATTAATCAGGTTAAGACTAGAAGAAGATCAAGTAAGAAAAGTTTCTTCCAAGCCTTGCCAAGCAGTTCGTGCAACCCAAGCAAAAATCAGTAGAAGTTGAGTAAAAAATAAGAGGTGTAGAGAAAAGATGAAAAACAATGCAAGCCAAGTGAGTGTTAGTATATACCAAGTAAATTTTAGTTGGTGTCGAGTATTAGTAAAGTTTAGTGTTTGTCAAGTGAACTAGTGTTGGCTGAGTGACAAAATAGTATAGTTGTTGAGTGAAAAAAACAATGTTAAATTGAATATTTGAAGAATCTGAGCTAACTATTTTGTTTTCTTGAATTGTGTGAAGTGTTTCAAAGATAGCTATGATGAGTTGGTGGCACAAAAATCAAGGTAAACCATTTTGAGGTAAATTTAAGGAAGATCATACAAGAAGTTTCTAGAGGAACCAAATGGAAAAGTGGGAAAATTCATTGTATCCTACCAAATCCTACCTAACCCTAAAATGGACAACTGTGGTTAAGCAGAAAAAGATTTTAATTCTCTATTTATAAAGATAGCTGGTCAGAAGCAAAGGTTTCCATGTGCAAGAACCTAAGGAAGACAAGGATTCTAGGGTATAACTTCATTCAGTGGCCAAACTAAAGTCACTATAGTTGGCATGCAAAGTAAGAAGGCTTAAGAATATGCATGCTTGAAGGGTGAACAAGCTATCAGAGATGAAGTGTGTGAATGCCAAGTAGAATGGAAGACTAAAACAAAGATTTGTAATTTGCAAGTGAGTTGTAATTTGTTATTAGATAAAGCCTTACTGTTACTTTCTAATCATTTTATCAATCTAGGGTAAATCCTTTGGATTAAAGTTGACCTCACTAGTCATTTGTAAATCCTTTAATCAGGTGACATTCTAATGGAATGATCTAAAGTCCTCTAACAAGGCTCACTCTTAAGAGGGTGATTGAAATCCTTTAACTAGGTCACATTTAATAGTGTGTATTGTAACTTTTAACATGGTTGGCCTTTTACAGGGAATCAGTTCAGAAGAGTGAGAATTAGTAGCATGTTACTAGTGGTTTTGCCTGAATTGGGTTTCCACATAAAATCCTTGTGTCAAATTGTGTGAATGTTCTTATGTTGTTTCATGTTTACATTTTTGCAAAGTTGTTTTGACCTAGGGCAGTAACCTACAAAGTTTATGTATTGTATGATCTAATGGATGTATGCAAGATAAGGTTTTATAGATATGGGTCAACTAAGCATTAAAAAGTTTTATTTGTACATCTAGACCTTAGATAACTAGTTCAGTTGCCCCCCCCTCCCTGCACAACCTCTGTTATTCTAAAGAATTCCAACAATTGGTATCAGAGCCATAGTGCTTAAGAGGACTAGTTTGAAGGTACTAGAAGAAAAAGATCAAGAAATCCAAAAGAGAGGTACCCAAGCTTAACAAGGAGAAATTTCTTGCATGGAAAGGTCTGATGAAGCTACACCTAGGAGGTCTTGGTGATCATGCACAATTTACCATCACCACTGAGCATGTTGACCCTACTAGAGCCCTAGCTACCAAGGATTTGAAAAAGAAGAAAGAACACAATTGAACAATGTTGGAGATTACATCTTCCCTAAGCTAAATTGAGTTTGATGACATCAAGGAATGCGATATTGCTAAGAAGATGTGGGATGCTATAGAAAAGATCAATGGAGGAGACAAAAATGTACTAAGAGCAAAATCTAAAAGTCTAAGAGGTAAGTTTGATGATATGAGAATGTAAGAAAGTGAGAATATAGTTCAATACTGTGCTAGAGTAAAGGAAGTAGTTAATGCTATTAGAGGAGCAACTGGTAAGATTGAAGATGAGATGGTGATCAACAAAGTACTGAGAACCCTACCACCCATCTATGCTACAAGAGTTTCTACCATACAAAAACTGAGGTGCACACCTAGTAATGATCTAACCCTTGAAGGACTTATAGATATCTACTCATTGCCTTTGAGCTCTCTAATTTTGATAATTTCAAATATGAGAATGTTGAATCTTCTTTCAAAGCTAAATTGTCATTAAAAGAAAATAATGAGAAGAAGAAAAAGGTCAAACATGTTTCTAGTGACAGTGATATAGATTAGGAAGATGTAGAACAAATTGAAGCACTGCTAGCAAGGAGATTTCACAAAGGCAGAGGAAAATTCAATGGTAACTTACCTATCATGTGTTTTAATTGTAATTAGGTTGGTTATATTACTACTAGATGTCCAGAGAAGAAGAACAATAGAGGTGGAGACAAATACAGAAGTAAAAGAGATGAGGAGAACAAAGATTACAAAGAAAAAGATAAGAAGTCTTGCTATATTGTTGAAGAGGAAACCAAAGATGGATCCAACGACTGTGATGATGTAGTGGTGCATGTTGCAATGAAGGATGATTCTGATGAGGATGAAGCAACTGCACCAGTATATTATGTGAACAAGAGTGATAGATGGATCATTGATAGTGGGTGTTCACATCACGTGAGGAGATAAAATTAAGTTCATTACCCTTGATTATTATGATGCAAATAGTGTAAGGTTTAGTATTGATGCACCCTGCCTAATAAAAATAAAATGATCTATCAAACTCATACAAAATATCATGTGTGACAATTATTATTATGTAGAAGGACTTAACTATAACTTGTTGAGTGTGTCACAACTAAATAGTTTAGGTTACAAAGTTGAGTTTGAGAACAAGATAGCAAAAATATATGGCACTGATGGGACATTGATTAGGAAAGGTGATCAGACTAGAGGTAATCTATCTTATCTAGATTTGAATGATGCTACTTATCTTGTTGTAGAATTTGATGATGTGTGGTTATGGAACAAGAGGTTATGTCATGTTAACTTTGATAACTTGGTAAGTATCAGTAACATGAAACGAGTCAGAGGTTTTCCTAAACTAAAGAAATTTGACAATATGGTATGCAAACAATTTTAGTTAGGCAAAATGACAAAATCTAGCTTTAAAATTAAGACTCACATTGCTAAAGAAATTCTAGAGATTATTCATACTAATTTGTGTGGACCAATTGATGTGAAAAGCTACAAAGGTGGCAAGTACATTATCCTATTTGTTAATGATTATTCTAGGATGATGATAGTTATATTTCTGAAACAAAAATTTGATGCTTTCCAAATATTTAAATGGTACTTAACCAAAGTTGAAAAGGAGATAGGAAAAATCTTGAAATGTCTGAGATTTGACAGAGGTGGAGAATTTACATCAAATGAGTTTGAGATATTCTATAATGATAGAGGAATCAAAAGACAGACTTCTACAACTAGGACCCCTCCAAAAAATGGGATCGTTGAAAGGAGGAATAGATCTATAATGGACTATGCTAGAGCACTCATGATGGAGAAGAGTTTTTCTTTGAAATACTGGAGAGATGTTTTAAGTACAACTGTCTATACCTTGAATCGTGTGCAAGTCAAACAAGGCACTCATTCAACACCTTTTGAATTATGGTATGGATACTCACCCAATGTAAAATATTTTAAGGTATTTGGAAGCAAGTGCTACATTCTTAAGGATTTCAAGAATGGAAAATTAGATTCTAAAAGTGAAGAAGGTGTATTCCTTGGCTATTCCACAAGAAGTAAAGCTTATAAGTGTTTGAATACTAATACTAACAAAGTTGTGGAAAGTGCAAATGTGAAGTTTGATGAATATACAGAGGTACATGAAGTTGAACCTATGAAGGAACCTAAAGAATACAAATCATTTGTATTCTTTTATGAAGGTATGCCTGCTGATGAAGATTATATAAACCAAGTTGTAAATCAACAACAATTTTCAATGACTACCGAGTCACATACAATGAATGTCGAGTTGCATTCAGGAACTGAGTTACATCCAGTAGCCAAATTATAGACATAAGTTGAGTCACATTTCAATTTTGAGATTAGTGTACATGAAGGAGATGTTGAATTACTAGATAGAGAAGTACATAGTGATTCTAAAGTTGACAAACCTAATGAGGAAAGAAGAGAAGAACCAAGATTGTCATCAAAAGACATTAACCTACTAAAAAAATTATTGGAGACAAAGATGCTAGACCAATGACAAGAAATAAGCTGAGAAGTGATACATAATTGTTGAGAATGCATGAGCCTAAGATAGTGAAAAATGGCTTAGAAAATGAGGACCAGAGTAAAGCTATGAAAGAAGAGATTGAGCAGATTGAGAAGAACAAGACATGGACTTTAGTTCCTAGACCAAAGGACAAGAATGTGATTGGAACCAAGTGGGTATATAGAAACAAGTTAGATGAAAATGATGAAGTCACTAGGAATAAGGCAAGATTAGTTTGCAAGGGGTATGCACAAGAAGGAATAAACTATGGAGAAACATTTCCCCCTGTTGCAAGATTGGAAGGAGTAAGAACTCTGCTTACTTATTATGTGTACAAAGGTTTCAAAGTTTATCAAATGGATGTGAAGTCAACATTTTTGAATGATATATTAGAAGAAGAGGTTTATATAGAACAACCATAAGGATTTTTTGATGCTAATAACAAGAACATTGTATGTAGACTACACAAAGCTTTATATGGTTTAAAGCAAGATTGGAATAAAGCAAGATTAGTTTGCAAGGGGTATGCACAAGAAGGAATAAACTATGGAGAAACATTTTCCCCTATTGCAGGATTGGAAGGAGTAAGAACTCGGCTTACTTATTCTACATACAAAGGTTTCAAAGTTTATCAAATGGATGTGAAGTCAACATTTTTTAATGACATATTAGAAGAAGAGGTTTATATAGAACAACCATAAGGATTTTTTGATGCTAATAACAAGAACATGGTATGTAGACTACACAAAGCTTTATAAGGTTTAAAGAAAGCCCAAGAGCATGGTATGAAAGGCTTCAAAATTATCTTGTGAAGATTGGTATTCAGAGGACTGATGATAACAACAATCTATACTTGAAGATAGAAGGAGGTAAAGGTATTTTACTAGCTAGAATTTTTGTGGATGATATCATATTTGGAGGTCAAGATACATTATGTAAGGCATTTGCAAATGAAATGAAGAAAGAATTTGAGATGTCTATGTTTGGAGAGATCAAGTTCTTTGTTGGTTTGCAAGTATATCAAATGAAATATGATATATACATCACTCAATCTAAGTATTTGAAAGAAATATTGAAAACTTTTGGATTGGAAGATTCCAAACCAGTTAGTACACCATGGTGACATGACTCAAATTTTCAAAGAATGATGATTCTGCTGATGTGAATCAAATATTTTACATGTCTATGATTGGTAAATTACAATATGTGGTGCATAGTAGACCTGACATTGCATCATCTATTGAGATTATTGCAAGATTCTCTGCAAATCCCAAGGAGAATCATTTCATAGTTGTTAAGAGAATTATTAGATATCTAAAAGGAACAGAAGACTATGGTCTATACTACAGGAAAAATTTGAGTTAAGAGCCCATACAGATGTTGATTGGGCTGGAAACATTGATGATAGAAAGAGCACAAGCAGTGGAGCATTTTTCTTAGGAAAGAGATTGGTCACCTAGACCAACAAGAAACAAAATTGCATATCTCAATCTATTGTTGAAGTTGAATATGTGACTGTTGTAGTAAATTGTACAAATGTGGTATGGATCAAACAACTACTCAAAGGTATGAAGGAAGAAATCATTGAACCTGTGGTGCTTTATTGTGATAATACAAGTTCTATAAATATATCAAAGAACCCTGTGATGCACACAAAGACTAAGCACATTGCAATCAAGTATCATTACTGGAGAAAATTAGTTCAAGACAAAGAAGTGAGGACAGAATATGTGAATAGAAAAGAAAATATAGCTGATATCTTCACAAAATTTTTACCTAAGGATGCTCATGAGTATCTAAGAGGTAAACTAGGGATGATACCCCTATCCAAATCTACTTAAGAAGCATAAGAAGTGCCTTATGTAGTGGATATTACTTTAGGAGCTGCCTAAAGTAATGAAGGAGCTGGATTAGAAGACTTACAATCACATGAAAGGTTACAAAGGGAGAATTTGGAATTGATTTGCATACAAAGATGAAAAGTCTTTGGCATTGTTGTCAAAGAAGGAGAAATAACTAGAGGGAGAAATGAAGGAGAAATACATATACATATACCTAAAAAGTTTATGTATTGTATGATCTAATGGATGCATGCATGATAAGGTTTTATGGATATGGGTCTACTAAGAATTGAAAAGTTTTATTTGCACATCTGGACCTTGGATAACTAATTCACCCCCCCTTCAGTTATTAAAGAATTCCAACACTAATTGGGTAACATCCTTTCACAAGGAAAATATATGTTAGTATGCTATCTTGTGGGTGCCATCCCCACCTGATATTTCCCTTGATCAAAAGTTTCCCCAATTAACAATCGTTATGTTACCGTGTGGGTATGTGCAGGATCATGGTCAACCAAAGTATGCTCTTAAGTGGCAATAAAAAATCAAAAAATCAAGGTTATGTCAACTTGACATGCAATTTTCTACTTGTTATTAACTTTATATCAAAAAGTTGAGAGAGAAGAATCTCTAGAAAATTGAATCTAGTTTCTAAACTACTAGGAATTATCTGAAAAAAAATAAAAATTGATTGGTTAAAATTTTGAATTTTAATGCAATATTACAAAAGTTTCAGAACAAAAATAAGAAGTAGACATATGTCTGACCACCATAATCAAAATCAAATGATAATATTTTTTAACAATATTGTAGATACAAGTAGTAGATTCATGCCAGGATGTGACACATATTTTTGGGTATTTTTATTCTAAAAAAAAATAATTAATTAATTTTTGACTTTAGTATTTTTTGAATAAAAAAATACTGATGTCTAACCACCTTAACTAAATCAAAACTTTGCAAAATTCAATTCTTCATTTTTTTTCCTTATAGTAGAAGAAACATAGAATGTGATGCATCTTTTGGATTTTAAAAATGTTGTACCATTTGAAAGTTATAGTTGTTTTTCAAGTAGTGTGTCAGTCAGCACTTTATACGTAACTCTATTAGAAAATAAGTAATAATTACTTACTAAACTCATAATTTGACAAACCTTACATTTATGGTAAGATAAGAACATTGTTAAGAAACCCTTTTCATTTCATCAAATTTTGGTGGAAAAAAAGTCATCAACTACATGTTTGAAGTAAAAATCACATTAGAACAGGCCAAAAGCACATATTTAGGATGGTTTTAAAGTTGACCATATAGGTTTGGTATAAAAAGATATAGTAGACCTTATAAAGATATTAATTGTTTTCATTTAGTATTAGGGTGGGTGAGAAAAAAGTTGAAATAGATTTTGAAATGGTTTGAGATATTTCAGAACTACAGATTTTTTAGATCGCCACTTTTTGACACACCATGATCTTACACATACCCGTGTATGATTTCCTACTATTGTGCATTGTTATTTTAATGATTGGAATTGTAATTTATAAGTTTGGACTTAAGTTTAATTGGTCATAACTAATTCACACCCCTGCCCCCATCAATTGTGTGTAGAATTCACTTCTTAACAATTGGTATCAAAGCATCATGTCCTCTTTGAGAAGGATTATTAATAGATAGAGGGGATCCATTTCTTACAAGAAGGGAAGTCTTAAGTTTAATGGTAAGAATTGTGACAGTTGGAAAGATAAGATGTGAACACACTTGATCTACATGGGGATTGACTACTAGTTGATTACAAAGACTCGTGGACAAATTAAGACAGAGAGTGAGATATCTTCAAGTATAAATAAAGTAAGTAAGATTTTCCAGTGTAACAAGATTGCAAGGAAAGGATTATCAATGCATTAGTAGAGGTTGAATTCATTGATGTAAACGGTCTTGATCTTTCATTTGATATTTGGACTAGATTAGAAATATCATATGACGGTGATAAACATACAAAGAAAGAGAGGTTTCATAATTGGGAAACTAAGCTAGAAAATGTTAGAATGCAAGAAGATGAAACTATTAGAACATATGTATAAGAAATTTTAGAGATTAATATAGGAATAATAAACTCTAGAGGAACTATATTAGAAGATGAAGTTTTCTTTAAGATTTTGGGAGCCTCAACTCTTTCTATGACAACAAGGTAAATTCTATTAAAGAAGTTATTCTTCTTATTGAAATTTTGAATAGAGAAATGGTAAATGAGAAATTGCAAGCTTTTGAAACTAGTAGATTGAATGATTATTTGCCTAAAGTTGAGACTACTTGTAAAGCTAGGATTCATAAGGATAAGAGAGCACTAACAAAGAGTGCAAGCACCAATGGAAGCTATGGAGGTTACACAAGTGATTGGGAAGATATTTAGAAAGAAGAAAAGAAGATTGATGAGTTTGTATCATTGATTGGAAAAAGGAAACCTAAAGGAAAGGGTATTTTCAGAATTAAAACTCCTTTTTATTAGATGGTATTGTAAACATATTGGTCACTTTTCTTATAAATGTCCTCAGGGAGAACCTAAAGTGAAACCTAGACCTTACAAATAAATTTTCCCTAAGGAATGTCTATACATGAGTGATGATGGAATTGAAGTGAAATAGATTACCTTTCTAGATAGTGATGATGAAGATGAAATTATTATTTTTCTATTAAGGAAGAAAATCTTAGTAAAGAAGAAAAGATACTTGTTTCACATGTTGAGCATGAGAGATTAGACTTGATTATAGATAGTGGATATTTGCATCACATGACAGGTGATAGAGATAAGTTTTTTGAATTTAAAAGTTATGATAGAGGTGCAGTTAGAGTTGGTAATAATGCACCTTGTCCTATTAAGAAGAAGGTTTTATTATCCTTGATGGTAAAACTAACACCAAAATGTATACTTTGTTGATGCTTTGAGTTTTGGACAACTTGTTTTTAAGGGATATCACTTACAATTCTCCAATAAGACATGTACAATCAAGGATATGCATGGGAGGTTGACTAAAACAAGTGCAAGAACAAGATGTGATGTGTTTCAATTGAATCCTGCTAAGATCAATTATTTGGTTGCAAAAGTTGATGGCAGTTGGCTATGGAATAGAAGATTTTGTGAACTAATTTTTGATAACAAAGTCAAGGTGAGTAACTCTAATACTACAAGATATCTACCAAAAATTTTAAAACCTACTAGCATGATGTGTAAGGAATGTGTGATGGCTAAATAGAAGAAGAACACTTTTCCTAGGAAGATATTTATTGCTTCAAAAAAATTGCAAATTATTTATACAAACTTATGTGGTCTTGTAAAAATAAGAACTTTCTCTGGTGAGAGGTATTTCATTCTTTTCGTTGATGATTTCACTAGAATGACATAGGTTGCATTTTTAAGAGAGAAAACTGAAATTTTTGATAAGTTCAAGATACTTAAGGAAAATTTTGAGAATAAATCTAGTGTAAGAATAAAATGTTTGAGGTCTGACAGAGGTGGAGAGTTTACTTCTAATTAGTTCAATGCATTTTGTGAGGATTATGATATTCACAAGCAAGTTTCAATGCCTAAGACACCACAATAGAATAATATAAGACAAATGAGGAATAAAATAGTGAGTGAAGAAATTAGGTGATGTTTCTTGAGGGTAAGGTATCACATGTACATTGGAGAGAAGCAACTAATACTGTAGTATATACTATGAACATAGTTTAGAATAGGACATGAACAAGTAAAACTCCTTATGAACTATGGTTTGGTTATACACCTATTGAAGTTGATGAAAGATCAACCTTACAACTCCCAAGAATCACCTGCATGCAAACACCTGTCATAGAAAGAAAGAAGCAAAAGCTATAGAGGTTGGAATTCCCATATCCATAGTTGAGACATTCTTGATGAGCAAAAAGAGAAATTGCTATAATCAAAAGTGAATGAATGTATTATTACAAAGGGATCAATCCTTATAAAGGAGATCAAAACCTAAAAAGGTAAAACCTAGGTTGCATGATAATAATTAATAAAAGAATTAATTATTATATGCCCAAAGTTTAGGTTAAGTAAATTAGAGATAATAAGTGACTTAATAATTAAATCAATATGATTTAATTAATAAGAAAATACTTTATTACTCGAACAACCCCCTTATGATAAACTTAGGGAGTAGCTAAAAACATAGAAACTACTACTGAGAGTAAATTTGGATCCCAATATTAAAGGCTTGATGAGGTACCCAAGCATAATCAAATCTCTAAAAAGAGGAGAAATAGAGAAAACCACATGGGAAAAACCCTACTCCAAAAAGAAATACAAATAACACTGAAAAGTACTAGTGAAGGATTGAAGAAGCCTCCAAACTAGGGAATGTCCCAGAAGATAGGAACAAAAGATGATCGTGAAGAACACCACTAAAGCATGAAGCTGCAAACATTGCCAAACTGCTGATCTAAAAAACATCCATTGCATAGAACATGACCAGGTAGAGAAGACTAAGTCTGAAGGGCTAATCAATTGAAGATGAAAGGTATTTTTATGGCCTCCGAAAATAGGAATGAAATAATGTCTATATGGTATATGATCCATCTCACCAAAATGCATAGGTATCCAGCCAGTACAATCGCCTAGTACATAGGATAAAATATTGAATAAATAGCTCCCTCCATCAAACCAAGAAAGAAAAAGAACCAACATAACCCCCTTATAATGTTGAGAGGTAAGACATCAACACTGAAATTGAATACAATATCTCCTGCAGAAAAAAGAACCAAGAACATCGAGAGTGCAAAAGAAGTACAAACACCTATAATGATGTCATCAACACATCATGAGGCTAATGTCATGGAAGGAACACTCACTTGATAAAGGAAGATGATAAATATGGCCAATATGAAACCCCCCAAGGCACTTTATAATATAGTGCGAGTACAACAAAACACAAAGTGGTGCAAGATTCTGAAATGCAATAGAGTGACACTTTATCTCAGTGCGTTTGCAAAAATACTACAAAAGGATGTCAACAAAGATCAAAAGAGACAAAAGGCTAATACGAGAGATAGTACAACCCATGAAAAATCATCTGAAGCAACAAAATTGATCTCTAGACCTAAAACAACAAAGATATCCACGAGAATTCAAAAAAAACAAAAAACTAAATGGGGTGTGCATGGAGCAGAATCTGGAAAATAGAATGTCACAAGATATCTCTCCTAGAGTGCAAAATAGAACCTCTGAATTTGACTACATTAACTGGCAACCAAACAACATGAAAAGTCCAATTAAACTGTACCATCACGATGAGCTCAAAACCAGCTTTTTGGTGATATCTTGTTTGTGAAAAATGAAATTTGGATGAGCAAATTAGAGACAAAAAACCACATTTAGGTCAAAACAGAGCTGGAAGGGCAAAATAAAATTATTTACCACCTCGAGATTCATGCCAAAAAGCATCGCAAAGTGCATCCACTAGTACCAAAATTACCTTGGGAAGTGTAATAGTTTTGTACAAAATTATCTTGATTTGTGTACAAGAAATCTCGATTTGTGTGCTAGAAATCTTGATTTTCATGCCAAAAATATCAATTTGCATACCAACAAATCTTGATTTACGTGCCAAGTCTTAATATGCATGCCAAAAAAATCAATTTTTTTGCCAAAAATATTAAACTTTGTGCCAAAAAAATTAATTTGTGCATCTAAAAATATTAATTTTTGTGCCAAAAAAATCTTTAAATCATCGCCTTAGGAAACGTGCCCAATCTGGGAGCCATATTTTTTTTGCCTTAGATTTCAACTATGTCCAAATTGGATAAATTTTATATGAAAATAGGGGTTTTTGGGTGCTCTGAGCTCAACGATGAGGTCCATTTGGGCTAACAGTGCACTAAAAAAGGTGAAACCCCCTAGGTCTCAATATGCGTGCAAAAAAAAATCAATTTTTTGCCAAAAATATTAAGCTTTGTGCCAAAAAACATCAATTTGTGCATCCAAAAATATTAATTTTTGTGCCAAAAAAATCTTTAAATCATTGTTTTAGGAAACGTGCCTAATCTAGGAGCCATATTTTTTTGCCTTAAATTTCAACTGTGTCCAAATTGGACAAATTTTATATGAAAATAGGGGTTTTTGGGTGCTCTAAGCTCAACGATGAGGTCCATTTGGGCTAAAAGTGCAATGAAAAAGTTGCCCCCCTGTACCGCCCCGCCCCGCATACAAAAAAAAACTCTGAAAAATGAAACCCTCTGAAAGAAGAAACATAGATCTGAAAGTCAAGCCAACCCTCTCATAAATAGAATAGGGGCATGAAGATTTGGAGCTCTGATACCATGTTGAAGTTGATGAAAGATCAACCCCATAGGTCTCAAGAATCACCTGCATGCAAACACCTATCACTGAAAGAGATAAGCAAAAGCTATGGAGGCTGGAATTCCCAAATCCATAGTTGAGACATTCTTGATGAGCAAAAAGAGAAATTGTTATAATCAAAAGTGCATGAATGTATTATTACAAAGAGATCAATCCTTATAAAGGAGATCAAAACCTGAAAAGGTAAAATCTAGGTTGCATGATAACAATTAATAAAATAATTAATTATTATATGCCCAAAGTTTAGCTTAAGTAAATTAGAGATAATAAGTGACTTAATAATTAAATCAATATGATTTAATTAATAAGAAAATATTTTATTACTCTAACAACACCTATTGTTATATACTTTAGAATTTTTAAAAGAAAAATTTATATCAACAAAGAAGATGTTATAGGGAAATTTGATCCTAGAAGTAATGGAGGCATATTCCTTGGTTATCAACTAAGAGTAAGACATATAGATGTTATAATAATAGGCTAAAGAAGATTGTTGAGTGTGCAAATGTCAACATTGATGCGGGATTTTAGGTACACGAATATGACTCTTATGATGATTCAAATTAGGCTAGTACAAGCCATGGATAATGATAAATCATAACATAGAGAAATATTTTTTCTTTGAAATGGATGATGGAATACATGTATAGATTAAGGAACCTAGAGAAGAGAAAATAACACCTAAATAGGTTGCAAGGAACCATCTTGGTAATTAGATCATTGGAGATGCTAGAAGTGGAGTAATGACAAGAGGAAAGGTAAGAGAAGAAATTTGTTTGTTTTCACAGATTGAACCCAAGCATACTGATGAAGCAAGTAAGGATGAATTTTGGATAAATGCAATGAAAGAAGAGCTTAAGAAAATGAATATGAAGAATACATGGGAATTATTCCCTAGACCTAAAGATAAGAATATTATAGGTACAAAATGGGTTTTTAAGAACAAAATGAATGAGCAAGGTGAAGTTGTAAGGAATAAAGAAAGATTGGTATGTAAGGGTTGTTTACAATGAGAAGGTATAGATTTTCAAGAAACCTTTGCCCCTATAGCAAGACTAAAGGTTGTAAAGATGTTCTTGGCTTATGCATCTAACAAGATTTTCAAAGTGTATCAGATGGATATGAAGTCATCTTTCTTGAATGGCAAACTTGAAGACTAGATCTACATTGAACAACTTGATGAATTTCTAGTAATTGGAAAAAAGACATGTTATGTAAGATAAAGAAGGCATTGCATGGATTGAAGCAATCACATATAGTCTGGTATGCTAGTTTGGATAAGAATTTTATTGAGTTTGGGTTTAAAGAAAGGTCATGCAAACAATAACATGTATTTCATAACTAATTATGATGTCTTGTTACTCATTGAAGTTTTTGTTGATGATATCATTTTTGGTGAAAAAGATGTGGCAAGTAATAAATTATTTTCTGATGAAATAAAAATGAATTTGAGATATTTATAAGTGGTGAGATGAAATATTTTTTGGGATTACAAATAATACAAACTAAAGATAACATTTTTGTATGTTAGAGATTTGGTATGGAAACTTGCAAACTTGTTGGAACACCTATGGTAATTGGATGCAAATCACCTAACAAAGATGATTCACCTATTGTTATAAAAATAAGGTACAAATCAATATTGCCAATGCTATTGGTATTGTAGCATGATTTCAAGTAGACCCTAAAGAAACACACTTTGCAGCAGTAAAAGAATTTTCAGATATTTGAAGAGAACAATGGAATTTGGCTTATGGTATGATAGGTTTGATGATTTCACATTGTATCCATAAACTAATTCTGATTGGGAAGGAAATATTGATGAGAGAAAGAGCACAAGTGGGGGAACATTTTTTCTTGGAGGAAGGTAAGTAACTTGGTTAAGTAAGAAGCAATATTATATTTCTTAGTCCACAATAGAGGTAGAATATGTTGCAACAACTAACAATTGTAATCACATAATGTGGATGAAGCAAATGCTAAAGGATATTGGTATTATTTTTTTGAACCTACTATTATACATTGTGATGATACAAGTACAATCAATATGCCTAATAGCCCTATTTTACATTCAAAGACTAAACACATTACAATTAACACTTTCTGAGAGAGAAGGTTGCAGAGAAGGAAATTAGATTGGAGCATGTGATAAGATGACACATATATTCACTAAACCATTAGCTAACACCTTTGAGTATCTCAGAGGTATGCTTGGGGTAATGTCCCCACCTAGTAGAAAGTAATTGATGCAACCTTGCATTAGTCCAATATAACTAGATCATTATTCATTCATCTAGATGTGATGCTTGGTACTGGTCCTTAGGGGGAGTGGTCACAGTGAGTAGAGCTATTCATAGAGCTCTTATGTAATAATTTTGGTTTAATAGTGTTTGTTGGCACTTGATACTTTTTTGGTTGCAAATTGGCTTGATCCAATACAGGTACTTTGATGAAGGCATTCATCAAAGGGGAAGAAATTCAAAAAATCAGTTGTTATTTGGCATATTAGCACCCTTGCCGAGGAGAAACTCAATAAAAAAAACTAAGAGAAACTAAAGGGGGAGAGATACATTTGAAAAACCTAAGTAAAGGGGGAGTAGTAGCAGCAAGGAAGGCTATATATATTGATATTCATAAAATTGTTAAGGCTGTATATGTTGAGGATGTTCAAAAAATTATATTTAGACTACTTGTTAGATTGATGGTTTTTCATCATATGTTGCCATAAATGCCCAAGGGGGAGATTGTTAAAAATATAGGTTTGGATGGCACTTGGATGTACTGTTTATGTGTTGTATTGATGTCAATTTTTAATTGTTGGATTTAAGTTTAAATGGGCACAACTAATTCACTCCCCCAGTTGTGTGTGGACTTCACTTCTTAACACTATTGTTCTACTTAGAGGTGTTTGTGCTAAGATAACCATCAACACTGCTCACTATAATAACATAGACAATTGTGATCTCTCTAAACTCAACAATTTTCCAACCCTCATAATTGTTCATTGCCTTTAAATATCTTTATGCTAGCTCATATTACAACTAATCAAAATTAGATAAAAGAAATAAGAGAGAACCTTCTAATTAAAAGTTGCTTGCCTAAACATAATCCAACATGTTTAATGGACTAATAAAATGACTTGCAACAAACACATAACTATATATTTGATTCCTTAGCTTAGTGCTATTCTTGACCACCACCAAGTAACATGTATTTCCAAACTCAAGACCATACACTTGGGCCACATTTTTGACATTCTAAAACTAAATGAACTTTAGTAGAAGATTAAAATCAATTGACTTGCAACAAGCACCATCCCAACAAGAAGACTATTTAAATGGGACTTCCTTTTTTTACAAGTGAAATTGCCACAATTTATAAGGTATTCTTCTTTGCTAGAAGCAAATTTGCAATAATACAGATTTTCTTTTAAGTCCTGTATACAACTTGTTTTATTTGTTGCAAGTATTCTTACAATAAATGTCTTACTAAGGCAAGAGCCTACACCGTATTGGTAAATTGAGAGCCTCTAAGGGAGGTCTTGGATCTCATGGGGGAGGTCTTGGATTTGAATCTACTTGAGAATAACACATAAAAATAGATAATCTTAACAATAATAATAAATGAATAATAAATAATCTAAGCTTCAGCCAATTACCTATAAAAAACAATTTTAATCTTCTTCAAATTTACTCTCCCTTTTTTGGATTCATAAATTATTAGTTAGCATTCATTGAATGCTAATTTATTTTTGTCTTTAACCAATCATATCATATAATTTTTATAAATGTTTATACATATATACTATTTTTAATTTTTATTTCTTTTATAAAGCTCATTAAAAATCTTTTATTTTGTTTCTTATTGGCTAGTATAATGAACAATAGTTAGTCCAATAGTTTCCAATAATAAATTTGAAATAAAAGTCAAATATTTGTCCTCAACTTTTGGCTTTTTCTATTAAGATTAGAAAAAAAATCTAGCAATTGTTGGTAGCTCTAATTAAATGCATAGTTCTAGAAACATCTATTTTTTACCCCCAAAAAATCTATCCTAGTATGTTCTTCCCTTCCAACACATTCTAGAACATTCATAATAAAGTTTTTAGACTTGGTTGAGTTTGCATGTTTCATATATTTTTGCCAACGTTGTGGGGAAGATTGCTCCTATTTTTTCCCCTTATTTTGCTAGGGTTGTGGGAAAGACTGCCTCTATTTTTTTAAAAGTAACCGTTGATTTAAAATTGGTTTGAGACAATCAAGGTAAGTAGATTTGTGATTTTATATTTCAAATTTTCACTTTGTTTTTGTATATTATAAAATCTAATTACTACATGTATCTTGGAAATGCTGGCCAAGACAATAAAAATAAATAAAATTGTGCCTAGGCATATTCAATTAGTAGTCAGGAATGATGAGAGTTAAGTAAGTTTCTTGGCATTGTAACGAGTGCAAATGGAGGAGTTTTGCACATCCACCAAGTTCTCTTGCCTAAGAAGGCCGAAAAAGATAAGGGAGATATTGGATCTGCTTCTCAAGAGTTTTGATCTTGCGACTTTCATGAAGTTGAGTCCAATTTTAAGATTCACCTAGTTTGATCATACACTACGCATTCCCATATGGTTTTGTTTTTGGGAATGTAATGACCATATTTTGTCAATTTGAATTTGTTGATTGTGTAATGGTCACACAGAGTATTATGTCTTGAAATGTACTAGGGATAAAGAGCTTGTGATGTGTTGCACTTTATCAATAGCTTTATTATTAAAATTTATTTTACTCTTTGCAATGAAGTTCATCAGATAACGATCGTTTCTATGGTTTCTTGTTTGGCACCTTCAATCAAACTATCTATTTGGATGCATATGTTTTAGCAAAATAACAATGGATTTCTATTAGCAATTTATTGTAGTTGATTTCTTTGCAAGAGAAATCATTGGTGAATACCAATTTAAAATTTTTATAGTGTTGAAGAGGCAAAATGCAAAGATAGTATGGCATCATTATCTTTTGTTCGATATGAAGATTTTTGTATTTTGTATTTTTAGCTTTATTTTTGTATACTATAAAATCACAGATCTACTTAGTTTTTTTCTCTTCTTCTTTTCTAAACAACAAATCTATTTCTTTCTCTTATAAAATCCCATAAAATATCATGCCCTCTATTCTCGGCGACTACTAGGGCTTTACTAGTAAGTTTGTGAGCTTCATTTTCTTTTTAATAAGCCTAAAATATACATAATCTGACCAGTCCAAAATATGCATAATCTGATCTTTGTATCTCTTAAAATCTTTACAATCGTTTGGATAGTTCTTTGCCATTATGGTAGCTATTGTTGGAGTCATTTTGTAGAAACGAGCTGCTTTATGGAGATTTCTGTAAAAATGATTAGGGATTGTGCCGCAAAATGAATTCGTTGGATTTCAAAATTGCGGTGTATTTGGGCTTTTCTATGCCCTATATGGTATTAGTGAGAGTTGTGAGGTTGTGGTGTGACATGATGGATTGTGAAGGGATTTGAAATTGTGGCCACTATTGACATTATGGTTTTTCCGTATTGTCTACTAAAATTTATTTATTCTTTTTTTAGTAAAATAAATAAATCTTTTTCAATTAATGTTAACAACTCCATGTTTTGATCAGTTAGTTTAGTTTTGATTAGTTAGTTTAGTGGCTGAGTAAAAAATGTGGTCTATGTAATTTTGGACATTAACAAGTTTGCTTACTTCTTTCTTTGAGATAAAAGAGAAATTATGAAGCATTAAAATATGAGATCTTATATTGGTAGGACATTAACAATTTTGTTTACTTCTTTCTAAATCACTTCAAATAAAAGAGATTTAGTCTTCTCATCCACATTATGAAGCATTAAAATATTAGATGTTATATTGGTAGGTTCACATTGAATATTATTATTATTTTTTTGAATACAATTTTATAATTTTATATTGATGCATTTTTGGTCTTCACATTTCTATTAACTTTAATTAACAAAAAGGTCTTCTCTTAAAAATTATAAGATTAAAATATTATGAAGACTCTATTAACAATTGTTAAAGATATTTCTATAATTCAATTTGAATGATTTGTGTATTCTTTATTCTTTTCAAAATTTCAAGTAGATTCATTGTAATTTTTCTTATGAAGAAAATTCAATAACCTCCCTACTTAGAAATAAATTCAATAGTCATTTTCCATTACTATTTCCCAAGGTTATGTTTTAATAGATTCATTATTGTATTTACCGTAGGCTAAAATACTATTGTAATCACTCAAGTTTAACTAGTGATTAATCTTTTCAATTTCTACCAATTAGATACAAGTATTTTTATTTTATATTTAAAGTTCTAAAATTTGTAATGTTTATATGTGAGAATTTTAATTTCTAAAATTGCTAAAATTAATTTTCTTTCACTTGACTGGTTCATATAATTTGAGTTTAAAGAAGCGGATTTCAAGGAAGCGCTACCCGATATATGAGGATCATAAGAAAATAAAATAATAATAAATATCTAATAATTTTTCAAACTTAAATACTTATTATCACTTTTCAAAATATTTTGAAAACATGTGTATATTTAAATTCATAATTTGAATATTTATTGTAATGTGTTAAAATTATTTTTATTTGCCTTTATTCATTTTCTTAGACAATCTAGAACCCTATCTCTATAAAGCTAAGTAAGAATTCGATGAAGTATTGAAATTATATATAAATGTATTCATACAACATACAATTTGTTAATAGTTTTCAAATGTTGATAGTATATTTATTTAGTAATATGTAAATTTGTTTATTAAGAATCAATAGAAAGTTCATCATTTAGTTAAAATTACCTAATTGTTAGTATAGCCTCTCTTTTATAAAGCTTACTACCTGCTTCATGAAGTTTTATAAAAGTGTCATCAATATCAATATGAAAAATAAAAGTAATAAAGCTTACTACCTGCTTCATGAAGTTTTATAAAAGTGTCATCAATATCAATATGAAAAATAAAAGTAAATAAAATAATATTTAAGAGTTCAATACAAATTGAAATTTGTACATAAAAATTTGAAAAATAGTGAGAAATATCATTATTATCTGTGATTTTTTACATTTTTACTAATGTAATGCATCGCTTTAACATAATCTATACATAAACTCTTCCTCAATAACGATGATGAAGTTAGAAAGTTTAAAAATAGAAATTTCAAAGTTTTAAATAACACACCTAACATAAAATCTAAAGGATTAAAAGTCTATGATTTGTAAATACATCATTTTATTTTATTTTACATGAAAAATAAAAGTAATAAAGCTTACTACCTGCTTCATGAAGTTTTATAAAAGTGTCATCAATATCAATATGAAAAATAAAAGTAAATTAAATAATATTTAAGAGTTCAATACAAATTGAAATTTGTACATAAAAATTTGAAAAATAGTGAGAAATATCATTATTATCTGTATTTTTTACATTTTTACTAATGTAATGCATCGCTTTAACATAATCTATACATAAACTCTTCCTCAATAACGATGATGAAGTTAGAAAGTTTAAAAATAGAAATTTCAAAGTTTTAAATAACACATCTAACATAAAATCTAAAGGATTAAAAGTCTATGATTTGTAAATACATCATTTTATTTTATTTTACATATCGTGTCACTTTAACCTTACATCTTCACAATAAAGCTTAATTTATATTTGCTAATGTAAAAAATATTGATTATGTTATCTAACACAACTTATCAAGATAGTTCATATGAAGAATTACTACTTCTCTCTTTGACATTTTAGAACACAAGTTAAAATGGTAACATTACATTCATAAAAGATTAGAAATTAGTTTAAATTGTAAAAATTTCTATTAAAAAATATTAGTTTAAAAATTAAAATATATTAAATATTATTATTACAACTAATTTATATATTTTCTTATAGCTGTTAAATTTTAATATTTACTATTGTGTCTAATTAAACTATTACAACTTAGGCAAATACAAGTTTGTTCTAATTGCATTTATAATTAATAAAAGTAATTTCAAAGGACATTTGTATAATAAATTATATTAATATTACATCCTTCTACAAAATTCAATTATTATTATTAATTAATTAACCTAAAGAGCTTCTTTTTCCTTACACTTATATACTTACCGTTTATTAATTAAAATTTGAGCCCATAGGGATTTAAAGAATTGCCTTGAGATCCCACGGCCATGGTAGATTTAGGCGAGTAACAAATCGATCTTTAGAGCCATTTGGGCAAATACAAACACGTTGATAATCAGTAATATTCTATGCTTATGATGAATGGATGATTCCTCAGTTTGTCGTGTGGCGGCAATGTCAGTCAAACATCTCGCTCCTTTCATAATTCCTTCCACTACAAAATGCATTCGTTTACAATGCTCACCTGACTGATCCATAATCCCCTTGAAGAAATCGGTTCAATGGCTGCTGCATCTCTCTATTCTATTCATTCTTGTTCTTCGGCGTCCAAGAATGGCCACTTCAGTTGCAGGGGCAACGTTTCCTTACAAAATAAATGGAGTAGAAGAGATTCTGCCAGTCAGCAGCTCAAATTGAAAGGATGGAGAAACCCGCCTCAGAAATTAGGTGCTGGGTACTTGTTTGCACTGAGATCGATGGCCGCTTCAGATTCCACCAACACCAGAAGGCAAATGGAGGTAGGATATAGTTTTCAATTCTAATGATTGGCTTTGTTTATGCGGATTTCAGCTGAATTCCGATATGGGCCATTTGCAAACTGAGTTATATTCTATTTGAGTACTACTGGCCCTTTAAACCAAATTGGGTATAAAGCTGTGCTTGAGTTTTTAGAAGATTGCTGTTATACGTATATTGTCAAATTTGAATTTTATTTGAAACAAGTTGAGGAAGAAGTTACTTAGGGATAGCTCTTTCCTCTCAATTTATTCCCGAAGCTTGTTAAGTAAAAGATTGTACCTATCTTCAAATGTGGCTTGCTCCCCTGGATTTCCTCTCTGTGTTCTTGAAACGTGCAATAGAATTCAGTTGTGGCTCCCTGGTCCGACAGAATAGTACGTACTGGTGTATGGGGATAAAGTTAGTACGTTCATTTCGTATGGGTATCCAGTTTGAGGATGAATTCTCCAAGTTTTGTTTGTTTTCCTTGATTCAGGATTTTATTAACTGGATTGTGTGTGGTTATGTCTGAATGTTTTGTATAATTTCATAGGAGTAATTTGAAAGAAAATGTACTTTATCCTTTTGTTGACTTATCCTACACACGTTACTAACCTTTGTTTTCCGCGGGTGTCTTCAATTGGGTACATCTAGTAGTTCTATTGTGTAGTTCATATGAATTGGTTCTTCATTTTGCTGTCCAGTCTTTCTTTTTCAGGATGATTATCTTTACAGGGCTGGGAGAGGAGGGAAGGGGAGAGGGCGATTAGTGGTTCAGGGTCGATATCATTCTTATTGTACTGGAGTTTTTCCTTACCTTTAGTTTTATCGTTTTACTTGAATGGCGGGGAGCGGAAGGAAGCGATTGTTGGAGGGAAGGGGAATGGGGATATCCTTGTCGTGTCAGAATTTTCTCTCAATTTTACTTTCGTCATTTTTCTAGAAGCTCTCAACTTGAGAATCTAATATCCCTATAGTTTTTAGTTGAATTTAATCTACCCTATAAAACACAAGTAATCTAATGTCCCTTTTCATTAGTCTGTTTTTGTTTTTATATGTTTAATCGTGCATATTTGCAGCTTATTTACGATCCAACGGAACGCATAGACAAATTTGAGCAGTTGGGCACCGGCAATGATCTTTCTCGTCTAACTTTGTTCTCACCATCAAAGGTACCGGACACACAGTAGTACAAATTATAACGAAAAAATTGCCTTGCTTAGCTTTTCATTTATTTGAAATGTGTTTATACATATGCAGTCGGTGATACAGAAGCGTAGCATATTGAATTTTTTGTTTTCCTACTGAGTAAGAAATACCTTTTCAACATTTTAAGTGGGATTTTTGTTTATACATTGTGGTCACTGAGATGAAATTGTATGATTTTGTTATGCAGATAAATGTTTTTCTCAGAATAACAAACAAGAGATCTGATGGTTTCCATGATCTTGCGTCACTTTTTCATGTCAGTATTCTTTGCCTCTTATTTAAAGTTTTTCCCCTTCGTTTAAACATTAAAAGTTAATTATCTTGCCATAACTGTGTTACACATCACCCTCTAGTTTGAAATTCAAGATATGTGATAAGAGGCTTCAACATGAAGTAATAAATAAGTGGGCGTTAAAGAGACTATAAGAGGACAATATGTACTGGTAGTGCTGAATTTTGACTGTTAAATATCTGATATGATGCTGTGTTTATTAATGGTTTGTCATCAACATTGGCCTGAGTGAGATCGTACTTGGCTGATTGGCAGGTAATTAGCTTAGGAGATACAATTAAATTTTCTCCATCTCCAACGAATACAAAGGATTCCTTATCAACCAATGCTCCAGGTGTTCCACTTGATGAAAAGAACTTGGTAAGTTTCTGCAACATAATCTTCTGTCTATTTTAATTCATGCAGAAATCATTAACGGCCAAATTTGTTTCAAGCTTAAGTTGATATCAACACATTGCCTTATCTATGTTAAATTTTGTAATATTAGTAAGTTACCAGAGAACCATTTTGGAGATCTCCTATTGAAGCATTTTGAGAGTAACATATGAGCACCTTTGGCTTTATCTATGTTAAATGTAATATTAGTAAATTATCAGAGAACCAATTTGGAGACTTTATATTGAACAATTCTAAGAGTAAGATAAAAGCATCTTTGGCTTAATCTATGTTAAATTTTGTAATATTAGTAAATTACCAGAGAACTATTTTGAAAATGTTTTATTGAAGCATTTTAAGAGTAACGTATGAGCATCTTTGGCTTTATAAAATTCATTGTTTGGTATAAAAAGGAAAGAACCACTTCCGTTTTTCCATTTTGCTTTTCCTGCTGAGTCTCGGAGATGTTTTATTCACTTGTATCCCTGTTTTGAGAACAGATCCGGGTGAAATAAATAACATCCTCAAACAACCAAAGTTCCTGTAAAAAGCAATTTTAAAAAAAATCTCTTGTTATTTTTAACTTGCGATCCACTTGTCTTGCAGATCATCAAAGCACTTAACCTGTATAGAAAGAAAACAGGGTCCAAACAATTCTTTTGGGTAAGTTATTTGATCACCTTGTATAAAAATGAAAAAAGAAAAGCAATACTTAAGGAATTTTGAATAGATTTGATCTAAATTATTCAGATTTTCCTAATACAATTTAATACATCTGAAATGCACTTTTTGTGCTGGACTTCATTTAATTGTGTCATTCATCACTGCCAGATTCATCTTGATAAAAGGGTGCCAACAGGAGCTGGTCTAGGAGGTGGAAGTGGTAATGCAGCAACAGCACTTTGGGCAGCAAATCAATTTAACAATTGCCTTGCCAGTGTTGAGGAGCTTCAGGAGTGGTCTGGGGAAATTGGCTCCGACATCCCTTTTTTCTTCTCTCATGGAGCAGCATATTGTACCAGGAGAGGGGAGGTATGCTGAAAAACTATCCTAGCTTGCTGTTTACAATAGGCATTCTGAATGATATCTTTTTAAGTTGCTATAACGGAGAAGCAATGTTAATAATGAAAAAAATGAACCCTTTTTAACGGACGACTGAGTAGTATTGTAAAATTTTTTTTTTCTTTTGTATATTGCAGACAGATGACAAAAGTTTACAAAATATGAGCCTATAGGAAAGACATCAAAGTATTAGCACCATACCAGGTTTATCCAAGATTCCAACATTGATCTAAGTCTATAAGCATTGAAAATAGTACATACTACATACTGCAAAACATTTATAACAAACAATTTATAGCATAGTCCTGGAAGACAACCTTAACTTAGCTACTTTAAGAGTTCCTTAAGGAATTCTTGAACATAAACAACTTCATTCTTCCCTTACTGAGAATCAACTAATTCATATTGTAATCAGCCAAAGTAACAATTGCATTATGAGGAACAAATGCCTTATGGATCGGCTGATCCCACTTAGTCATTGCAGCATTCTTCATCTAGTTGTCAGAGTTGTGAAAGATGGAGACTGTTGTAGATCCTTTGTCGAATCTTCTGGGATACCCTGACTTACCATCTGAAAGTCTAATTTATTGTGCTCATGAGTATTGTTTAGGAAACCAGAAGACTGATTAGCACTGTCAATCATATCAGGCTGCCATTTGACGAGCTCCTATTATCTTTGTGTATGGTGACAGAACCTTGTTTCAACAACTCATGGCAATCTATCTTTGAGATAATGTGCAAAGCAACTGAGGAAAGTGACTTCATGACAAAAATCACCAAGCATCCTCTTTTTACCTTGAAATAACTCATTGTTTCTTGCTTTCTACAGATACCACAATACTTTATTAGTTAAAACTTAAAACTAACCAAACGTTTCATAAGCATCCCAATTTTTTTTTGGAGAATCAACATGGTCAAATAGAATGACTAGGAAATATGATAGAATGCCCCTCGACCCTGCTCTATACTACCCCTGGAGCTCACTGGGGGTGCTGTCCCCAGACCCCCGCAAGGGATGCTGCCCCTTGACCCTAGGTGTTGCCCCCAAACCCCCCTTTTTACTTTTGAACTATACTACAACTTGAGTTTGTACAATATAAGTCAATATCTACACTCTTGTCATTGGTCATTGGTCTTCCTAGATATTACTTGATGCATACTTGCCATTGGAAATCGACTTTTTCTTTTTCGGGGGGATGATGTAGGTGGCAATTATGCCATGAATAGTTAATAAGACTTTGGTTAGTTAATAAAACATTGTTTTGAAGGGCTGTGAGTTGTCATCATTCTTAACCAACTGTGTCAAGTCTATTTGTATGGAATCTGGAACAAGGGAGGGGGTGGTGAATGTTGTTATGGATGTTAATGTAAGACTTTGGTAATCAATAAAGTAACATTCTGCCATTTGAATGTGTCGTGTGGTTTCTATGGTATTATTCTTCATACTGTTCCTCTTTTATTAATAGAACTTGCTGCATGACATTAGTGCATAGTTACAGTGATAATATTACACCCATTTGGCATGTAAAAATACCACTTCCATATTTGGTACATAACAAATTTCCTGTATGAGAGGGGTTCCTTATTCAAACACAAAAAAATATAGCAACACTCATTGTTCTGTATTCGAGCTTCTGAGTAAGATTGTGTAAGATTTTTAGCATCAACGTTTCAGATCATACTCTATGATCCATCATTAGGATGTTAAAGAGAGAGCTAACACTCATTGTGTCCTTGTCCTTTCTCACATTAACATTCATTTTAGAGATAGTGGTAACAGCCAGAATTTTTTTTTGTCTTTAGAAAAGAGGATACTGTCCACATCACTTTCCTCCTCTGAAGGCTGTCTTACTGTTGAAGTCACTGTTAAGGTCTCCTCTACAGCTGTTACATGCAGTAAACCGCACTGTATCAGGTACCACAATATTCGCTTCTGCTTGTGGAGCCTGCTTGAATGATTTTTGAAAACCCTCTTCAAGTTAATCAAGACCGTTATTTCTCTCTATGACAGTAATCATTGCCTTATAATTTCTGGTATATTAATTTGTTTGTTTGCCTCCATTCTCACCTCTTTATCTCCATTTGCATGTGCCATTGAATATTGACACCTTCTAATTAGCTGCTATACCTACGATATTCATGATCATGGAACACTTATCAAAGAAAACAAACCAACCAAAAGAAATTACCAGACACACATTACGAGACAAATAGAAAATAAGGACAACCTTATATAAACAATAAAACTTCCCACAATTCTAACAAAAAGCACAAAGAGGGCAAGGAACATGGTCACTGTAGTGACAAAGACTACCAATATGTCTACTTTGCACAAATAAGGCAAAGCTGAAGAGCGCACTGAGAGGGTGACTTGTGTTTATAAAGCAGATCTAGAGCAATCCATTTCTCCTCTTCTCATGCTTCATACAATTAAAAATTATTAGATTCACATAATGGAATGATAATGATAGCTATGGATAGAGACCAGATGTTTTCTGCCAATAGTGGATGCATACAACATAAACTGCTAATAGTGGATCATTGCCACTTGAAAAGCTCAGCTCCTACAGTCACAAAAACATTTGACATAGGACAGATCAATTTCTGTCAAAGTAAAAATAATAAATGGTGCAGGCTTTTATATAAAAATATTTAGCTGTTTTCTTCATAGTTCATACAAGCAACAGAGGGAGTATCTAGACTTGCTTTTATTTTCTACAGAAGGCACTTCTTTCTAGACAGAGTTAGTAAACTATCAACCTTCACAAAAATGAAAAATGTTTTATTTTCCCACCTGGTTGTTACATGATACATCATTTCTCGATACAACACACGTACAAATAAGTAATCTTTATTTTCAATATTTTTGGAAATTCATTCAACTAATGGATCAGAATTTATTGTTCAAACTTCATGCCCTAGGTCTGCTCTATATAAAGATATAGTCATCTTACACAAAATGCTTAAATGAAAATAATGCTATCACAAGAAATCCCTTCCTTAAAAGAAAGCAAATTATGTTTATAAAGCAATCTGATTTTTCGCACTTGTAGTCTACCCTGTCCCTTGTTTGGCCGAATTTGCACTTGATGGTTTGAGCCTGAATTTGAATTTGATTGGTTTTCTTCCACCAAGGCCGACTAGACTTAGCAATCTTATGAATTTCAGGAGGCAAATTTACTTCTATGGTTGAATTGTTCAAGCTTTAATGCTGGGTGGGTTTTTGAAATGGGTTGGAATTCAAATTCCAACACCTGGTCGGATTCCAACCTAGTTGATTGTTTCTTGATGCTTCTTGATCAGATTCTAGTTGACTGTTGATTGAATCCAAAGACCTGATCTTGGCTTCACTTCAACATCGAAATATGATTATCATTCTCCGCAAATTTCACTTGAGTTTACTTCTCATGAATGTGGTTTTGATTTTGCATCATCTCTGTTTTTGAATTTTATCCTCCATAAGAGATCAGACTTATTTGGACATCCCCTAAACTTGGGCGGAAATCGAGCATGTGTGGGAACTGCATTGTTATTGGAGGGTGGAAATGGACAGAAATTGGAATTGGAATTCCAAGGGAAGGTCAAGATCCAACCTACCCATGGAAATCCTGTTCCAAGGTGTGGTTGTATTCCGACTACCTCTTGGAATTTTCCAAAACTACCAAAATTTTCTAAGTGTTGCTTGTTCATTACCTTGGAAATAAAACTCCTCCCCTTGCTTGATTAAAGCTAACCTTTTATCAGGTTTTTTCCTGATTTTCAGTCATGTTTTTCTCAGATTGGAATGTTAAAGTTTCACAGTTCATGTTCCCATGCTTGGATCTTGCCCATTTTGCTTCTGATTTACATTCTTATGTTTTCACCATTGCACCAAGTGATTATCAGATTGAGTTTTTACTCCATATTATATTGCCAATTTTTTCTCAAAGATTAGAATCTGAACCTCGGATCAGATTTCCATTCTCTCATATCAGATCTTTAACCAACACTCACTCCTTGCCTAGAATTTGACTATGTGCTGGATGGATGATTGAAGTTATTTAAGACAAGATCAACACTTAATCATTTTGCAAATCATAACTTGGTCAAAGGGGATTGGATAACTCATACAAAGGAGTCCTATTCATTGGGAGATCAAGACTTCACTACATGTTGGATCCTTACTTAGCAAACCTATTTCCTTCAAGCTCAGACTTTTTATTGGACAAAGACTCGGATCTAGAGCTTCTCAAACTTGGCCCCTTGATTTGAAGACTTCAAGATTGCTACCAAACTAGAGCTAAACTAAGACAACCACTCAATGACTAAGCAAAAAGTGGAGGTCCTTATTTCCAATGGGGCGATGGCGTGAAAAAGTCACAACAATGCCCTCTTTTCTGTTACTATAATAAATGTTTGCTAGTGTAGCCATAGTTTTATTTGCATCCAGTAGCAAATCGATAGTTTTCCACATGGTTCTATGCTGCTTACTTCTATCTTTGTGAGGATTATGTTAAACATAATTTTTGCAATTAAGAACTAAGGTGATCAATTGTCATCATGATTTTGTTGCAATATGGGATTTGTAGTGTTATGATTTTGATCAGACACACTACAAAGCATTGTACCTGTGCATTTCTCTTTGTACAAAGTAATGCCATCTGTGCTGAAAGGAAAAAACATGCATTGAGTAAATTGTTTGCTTTTAGGTTGTGCAAGATATCCCACCTCCAATTTCTTTGGATACACCAATGGTTCTTATGAAACCACAGCAGGAGTGTTCCACCGCTGAAGTATACAAGGTATCATCGGTGTTATGTTTAGTTCATAATGCATGATAGATATATATTTTTATTTCATTAAGTTGGATATTTAAATCTAATTTGTTATGCATTGATTTCAGCGATTTCGATTGGATAAAGCAAGTACAGTAGATCCACGCTGGCTGCTTGAAGAGATTTCAAAGAATGGAATTTCACAAAACCTTTGTATCAATGATTTAGGTGAGCAGTAGTAGATGTGTGACACATTAAATTGTTACTATTTATACTTCTGTAATTAATAAGGTTATATGTTCTATTGGACTGGTCATTTCAGTGTACACTAGTATTTTTGCTTTCATAATTACTAAATAAATCTGACCTTTACAGAGCCACCTGCTTTTGAAGTGTTACCGTCTCTGAAAAAATTAAAGCAACGAGTGCTTGGAGCAAACCGCGGCCAGTACGATGCAGTATTTATGTCTGGAAGGTAAACATGTGGTCTAGTTATAGAGTGATACTTCTCATAAATTGCAAATGTTTTGATGAAACTGGAATACTTAAGTGACATGTTATTCATTAAACATTCATTATTTGACAAATTGACAGTGACATAATTGCAATACCATAGTACTGTTATAGTACTGTTAGCAATTATTAATGAAACTGATCACTTCAGTAGAACTTCCCTCTGGAATCATCATCCAAGGCCATTATAGTTTGGTAATCTTGTGAGCATTTAAGGAGATGATGAAATCTCTTTCATCTGATGAGACCTAAAGATGTCACCATGCATATATTATCTACAGATGGGATTAATATTTGGTATAGGGACAAAGCTGTCATCTTAATGCATGTTGCAAATCCTTCGCCAATTTATGTATTTTCCAATGCCAGTATTGACTAAGTCATTTCTCTTACTTTCAGAAGGATTTATTTTCCTGCATGTGTGTAATTCTGTATCATAGGTATGCTGGCATATCATAGTTTAGCTTTATAGTGTAGCCAGAATTCATGACCAACATTTTATAGTATGCCTGCAATAAAGGTTCTTCTATTACACGCAGTATTTCAACATAAACAAGTGTGATATCTAGGGATTGACTATCATATATAAACAAGTATACTAATGTCCAATGTTTTTTCTGACAAGCAGAGGATAACATTTAACTCATAAACTACCAATGAACTCTTTAATTTCCAGAAAAATTACCACTATAACATATATTGTATTTCATAGGCTACATTTAAAGTCCAGCCATTTCTTTGGAAGCTTCTGTTGAGGCATTAGCTGTCCATTTCGTATGAATGTATGTCTGCTGCAGCTTAGAGTTCAAGTTGTTTCAATTTCAATATCCTGGAAGGAAAAGATACCCTTTTTAAAGTTGTGCTATCCCTTTCTCAGCCCCCCTTTATCAAGAGTTCTTATCCATGCATCTGATGTTTGAGAATACGAGCTTCATCGACAAGTCATGTAAGACTCTAGGGGTCATTATCATGCTGCCTTGGGGGGGGTGATCATGTAGGTCTCATAGGCTACTTTAGCCTCGTGGATGTCATTAAAATCTATCATATCCCTGCTTCAATCATGTTATTACGTTTGGTTGTTCTACTCTTAGTTTGTGTGCCTCCCTCATTTATCATCTTTATCATTTGTAGACCCCTTTATTTGTAGAAGCTTTGTTACCCAGCCTGTCTTCTTTCATATTTTATTTGATTTTTTGGTATTTGTGGTGATCTGTGATGGGGCCCAAGCCTAGAAAGCAAGCAAAGGATGACAAAAAAATCTAACCAAAAAACCGTCATTAACTACCCATGCAGGGATGTAGTAGTCAAACAAAAAAGCGAAAACATAGGTCAAAACCTACATTCAAAATGATCCAAAGAGAAGTAAACTGATCAGCATCAGAATCATGGGAGCTCTACAACCCCCATTAATCAACTCCCTTTACTGAAACTTATTCTTTCATCACCCTATTGAATGAATTCAATGTCCATCCCTCAGCTGTAACAGCTTTTAGCCTGAGATGCATGGTTGTCCAAATCTACAAACTGCAAACCATGTATGTTTTCTGTTCGCTTCTTTGCCATGCACAATTTTTCTCCATTCCACCGAGGGAGAGAATATGCAGTAGTCACTTCTAGGGAGCCTTAATGATGAGACACAAACAGGTGACAAAGCACAACACACATATGCAAATAAAGACTCCAAACCCTGAGACAGTTTAGGATTATCTTCCCTGTAGTTGACAAATCTCTTTCTATAGAAATTAGTGTCACATCAACCTATCCAATATCCTCTTCCTCTGCTACTACCTCCAGTACCTCAGTATCAGGAGCAACAAGAAACTTATGCACCCACCTCCGCACCTCTGGAGATGGAATAGACCGATTAAGATTTACATTCAAATCAGCGAAAATAATCCCTCTACTCAGGTGCTCTGGTATGTTGTAGACTTTCCTCACGAACTATGCTTTTCACCAGATTGAGCAGATTCTTGTTAGTGAAATGAAATATTTTATATAGGCAATGATCTTAGATTGGGCCACACTCAAGGGGTTGTGGCCATGTTCTACATTCCCATGAACCATTAGTTGACAGTGACTCTATAAAAGACCACAATTCATTGTGCAAGATACTAGACTAGAATAATCAATAAAGGCCAAACATTGAACATTGAAAAAGTAAGATGAATCCTTCACAAATAAACTCTTTGCACATGTGATTGCCCTTGACTTACCAAAATATAATAAGGAATTTGTCCTGACATGAGGAAATCCATTTTAATTCATCATTTGTCACGAGCCTATTTGATGCTCATTGTGCTAAAATAAGGCTCAATCAATCAAGGAGGCTTGTCCTCTAAAATGACTGTTGAGCCCATTCAAATATTCAATTTGCTAATCAAAGAAGAGAAGCGTGAGAGATTAATGCCTTGGTTAGCAAGCAGGTTTTCCACCTTATTCTACCCTTAGAAACAATGGATACTGATAAATGAATCAAATCAACTTTCAAAGTTTCCAATTCAAACATTTCCCTTTATGAATCCATTGCAGATAATTGGGAGTTGTCCTTGATCATCAAATATTTTCCTTCTTCAAATGGGCTAAAGATAGGTGGCCGATAATAGCCTCTCACCCAGTTTCATTGTTTGGCCCTATTACCAAAAGTAAGGATCCTTCTTTGATCATATTGCCTTTTGAGATGTGCAGGACAAAACCAGTCCTGGCCTTATTCAGGCTTTCTTGAGAAGCCCCATTAAAATTCAGCTTCCACTAGTCTCCCAAGGAAGGGGTTCACTTAGTCCCATGTTCTTGTTTCTTATTAATAATTACCTCATTAACAGGGATATCGTCTTTCCCCTTATTCTACTGCATTTCTAGCCTTCTTGAAGTCAGCAACGTTTCAGTAGGAATAATCTTCCATAAATTATTTATATCTAGTTCTTCCTGGATATCAGTACCCAACATCTCCTCCCCTTTATGGTCCTAGCATGCAGTACAGCTAGTCAAGTATGCATTTGGTTCTCATGAACAGGAAATTCAGGTTTTCTTATTTGTCCCCTTGCATGTCATTGCCCATCTTTTAGATACTGTTGGCTTAATAACATCCCCTCACCATTAGTTTGGAGTCTGGAGTGCTTGTTTCATTTTTACAAACCTCTGAAACAATAGTTTGCTTCTTCTTAAGAAACTTCTTTCTCTCTTGCAGTTTGATGTTCTCTACTGATACATTGTTCTTGTCAACATAATTCTGCAGGGAATATAAAACGGTAATGCGTAATATATAAGCATACTAATTAACCAGTGTTCTTGTGGATATTTAAGTGGTCAGATTAGATAAAGTGTTGCCCCTATTGCTGCTGAGAGCATTTTCCTCAAAATATGATGAATTAGGTTGCACCAATATTTTGAGAATCCTATTGCTATAAAATTCCCAAACCTTCCTCCTCCCAATTCCATTCCTTTTTATAATGATCCTAATGGAACTTCTGCCAGAATATGCAGAAAAACATTACTAACCAAGATCTAGTGTGGGATAGACATTCAAATTTATTTTTGACAAATCATTCACGAATCAAACTAGTAGAATAAGGACAATTTCTGAGAATGAGAGAAACAAGTAGAAGATTGAAGAGAAGAAATGCAACAAAATATATATTAAGCAAAAATCTCACAATTCACCAATTAAATGGAAGTTTGAGTGGATACATAAATGGTAAAGAGAGGTGACAACTATGACCAATGAGAGCTGTATCATATAACTCCAACTACCTAAAACTAAGAAAGATTTACATTCATCGAAAATGCCATCTACCCTCTTAAATGGTTGACTTCTAACCACCGAGGCAAACTAATCATACATATAGGAAACTACATAATTTTCAATAGAAAAAATTCTAATCTAGCACCCCTTCTTGAATGCAGCATAGGTGAGTGAAAAGACGGATCCTGTCAGATGTAGCTTGATGAAGTATCCATGTCCACAGACATCCACCCAAAGAGAAGAAGCCCGCTGTTCCCTGCCCCAAGAAAGGAGAGATAAGCGTACTCTCAACCCTGCATACATACAAATAGAGAGAAGGGGGGCCTCCAGAGTAGAGAGAGAAAGCCTCATCAAAACTAGCTCCCCACGAAGCTTGCAAATGAAGAAACTTGCCTTTGGTAAAGGGTTTCATGGTGATTTTTGGCAATCTGCTTGGAATCTGGATAATATTGGAGATCAATGATTTGTGTATGAATAAACTCCTAGATATAGTGCAAAGTAATCTCTACCTACATGGTCTATCAATGGTGGATCAGGTTTTATGAAATTTCAAAATCACTCTGGTTATCATAGAAAGTGACAGATGACTATTTGAACTAGATACTAGACTTAGTGAGAATATGCCTATGGCGAATTCCTCCTGACCTTGATTCTTGTCCTTCATGGAAGATAGAACAATAGCATGCTGCTTCTCACTTTACCAATGTTTAGGACTAACAAAGTGAGAAGTTGTAGCTTGAAGTGGACTTGCAATCCTAGGAATCACCCTGCCTAGTTTGTATTTGTATATCCAACTAAGTTAATATCAATAGTTGTTGTCTGATGAATCCCATAATTGTGGGTACCTTGTTAGTAACAAAGAATTCACTTGATTGTCTTCTAGGTAACGCATGGGTCGTTTGCATAAAACAAATGACCATGCCAACAAAGTATGAAAAATCAGGTCAGGTATGAATCAAGCAAATGAGGTTCCCAAGAAGCTATTGATACAAAGTATAATCAATTAACAGTGTAGAACATTGTGCCTCAAATTTGACTCTCGAAGGAAAGGGACTTGAAATAGGTCTGTTGCCAGCCATGTGGAATTGTGAGAGCAAATCAAGAGCATGCTTGGATTGAGCAACATAAATTCTGAAAGAAAACTAACATATCTCAATTCCAAGCAAATAATGCAACAAACCCAAGTCGGTAGAGAAAACTTGTCATAAAGGATCATCTTTCACTATTGCAATGGAGGTTGAACAATACCTTGTGATTAGTATGTCATCAACATACAAAACCATAACTAGGAGAGAATCATTTTGATGCAAGATGTAGATATCTGGATCAGAATGGCATCTTAAGAACCAGATTATGAGAAGGAAGGAATCTGTCTTGGTGTACCAAGCCCAAGAAAACTATAGTAGGCTATAGATAGGTTGTCAAAGTTTGGTAATTATGGAAGAATTGTAGAAACCCTTGTAGTTGCTCCATATATCTCTTCATCAAAGCCTCTGTGAAGAAAAGACCTCTTTACATCCATTTGGACCTCTTAGTGATCAATCCATTGTAACAGTAGCAAGTCAGTGGGATAGAGTTCATTTCTGCAATTGGTGCTAAGCTCTTAGAGAATCCAATATGAGGAATTGTTTGGAATGCCTTTTATGACTGGTTGTTCCTTGAAGTCATCAACTAACCCATCTTCTGTATGGTTTGTTTAATATATCCACTTACATCAAACGAGCTTCATTCTCTTAGGAAGGGGGACTGAATCCCAAGTATGGTTACTAATCAAGGAATTGAATTCTATATTGTTGTGCTCCCTTAGGAATGCCAAATGCCTTCCAAAAAGGATCGGATGTAGAGGTGATGAATACACATGGATGTTCTTGGAACTTTGATCTCGTTCTCAGTGTGTTCGAAGGATCCTTAATCAGATCACTTTGTAGATTGTAGAGTCTATCTAGCTCAAAGTCTATCAGAAGCCAAATAATCAAGAAGAGAGTCCTCAACCTCAAAATGATGATTGGGAGGTGTATCTTTTCACTCTTTTTAGCCAAACAAAAGAAGACGAGTCTTCATCATCAAGAATATTCCTAGGGAATTTTGAATCCTTAGAAATATTATAACTAATCGCAAATGAATTCTGTGTGAATGTGGATAGAGAAGTCTTAACAATGAAACTCAGAGCTTTTCTCAAAGAGAACACTTCTTTCAGTGAACAACTCTGTGTGGTATGGCAGAGAAGCCTATATTTCTTAATAGTCAATGCCATTTGGATAGCCCCTGTGAAGATGTAAGGTTAAGTTTATAGATCCATAGCCTTGTGTTTCTTTGTAGAAATGCATGCAAAACTTTGAAGTGCTTAATTGTGGGTTTTTGATTGCACTAATCTTCAAAATGATAGCTCTTTTTATAAGGCCTTATAAGGATCATGGTTCTAGATATAACATGCATACTTGATGTCATCCACCTAAATAGTGATGCAAGAGATCTAGAGTGAATTACATAGTTGGCCACATAATTCATGGATCCATTCTTATGCTCTAACACATTGCTTTGTTAAGGATTGATAGAACTACACATTGCGAATCAATCCCCTCTAAAGAAAAATATTCTTCAAACTGATGGTTAATATACTCACCACCATTATCTTTGTGTAATAAGTCTGATGGATTTCCTTGATTGTTTCTAGAGTGATTTGAAGTCTTGAAAATACTTGAAGACCTTAGACATTTTCCAAAGAAAATACACCCATACATGCTTGGAAAAATAATCAATGAAGAGCAAGATACATTTGGCCCTACTATATGAAGGACGTGGAAATGAACTAGATAAATCACTGTGAACCAACTCTAGAATCTGAATAGCCCTCCATTCTCCACTCTAACAAAAGGGCTCTGCAGTGTGCTTATTGTGGGTGCAGCTTTGCGAAATACATAAGAGAAGAAAACATAAGGCATCCTTCTGACCATGCCTTGTGGACCAAGCTACTACAAATAGTGATAGCTCAAATGCCCAACTAGTCATACCACAACTTAATTAGAGTGAGGTATGTGGTCAAAGGAGAATCGGTAACAAAGAAGGAGAAAGTATACAACTAAGACTACCATTGTAGGACTACCACTACAATTGAAGGAGTACTTGTTCATCTCATATATAACCCTTGTGTCAAGACTGAATTTAATCCATTTGCTTGGATCAATGTGAATGCTTTAGTAGAGGGATAGGATATCTAGTTGACAATGAAGGCATATAAATAATGTCTTGAAATGTCCTATCAACCATGTCAATACTGTTAAAATTAGAATAAAAAATAAATATGAATGCAACAATTCAAATCTAAAAATTCAGAGAACAATAGCACAACGAATTTATCCTGGGAGAAAACCTTCTCACCGAGGGAAACAACCCAGCCCACCAAAAGATAGTTCCATTATTAGATTTGCAAAACAATTACATAACTCTGCTCCATTTAATGTCTTCTATCCATACTGATCACTCAACGATCAGAATAAATCTATGTTCCCCCGGGTTTCCAAGACGGGAACGGCAGGGGATGGTGGGATGGGTTTCTGGGATGGCAATTTTTTATGACGATTTAGGGGATGGGGCAGGGGACGACAAACATAGATGGCTATATATAGGGGGAAATTTTAAAATATGCACTGAAATTTGCAAATATACATGTTATTCATATGAAACTAAGCCCAAAGCATGTCATTTAAACATTATAGAACCTTAACATACACTATTTGAATGCCATCTAGGAAATAATAACCGATTTCAGTACTCAATTGGCAATTTGCATATCAATATGTGAACAAAAATATAGAAATATAAGTTTACTAGTGAAAAATATCATAAAAATCTAGAAATCTAAATGTGCATAAAGGCTAGAGGGCTGCCATAAAGTTTCGTCATCATGTTCAAGTTCAACATGGAAAATAAATATAGAATAATTAAGTAGACTGTTGCTCCTATTCTGCCTCTACCACCATGAAAGCAAAAAAATCACATCCTCTTCTTGCAAAATGAAAACACCAACAAGCTGCAACACACTCCAACTTCAAGCAAAACCAAACAAATGTCAAAACAACCACAATGTGGTCATTTTTGACCTTTTAGGGCATTTGGAGGGGCAGGGCCCTTTAGACGACCAAGTAGGGACAAACAAAATAAAGTTTTTTGTTTTAAATATTTTTTTAAGCTTCACAGAAAATGTGGACAACTGGCTGTCCCCGGTATGGTTGGGGGACTTCTGGACGTCCCTTTTCTATACCGAGGATGGCTGGCCATCCCCTTTTTTTCTCCGAGAAGTCCCCAAGTACTGGGCATGTCTCCTGCATTTGTTGATAACTGGGGATGGTAGGGGGACGTGCCATACCCATTCCCCCGTTTCAGGGACATTCCAATCTTGGAAACCTTAGCTTTTCAGGTGGGGACACATCCCTGGGGTATGTAGGAACAAATATAAAACTGTGTATGACTACTATGGAGTCTTAATATAAATATTTCTCATCTCAGAATACAATCTGCTTCTCATACACAGAACAAATATAATATTGTAGTTCAGTTTTAGAGACCAGAAAAAGTATACACTACAAAAAGGAAGAAAATTCAAACTTCAGCAGAATAGATGGTTTTTCTGTACACAGAGAGCAGAAAATATTAATCTTTGCTTCACACTCAAAAAACAGAATTGAATACAAAAAATGAGAAATCTGTCTACACCAAAGGACTTTTCCATAACAGTTATCATCTTCTGATAACGGTAAGAGATGAAATACCAATAGCCACATAGTTACATTACCCTGGGGATTAGGGGCCAAGTTTCTGGGACAGGGGGACAAAGGGGCCTTAATTTGGGGATGGAGGGGGGATGGTGGCGGGGAACTGGGGGGTTGTATATACTATACATATGGTAATTAAAATGCTAGTTATTGAAAAGATGTATTGCAATATAAGATATAAAGATGTAAAAGCATAAATACTTGAATAGTGCATTGAATTGAAACATCGAACATTGAACATAAATAGTCAAATCAGCAAATAGTCAACATCGGGACGTCCTCCCATCCTTAGTGGAGGTAGCAGAATCCAATGGCACCGCTGGGGATAGAGGGACAAGGTGCCCAAGTCCCCGGTGCGTCCTTGTCTCCGAGACGTGGGGTCAAAGGGGGGGATGTATCTCCGTGTTACTATGACTAGCCATTAACCAGTACCATCCAATAATGATAGCAAGTGAATACAAGATGACAACCAATCAGCCGTTACAACCATTTATGGCACTTGATAAACTATGAACTGTCACCATGAAGAAAGAGAATGGCTGTTCCATTTATGGCACTTGATAAAGCTATGAACCACCACCAAGAATGAAGTGGACATTGCCAGCTAATCAGCAGTGACAGAATTATTATTTTGCCAAGTAACCAGAATGTCAATAAAGGCCCGATACAAGAAACTGAAATCACAATGCCTCATATGAATGTGTAGAGATAAACTGAGAATGATGGAACAATAAGGAACTTGAGTCTTGCTGAAAATATTACCAACAGTGAATGAAAAATGGAGAACTTCAAATGACTTCAGCAGATGATACCAGAAACAAAAAGGAAGGGCAATTGCAGAATGGAATCCGGACATTAGAACTTATAGTGGGGAACAAGACTTCAAACATTAGAATTTATACTGTGAAGAAGCTATTTGGTGAAAAGCACTAGGAGTCAAGTATCTATATGGAAGGTTGAGATAAAATTGTTACAATGGCCTTGCCCTTTCCTTCCCCTCCTTGTTGCCATTTGATTTTTATAAGACCCATTATTTAATGAAATTTGTTTTACTAACTCATGAGCACTAATGTTATTCTTTTCCAAGATGTGTGTCAAGTGATCAATCTATTTCTATAAACATTTATGCTTTTCATGATCATGTCTATTACAATAAGAACAGTTGACATCTTTATAGGTTTGTCATATTTTGACGAGTTCTTAGATACTGCTAGATACTGCTTTAGAAGCATTCTTTTTTAATCCTTTTCCCCCTCTTTTGTCCTTGAATTTATGTTCTTTTCCTTCTTGCCTGACCCCTTTTGTTCTTTTATGACTTAAGAGGAGTCTAGAGTACCCATTTGAATGGTCTTATCTTGCTTCTTGTTGACAGCAGTCACACAGTCATCAAGAGGGCATGGAAGGTAGAAACATAAAATTTAATAGTCTGAACAAAGTTTGTATAAAATACTAAGAACCAATAGGGTATTTATTTTTTCAATTATACATTTTGTTAATTGCCATCTCAATAATTTTAGTTTACCAAAGGAATCCTAGCTATTGTCAAAACTAGAACTCAAATTGATGAGCTCATTTTACAACTGGTGACCTCTTATAACATCTTGAACACCAAACAAACTACTCAAAGTAGTTCAAACCTAATTGGGTGAGGCCAATGCCTTAATGTGGAAGAGTAGGTCATAGGATAGAGACAAACTCCTCTATAAACCTTAGGTCTTATCATTTATAATACCAATTAATTTTCTTTACATCTAAGACAAGCTACCATTTGACCCATAGTAATCCTAAATATTCCTCTACTTATCAACATGATTATAGCTTTCTACCTAATGTAATTGTATGGAGTTAAAAGATGAGCTGAGAATTGACCCAGTGTAGAATATAAGTGCAAGAATGTAAAAGAACAAGAGAGCACAAGTGAAACCCCTGTGTTATTAGTGTTGTAATGACCAGCCCAACAATTACAATGTTTGGCAGTTTATTTTAACTCATTTTATAATGTAAAATCACACTTTTTAGGACCCAAAATGGCAAATTTTTTTGAAGTTTTTCTGTACTTCAGAGTAGAAACCATATATATTATAAGCAATATAAAACTGTAGAGCTTAAATTACCTTTAAAAAAGGGATTGGAAAAGCATTTTTGTTTGAACATTAGGAATATTTTAAGGTCCCAAAAGCACAAGTGAAAAACAAAATCTGAGAGAAAACTAAAATTTTATTAAATTGGTAAATTAAATTAGGAGACCAACAGCACTTGCATGTAGCTAGCAAGCTGCAAAACTGCTAGCTAACTTTAGAGGGCCACCAGATTTGTGTAAATGCCAAAATTTGAGCAATTGTCGCCAAATTTAGTGTCTGCTATAAGATTCTCTGGCAAGTGCGCTTGTGTGTAAGTATTTACAACTGCATGTGCAATTGAACATTTACAGGGTACAACTATATAGTTGTTGAAATTTGAATAGAGTAAAAAACACCTCCAAACCAGGAACAATAAATTTAACAAAAAAAAGAGACAATTTTAGGGATTTTTGTATTGACAAGAAAAATCGTGCAAAATTATGGCACCTGCAAAATTCAATAAGATAAAAAGTTGAAAACACAAAAACCCAATTGGTAGTTTAGCTCCTAGGTCTCTAATCTGATCGAAACAAAAGGATAAAGTGACTTTCCGAGCTTTCCAGATGCAATGGTGCAGCCAAATAGAGTGCCAAAAATTAGCTCACATCTAGAATCACTAAACTAGGATTAATTCTAGAGGAGTTTTCTTCTCTTTTTTTAAACCATTTTGATTATCTAGCTCATCCAAAGATCTGAGAAAAGAGCATGCTAGCTCTTTGAGATTTTTTTTGCAAAGCTTTCAGAAAACAGAAACTAAGTGAGCTACAGCAACCAATAATGTCTCTAATACTATGTTAGAATATGCAAAAAAGCATTGATAAGTCAAACCTAGGGTTGACATTCAGACTCTTATTCAATAAATTAATATTCAAATTCAAACTATTAGAATAATTTCCACAAATGAGAGAGACAAGTGCAAGATTGTAAGACAAGAAATAGGTCAATCCGATATGCATTAAGTAAAAATCTCAAAATACATCAGTTCAATACAAGGTAAGTGGATAGATAAATAGAAAAGGCAGGAGGCAAATATGACCCATGAGAGATGTAATTCCAACTACGGAAAAATAGGTAGGTGTTACTTTCATAGAAGATCCATCTGCTTTCATAAATAACTGACTCCTAACAACCAAGGAAAAAAAACCCTACACTAACATTTAATTTTTAATATTACTGTTGTCATTACCCAAGTTCAACCAGGCCCAGATTATTGTCTGTATGAGAGTCGGTCTTCTTGATTTTAATGATTCTGTTTGGGATGTCTGAAGGAGGATAACACTTAAACAATGTTAGATATGCAAATTTAACATCCATGGTTCCTCAAAGCTTGCAGTTTTTAATTATTATAATGAGCATGCTAGGAGAAAATGAGCTTCATATTCTATTGTGAAGAGCAGGTATCTAATATTTTATTTGACCAGTCAAAGAAAATGACAAGAATGCTTAGATGAGAAACACATAAGAGGTGATCAAGATATTATAGTAGAGATGCAGGGGATTAGATGTGTGATAGTATGAATCTATCTTTTGTGATATATGAATCAGACCGTACAACACTTTAAAAGTTCAGTGATGTGAAAATCATGAAATTTGGTAATTATATAGATTCTCTCTATCCAAGATTCCATTCTAACGGAGATATCTGGGTCCTATTTTTCAAATTGATCTGAATCTCTGTTCATTTAATTGTGTGCATCTTCTGCTGAGCCCTAGCTGAAGAAATTCCATAGGGTACCAAAGCAAAATTGAGATAATGCTGGGATTTTAAATGCTAAATGGAAATTTTGCTATGATACAGCACGACTGAACTTCATTAGCACATCCTTCAGGATATGACAGATTTTTCCACTAAGGAAAATAATTCTTTTTCAGCAGTCTGATGAGGATCTGACAGAGATCTTGACTGTTGGCAATTGAAATCAAACATTTTGCAAAACAATTTGCATGCCTATGTATTCTTCCCCTTTCATATGTGACGCAGTACAAGGCAGGAGAACCCCCAAAGGAGATGTCCAAACCCCCAGCAAATAACCACATAGCAGAAACACAACAACAAGCAACAACAATGCAAGATCTGATACCAAATCACAACTTCTTTATTCATAGGATAACAAATTACATGCAGTATGCCCAGCTGTAAGGCCTTCCAGGTTAGGGCCAAATACAAACAACAATTACAATATCAGTTTTGCAAGATTCCACAAGATCCAATTACCATACACCAATTCCAGCTAGTCCAGATTCACAACTGGATAAGAACAACAAGAAGAATGCACACTTGTACTCTTAGCTCCACTAAGCAATCCTCTGGTTCCTAAGCCGCAACCCTAGCTCTTCAAAATTCGCATCTACACTACATCCCCTTCTTCAAGCTGGAATGAATCATCATAACACCCAAAGACTCTACAAGACCCCTTACTTATACCCAACTAAGCCACAAGTCGGCCTAGCTCATTACAAACTAAATTAAATCCCTTACATTAAATATAGGTCGAGCCACAAGTCGGCTACAACACTAAATTAAATACCCATACATAAATTAAATGCCAAAAGTTAGCTCACAGACAACTCAGCACCAATAGAAACCAAGACCAAACCGAGTGTCAGCAAAACCAAGCCGAGCACCAGTAAATTCCCAAGCAATGCCTAGCTCCAGAGACCATGTTGAGTTCCAGAGAACATGCCGAGTAACCAAAGACCATGCCAAGTTCCACAGACCACGCCGAGCACGAGTATCTAGCAAACTCCACAACTTTATGCCAAAATCTCTCGAAACATACAGGATTGCAAGAAAGCCTAGAATTCTCTTGCACTAGACACCCCAGGTCCGAAAAGATGTTCTCAGTAGCTGGAAGAACATCTCTTGGGATTCAGCACATAAACCCTAAATTGGTTCTTCACATACATATCCTCCAAGTCTTCAACTTGTACACTCTTTCCCTTGTTCTTCTTCTCCTTCTTCACATCCATCTTCGGTGTGCTACAAGTCTGATTTCCATACTGATCTCCAACCTTCCTAGAATCTGCCAACTCAACTCGGCTACCAATACTCAGGTTCCTCCTAGTGAGCTCTTCATTCTGTTAACAGAATTAGGGAAAACTTCCTGCCACCTCTCTCAATAATAAACACATTCTTGACACAATCATGCACAACCTTGTAATCATATTGCCAAGTTCTACCAAGCAACACATGACAACTGTTCATGTCCACAATATCACTCAACACTTAATCATTGTACTGCCCAATTTGGAAATCAACAAGGCATTGCTCCCTCACTTTCAAAGCATGCTCACCTTGCAACCAGCTAATCCTATAAGGATAAGGACATCTCACTGTCTTCAAACCAAGTTTTTGAACCATCTCCTCAGCAACAAGGTTATCAGTACTACCACCATCCACAATCACTTTATAGACTTTACCACCAGACTTGCAACAAGTCCTGAACAAACTAGTCCTCTGACAAGAATCCAAAGTCTCTGACCAATCAGTACTTATCGAGCTAACAAACTCTCTCCTTGCTCAGGCTGACTGTCCTCAATTGCAACCTCATTCACAACAGTAGCTGTCCTACCAATCGGACATTCAAAAGATCTATGCCCTTCTTTACCACATTTGAAACAACCTCTGAACACACCTCCACTTGTCCTCCTTTTCTGATCAACAAGTTTTGATTCACCTTCTACACTCGGTTTAGCTTGTGTCGAGCTATCCTGCTTCTCCTTCCCTCTAGCATTACCTTGAATTTTCCTTTTCAACTTATCTTCTACCTTCAAAGCATATTGACAAGCATCCTCAATTGAAGAAATATTCAGCATACTAACCTCATCCTGAATATTGAATCTCAAACCATTAATGTACCGAGCTACCTTTTCCTTTGACAATTCTCTATGACTATATCGAATAGTCAACTTGTAGAATTCGTTGATATAATCTTTCACAGACATATCTTTCTGTTTCAGATTCTGCAACCATTTAAACAACTCAAGTTCATAATCAATAGGAATGAACTTAGCCTTCAACTTAATCATCATCAATCTCCATCTGGTGATCTTCATTTCACCTTCTTCTTCTTTGTCTCTTTGCAGTTCTTTTCACCAAAGAGCAGCATGTCCTTTCGACTTAGTTTGTGCCAACCTCACTCTGAGCGGATCCTCAATATCCTCAAGCTCAAAGTAGTCTTCCAATTCACCAATCCAATCAATTAGGTCTTATGAGTCAAAGTACCTAAGAAATTAAAAGCCTCCATCTTATGCTTCAGCTTCAATTGAGTTCCAGGTCTAGAAAACTGATCAACCCTGGTTCCAATAGGTCTCTCTACACGATTAGTTCTGTCCTCGCCACTAGATCCAGTAACTTTAAAGTCTTCAGTAACTTCCTCGTAACTTCCTTCAATACCCACATGCCTAGGTACACCACCTAAAGCACTCACAATTTCAGCAATCATGTCACTCTTCATCAGTGCAATCTCAGATCTGAATTCTACTCTAATATTTTCTAAGATCCGTTCTTCCACAGCATCACTAAGATCATTAATTGCTCTAGGGTCCAATCTTCTTGGAGGCATCTTCCAAATTTTTCGTAAACCCTAAGCAATAGACCCACCAATCCAAAAGATCAATCAACTCCACAAGATCAACCTTCTTTGAAAGTCCTGGTGCAAACTACCTTAGCTTCGGCAATCTGTCTACACACTTAGGAACAACCTTCGCTCTAATACCACCTGATGCAGTGCAAGGTAAGAGAACTCCCAAAGGAGATGTCCAAACCCACAGCAAATAACCACACAGCAGAAACACAACAACAAGCAACAACAATGCAAGATCTGATACCAAATCACAACTTCTTTATTCACAAAATAACTGACTAATGGAATATGTTCAGCTATAAGGCCTTTCGGGTTAGGGCCAAATACAAACAACAATTACAATATCAGTTTTGCAAGATCTCACAAAGATCCAATTACCACACACCAATTCCAGCTAGTCCAGTTTCACAGTTGGATAAGATTAACAACAAGAATCTACACTTGTACCCTCAAGTCCACCAAGCAATCCTCTGGTTCCTACGTTGCAACCCTGGTTCTTCAAAATTTGCATCTACACTTCATCCCCTTCTCCAAGCTGGAATGAATCATCATAATACTCAAAGACTCTACAAGACCCCTTACTAGTACCCAACTAAGCCACAAGTTGGCCCAACTCATTACAAACTAAATTAAATCCCTTACATTAAATATAGGTCGAGCCACAAGTCGGCTACAACACTAAATTAAATACCCATACATAAATTAAATGTCAAAAGTCGACTCACAGACAACTCGGCACCAACAAAAATCAAGACCAAACCGAGTGTTAGCAAAACCAAGTCGAGCACCAGTAAATTCCCAAGCAATTGCAAGCTACAGAGACCATGCCGAGTTCCACAGACCATGCCGAGCACCAGTATCTACTGAACTCCACAACTTTAAGCCAAAATCCCTCCAAACATGTAGGATTGCAAGCAAGCCTAGGATGCTCCTACATGAATATGTCTAGACAAGAGACAGACACAACTTATTTTTGTTATTACTTATTCGTTGGCGAATTTACATTCCAATCTTCTAATCCATGCTTCTGGCCCCCACATTCTCTTCCCCACATTGCTGTCGTCCCAACCCTTTGTTAGAAAGTAAAGTCCACCAAGATAATTGAGAGGTGGGGAAGGGGGGAGGGGGGGTTGAATCAGTTATCAGATCAATATAACTTTTATCAACCTTATTAAACCTTAAACATGTGAACAATATAATCACAAACATAGGAAAATACTTTCATAACCCCATGGTAACATATAACTAATGTGAATCTAAACATTATTCTACATGCATTCATTTCATCATTAGTAAATCATTGTATCCCAGTAATAATTATAATATCAACCATTTACATTATTATCAATACCTAATAGAAAAATACTAATTTAATATAATAAGAAAATAATGATCATGTCAAATATAAAAAATCAACACTCATTTATAAATAATTTATCCCTTAACATTTAATAAAAAATATAAACCTAAGGGTCGCGATCCTTGACCATGAATTAAGCCTATAAGTTGAAGGAAGGGCATCAGTTTTAAGGGCATGGATTGGACAAAGACTTCCAAAGCAAATCCCATCCAAATATTAGTATAATTAGTGCCTGGAAAAATCAATAACCACGTTGGCGGGACCCATACGAGAAGGATACTTGTGTGGCAAAGGAGGTTTCAACAATGCACAGTAACTTAAGAGAATCAACAGCCACACGACATATGTAATAAGGAGGACAACATATGAATTAGGGAATTTGACGCACTAGGTGAAAGAACCGAGTAAACATAGTCTTTGCCAATACGAAGGGTGATTGGAGGTGCCGCCAAGTAATAATGTGCATTAGGCAAAACCAAAGCACACGGAGTACGAGCCATATAGTACAAGGTTCTCTTATAGATGTGGGTCACCCATCCCACCAAGGTAAGGTAGGTAGTATATTGAGTTTCCTTGGTTATTTGAGTGTTGAATAATATATGTATATGATTTGAGGTTCTCTTTATTATTATTAACAATTATACATACATAAACCCCATGATATGACATTAAATATATGGAGATTATATGTGTATATATAAGTAAATGTATTTTCTAAATAATTATTTATAGATTAAAGTCATAATAGAATAAGGACTAAAATTATTAAGCATACGACCCAAGTATGTCTTGGTGGAGGGCATTTGATGAGAATGTCATAATGTGATCCGAGCACATCTTGGTGGAGGACATTATAGATAAATGTCATAATATGATCCAAGTGTACTTGGTAGAGAATGATCCAAGTATAACTTGGTGGAGGGCATCTCGGAAGGACGTCATTGTATGATCCAAGTTTTCTTGGTGGAGGGCATTCTAGATGAATGTCGTACATGATCTGGACTATGCCGATGGAGAACATTTGTTGTAAATGATAATTAATTCTTCTTAAGGATATGAAATCTTTAGCTAGATTTATTGTGATCATATCAAAATTTTACAATTATTATGTGTTCGAATCTAACCCTATAGTGGAGACATTACAGGTACACATACAAAATAACACTAGATATGTTAACTAGGGAAACCCTTGATCAAAGGGAAAACCCCGGTGGGGACGGTACCCACAAAATGATGTACTAATAAATAAGTTCCTTGTAAGAGGATGGACAATGTTAGGAGCTAATGAAATACATTCAGAAGATATCGGTCCTTGTTAGGAGATTCCAATCCTGTTAGGAGTTGTGCCAACCTTGTTAGGAGTTGTAGAAGGCAGATGGACCCATTGTCCAAACAACTTCAGGGGCAAGACCACCGAACTCACTATCCAATTGGCCTCTATACTATTCCTTTCAGAATAATAGAAATGCAATTGATCTCCATAACTCGAACTCTTGCTCTGTCCTCTTACTATGCCAGTACCGCATTAGATACTTCTCAAATGTCAATACTAGATCTTCAACTTCACATCACACTGATCCCTTTGATTGCTCACTCGCATTTACCAACTTCACATATCCAATACAAGTTCGCTTAAAACTCATACGCTTGCATATATTCCACACTTCATCACAAGGAAAATGACTTTCCTTTATACCATGTGCTCAAAATAATTCATGGAGTTGGCCTTGAGGCTTTCTGAATTAATTACAATAGAACCTCATTAAGATAATACAATTCATAACATCTTTTTACAAATTACAATTATAAAACACTGTCAGCTCACAATAATTATAACTTTTCACATGTGCAACCTCGGACCTCGTGCACTCATTGATGTCATCATTAGGTTGTCTACTGTCACTGTCTAACTTTACTCATCTAGATTCTATCCTTGTTAGGAGATACAATCGGAACACCAAAAACCACTTCTCAAGTACCCTGTCTGCACACTGTCTTTTGTAAATCACAAATAACTTTCACATGTTTTCGACTTTTGGCACGCGCACTTGTCCACGTCATCAGGACATTTTGTAGAACATATCCTCAACCATGCTTGACCTCATCATCAATACATAGTCCGTACAACCTCGTTCTCTGCCTGCTACTCTACCAGTCTTTACAAAAACAATACTATGTCGACATCAATGACAAACATAGACATGAATGCAATATGTCAATCTCTCAAATGTTCCAACAATGCTTACGATACTCCCCCAAAGGAATACCATCAGCATTGTGATCATACTATTTGAAGAGGCTAGCGAAAGAAATTATGTAGGACAAGAATATTTTGATTTTGACAATGGGGCAAGTGCAAGCTATGAGAGCATGGTCAAAAGTTCAAAGTAATATATGGGCCTTGAAAAGAATTTTTCACGTTCCTTCTGACTACCCTATACACTTGCACATGGCTCCTAAATAGATATCAAAAGTTTTGTTCATATGATGTGTACAAGTATTGATTAAAAATTAATATCATGATATTTATGTAATATGGATACGATGCAAATATACCAATAAGAAATTAGACTGTTTTGGTTTTGACAATGTGGTGGGTACTAGTTATGAAAACATGTTTAAAAAGACAAAGGAATAGAACGACCTTGAAAAGCATTTTTAGTGTTCTTTCTAACTTCTCTATATGCTTGAAAATGGCTTCTGAATAGGTCTCAAAAGTTTGGTTCAAAACTTGTATTTGTGAAATGCAGATCTTGTTTAATAATATTATAACACTTTTGTAATGTTAATATTTATAATGCAAATTTAGTTTAGTCTGTGAATTGCTGAAATTTTGAATGCTCGCAATACAGGGAAAGTCTAATTAAAATGAATTATATGGAAAGTAATGAGCTCTTGAGATTTTATGCAACTACAGGACATAATTGAAACAAGATATTCAAATAGCTTTGATAATAGACAAATATCTTTTCTTTTGATGGTGCATTTAAGTCTTCGTTTTTTGTTTGTGCTATGTGTGTGATAGAATGAGCGTCTGTAGTTTATATTTTGACTGTATTTTTGTTGATGCAGTGGGAGTACTATTGTTGCTCTTGGGGATCCAGAACCTCCACAATTCATATATGACGATGAAGAATATAGTGATATGTTTGTTACAGGCAAGTGAAAAATCATTGTATTATAACTCCACTGTACCACCTCCATTCCATGAGTAGTTTGTCCTGAAATAAAGTCTATTTTTTTTTGAAGTAGCATCTTGGCGAAATAAAAAAAATCAGATTCACGTAAACTTCTTTTAAAGTCTAAGCCCTTCTAAGTTTGCTCTGATTCTTCTTTTTTCAATGAATATAGAGTAAAAATCTTTCAGGCATAAATTGGTAAAACAATGCGTGTGTGCGTGTTCAGTTGATTAGGGAAAAAATCAGGATAGGTTGTTTAGAAAATAACATAGGAAAAAATCCTATATCCCAATCCAGAAACTGGTTTTTTTAATCATTTTTTAAAAACTTAATTATGAGTAATCAAAACTTTTGGAAATTGTGATATTATCACCATTAAATTGCAATTTTTTGTCAAAAAGTGGGCTGGCCATTTTTCTGAGAAAACTCACAAAATTGGAAATAAAAAATCACCTATCAGGGATATAAAATGATTATTGAGATTTTATTAAAAATTTGCTTGTATGGTGTTACTATCAATTGGGGAAGAATTGGATCTTTTGTTGAAATCTATATTTGGCTGGTGCAGATGCATATTTTCTTACCCGAAACGAGAACGAATGGTTCCAAGAAGTTGGTTCTGTTTAGCTTTGTTAAGGTGTAGAGAAGGAAACAACACAACTGAAGCAGTTAGTGAGGCTTCCACAAGAGGGCTGTATGCTGAGAATATGTTTGTTCTTTTCAGAAAATACTAATAAAATGTGTGCACTGTGGCAGAATTAAGCATGATAGTGATGCCATTTGTTGCAAAGAGTTTTCACTCCATATAGAATACAATCAAGCACAGATATCTGACATTGGTTCGTTTAGGCAATGTGATATTGAGGTCATCAATATTCTAATGACAACTTATCTAGTTTTGATAGTTGTATGTTAAACTTTGGTGGCACACCTATAGTTCTACACTGGAAATTATGTTGTACACTACTTCAATCTGCAGATGCATTAATGTTCTTATGATTAAATTCAAAATGTTTCATGATCAATAATTCCGGTGTCCACAGAGGCTCGAATATAAAATTTTGAATTCACAAAAGGATAACATGGCCCGTTGAATGTTTTTATCCTTAATGAGTTTTTATTCTTAAAATATTTGGTGGAACCTTGAGAGGCTCATGGATGGAAGCATCCAGATTTATTATAAGTATTAAAAAAGCTTGGTAACACAAATGATTTTGTTTCTAAACAATAAATAGTTTATTTCTACAAGACTTGTGCATGTTTCACGTTTTCTCATCATTCTTCTAACAAGAATTTCATGAATCTTATCAAGTTAACAGTTTATTTCTTTATATGCAAAAACAAATGTAGTTTATTTCTGTCATAATAGAAGTGGAAGTGCCTAGCTTTAATTGGTAACCATTGTTGCCATCTCATCAAAGGTACAGATGCTAGAGGACACCCTTGGTCACCTGTAATGCCCTGTTTTATATCTAAAGGTTAAAGTGGAGCAAAACGAGTTAAGATTAATTATTTAATATTGCTAATTAAAAGTTAAATTAATCTTAATGAACTCTAGGTTAAAATAACTTAAAGTCACTTTATAATCATAACTGTACGGGAACTGGAAAAATAATATAAAAGGAGATTTTGATGATTGATGCAAGGGATAATTTTGGATTTGATAATAGTTATTATTTATTTGAGGTTTTTCAAATGTTGTCTTCGGATGGCAACCTGAGTCAGAGATTAACTTCTGAAGCAGGTCACATTGTATTTGCTGTGAATATCAATTCTGGCATTTCAATGTTGCCGTAAGTAAATAATCTCTTCCATATGCGCTCCAGGCTTTGCCATGAAATTCATATACTTGTAATGCATTGGTGTAGTATCCTCTATGGATATTTGCTCCAATTGTTTTCAAACGTACCACATGAATTTAAACAAACAATTTCCATGTAAATTGATTTCTATTCATCCTACAGATTATTTAGGAAATCATATAATACTATACGGAAACGGAGATCAAAATTAAATCTGAATACTGCCATCAGAATACATAAATCATTACAGCCTTATTTTCCAACCAGATGTGAAATGCCTCTATTACTGCAAGTTTGTCTTTTGATGATTACTTCACAAATTTGCCCAACTGTGAACTCAGTCATCAAGCCACCCAGAAATGAATTGGGATTTTATCCAATTGACTCAGAATTCTTGAAGTTTTCTGCCTCAGATTTTAAAATTGAAATCTAGAAGCTACCAAAATCTCTAAGAAAAAATAATAAACAAAGGATGCTAAGAATGAGTCTCTCAATTTTTTTTAATAACACATCCTTGTAACTCTTTGTTCTCAATCTTCTTTCCATCTTTATATTAAAATGACTTATATTAATTTTTTAATAAGTTCCATTAAATTTATTTTAATATTTAATTAAATAATTAGATTAAGTTGTCATTAGATTTGATATAATTTGAAAGTCTAATTTTTTAAAATTTAATTTATTATTAATGTTTCAAAAATGGGATATAATAATCCAGAGGTTGCTTGCTTTGAAGCAATTTGCACCTACATGTTGAAATCTATTGTTTGGATCTCATATCAACTTCAGGGATGCTGCTTTGCCAATCCGTTGTATAACTCTGATATAAATAACACCATGCTCAAAAATTATGAAGCTTCTGATTAAAATCTCATTGAAGTAATGTACCAAACATATCAATGCTAGGATCCCAAATCATTATGTGGTCACGACTATCAAATATGAAAAGGTAGTAGTATTTCAAAGAGCTATCAACACCAAACAACTCTTTAACTCCAAATGATCTCTCATGGAAGTGCAAAACATTGAACATAGGCACATGAAAAATCACATCAACCCATCCTAAGTTGTTTGTACAAACTAAGACAACTCCCATAGATCTAAAAACTCTAAGCGAGTTGAAGTCAATGTCATGTAATATATCTTACCAAGGTAATTGAAGAAACACCACAAATACAAACTCCTTGCCAATAATGATTTCAGGTAACAATAAGAATAATTCATTCGATCAAAAAGTAAGAATCCCAATATCTACCCTCATGAAATCCTAGTCAAGAATCCAATCCATCACTATCAAGGGACCGACATAGAAGTCAACATAAAAAATGACGACATCAACTAACAAGTATTACCTTTGGGGTCAACCAATGGAAAAATGACACCAACAATAACATCCAAATACGAGTATCCCAACAATCCCAACTTAATGCAATCAACCCATCATCATCTTGAAAGCACACATAATAATGCAACAAGGTGAGCAGAATAATTCAGATTCCTCGAAGTAGAAGTTAGGAATAATTGAGTTGTGCCTAAAGGATGTCCTACAACCAATTGTTCTAAAGTCTGCAAGTTCACAAAATCAAACTCCAACACTAATGTCAACACCAACAATGTGAAGGAACTAGTACAACTTTAAACAATTTAAAATACCATTGCATGTATAGGAGTCATGAGTATAAAAGTAGCTGCAAAACCATTAGTTATGATCAAATCATTCCTACCATCCACCCTCAACAAATAACTACTCATTCGTTGAACCAAACAATGCATCCAACTCATCTGTAGATCAGAATTTGGACTTGTGTGATTTGTTTAGATAGTGGGTAGTAGTACTAACTCTATAAATTGATTCACTAATTGATGAAGTACTGCTCTGATACCACTGATGAAGGTACGCTCTGATACCATTGACGAAGTACTGCTCTTATACCTCTTGATGAAGGGCCACACCACCCTTACCAACTCACAACCAAGAATGCAACAATATGAAGACAATTTTATTATACTTGAAAATCCAATAGTAATTACAATAACATTTTTGCAAGATCTCTCATGATCTAATCCAAACCCAAGCTAGTCCAGATCCACACTCTGGTAGAAACCTCTGAGATCTCAACTTGTGCTTGCAAGCCACCAAGCAACCTCCTTGTTTCTAAACCGCAGTCACTAGCTCTTCTCCAACCTTATCCAAGATCCAAGTGTAAACTGCCTCACATTCAACGCTCTGTCTACACTCACAACTCCACCATAATCTTGCTGTAAACTGCCTCACATTCGGCGCTCTGTCCACAGATTCAAGAAAACTCACTCTTCACTTCCTCCTTCTCTTTCACACCTTGAAGCCTTCCAAGCTTTCCAAGCTTCACCTTCTTGAGCTTCTACTTCTCAAGCTTCACCTTCTCGAGCTTTTCCTTCTCAAGCTTCCACTTCTCAAGCTTTCACCTTCTTCTCGAGCTTCTACTCCTTGAGCTTTCACCTTCTTCTCGAGCTTGATTTAGAAATGCTCATATGCCTTGCTTAAATAGGCACTTACCACCCAATGCATGACTTATCCTCAACCTTCTAGAATTCCACCTACACAATATCCACAACCTTCTACAACTTCCATAACCTTCTACAATATCCACAAGTTTCTACAATATTCATAACTTTCTAGAATTCTTCCCACACACCTCGATAAATGGAATGACAATCATTTATTTTTTATTTTTTTTCTATTATGCCACCTATGCACCTCGAAAATAGAAATCCCCTTTTCCTTTCTTTTCTCCTTTTTATTTTTTTTATTATTTCTCCTCTAATTTTCGTCACTTTCTCTCTCCTCCAGAGTTTTTTTTTTTACAATTTTTTTTTTTTAACAATAATTTTCCCATGTAAGATGCTCCTGCATCACTAATCCAATCCTATGACCAAAACTCGTCACTAAAAAGTGCACCTAGGTCCCCAATCTCGCAATCAATTCCATCTCATCATTGGTGTATAAAAGAACTTTCTCATCCAACTTGAAGAGTAGATTGCTGAATATCTAATCAACATCTACCTCAAATAAAGAATAGCCAACCAACCAAATATTATCATTTATTCCTAACTTATACCTAGGCTCTAGCTGGTCCAAAAGTTTATTACATGATCTTTTGGGACACTTATCCAAATCACAACTCTATTGTATGTTGCCAAGTTCCTTAATCATTTTCTTGATGAACTCGGTCATTCCTTTGATTTCCTGCTTCCTAAAATGATTAGCGACAACAATTTGATTGTTTTCTCCTTCAAGAGTGTTGCATGTTGCCTTGTATAGCTAGTTTTTAATATTTTGGGTCAAGTTTTCAATCAAATCAATTTGGCTCATTTTGTAAAAATAAATAGTTAAATTTATTTTTTAGAATAATTTTAGTTATCTCATTTTTCTTCTCCTTCTTACCTTCAAAATGGTACTACTTGTGTCAAAAACGGATTTAAATTGCTAAGTTATTCCCCTTTGCTCGAAAAAATTACAATTTCTAACCCAAATGGTTTTAAAAGGCATAGAATCCTCAAATTATTAAAAATTCTGACTTAAATTAGAAATGCTCAAAAACTAGGCATTCACAACAAAAGGAAGTTCAACGTGCTCTAGATTTGAGCAATCACAACCAAGGGGTTATTAATGCCCAAAAAGAAAGCATGCATAACTTGAAAAGGTTGCTTATGCTTAAAAATTGAGCATTGATAACTTGTTTCTACAAATAGTCAAATAAAAAACCTATGCTCAAGAAAGTCAAATTGATAACTTGTTTTCATTATTGATGCTGAAAAGTCGAGCACACAAAACTTAACAGTTTTAAAGGCTCGCAAATTGAGCATTTCTAAGTCTTTGTTTAAGTTGCTTGAGAAGTCAAAGGCATTAATTACTATTGATGCTCAAAAAGGTCAAATTAATAACTTCTTGTAGTTATGAGAGCCCAAATATTGAGCAAACAAAACTAATGTTAAGTTATGCCTATTTATAATCCAAGCATCTCTAACTTTATAGTCAAGAAACAAGTACACTAACCCACTACTTGGCATGCATCACAATTTCTCAAGTTGTCAGTTGTGATTAGGTAATTCCAATTTCCATAGTGGATTACATGTTGAGAAAAAAGTTTTCAAAGCTCGTAGTTATGGCATGAACATACTCCAGTAGAACAGAGTGACTATTAGAATCTTCAAATATTATGAAAGCTTTTGGGTTAGTATCTGAAAAGAGAAATATCATCATAGATGGTAGATAATCTTGTTTTAATGCATAGTATGGAAGAACACATGTGCTAAAGAAATAGTATAGATTGTGGTAACAAGGTAGTTAAGTGATTGATAGGACCTCTATTAGGATTAACCACAGACAAAAATAACAATTATATGCAAATTTAACCAATATCACAAAATAATAAATCACACAGAAGAGAACACAAGACACCAAGATTTAACCTAGTTCACCCAATCCCAGGCTACATCTACCAAACAATGAGTCCAATATTATTACTATCCAGTGATTACAACCTGATCACAATCTATAATCCCTTACAACTCAATACCATGGCAAGAAGAAATTATCGCATCACACCTTATAAAAAAATCCCTAACCCTAAGCCATTTTATACAAGTATTTTTGTTGCTTTAGGGTTAAAATTAGTTACAACATGTTGGCCCAAAATACTGATAAAATAGCCCAAAATTTATTATTTATTGGGGGTTGTCACCCCCAAACCTATGTTTGGGGCCTAACTTGACCTTGAACTCTGTCGAGGAATTATGGAGTATGTACAGTACTTCCCTGATCAGTCATCACAAACTGATAATCTCCCACTTGGGGACTGATCAAGCTCCACACTAGACAACAATCTCCCACTTGGAGACTAATCCTGTAGCAATGTCGCTACTCCATGAGGCTTCGACTGGAACATCAAACCACCCTGGACTTAGCTGTTCTTTTATTTAATTTAATTGAGAAGACCAACCGAAGTTGAAGAGGAGTTCAACTTCTCCCTTTTCACTACCTTAGTAAACATATATGTTGGATTGTCATATGTATGTATCTTCTCCATCATCCAAAACTAATCGAATGAAATGGTACCACAACTATATGTGTTGTCTTTGAATGCAAAACAAAATTCTTCGCAATATGAATGACACTATAGCTATTTATAAACAAATAATTATCCTTATGTGGGTGTCCCAATTCTTCCAAGAAGAACTGAAGCCATATCATCTCCTTGACTACCTTTGTAGAAGCAACATACTCTACCTCTATAGTAGATAAAGAGTTCACCTTCTCTAACCCAGAAACCCAACTCATTGCTGCCCCACCAATAGTAAATACATAACATGTAATACTCTCCATGGTATCAATATCCCTTGTCAAATCTGAGTCAACATAACCCCGTAAGTTAGTATTAGAGTCCCCAAAGTGTAAACACTTACTGGATATTCCTCTCAAATATCTGAGAATCCATTTGACTGCATTCCAATGCTCAATTACTAGATGACTCATACACCTGCTAACAACTTCCACTGCATGTGAAATATCTAGCCTTGTACATACCATAGCATACATCAAGCTTCCTACAGATGAAACATAAGGTACCTGTTAGGATTAAACCATAGACAGAAATAACAATTACATGCAAATATAACCAATATTAGAAAATAATAGATCACACAGAAAAGAACACAAGACACCAAGATTTAACGTGGTTCACCCAAACCTTGGGCTACATCCACCAAATATAAAGTCCAATATTTTACGATCCAGTGATTACAACCCGATTACAATCCATAATCCCTTATAGCTCAATACTGCCACAAGAACCAATTTTCGCATCACCTTATAAAAAAATCCCTAACCCTAAGCCCTTTTATACAAATATTTTTACCACTTTAGGGTTATAATTAATAATTACATGTCGGACCAAAATTTTTTTTTGGGGCGATGCCCCGAGCCCCAAAGAATTTATGAAGTATGTACAATACTTTCCTGATCTGTTACCACAAACTAACAATCTCCCACTTGGGGACTGATTAAGCTCCACACTAAACAACAATCTTCCACTTGGAGACTGATTTTGTAGCTATGCTGCTATTCCATGAGGCTCCTACTGGATCAAACCACCCTGCACTCTGCTATTCTTTTATTCATGTTCAGTCTAGAAGACCAACCGAAGTTGAAGAGGAGTTCAACTTCTCCCTTGTTACTACCTTTGTAAACATATTTGCTACATTATCATTTGTATGTATCTTGCCCAACTTTAATTTTCCATCCTCCAAAATTGACCGAATGAAATGGTACCACAATTGTATGTGTTTGGTCTTTGAATGTAGAGCTGAATCTGAATTCTTTGCAAGATGAATGACACTTTGACTATCTGTAAACAAATAATTATCCTGCTGAGGGTCTCCCAATTCTTCCAAGAAGAACTGAAGCCATATCATCTCTTTGGCTACCTCTGTAGTAGCTACATACTCTGCCTTTGTAGTGGATAAAGCATTAACCTTTTGTAACCTAGAAACCCAACTCATGGCTGCCCCACCAATAGTAAAGATATAACCTGTAGTACTTTGCCTGGTATCAATAACCCCTGCCAAATTTGAGTCAACATAGCCCTGTAAATCAGTACTAGAGCCCCCAAAGTGTAAACAATTATTGGATGTTCCTCTTAGATATCTGAGAATCCATTTAACTAAATTCCAATGCTCAATTCCTAGATGACTCATATACCTGCTAACAACTCCCACTGCATGTGTAATATCTGGCCTGGTACATACCATAGCATACATCAAGCTTCCTACAGTTGAAGCATAGGGTACCTTGGAGATCTTATCATCCTCTTCTTGTGTCTTGAGACACATCTCGTTAGTCAACTTCAAATGACTAGGTAAAGGTGTGCTGATAGCTTTAGCATTCTCCATAGAGAAACGTTACAACACCTTCTCAACATAATCAACCTAAGATAGCATCAATTTTCTATTCTTCTTATCTCTATAAATCTTCATACCAAGGATTTGTTTTTTCGCCTCCAAATCCTTCATAACAAATGCATGTGCTAACTAGCATTTTAGCCCCTTAATATGATCCATGTTAGACCTAGCTACAAGTATATCATCAACATATAACCATAAAATAATGTAGTTGTCATCATCCAACCTCTTAAAATAAACACAATGATCTAAATGACACCTATTGTATCCATGCTTATGCATAAAATTGTCAAATTTCAGATACCATTGCCAAGGTGCTTGCTTCAAGCCATTTAAACTTTTCTTTAATTTGCACACTAAGTTCTCCTTACCTTTGACCTCAAAACCCTGTGGCTGAACCATATATATCTCTTCATCCAAATCATCGTGAAGGAAGTCTGTTTTAACATCAAGTTGCTCTAAATGCAAATCTTCAGTAGCCACAAGACTTAAAATAGTATAGATAGAAGTCATCTTAACAATAGGAGAAAATATCTCATCAAAATCATTGCCCTTTTTCTATGCAAATCCTTTCATAACCAACCTAGCTTTAAATATTTTCTTACCTCCATCCTCTTCTTTTAACCTATAAACCCACTTATTCTATAAAACTCTTTTATTTGCAGACAACTTGCACAAATCCCATATCTTATTCTTCAGCAAAGAGTCCATTTCATCTTTCATTGTAGACTCCCACAAAATCTTAGTATCCACCTGCACAACTTCATCATAACATTTAGGTTCACTAGCATCAGTAAGTAAAATAGAATACAAAGAAGGAAAAAATCTTTATGGAGGTCTAATTTGCCTTGTTGATCGTTTAACATTCACTAGTGTGTGTGGTATTTGTTGTTGCTGTTGTTGCACATCGTGAGGAATGGCTGGAACATCATCTTTTGGAGTATCATCCAACACTACATAATCATCTTCTTTCTTCTCATGTTGCTGCAACAAATCTTTGCACAACACTTTCTCATTGAATATGACATCCTTGCTTCTTACAATTTTATGATTTTCAAAATCCCAAAGCCTATAACCAAATTCATTAATGCCATATCCAACAAATACACATTTCTTTGACTTAGCTTCCAACTTGGTTCTATTTTTAGAATCTATGTGAGCAAAAGCTTCACAACTGAAGGTCTTGAGAAAAGAATAACTCACCTTCTTACCAGTCCATGCTTCATCTGGAATACCACAACTAAAAGCAGTAGAGGGACCTCTATTAATCAAATATACAACAATATGTTAGAAATGCTTTAGAATAATTGAGAGTGGGGGGGGGGGGGGGTGAATCAATTATTCAAGGTCCAAATGTCCTACTCAAACTTTTGACTAAGTATAGTGAGCCCATTCAATCGTTTATTCATCCAAGCTTTAACTTTTCTAACTAGCAAGTTACTGTAAATCAAAATGCAAGCATAACACATAGAGGATCAACACATAACACAATGATTTACGTGGAAACCTAATTTGGGAAAAACCACCAATAACATGCTATTCAATTCTCACTCTTCTAAAGTGATGCCCTATGAAAGGGCTGCCCTGTTAAAGGCTTACAACACACTATTAAATGTGACCTTGTTAGAGGATTTAACCACCCTGTTAGAAGTGGGCCTAGTTAGAGGACTTTAGAAGATTCACTTGGAATGTTACCCTGATAAAGGATTTATAAATGGCTGTTAAGCCAAACTAAGTCCATAGGATTTTTTTTTAAAATCTAATACAATTGCCACTAGTAAATTTAGCCCTAAATTTCGACGAGAAAAGGTCAAATAGACGACTAAAACTGTTGTCAATCTTTTTTCGTCGATTTTTCGTCATAGTAATTTTTCATCAAAATTTTGACATTAAAAAGGTCGACTTACTAACGAGAGGTTCGTCAATTTTCTTAGTCTAGCCTGAACTCTTATTTCATCATTTGTGTCCATTGTTGGTCGAAATTTTGACGAAAGTTTTTGGTCAAAATTTTGACCAATTATGGTAAAATTTAATTTAATTTTTTTTTAATTTTAAAATAAAATAAAATATATTGGTAAAAATTATGTGTTTTAGATCTTTGTAATATCCAATGAATTCAATTTTCACCCAATACAATTCTTTATTTTAACTTTTTTTAATACCAAATAAATTCAATTTTCACCCAATGAACTAGGAGTTATGACCACACAAATTTGGGGTACCAATATTAAATATTTTCTAGCTTTTCTTTTTACTGTTGTAACTAATCCTTCCTAATCCTGCTGTCCATTTAAACTTCCAAGGAGGAAACATGTGGAAACTCTTTGGATTCTGACAAGAACCATAGTTTAGAAGTTCACTAATTTTTTCTAGTAATGTACATGCATAATTTGAATCAATGAGGCAAAGTTGAAGACATGCATCTCTTCCACAAGGTTTGTCAATTTATATCTTAAAACTGTATCCTTATAGCTACATGAGTCTTAAGACAATCCAAATATCAAAATAATAACAAAGTAATCATAAAACATATGATGCTAATTTGTAAGACATCACATTGTCCAACAGTTGCATAAATTTGATGCGACTTCCTAATAACACAGGGAAAATGAAATTGAATATATTAACTATAGAAATGTGCATGTATTCTGTCAAACTAATTCTTTATTCAACTGCCCATAGCCTACATCAACTCCATAGACAAAAGATGCACCATGCTGAAGCAAGCAATCTGTGAAGCCATCTGTGGAAAGACCAGAGTCTAATGCAACTTTTCCAGCAACATCAATATTTAATTGCTCGAGTGCTCCCTCCAACTTGTATCCTGCTCTGCCAATGGTTTTCTTGTTACAAGGATGTCTGATGTGAAGAGAAAATCCTATGGCATATACAATGAAAATATGTTGTCAGCTACTACTAAAGTCAAGAGTATTAAGGATAATCACCTACATACGTATTTTGGAACTTCAGCAGTGATTTCAATGGAAGCCTTCTCTGAAACAGACATCCTAGCCTTGCCTGCCACTTGCCCATCAACTAAAACATTGCCTGCAAAAGACAAAATATTACAAATTTTAAGAAGACAATATATTAGGTTTCCAATTCATGTTAATGGAGGCTACTATAATATATAAAATCTATTAAGTATTGATTCCAGCATGGAGAGTTATTCATATTAATAGAACTAAAGAGGAGATAATATTAAGTTGTAGATATTGATTTCATCAAATCCTACTAGATATTTGATTTCGAGGTGGAAGACAACTTATGCAAAAGAAAATTACATATTATAACTTTACTTTGCCTTATCCCCTGAGTATAGATTTCAGATAAAAGAAAATGTATTCTTACAAAGTTAAAAATTACCATCAAATCATGTTGCATTTGTGAAACTGATGCAACTTGAATTGCAACTTCCTTATCAATAGTGGTACCAAAGATGCCAACGTTGTTCACCTACAATAAATCATTTGAGAAAGTCAATTAAAAGTCCTATATTCCTAAATGAAGTGGGCATATTGTCTACTGAAAAGTAGAAACACAAGTTTGGTGTAATTTGAGGTTCTAGATGACTAAATAGAGAAGATAATGAGAGTTATTTAAGGCAGAATAATACCAAGATGTCTAGACCACCATAATTATCCTTGAGCCACATTGAAAATTCTAAAATACTCTGCAAGCTCTCTATATCTAGCTCACGGAATACAACATTGTTGAGACCCTCATCATGAAGGTTTTTGGTGGCTCTTAATCCTCTACTGAGATCTCTTGAAGTGAGAACAATAGTCAAACCATTTTTTGCCAATCGACGTATAATTTCAAAACCTATTCTTTTGTTTGCCACTGTGACCACAGCTATAGTATCCTTAGTCCACCATCTGCATTCAACATTTATTGTCCCAAATAATTCTTTCAGCTTCCAAAAAAATGTTTGTAGAACATAATGAAATGTGACTACTTTTTCAAAACCATTTTGTAACATCTAAAAAAGTTTAGAGAATGTAATGAAACATTATTTCCCATATCATTCTTTTGACATCTAAAAATTTTGCAGAATATAATGTTTCTTTTAACATTACCATTACATTTCATATCATTCTTTTAACACGTTAGAAAAAATAACAAAGCACAAGTTTTCTATCCATATCATTGTGCCAACATTCCAAAAGTTTTGAAGAACATAATAAAACAACTTTTATTATTTTCATATCATTCTTTTGCCAATTAAAAACGTACTGCATAAACATAACTAGTTTTTTCAATATCACTTTTCTGAACTCAACTATTCTTTTCCAAATAAGTTTTCTAAAACACCTAAAAAGTTTTCAGAAGATAATGAAACACAAATAGTTTTTTACATAACATTTCTTTAACACCCTACAAAAAAATTAGGGAACATAATGAAACTTAAATATTCTATTCCCTGTGAACACCCACAACATCCAAAGCATTTGGCCTGTGGAATCACGATCATCAGTAAACTGCATCACGATATGCTGCGAAGGAATTCAAGTGTAGAGATTCTAAATATTTTAGGAAAAATCAAGGAAACCCTTACACCATGTTTAGGAATGCAAAAAGCCATGTTTTAATTTTTGTTAACTTCATCAAAAGTTTATTGTCGTTGTCTATTGTTTTGCTGCTAAGTTATGCTATGTGTGGCCTGTGGTCAAATGAATTCTTTCTATCATTTCCTTTTTTGATTGTTCTCTATTGAAACATCTTTGGAAGTATTTTCTTCCATCTTTGATGGCATGCTTCAACAAGACTACTATGTAATGGTGAGATATTGTGTTTGGATCTATTAATTTTGATGATAAACTTGTTTTTGCCCAAACTGCAGTTAATTCTCTCCACTAAAATCTTATTGTTTATTTGAATGGAAAGGATTAAATATGTGTTATAGGACAAAAAATATTATTGGGTGACTTCTCCAGAGAAGTTATCATCTCCACTATGTCTTTTTAGGTAAAAAGATGCCATGAAGATGCGAAGAAGTTTGTTAAAGTGAGACCCTTCCATTCCAAATCTCATTCCTAAAGTGTGGGGCAATGTTGAGGAGCTGATTCTTAGAACATAAGCCATGAATAAGATGGATGGCTAATGCATGAAGTAGATTTTGAAGATAAAAGAACTTCTAGCAGTTTTACTCTAGCATATGTGGATGCAGTTTGTTTAAGAGAAAAACAAGAAGGCTCCTCGTGACGTGGGTATTCTGGATGCAGCTAAGTTTTAGCAGACTTTAGTAGATAGCTCCTTCGACAATGGAAATGTGGATGATGCATCTACTCTATTTCCAGATGTTATTGTTAGCAGTTAGTACCTATCCTGAGAGGTGGGTTAGGAAGTGTAGAGAGTTCAAAACCAAATTTCTAGAGAAATGCTAAAGTTACTCAAACCTATTAAGAAGGCAATGAAAAATAAAAGGGGGAATAATTCTTATAGTTACTACTTTTGTTGTTCTTCTGTGTTGTATCTTGGTTCATAGTTTCTTACCATTTTGTGTAAATCTACCAGATATGTGTACTCAATCTTTTTAAAGCTCTCTAGGATCTGGTCTTATTGGTCTCTCTACTATTATTTGAACTTATGCTCTGTGGGAGATAATTTTGGTTATATTTTTTATGAGTTGCTTGCAATAGCTATCTTTGTGCACTTCACTCCAATATTTTGAAAAAAATCAAAGTTATGTTTGATACGAAAATGCCAAAAAAATTGATTTAGAAAGAGAAGATACCATGAACTTTTCTTTTTGGACTTTGACACAGTATTTGGTCTGCAAAATTTTCTGAACTCTAGATTTACCTTTTTGAATTCCATTTTATAAAACACATTTTATATAAGTGCACAAATGAATGTATGTTTGCATCCATGCATGTGTCTTCAAAAATTAACATAGATGTAAATGATCGTAGGTAAAGGAAGGCATGCTCTTTTACCTTAATGCATTTCTTGGCCTTTGGCTCCTTGTCGCTTTCTTCTGAGCTTTCATCCTCCTTAGAGCTGCTCCCCTCAACTTTTTTTGTTGGTTGCTGCATTTTAGTGACCTAAAAATATGAAACACCACAGTAATTATTAGGATTATGAAACATACAAGAATATATTACGTGCACATTAATCAACTGCACAGTGAGATTTTTTAGACTACACTAAATGTAAGACCACAACTATAATATACCCAAATTCAAGACTGACAAATCCATGTATGATATTACAAGTTTTAATTAGAGATTTGAAACTTGTATGATCTCCAAGAGGAGCCCAATCTTTATATTCCAATATCCTAAGGAGGTCCTCTTACTCCATGCGATTATTTAAGCCAATAGGTACAAAGACCATATGAAGACATAGAATGCTAACCAAACATTTTCTAAGCAAATGGATAAAGATCATAATGACATGTCAACAACGAGATATCCTAATCCCTATAGGAGCATTGTTCAAATATAAGGTAACCAATATAATGTATGAAGTGGTCAAACACAAAGTGGCGAAGTCTAAAATCCATGTACAAAGATGATATCCCCATTGGATCATTATGGTGACATAAGCTAATATTATTACTCAAATTCAAGAAGATAATGATGATACCAAGTATTGAGGACTAGCGATCTGTACACTGCTTGATGGTCAACTAGCACATTGATCCCAATCAGTTTATTAATAAAAAAATGGAGCTACAATGAAAAATTACCTCATTATAAGAAGAGAAAAATCATGTGGGCATCTATAAACTCCACCAATATCCATACTGCTATTTCCAATGTCAAAAGGTAATAAGGGATGAAGAAAGACAAATGTGACATCATACCAGAATGCTACAAGAAAAATATAATGTTCACAGCCAAATTTAAATATTTTCCATATAATTTAGAAACATTTTGACTAGGAAGGCACAAAAAGTGACAAAAGACTGATTTGACTCTCACAAAAAATTACTGTAAGTGAGAAACATGGAATACCTTCACATGCCCAACGGAATGTGTATGCAAATAAATAAAAATCACAATCAAGAATTCAGCATAAGCAGAGCTATCATGAAAAAAAAATCATGTAACAGTGAGCTGCTATACATGGCAAGTAATTCTAAGTTTATTTTATATACATATCCAAAAAGGGGACTTGGAATTCTCAGCCTGCCATCTGTTCATAGGAAAATAATAACTTTTCTGAGAAGGAAAATGAACCAAACAACAACAATAAACCAATAGAATTACAAGCATTAACAAAAATAAAGCAACAAATGAATTACAAGCATTGACAAAAATAAAGAAACAAATGAAGTTGACAAGAACTAACATAGCAAAACTAGCAACAATATTTATAAAATCATAAATAATCTTTTCATCCATAGTCCTTACATTTTTTAGGCTGTGTTCTGTAAGCTCAAGTTCAAGAAGCTTCTCTGCTGAATAAACAAATTCCCCCCTCCCCCCCCCCCCCCCCCCATTATTCTCACAAGCTTCCACCCCCATACTTATGAGCCATGACACAGTCCCAGACCCCACTAATTATGGCGCCTGTATGTAGTCTATAAGGGGTGCAAAGTATAAACTGTTTAACATATATCCAATAGGATGGAAACTTTTATGTGGAAGGCATAGTACATAGTTGGTGTGGGAAAAAAGTTGTAGCTATTTTGCCAAAAACACGGTTGCCATATTTTCAGAATCAATGGATTATGCAACAAGGAATTTGTTGTGTGTGTGTGTGTTTCGCTATCGATATCCCTAGATAGAGTTTTGTAGTGTTTTAATTTTTAGGCTGATTAAATCTGAACAAAGGTAATGTTGGTATTCTTGCAGGATGTAGGCCAAGCAATTTTGGAAAGCTATTTAAGGGTGTTAGAGAGTTTGGCCTTTAATATTATTGCTCGCATTGATGATTTAATTTATGTGGATGATATGTCAAAGCAAACTGCTCAGCGTGAATTTTCCTCCATTCCTCCTATCAGCAACAGAGGTACTCTTCCTTCACATAAGATGGTTCATGTCCCCTTGACTCTCTATGCTACTCCTTTTACTACACCGAAGTATTCTACCACACCCTTGGCTAGCCCTGGGAGAGCACCAGATTCACCTTACCTTAACAACAGATCCAACAATACCCCTAGCTATAGTCCTCATAATAGAGTTTTGTCTCATTATCTCGGGGCAGAAGGAAGCTAGTGATAATACTTGTACTAATGGGTATGTTGGTAAATCTATTTTAGGAGAAATGAGTAGAGTGTGGTCCTACACTGAAAATTTAGGAATTATGAGAGACTTAAAAAGCCCTCCTGCACATGATTGATCAGTGGAATTGTTGATTTTGGCAAGTGTAAGAGACACTATTGATGCATTATGTGGCCTCTATGAGATTTTTATGATTAGTAAATCAAACCGACATCAATAAAAGGGGAAAAAAATTGATACCTTTAACATAGTATCTTGCTAAAAGCCATTTAATGCAAAATGAATTAGCAAGTTTGCACATGATATGCAATTTAGACAATACTCTAATAATCAATAGAAACAAGGCGGTCTATGAAACTTAATAAAGTCCTAATTCAAGTTTCATTCTGTACCATTTTTTTAGAATCAACCAGAAATAATTTACCATAATTACCTCTAAATTAGATCCTAGAGAGATGTGATAGTTTTTTCACATGTGAACAAGAGACCGTAAAATACTATCTATTTTGTAATAGAGCAATGTGATATATTGGTGCAGGGGCACCAAGATCATTTTATGAAGACACAAAAACACACCATGAAGACCAGAGAAGTGAGGAGGACAAGGAGACATCCAAGCAATACAAATGGACAATAATGTAATCAAATGTGTTTATTTTGTAATGTCCTAAAAGACTAAGTTGCATGTTTGTAATGTCCTCACATGACATAAATATAGTTGTATGTGGACCAGTAGTGTCCTAGAGTTAAATAAAGCTCTAAAGTTTAGATTAAGGTATTAGAAAGTCAGTAGTTAATGTTAGTATTCAATAAAAGTTCAATATTTTGTAATGTTGTTAGTTCAAAAATTTGAATAACAACGGCTAGGAGTACATTTGGAGGGAAATCCCATTTAAGGGGATCATTAACTATTTGTAAGCCTTATAACGAACCAAATATGGTTGTGGCAGTTGTAAGAGGATAATATATATGCTAATCAGGCAATGTATGAGAGGGATAGCCTGGAGTACGGATAGGAATAGGGATCTAATAAAAACTTTTATTTTTTTAGCAAACTGTGTGTCCTCAGCATTGTTATTAGTTTGGTGTTTTGGATTCCAAGTGGAGATGCATTAGGAACCTTATTTCCATTCACTAAGATGTAATATAAGTTCCTTTTCATTCATTGTTTGTTTTGAAGAAGATTGATACACACTGTGCTGAAAGTTAGATGACTGGTATCAGTTGACAGATTATAAGTTTTGAGTTTTTCCTGCAATAGTCTAGGTTCTTTTCATAATATGACCATCCCATGAAAACCCAAGGGCCATGGCTTCATGGGATGTGTTATTCTAACCTGTATAATAGCCTACTAACTCTTGAAATGTAGAAATAATGCAACATCGATTGACTGTTATGGAACAGTGAGGGTTTTGTGAAGAAATTTCAATGAAAATGGTGGTTAGGTACAACAGGGGGAGTTATAGCCACATGAAGGGGGTATTTTGTGATTTGGATCATCTTATATGATCAGTTTGAAGGTGTATGATCAACAAAATTGATCTAGAAGTTGGGGAATGGTGATATTGGTGATACCCTAGATTGAGGGTTTGAATGAAGGTAATTTGGGGATTTTGGGGTTCCATGAAGTATGGAACAAATTTATTGGGAATTTGGTGGTTTTATGCCATGAATGATTACTGTTGAAAGTTACAAGGTCTGGGAGTCAATATTACTGGGAATTTCTTTGTTAAATTAGCCATTTTCATGCTCCAAAATAGGGCATCAGTTAGAAACAGGGGTGTTGGTCCAAAATGATCATATAAAATATTTTGGTATGTTTTAGTAATTTGAAAAGGGTGTCCATAAATGTAATTATCTTGTCAAGTTCTTTGGAGAAAGTTTAAGTTATTTAGGTTTTTATGCTGATGCAAGGCTACTAGTTTGTCAATTAGGTCTCCTAAGGTGCATTGGAAGAATTGGGCTTTGGGAGTTGGGTCTAGCCAATTGGATGGTTAAATATAGTTGAATACACATTATATAACTCATAAAATTCTTATTTAACGCTTAGTTGAGTCCCTTGGATATTTGGAGTCATTTGGAGTCATGTGGGGTTTGTAGGTGTTTTGAGCAACTTGGAAAACTTACATGCTTGAAGAAGTTTTCAAGTGGAGTTTGTCTTGTGAATTCAAAGGTGTGGAGATCAGTGTGTTAACCTAGAAGATTGAGTGGGTAGGGTCATTGCTTCAATTGCACTTGAGGAAGATATAAGGGTATTGTTTCAAAACAAAGGGATGGTTAGTTATTTCCTGCATCAAATCAATGGTTGACCACTGATTCTGCATCATATATTTATTATCAAAGACATCATATGATTCAATGAAATAATAAGTCAGTGTGTGCCTACAGAGTAGAAGATAATAGGTTATAAGGGACTTTGATATTTACTACCCACAAAATGATAGACGATGATAAATTAGGCACTCCAACTCAGACAATCCATACAAGTGTTCCTCAAACCAAAAAAGCCCTAAAAATAGTATATAAAAAAAAGAGTTGACAAAAAATAGAAACATAAATTTCAGATATGGATTGAATGTGTATTCCATACAACTACAGGACCCTGGTTAGCGATGAAGGAAACTAAATGATCGTAATCTAAAAAAAGAAATTGAGGATGACATAGATGTTCATACCTTTCTTTCAAGCTTATGTAAAGACCTTGTGGACTCCTGAAAATAGCTCCAAATTTCTAGCAAGCTTCGCCAACTATCGATATGTAGACTATAGGAAGCAATTCTTCAACATGATCAACTAAGAGCTTGTAAAACACTATTTCATTCCTCTCCTACCCATATATATCCATGCCAATTTGCAAGTGAAAATTAATTACACAAATCATTCTATACATATATTATATTTGTTATTATTGTTAACAAGGAGAGAATGTCACAGAGTCCTAGACAAATAAAATAGTTTTATTGGAAAAAAGGGAAATAAGTTAATAGTTTAAAACTGCAGAATTTAGATCATGACAATATCAGAGAATAACTTTAAATTAAGAGTATAGCTTTCATCTATCTAGTTCCACAAACCCACAATCTATTCAACATTCTAATAAAATACAGCTTTGAAGCTGTGGAAATTATCATTCAAAATAAAAAATTGCCCAACCAATTAATACAAGTATTTTGGAGCGAAAGAATTGAAATACCTGAAGGTCCATCATAGCCATGTATTTTTGCAATGGTGTATGGTAGTCATGAATGATATTCATTAGCTTCTTTACCTGTATCAATAAGATAAATAAGTCAACAGCAAAATCTGGCAAGCCTACATTAAACAACTATTTCCAAAGCAAAAACATGTAATAATGCTTAGGCTCATTTCTTCATAATAATCACTTTCCATTCTATTTAGCTATGTTGGTTCAAAAATTGGCATTAATATACAATGCATGAGACTAATATATGGACAGGTACTTTGCCAAAGATCATACTCTAATCTTTTGGTTAGGAATATGCATTTATTATTAATATGAACTGAATAATAAAGTTTAAAAATAACACTAAGCTAATTGGGGGTATACCTTGCCAAAGATTGCAAGTTTTAGCTAATGTTCAACATCAACATGTCATTCTTTTAATATTCTCCCTCTTGTAGAATCTCACTCACGTTCTCCTTATAAATTTGACATAGGAAGGATATGGAAACAAAAAGATGTACCAGAAGCTATTTGCAAGAAGAATTGCAAGCCATTCACACTTCCTAAAGCCACCCTCTATTCCAATGATATTAAGTCCAAGCCAATCAAAAGTAACGTATGAAGAATAGCTATACATTTCTAACATGTCAGCCATAGATTGTAAGCACAATGACACAAAAGACATTCAAATATCAGACTCAGATTGTCTCATTCTAATTATATCCTCATACAAGAAGCTATGGAAACATACACAATATAGTATTTATCAGCAATAGATAATACGTACAGATATTGTCCATTGAGCTGTGAGCTATAGTCTAGCAGTAACATGGGGCACTAGACCCTAACAATCAAGATTCAAAACCAAGAGGTCCATCCCATTACTTAAAGTAGGGTTTTTTTTTTCCTTGATGACTCTAGTGGGTGAAGGAAGATAGAATGAACATCATTGAATCTAGGGCTTAATGGTTCTAATGGGATTCTTCTCAAACTTATTCCAGTAGCACAAAAGGCCTTCTTAAATGCACACAATTTAATAGGAAGATGGTTGATGTAAATAGAAGCAATGTAGTAAACCACATGTTGGGATACATGAGTATGCCTTAAAAATCCATGAAATAAATTCCATTTTTAGACATCTCATGAGGCAAAAAAAAACTCTTTCCAACATTGGTTTACAATACTTTGCCATTCACATGGTCTGACTGCTATACCCGAGTACATTAATCATAAATTTTAATCCTTACATTTTCTTGCAAAACCCTTTGTATTATTTGTTCTAAATTAGAAATTCTAAAACATATCAAAAGATGAGCCAAAATAACTCAATCCATTAGACGTTATAGTCTCTGCATGTAGACCCATTTTCTCTGTCATAAATCAGAAGTAAAACCAGTAAACCTTCCTTGCACATCTAATTACTTTCTCAAAAAGACTTCAAATAAAACCAAACTAATTTTCCATAAACCCTATATGATTATATCTTTTGAATATATAAGCCATTAAATTTTCCAACTCATAAATTGTTCTACAAGCACCAATCATTGCCTGTAACTTCAAAACAGATCCTTAAAACTAGTCTTCATTAAAATGACCATAACTGACACATATCTGAATGAAAATGACTCAAACCAATTTGAAATAAAATCTGATTCATATATCTTTCCATTGAATATAACTAGAACTTCTTTTTCATCCAAATATACCCGTACCAAACATATAAATCTGACTGTAGCTGGGCATCCTCAAATCTGCAAATGACCACTTTTACCAAAACTAGCATAAATTTTTCAAAACTTAATAAAATTGTTCCAAAAAAAAAGGAGAGAGAATATTATTCATCCTACTCTTCAAATACATAGAAAATACAAGGGTTCCAGGCTGTACATGGCCGTACAAGACCTAGAACCAGCACTAAAACAGTTAAAACCAATCAAAATGGCAAATTCTTGAAAACCAATTGCTTCAAAATGACTTTTTTTTTTGTTCTCATTCACCCCTCTCTCTTTGGAATGACCAATACAATGATTTTAAAGTGGTTTTGGTGGTTTAAAACTTCCCAACCACCTTTTTAACCAACCCAACACAATCTTTTAACCCTTGTACATTTTTCAATGCTTTTTTGAAGCACTCCCATTACAATGAAAATGTATTTTTTTCTACTTTTTAATACATCACAATGCAAAGTTAAGAATTTTAACCATTTTTTGAACATAGTTATATGAAATCTAAATGACTTAAATATTACAATATTATGCAATTCATCATAATGTATGAAGGGTCAAGATGCTCCTGAATCAATGGCTTTGATACCATAGTAGAAAAATAAAACAACACACACACACAATTTAACAAGAAGATGGCTCTGATACCATATTAGAAAAATAAAACAACAGATTCAAAAACAAAGAAACTGAACTTGCAGCTTGTTATTCATCATTAGCAATACTAATTAAAATTATATGGAGTCATATGAATTCATTGAGATCCTATAATTATGCTAATACAAATGACAACAAACTAATACAATTGACAACAAACTAGATGTGACTAACAACTAACTGGTACTTATTGACAGTTAACTCAAACACATCTACAATCTTATTTGATTCCTTCTCTAACTTTTTAAGTGATGGACCATTAAATTCCAACATGTCTTACATTAGATATTACATTATGTGTCATTTGCAGCGAATCTAACCTTGTTTACTGCAATGGAAGCAACATTTTATCACCCAGAGGCTATTATACTACAAACATTTAATATTTTATTCTATTTTGTTTGAAAAGATTGTTTAGTAATAAAAAAAACAATTTATGTTGATAGATTTTGTGTCTCTGACCCACCTAACCATCAATGCTATTGATGAACTTTTGGTTGGAAAAAGGCATTTCATATGAACTCCAGCGGCAACAAGCAATTAGTATGCTAAATTTGCATATAGTATTAGTTTCCAGTGCCTCTAAATTTAATAGCAAGGCATTTATAGCTTTTATGTATCAACAAATGTCAATAGTCTACCCATAGAAATAACACAATGTAAGCATTTTGTTGCGGTTGACATTATGTGTAGTACACAAATGATAGATGACTGTGAGAGTTACCTTGATCCCAATTGATATTTGCATTGCATTTGTGGGGTGATAGTGATAACTGGGCCCAACTTGGTGAATAAGACCCTTGTTGTGAAAGCCTACAGTGGGGAAGGCTTCTTTTTATTTATTACATGTATTGCTAAAATTTGGTACCATACAGTCTTTATCTCACAACCTCAACAAAGTTCTTGAATAAACAAAATCTTGTCCATCCTTAGACAAAAGCAGTCCTTTTAAATATGAATATGATCACAAGATTAATGTTTGTCATTTCTTAGTATGTTATAATAATATATCCCATTTGTTGGTATATGAATTGCACCTTCAAATGGTCACTTTGGTGTGTCTCACATTGCATAATTTTTCATTTTAGCAAATGGAAATTTACAGTTACAACTAAACCTATTTTTGCATTTGAAAATTTCTTTTAAATATTTTGGGCTTGCTTTGAAATCCAATATAATGCTACCACTATGCATCCTTATGCTCCAAAATGCACAAGTTTTTCCCATGGAGTATTGGAGCTTTATTTGAGGAGAAAACATTTTAAATATCATAGATCAGTTGTAATACAAATCTAATATTAAAAGTGCATCCTCAAATCAATGCCCTCTCAATATCAAGAACACATCCAATGAAAATTGTGACTTCCACTACGATAAAATACTCATATAATTTTATTTCTAGTGATGACCTCAAATCTTCCAAAAGTGTCTTTTTATTTCTTGTAGACATACTGTAATACTAATAACCCTATCTGATTACTGCAACAAGTTGCACAAAGCAGATATCTTTGTCCAAAGGCATTTCATGGACAAGACATACATTAATATGTAAGATTATTTTTGTCAAGGAGAGGAACAAATAGTTTGATCAAAGAATGGATTAATTAATTAATGAAATTATTAGTAAGCAAAGGTTAAGACCGATAAGACATGTTATTAAGTTGTTTGAAAGGACATGATGAAAGAGATACAATTCCTCACAACATGCCCTCTCGATGGCTTTTAGAGGAAGTGGTTCATTAAAGGGGGAAGGAAGACTTGTTCTATATGCTTATCTCATACGTGAAGCACTCAAAAGAGTCATTGGATAGCCTACTAAGAGGGGGTGATTACTTCTCCTATTACAAGGTGAAAGACACATGTGCAAAGGGAGGATTTAGTAGAGATGCCATCAAGGGATTGCATGAATACAAAAGATATATGAGGAAAAGTGATGGTTATTTGAACTCTAACTATTTCATATCAGGCTCATAGCTATTCAAACACATGATTATGAGAGTAAAAAATTAGGAAATGTGTCATACATAAGACTATCTATGCCGCCAGATATACAGTAGATTATAACCTTATATATAGATTATCTCTGCTGATTGGTATCTCAGACATAGTGGATTTAAGGACTAAGTTTAATATATTATAGCAGACTGATTGTAGGTTATATCAAACCTCCTTACTTGGTTTGGTATCATGAAATTATTTTAGAAACCAATTAGACTTACCCACACATAAGAGTTATACCAGATTATGTTTTATTGGGAGAAAATACCAGAAGGCTATGCCAAAGTCATTATCTTGAAGAACTATATCCATGCCTGGCATGATTACTGGGGCAACATCAACTTGATACAAATTGGATATTCCTCTATTTATTTTAAGTTTTTGACTAGACTAATCTTTTAGTTTGTTTATATTGATTATAAATTAGTGAAGCACAATACTCTTATTCCATTCTGCATATAATTATCAGACCTGTTGTATGTTGTAATCTATATTAGATTTCAGAATCGGCTTCTATTGGAACAACATATTGGAATTCACATCAGATTAAGGAAGGTTATATTATGGTGTATTAGAGCATTTCATATTCATGTAAGATTACTAATTAAACCCTTTTCTTGAAGTCATTCTTTACATAAGTTTAGATAACAATATTCTCAATATACGTTTCCAATCAAGCCTATAAGAGCCATAAGCATATTTGACTGATTAAATTAAAAAATTAGAGAAAATATCACAAATGATATTGTACATACATATTAGATAGTCTGGTTGACTCTTACCCTATAATTATTGTTGACTAATATTCCGAGGAAGTGAAATATGCTACATTACTCATCTGAAAGAACAAAATTGGAAACTATCATGATCAGACTATAAAATACTCCTTTCTCACATGGCAAGAAATGTGTTTTCAATCTTAGAATTATATCAAGAAACCACAACAATGTATTCAACAAACAACTATTCTTGAATTATTAGTAGCTGTGATAAAAATCTTCATACCTGCATTGAAGTGCCTTGAATTCTCTGAGATTCATCTACAATAATGAGCTAATTATAATTCATTCATTCTGGTGGATTTGGAACAATTTTAATGGTGATGAGTTTCATTAGCGATAATTATTTGGTGCTTCTTCTTCATATTCTTCTATGTTTGAGTGTTGTCTTCAGATCAATTCAGAGGCTACGTTAACTTATTATAATCATTTAGTGCTCTTTTCTTGAAAATTCATATTTTTTCAGTTTTATTAGTTCTACTATGGATGGAAGGGGAATACAAGTGTTAACTTGTTAAGGCAATAATAGCAGAGACAATTGGGACTGGAGGTAGCTGACCCAAATCCCCAACATTATGGACCTTGTTCCGAGGTCCTAAGGACCGTAGGGCAAGAACCTACCCCCAACCGGTGCAGGAACTCCCACATGAACACCCCTCCCTAAAATTCTAAGGCTTAAGGTAGTTGCCTCTGCAGATTCATCACTTTGCACCATCAACAGCATTCGTTGATTCAATTCAACATGGGCATCAACTTGATCGCAAGTAGTTACATTTCATTAAAAAAAAAAAGCAGAGGCAGCAGTACTAGAGTGCCTAGTTGACCTCGTTGATTGCCAAAAGATAGGTTTTAATTGGCAAATCTACCCTAGATGAAGCGAAAAGAATGATGCAAATACTAGGAAAATGAAAAATTAACCTATCGATAGCTAGTTAATGATAAATTCACATACAATGACAAGGTAAACTAAATCTGAAGAAAGAATTTGAGATTTTTTCATCCTTGCTTGGTAACATTAAATTGCAACAATTCAAAACCCTATGCAGAATATCAACGTCTTGAGAAAAATCCACTCCAAAAAGTTAACCTCCTCAGAAAAAACCACTCGATCACAAGTAGTTGCATTTCATTCAACAGAAAAAGTAGAGGCAGCGATAGCATTTCTAACCCTTAGCCGCCTTAGAAAAATTTACGGAGTTTGCCCCACATTATATAGGGCTTTTTTTAGAGGATCAGAATAGTAGGAAAAATCTATATACAAGGCATTAGCCAGGGCACAACCCCATTCCCATTCAGGTTGCCGGTTGATACACTACCAGACCCATAATATAGGTAGGTGCCATGGTAGAATTCTAGTTGCCTCTATCCATGATACTATCCTTTCAGGGGGAAGGAATAACCAAGAAATTCCATTACCCTACTACATGTTATTTTATATGGTGATGCCATATCCTCTCTATTGCATGTAGCGGGCCAGGTGGGAAGCAATAGAAGCACTTGTATTCCCCCATTCACTCGATTCATTTTACTTTAAAAAGCTCCCACGCCAAAAAAAATATTTTTGGTTATGAACCCGAGTTCGTCAAAATTTTGACCATCTCAGGCATAAAACCCTAGTTTGGTCAAAATTGTGACCAACACGGGGATACATTTTTTAAAAAACATGAAATCATAGGCCAATATGGCCTTTGGTAGAAAAATAGGTGGAAATGTACTAGTGTGCTAGAGAGTATTAGAAAATCTTTGACCTGACTACAACATACAACTTAACTTGCAAATCTCAGATCACTTCTCAGCTCATACCATTTCTTAGCCTTCAATCTTTGCAACTTTGACAGATTGACCTCCTTTCAAGCTTAGTCTCCTTGAGTTTGCATGCTCAATGTACCAATGCAGTCATCTCTTCATGACCAATCGTAGAAGCAGAGCCTCTATGCTCTTCCTTCTCCTAGATGTCTTCTCCTTGACACCCTTCTAACCACTTTGCTATTTGGCTCTCTGGCAACAACAACATTTTCTTCTTGGTCTGTGACTCCTTAAATAGAAGTCTTGGAGTTCCTTTTCCTGCTCAATTCTTCCATTCTTTAATTTCAATTTGTATGGATTAGGTAGGATTCATTGCATCTAACCCATATTTTGTTTCCCCTAGAAACTTCTTGAATAATCCTTTTGAATTTTCCTAAAAATAGTTTACATAGAATTTTGTGCCACCAGCTCATCATCCTTATCTTCCAACTAGTTCACAAAATTCAAGGTAACCACTTTGTCAACTTAGATTTGGCAAATCTTTGTTATTTAAAATAATGCAACAACTCGACACTATTGAAATACTGGTGCTCTACACATACTATGCTACTCAACATCAACTGTATTTTTCCTGATGCTTGGCATCTAAAGATCACTTGGCACCAACTATGATTTTCCTGATGCATGGCTCCAACTAAGAATTTGCTTGGCTTCAACTAACTTGCTCAGCACCCACTAATGATCTTAGTTTAAGCTTTGAAGTCAAACTTGTTACAACTTTTTCCTCCAATGTTTCTAAGTGTGACCAACCTCTGTATCTTTGAGTATGTTATCAATACATCATTTAACCATTGTCTTAACTGATCCTTGCACTTCATTACAACATCATAACTCAACCTTTTCCCTTAGGTGCTCTTGTTACATATTGATGATCAAATCCTCTACATCAATCAACTAAGTGATAGTACTTGGATCTTATAAGCAAATGTCATTCCTATAACTAGCAGGTTTGACATCAATTGCAAAACAATTACTGAAAACAACAATCTTCCTCTTTGATCTTCAACAATGAACTTTTCAATTGGATTTCCAACAATCTCCCTCTTTGGCATTGATGACAAACCAAACTGATCAATTATTAGATTAAACTATTTAACCAAATGCAAATTAGGTTAGAATAGTAAGTCAAATGCCAAAAAGTAAATTGTGACTTCACATCTCCTTCTACTATTTGATTGCTTCATTACTGCTTCTCCCTCTTTGCTGTTGTATCCTTTCTTTGTTTTCTCTCTGTATTGTTCATCTTCTGCTGTTCTGTTCAACCTTTAATTATTTTTGTCAACTTCTCCCTTTATCTTCATTTGATCAGTATCTCCCTCATACTTTTGATCACCAAATCATCAACATGTGATCAGTTTCTCACAACTTCTCCCTCTTTGACAACAATGCCAAAGTTATATTAGCATCTTAATATATAGATGTAGCTCTTGCAAGTTCATTCTATTTCTCCCTCTGTCACCTTGCTTGTGACTAATTTAGAATTTCAACACTTCTACTACTTTAGGCATGAATCCTAAAGTAAACATCATTTGCATCAATGTGTAAAGTCTTCAACATTCAGCTCATTTGATGTAGGGGAATCTTGCTTTTGCTTCAAGTAGCCTTGGCTAGGGGTATCAACCTTAACTTACCTTTAAATACTCAAAAGCATCTTTAGGTAGTGCTTTTGTGAAGATGACAACAATCTGTTCCTTTGAGCTAACATATTCCACCTTCACTTGTTTTTCTTCCACCAACTCTCTTACATAGTGATACTTAATTGCAATATGCTTGGTTTTAGCATGCATTACAAGGTTCTTTGATATGTTGATAGCACTTGTATTATCACAATAAAGTATCATAGGCTCAGTTACCTCTTCCTTCATACCTTGCAACAAATGTTTGATCCATACAATATTGGTGCAATTTATAGCAACTGCAACATATTCAGCTTTAGCAGTGGACTGTGAGGTACAACTTTGCTTTTTGCTGGTCCATTTAATCAATCTTTTTCCCAAGAAAAGTACTTCTCCACTAGTACTTTTTCTATTATCAATGTGACCTCCCCAATCTATATCAATGTAGGCTTTTAGTTCAATTTTTTCACTCCTCTTGTAGTACAAACCAAAGTCATCAATTCCTTTTAGGTATCTCAGTATTCTCTTTACTACCATTAAGTGATTTTCTCTTGGATTTGTAGGAAATCTTGCCACTATTCCAACAGTTAAAGAAATGTCTGGTCTACTATGTACAACATATTGCAGCTTTCCAATCATTGATCTATACAAAGTCTAATTTACTTCAATAGACTCATCATTCTTGGATAACTTGTGTCCTGTTGCCATTGGTGTGCTAACTAGTTTTGACTCTTCTAATCCAAAATTTTTGATTATCTCCTTGATGTATTTGGATTGGGTCACAAATATGCCATGCTTCAATTGATGTACTTGTAATCCAACAAAAAAATTGATTTCTCCAAACATTGACATCTCAAATTCATGCTTCATTTGATCAGCAAAATCTTTGCATATACCTTTTTCAACTTTGATGTATAAGTTGCTATTGTCATCTGTTCTCTCAAATCCTTCCTTCACAAGATATCTGTGCAGTCTCTCATACCATGCTCTAGGTGCTTGCTTCAATCCATAAAGTGCCTTATGCAGTTTGCAAGCCATGACCTTGTTCTTATCATCAACAAATCCCTCTAGTTTTTCTATTTAGACTTCCTCTTCTAATATACCATTCAGAAAAGTAGACTTAACATCCTTTGGTAGACTTTGAAACCTTTGTATGCAACATATACAAGTAATGTTCTTACTCCTTCAATTCTTGCAATAGGGGCAAATGTTTCCCCATAATCCAATCCTTCTTGTGCATAGCCTTTAAAAACTAGTCTGGATTTGTTTCTTGTTATCTCACCATTCTCATTCAGTTTGTTTCTAAACACCCATTTGGTACCAATCACATTCTTATCAGTTGGTCTAGGAACTAGGGTCCATGTTTTGTTTTTCACAATCTGATCTATCTCCTCTTCCATTGCTTTATACTAGTCATCATCTTGTAGTGCATCTTTCACTATTTTAGGTTCAACCTTGCTCAATAGACATGATTCATTCCTTAGTCTATTTCTTGTCATTGGTCTGGCATCCTTGTCACCAATGATTTGATCTTCAGGGTGATGTCTTCTCACATACTTGGCTAATCTTGGTTCTGTCCTTTTTTCCATGTTTGATCCTTCAACTTCAGAGTCATTTTGTTCTTCTTTATCTAACACTTCATCATTCCTCTCATGTGAACTATTCTCAAAACTAGATTGTGCATTTTCTACATTTTGTAGCTCAGCTTTTGAATGCTGCTCGACATTCACTAGCCACGACTCAACTGATACTGAAATTTGTTGTTGATTCTCAACTTGATTTGCAGCATTGTCTTCAATAGTCATTCCTTCATAGAAGTATAAAAAGGATCTATACTTCTCCGATTGCTTAGTTTCATCAACCTATACTTCTGCATGCTCATCAAAATTTACATTTTCACTCTCCACAATCTTATTAGTGTTAGTGTTCAAACACTTATATGCTTTGCTTCTAGTGGAGTATCCAAGGAATATGCCTTGATCACTTTTTGCATTGAACTTTCCATTTCTAGTATCCTTAAGAATATAAAATTTACAACCAAATAATTTGAAATATTTAACATTAGGTGAATGACCATACCATAGTTCAAAAGGTGTTGCATTTGTACCTTTCTTGACTTGAACTCTATTCAATGTGTAGACTGCAATGCTTACAGCTTCTCTCCAATACTTTAATGCAACATTTTTCTCCATCATCAAGGTTCTAGCATAGTCAATTACTGATCTATTCCTTCTTTCAGCAATACCATTCTGTGGTGGAGTTCTTGGTGTTGATGTTTTCCTTTTGATACCTTTGTCATTGCAAAATATTTCAAACTCTTTTGATGTGAACTCACCTCCTCTATCTGACCTTAGGCATTTCAGGTTCTTTCCTGTTTCCTTCTCAACTCTTTCCAAATACCACTTAAACATTTGAAATGCATCAAATTTTTGCTTTAAAAACATAGTAGTCATCATCATGGAGTAGTCATCTACTAGTAGCATTATGTATCTATCTCCTAGGTAGCTTTGCACTTCTATTGGACCACATAAGTCTGTATGGACTAACTCTAGTGCTTCCTTGGAAGTGTATGTTTTACTTTTGAAACTAGTCTTAGTCATCTTCCCTAGTTAACATTGTTTACACATTGTGTTTTTAGGTTTCTTTAATTTGGGCAACCCTCTAACCTTTTTCTTCTTGCTGATGTTGATCGAATTACCAAAATTAACATGACATAGCCTTTTATGCCACAACCACACACCATCAAGTCTAACAAAAAGACATGTTACATCTTCCATATCTAGGTAAAATAAATTACTCCTAGTTTTTTCACCTTTTCCTATCAGATTTCCATTAGTGTCATAGATTTTGGTAGTTTTGTTTCAAAATTCAACTTTGCAACCTACGTTGTCTAACTATGATACACTCAAAATGTTGTAGTTCAATCCTTCAACATAGTATGCATTATCACATGAAATTTTCTTTGTGAGTTTAATAGAGCCTTTTCTTTTGATTTGACATGGGGCATCATTACCAAATCTAACACTATTTCCATCATATTGAGTAAAGGTAATGAACTTACTTTTATTTGTTGCCATGTGATGTGAGCATCTACTGTCTATGATCCACTTGTCATTCTTGTTCACATAGGTAACCAATGCTATTGCTTCATCTTTATCTAATTCATCCTTCATGGCTACATAGACTACTTCATCATCATTCTCATTAGAATCTTCTTCAACATTGTAGCATCTCTTGCCTTTCTCATTGTAGTTTTTGCTGTCATCTTCTCTCTTGTTCCTGTACTTATTTCCTTGTTTGTAGTTCTTCTATGTAAATTTTGCAGCAATATGACCTATTTCACTACAATTGAAACATATGAGAGGGAGTTTACCTTTGAATTTACCTTTGCCTCTATGAAATATCCTAGCTAGTAGTACTTCTAACTATTCCACATCTTTCTCATTTGTGCTGCTATCACTGGATGCATGTTTTCCCTTTCTTCTCTTCTTGCTTGATGTCTCCTCCTCAGTGTATTTTATTGTCATCTTGGCCTTAAAAGCAGATTCAAGGTTCTCAGGTCTGTAGTTATCAAAATTGGACAATTCAAATGCAAAAAGTCTTCCTACTATTCCTTCAAAGGTTAGTGTGTTTCCTTGTACACACCTTAGCTCTTGGATGGCTGAAACTCTAATAGCATAGATAGGGATCAGAGTTCTTAACTATTTGCTGATGACAGTTTCTTCTTCCAATTGACCACTTAGACTTCTTATTGCACTTACCACTTCTTTCATTCTTGCAGCATATTGAGCAACATTTTCACCTTCCTCCATTTTCATGTCATCAAACTTTCCTCTTAGGCTCTCTCTCTTTGCTCTTTGGACATTTTGATCTCCTCCATAGATATTTGATAAGTCTTTCCACATCTTGAATGCAGTGTCACAATCTTTGATATCATCATATTCTGCATAACTAAGTGCAAAGGCAATTTCCAACATTGCTTGATTGTGCTCCTTCTTTTTGTTCAAATCATTTGCAGTAAGAGATCCTGTTGGATTTACATGTTCTGTTCCAATTGAGGTTTGTGCATAGTCACCTATTGATCCAAGGTGCAATTTCATCAGACTTTGCCATGCAACAAAGTTGTCTTTGTTGGGCTTAGAAACTTCTCTCTTGGACATCTTGATTTTCCTGCTTCTAGTACCTTGAAACTAAATCAGCAAATGGCTTTGATACCAATTGTTAGAAATGCTTTAGAATAATTGAGAGTGGGTGGGGGAGGGGTGAATTAGTTATTCAAGGTCCAAATGTCCTACTCAAAGTTTTCACTAAGTATGGTGAGCCCATTCAATCATTTATTCATCCAAGATTTAACTTTTCTAACTAGCAAGTTACTGTAAATCAACATGCAAGCATAACACATAGAAGATCAACACATAACAGAGTGATTTATGTGGAAACCCAATTTGAGAAAAACCACCAGTAACATGCTACTTAATTTTCACTCTTCTAAAGTGATGCCTTGTGAAAAGGCTACGCTGTTAAAGGCTTACAACACACTATTAAATGTGACCTTGTTAGAGGATTTAACCACTCTGTTAGAAGTGGACCTAGTTAGAGGACTTTAGAGCATTCACTTGGAATGCCACCCTATTAAAGGATTTACAAATGGCTGTTAGGCCAACCTAAGTCCATGGGATTTAAAAAATAAAATTAAATAAAAAAATCTAATACAATTGCTAGAGAGTATTAGAAAATCTTTGACCTGACTACAACATACGACTTAACTTGCAGATCTCATATCACTTCTTAGCTCATACCATTGCCTGGCCTTCAATCTTTGCAACTCTGACAGCTTGACCTCCTTTCAAGTTTAGTCTCCTTGAATCTCCATGTTCAATGTACCAGTGCAATCATCTCTTCATAACCACTCATAGAAGCAAAACCTTTGTGCTCTTCCTTCTCCTAGATGTCTTCTCCTTAACACCCTTCTAACCACTTCGCTATTTGGCTCTCTGGCAGCAACAACATCAACAAAATTTGCTTCTTGGTCTATGAATCCTTAAATAGAAGTCTTGGAGTTCCTTTTCTCACTTGATTCTTCCATTCTTTAATTTAAATTCATATGGATTAGGTAGGATTCATTGCATCTAACTCATATTTTGTTTCCTCTAGAAACTTCTTGAATAATCCTTTTGAATTCACCTAAAAATGGTTCACATAGAATTTTGTGACACCAACTTATCATCCTTATCTTCCAACTAGTTCAAAATATTCAAGGTAACCACTTTGTCGGCTCAGATTTGGCAAATCTTCATTATTTAAAATAATGTAGTAGCTCAACACTATTGAAATACTAGTGCTCGACACATATTGTGTTACTTGGCATCAACTATATTTTTCTTGATGCTTGGCACCTAAAGATCACTCGGCACCAACTATGATTTTTCTGATGCACAACTTCAACTAACTTGCTTGGCACCCACTAATGATCTTAGTTTAAGCTTTGTAGTCAACCTTGTTACAATTTTGTCCTCCAATGTTTCTAAGTGTGACCAACCTCTGTATCTTTGAGTATGTTATCAATACATCATTTAACCATTATCTTAACTGATCCTTGCACTTTATTACAACATCATAAATCAACCTTTTCCCTTAGGTGCTCTTGTTACATCTTGATGATCAAATCCTTTACATCAATCAAGTGATAGTACTTGGATCTTATAAGAAAATGTCATTCGTACAAATAGCAAGTTTGACATCAATGACAAAACAATGATTGAAAACAATAATCTTCCTCTTTGATCTTCAAAAATGAACTTTTCAATTAGATTTCCAACACAATATTGATAGTGTCCACCCACATGTGTAAGGGCAACCTAGCATGCAACCTCATGTTCCTTGCATGCTCCATTATAGTCCTATTCATGCGTTCAACCACTCCATTTTCCTGTGGAGTCCTTGGAATAGTTTTCTATCTACAAATACCATTAGTGGAGCAATAATCGTCAAATTCATGATTGCAATACTCATGACCATTATCAGATCTGAGACATTTTATTTTTTACCAGTCTCATTTTCAACCAAGCATTTCTATTTCTTAAAAGTTTGAAATACATCAAATTTTTTTCTAAAGAAATAAACCCATACTTTTCTAGTTGCATCATTAATGAATGTAACATAATAATGAGAGCCACCAAGGGAAGATACCTGAACCAGTCCCCATACGTCTGTATGAACAAACTCTAATTTCTTCTTTTTTATTTTCCTTCCTTGTCTTCACAAAACTCACTCTCTTTTGTTTTTCATACACACAACTTCCAAAAAAATCCATATTAACACATTTTAGACTTGATAAAGCTTTCTTTGAATGAAGTACTTTCATATCTTTCTCACTCATGTGCCCAAGTCTATGTGCCTCAACGCTATATTAGAATCTAGAGAAACTATTTGTTCTCCCTGCTCAACCACAACAATTATTCCTAAGCATTTATTTTTCTCTAAAAACAATTAAAGCAGAAGGAACAATATGACCTATTTAAAGATATCAGGTGCCTACTTTCACACCTTTTTCTACTACAAGGGAACCATTTGTACCCTTCCAATTTTTATCATTAAAACTAACTACACAACCCTCATCATTGAGTTGTCTTGCTGAAATTAAATTCCTACTCAGCCTTGGAACATGTCTTACCTCATGTTGTAGCCAATGATTACCATTCTGTAATTTAATCTTAATTTTTCCCTTTCCAACAATTTGATAGGGTTCATTATCCCCCAAATAAACAAGTCCAAAATCCCCTTGGACATAATCAATGAAATAACCTCTTTGAGGTGTAGCATGAAATGAAGCACCAAAATCTAAAACCCATGAATCATCAATACTTTCTAAAAACAGAAGCAAATCATCCTCTTTGAATTTATTACTTACCACATTTGCCTCCTTGTCTCCATCTGGTTTATCTCTTTCCTTTTTCTTTCAATTCCAACAATCTTTCTTTTTATGCCTTGGTTTCCCATAGTACCAGTAGTCGTTTGGTCCTCTTGATTGAGACCTCCTCCCCTTTGACTTTCCTCTTGATTTCTCATGATTTTTGAAATTACTTCCTGTCTCAGTCATTCTACCTCTACTTTGTGCATTCAAAGCACTTCCTGATGTAGATCCACCTAAGGTTTTCTTACGAGTTTTCTCAGTCAAAAAAACACCGATCACATCATCATATTTTATGGTACTAGATCTAGGAACAAAATTACTCACAACCATTACCAAGCCATTTTAGCTCTCAGGCAAAGTATAGAAAATCAAGAAATCCCTAATTTCTTCATCAAAATTGATATCCATAAAAGATAACTAACTAGTAATAGTATTAAAATAATTTAATGATCTATAACAAATCCACCTTCTACTATTTTCATATTAAATAAACACTTCATGAGAAATACCTTGTTTGAAGTGGAGGGCTTTTCATGCAATTTCACTAGGGTTTGTATCAATTCTTCTATCGTCTTCACTTTTGTAATATTAAATGCCACTAATGGTGCCAGGCATAATCAAATGCTTTCAAGTGCCTTTTTATCTAAAAGATCTCATTCATCATTTGACATAGATCCCTAATTCTTGGTTTTGCCTTCCAACAACTTCTATAAATCCTTCTGATATAGATAGTCTTCCATTTGCATCTTCCATAACTAAAAGTTCTATCCATTAAACATGTCAAGCCTCAGCTTACCCTTGTCTGCCATCACTCCCACTCAACCATGAGACTCCCACTCAATCATGAAACTTTCTTGTAGAGGATAACTAAAAAACAACCTCGCTTTGATACCACTTGTTAGGATTAAACCACAGATAGAAATAAAAATTACATGCAAATATAATTAATATCAACAAATAATAGACCACACAGAAAAGAACACAAGACACCAAGATTTAACATGGTTCACCCAAACCCTGGGCTACGTCCACCAAATAGAAAGTCCAATATTTTACGATCCAGTGATTACAACCAGATTACAATCCGTAATCCCTTATAGCTAAATACTGTCGCAAGAACCAATTTTTGCATCACTTGATAAAACAATCCCCAACCCTAAGCCCTTTTATACAAGTATATTTACTGCTTTAGGGTTATAATTAATAATTACAGGTCAGCCCAAAAACTATATGAAGTATATATAGTACTTTCCTGATCAGTTACCACAAACTAACAATACCTTGGGCATCTTATCCTCCTCTTCTTGTGTCTTGGGACACATCTTCTTAGTCAACTTCAAATGATCAGGTAAATGTGTGCTGATAAATTTAGCATTCTCCATAGAGAAACATTGCAACACCTTCACAATATTATCAACCTGAGATAATGTCAATTTTATGTTCTTACTATCTTTGCAAATTTTCATACCAAGGATTTGTTTTGCTTCCCCCAATATTTCATAGAAAATGAATGTGCTAACAAGCGTTTTAACCCCTTAATGTGATCCATGTTAGAACCTTCTAAAATCATATCCTCAACATATAAACATAAACTAATGTAGCTATCATCATCCAGCCTCTTAAAATAAACACAATGATCTAAATGACACCTACTATATCCATGCTCATGCATAAAACTATCAAATGCCAAGGTACTTGCTTTAAGCCATATAAACTTTTCTACAATCTACACACTAGGTTCTCCTTACCTTTGACCCCAAAGCCATGTGGCTATGCCATATATATCTCTTCATCCAAATCACCATGAAGAAATGTTGTTTTAACATCAAGCTACTCTAAATGCAAATCTTCAGTAGCCACAATACTAAAAATAGTGCGAATAAAAGTCATTTTAACAACAAGAGATAATATCTAATCAAAATCAATGCCCTTTTTCTATGCAAACCCTTTTACAACTAACCTGAATTTAAATCTTTTCTTACCTCCATCCTCTTCTTTCTTTCTATAAACTCATTTATTCTGTAAAGCACTTTTACCTTTAGGCAACTTACATAAATCTCAAGTCTTATTTTTCAGCAAGGAGTCCATTTCTTCTGCCATTTGAGACTCCCACTGAATCTTAGTATTCACCTGTACAACTTCATCATAACATTCGGGTTCACCACCATGAGCTAGTAAAATAGAGTACAACGAGGGAGAAAATCTGTCTGGAGGTCTACTTAGCCTTGTTGATCATCTAACATTCACTGGGGTGTGTGGTATTTGTTGTAGATCATGAGAAACTATTGGAACATCATCTTTTGGAGTATCATCCAACACTACATAATTATTTTTTTCTTCTCATGCTGCTGCAACAAATATTTGTACAAAAATTTCTCATTGAATATGACATCTATGCTTCTTGCAATTTTATGATTTCAAAATTCCAAAGCCTATAACCAAATTCATCAATACCATATCCAACAAATATATATTTATTTGACTTAGCTTCCAGCTTGGTTCTATTTTTAGAATCTATATGTGCAAATTCTTCACAACCGAAGGTTTTAAGAAAAGAATAACTCACCTTCTTACTGGTCCATGCTTCCTCTAGAATACCACAACCCAAAGGAGTAGAGGGACCTCTATTAATCAAATATACAATAATATTGATAACCTCCACCCACATGTTTAAGGGCAGCCCAACATGTAACCTCATGCTCCTTGCACACTCCATTATTGTCATGTTCATGCCTTCAACCACTCCATTTTCTTGTGAAGTCCTTGGAATAGTTTTTTGTCTTTGAATACCATTAGTGGAGCACTAATCTTAATGAAGGGTGCTCCCCTGAATACCATAAACACATCAAAGAAACAAAAAAATAATAATAAATGTGAGAACAAAACATGGACTTCTTATTATCACCACAAATGAGAAATTACATAATTCACAAGTACAATATGCTAATCCACATTGGACATTTTCATTACAATAATTTGCAAGACTAAGCTATGAACTACCACCTAGAGCTGTCCTAGACAATGTTTGAGCCTTTCTTAAGTAGACAATTTTATGCCACCTAGGAAGGTTCTAGACATTGAAACTTAATACCTAGGGCCGACGGACCCTAACAATACATATAGAGTTGGCAAAATACATCTTTCACAATTATTTTAGATATTTTGGGTAGCCCAACTTTTAAAGGCCATAACTTATGAACCATTGCTCTGATTGGCTATTATAAACACTTTTTGGAAATGTGAGCTCTTAATCTACATTCTTGAAATAACATAAGAACCCTTTCATCAAGTTTTTGGACCTCATCTAAGCACTCTAAGGATTCTGATGGTGAGCCTAAATTTTTTTCTACAAATGTTTCCATTGAAAATCTTTAATAACTTCTCTGATACTTAAGATGGAGGAATGAGATTTTTATGGTAGGCTTATAACTCTAAAATGAACCTTCATGTAGAAAAAGAGAACATTTTGAGCTCGTATGAAAAAGTTACTAAAAATAGCAAGCTCCCATAAATAGTAACCACCCTATCTACTAGTCCCTTAGTAAAATAGAAAATTAAATATTTTTGGGTGATGTAAGATTGCTCTTACACCTAGGATGCTCCTACATCAAACACTCAGGGTAATTTGAGAAGTGACTCCGTCACGTCTTAGGTGCTTAGGGGAAAACCAAGATGGTGAACCTACCCCCTTGCTAGCCATGATGAATCCTCTACTAGTCTCCCTTCCCATTTGACTAGGTATTCCTCATAAGTTTTGCTTGTTGTACTTTTGCCAACATAATTGTCTATTATCTCCTCAATCTCCTTTGTAGCCGAACTAGCTGCTGGAATACTCCACTGCGCTTCTCCAACTTCATCTTCATCACCTCCTTCATAATACTCTGTCGAATTTGATATATTAAATATTTGTGAAATATTCAATTCAACATGCAACTCTACTTCATAAGCATTTCTAGAATCATGCCTTTTCACTATCTTGCATAGTCCAAACTTCTTCATCTTCAACTTATTATATGTACCCAATGGAAAATGATCATTTCTCAAATGAACCAAAACTTCATCTCCAATCTAAAATTCCTTATACCTCCTTTTCACATCTTCTTTAGCCTTATATTGTGTACTCATCTATATGATGTGTTGCCTACTCATCTATATGATGTGTTGCCTCACCTCCTCATGGATGTTCTTCAAATGTTTAACAAATTCTTCTACTTTAGCACTACTTATCTCTCCTTTATCCAACTACCTCAATTTAAAATAATTTCTAGGACTACTCCCATTTATAATCTAGAATGGTGATTTACTAGTACTTTTGTTGACATAATTATTATATGAAATTTTTTCCTGTGGTTAAATCATATCCCATCCTTTTGGTTTGTCGCCAACCAAACGTCTTAGTAAATTTTCCAAACTCCTATTCACAACTTCTATTTGTCCATCAGTCTATGGATGATGTGGTGAATTGAACTTCAAATCTATCTTCAACTTCTTCAACAATGTACGCCAAACTTACCCAACAAAGTTTGTATCTCAATTTGAAACTATACTCTTTGGCAAACCATGTAGTCTCACCACTTCTCTAAAAAAACTACTTTTCCACATGAACAACATCACTAGTCTTCTTGCAAGGAATAAAATGTGTCATCTTTGAAAACCTTTCAACCACCACAAAAATAGAATCATTCCCACATAGAGTCCTCGATAATCCAAGAACAAAATCCATGCTGACATTGTCCCACAAATTCTCTATTATAGGTAACAGCTTATACAACCCTGTATTCTGCTTTAGTCCTTTCACCATCTGACATACTCGGCAACTTTTTGTAAACTTCTTCACATCTTGCTGCAACTATTCCTAGTCATAATTCCTGCCAAAATGTCCAGCCAATCCTCCACTATGCTTCTCCTTTATAAGATTCTCTCTCATTGAACTTCTAGGAATGCACAACTAGCTTCCTTTGAAAAACATACTATTCTGGATCATGAAATCCAACCCTTTTTTCCTATCAAGTGTAACAGGTTCTATACAAGCCTTCCACGCTTCACCAAAATTAGGATCATATAGATATAAAGTACTAAGTTCCCTGAACCCAACCACTTATATCTATATTTTTGTCAGCAAAAGTTGACTTCTGCTAAGAGTATCTACAAATTTGTTAGACTTCCCACTCCTATGTTTCAAAAAAAATGTATAACTCTGCAAAAACTCAACCCACTTCAAATGCCTTTGGTTCAATTTTCCTTGACTATTTAAATATTGCAAAGCTTGATGATCAGTATACAAAATAAACTCCTTAGGAAGAAGATAGTGTCTCCACTTCTTCAATGCTTGAACTATAGCATAAAATTTTTGATAATAAACAAAATATTTTCTTTTTGCATCATTCAACTTCTCACTAAAATAAGCAACAAGTCTACCTTCTTGGCTCATAACAACTCCTATTGCAATACCACTAGCATCACAGTCTACTTGAAACACCTTGTTAAAATTTGGAAGTGCTAAATAAACTAAGTAACTTTCTATTTCAACAAATTAAAACTCTTATCTTCTCCTACAGTCCACTTAAATTCTTTCCTATCCCCTCTCATTTTTTTAGTCAAGGGTCCACAAATACTGCTAAAACCTCTTATGAAATTTTTATAAAAACTAGCTAGTCTATGAAAAGATCTTACCTCTATCACACTCAATCAAGTAGGCCATTCAAGGATAGCGTTCACTTTCTTTAGCTCCATTTTTAGACCTTCTATTGAGACTACAAATCCAAGATACACCAACTCCTTTATAAAATTGCACTCCTTCAAGTTTATCAACAACTTTTCTTCCCTCAACTTATCAAAAACTGTGTGAATATGGATCAAATACTCCTCCAATGTCTTACTAAAGATCAAAATATCATCTAGGTAAATAATAACAAACTTACCTAGAAACTCCTTCAATACCTCATTTATGAGCCACATGAAAGTGCTGAGTGCATTAGTTAGCCCAAAAGGCATAATAACCACTTGTACAATCTTTTTTTTTTCCTTGAAACTAGCCTTCCACCTTCTCTAATATGAATCTGATGGTACCCACTCAAGATTCAAATCTATCTTTGTGAAGTACTCAGCTCTACTCAAATAGTTTATAATATCATCAATCCTTGGCAATGGAAATTTTTACTTCATTATAATCCTATTGATAATGCGAGAATCTATGCACATCCTCCATTCTCCATTCTTCTTTAGCGCTAATATGACTGGTACAACACATGGACTCAGATTCTCTCAAATAAACCCCTTCTGCAACAACTCATGAACTTGTCTATTCAACTCTTCACTTTTTGCTAGTGTCATTGTGTGCACTGCCTTGTTTGGAAAATTGGCACCTTGAACCAAATCCATTTGGTGACTGATCTTCCTCATTGGGGGCAATCCATCAAGTACATTATCTGATACAATATCAAAAAACTCTCCCAACATATCTGCAACTTCTGTAGGTACCTCCTTTACTTCTTCTTTACTATCTTTTGAAATTATATAAAAACACATATGCTCATGCTTCATACTTATGAGAAACTCTTTGACATCAATAAAACATATTTTGGCAGCACTACATACCTTTTCTTCTTTATCCTTCAATGACTTCAACTTATGCTTCACTCCACCCTTGGTTAGAGTGTGGGTATTTGCTCACCCATCATGTACAAGATGCTTGTCAAACTACCATGGCCTAGCCTACAACATATAACATATGTCCATAAGTATGATATCACAAAGCACCTCATCCTACTAGCTTCCAATCTTGAACTTCATTGAGCACTTCTCATTGACCATGACCTTGTGGTCATCTTGCATCCAAACAATATGATATGGATGTGGGTGTTTCTGCCTCTTCAGCTTCAACTTGGTGACCATCATTTTTGACACTAGATTATCAATACTTCCACCATCAATGATCACATCACAACACTTATCTTCACATCTGCACCTTATGTGAAACAAGCTCCTTCTTTGATTAGATTCATTCTCACCACTCAATAGGAATCTTTAACTTCTCCTCTTTCAACATCTTCAAAATTTAACGATCTAGCATCTTCATCAACATAGGTAACTTTGGCTTGGCCTTCTATTCTTCAATTTGTCCTTCCTTGGCATTGGAAACATTCAAATTCTCTATGCCCTTCTTCTCCATAGTGGAAACATTTCCCATAGAAGCCTCCTCTTCCAGATCCTTGTCCTTTGCCTCTTCCTCTCTGATCTTTATTGTTCTAATCATGAAAATAATTGAAATTGTTTCCCCTCTAGTTCTGACTCTACTCACAACCTCATCTTTTTTATTCTAGTCATCATTATGGCCTCCATAAGATCGTCTGCTATATCTTCCACTATGACCTCTTCTACTATTTTTATTGTCAAACTTCTTGTTTAGTTTCTCCTCAACTCTTAGGGAAAACTGGTATGCCTTCTCAATACTATTCATTTGAACCAAACTCAGCTTGTCCTGAATGCTTAGCCTTAACTCATTAAGATAATGGGTGACTTTCTCCTTATTAGCTTTTGCATGGCCGATTCTAATGAGAACTTGGTAGAACTCTTCTGTATACTCTTGAACAGATTTTTCCACTTGCTTCATCCCTTGCATCTTCTTCAACAGATTAAGTTCATAATCCATAGAAATAAATTGTTACTTTAGTTTAGCTACCATCTATTCCCATCTATTGATTTTGTCCTTTCCTTTTCTATTTCGCTCCAAATAAACCTCCTGCCACTAGATCTTTGCATGTCCCTTTAGTTTTGCCTTTACAATCTTGACACTATTGAGATCCTCAATATCTTCATACTCAAAGTACTCCTCCAGTTCATCAATCTAATCAATTAGCTCCTCTGGTTTAAGATTTCCTGAAATGTGGGAACCTCAAATTGAGGTCTTTTTCCAATCTTGGAGATGGCCCTAAAAAGGATCTCTTCCTCTAGGTTTAGAACTGCCTCTACTTTGGCATTTTCTTCTACTTCATCCTTATCCTCATTTTCATCTCTTATAGGAAGATTTATTCCTCTACGCATTTATTTTTCTAATGCTTGCATTTTTCTTTGGAGGGCTAGGAAACCATTAGGTGTAACACTTAAAACTCTTCTGCTACCCTCTCTTTGTGGAGGAATTTTTGTACTTTTGCTGAAACTCTAAAGTAAACTACCTCACAATTGGTGATCTATCTACACGCTTAGCCCAAACCATGGTCTTGGTGTGAACTACCTCACACTTGGAAATTTGTCCACATGCTCAAGAACTCTAGCTCTAATACCACTTAATCAAGGGTGCTCCCCTTAATACCATAAACACATCATAGAAATAAAGAAACAACAACAAATGTGAGAACAATGGTGGTCTAATTTTTTACAAGTAAAAATCAGATAAGTTTGTTTTCCTGTAGGATAGGGTTTGGTTTGTGCAAAGTTTCCTTTAAACAAAAAAATAGTGAAACCCTTTTAATTGTTTTGCTCCTAGCATACTTGTTAGGACATATGTTTCTATTTTTAAAAAAAGGAGGTAGTTAGCGGGTGAATCAGATTTGAAAGTGGAATATTCTTTCTAAGGACCTTTTTAAAAATTCTTTCTTTTCAGTCTCCTCTTCCCAAATTTTTTTCCTATCGTCAGATCTCTTCTAGATCTATGGTGGGCATCATGTCACATAGTGAAGTTGTAAGTATTTTACCATATGCGACATGGCAACCATCACAAAACATAAAGACGATGACAAAAATAGAAAATAGGCACTAGTTTTTCATTATTTTAAATTTCTCAATAGAAATACTAATGTCATGAATGTTAGTACCGGTGAAGGGGACTAGTTGGAAAGTGCTATGTTTTCTATCACTAGTTTTGTCAAAGTTTAGGAGGTCACTATGTCACAATTGGAAAATGCATGAATCCCACTTGTAGCAACATAGTGCCCTACCTAAAAATTAAAAAGTGTGAAATTAAAAGTGGATGGGTGCTGTAAAGTTTTTCTAGTTTTAATAAGGTTTTATGCTTATGATGCATTGTCAGAAGCATTGATTGCAATAATAATGATGGAAACATGTTATATTTCTTAGCACCAGAGTTTCTTAATGCCTTAAGGAGGTCACTATGTCTTTACCAAAAAATCAAGGCATCCTACTGGTAGTGACATAGCGCCTTGCCTAAAAAGATAGAACACAACAACAATTATATTGAATGATGGGTGCCAAAAGTTTTTCAGTCAACATATAATCATTGTGACACATTGGAAATAATTAAGAACACGTGTATTTTTCTTGTGCTAGATTTTTAAAAGAATATGGTGGTCACTATGTCGCGACTAGAAAAACAAGGATTTACATTGTTAGCAACATAGCACCTTACCAAAAAAGTCAATACACGACAGGACTCAATTTTATTATATTGTGAAAGGGGTTAAAATATTATATATGACTTTACAGCATGTCAAAGTATTGCCAAATCACATATGACATGGAAAATCACTCAAGAAAGGGGAAAACGAAGATTTTGGATCATCAGATCAAAGTTTCATCAATAATTGTCGCCAAGTTGCCATCAAGAGTTGTACGATGTTTATTCCATGTAAAATGATGACCAAGGTAAGGAACACATGGGCCCACCATAGTTGAAATAAGATAATAAAAAATTCCACACCATCATATCAAATTTGCATCAATGGTAGGTGCTAAGTTGTTATGAAGAATTGCTTATTTTTTAATGCTAGTGACATAGCAACTAAAGGAAGAGATGGATAGCCCCACCACAGTCACATTAAAATAGTGATAAATGTACGTCATTAGATTATAAGGAATTGATGGTGGTCATTATGTCACATATGGAAATTGCTCACTATTTATGTATAGTGACATAACAAGAAGGCATCACGTGTCCATAAGTGCTAGTGGGTCCAGTCCGAGTTGCTAATAGTAACAGAAAGGCTTACACAGAGAAATTTTATTGGATTAACTTCCATCTTGGCAAGTGGAAGATGAGTCATCTTTGTTTTTATTCCTGGATTGTTAGATTTTTTGAAATTGATGATATATTTTTTTAAAAAAAGAAGGTGGTGCTACTCTGTTCCTTATAGCTGATTTATGAAGATTGAAAGCTCCTCATGCGAACCAGGAACATAATATATTGTAGAAATCTTGCTTTTTTCTTCATACATGAACAAATATTTAGGCTTCTAAAGAGCTCAAAGTTATTGAGAACTTGTGCTTGATGACTAAAACATGAAGAAATTTTGGTAATCACAGTGTGTCAGAAAATTATAGTTATAGGATGGTGAAGAGCAAGTTTCTTAGTCCACTATATATTAAGCTTTCTAGTATTCTATAATTCTAATTGCCATGCCTCTAAAGAAAACTTTCTCGAGTCAGGTTGATTATTTGTCTAGAAACATACATGATGACATCCTTGAATTGTTACCTGAGTCCACAAATGAATCTACTCAAGTGAAGAAATTAACCACTCTAAACCCTAGACTCAAAATTGCTGATGGATTGTATGATAAGGGAAACTGGGTTAGGGATGCTAAAACTTCTCAAATAGGGCTTATTCTTTTCAAAAAATGGTTCTCAGAGAGGAAATTATTTGCCCCTCATGGGAACATCTAGAACTTTGACTTGGCAAAACTAGTGGTCCCTAGTGTTTTCATGCATTATGACCTATTAGAGGTCATTGCTAAAAATTATGAACTAGCACTCAAAGTAGTGAGAAGGTTGGATGGCAAGAGTCTGATTACAATAAGCCTTGAGGAAATTTGAGAAGTTTTTGGTCTTGAGCCATTATCAGATTATCATATACCTATTGACCTAAAAGAATTAGAAAAAGAATATTTATCTAAAAGGGATAAGATCAGACAAGGAGCATTGAGGGCACACATAGGCACAATTGGAACTTACCAGTGATCACAACATCTACTAAGGAACCTTTTAAAAAGGAATATTTCACTTCCCAAGCTATGGAGATATATAGTGTTGGTCTGACTTTTTCTGCAGTAAAAAATTTTCAGTTAAACCATAAAAAAGTTAGATGTTCTATGTCTATGTGAGGTATAAGGTTTTGGATAAACCATCTATAAGAAATGTTCACCTTGTAAGCCTTACATTCATCTCTATTTATAAATGGTCGGGCGTGAAAATTTTCAAAATTCAAAAGAAGCGAATATGCTTCCTTATTCCTTTTCCTTTCTCCCGGGTTACCTTTCTTACTGTTTGTCCCAACCGTCAGATCCGATTAGATCTACCGCTGGCGTTATCTCGCTATTGAAAGTTGCATGCTCATTAAGTATAGCGAGATAGCGAGTGTCGAGTTTTTAAGCGGTGGGACCATGAAGTGAAGGTGCGGCGATCGAAGATTTGCTTATTAATTACTTTATTGTGCAGGTACACTTTGCAATTCGCCATAAAAAGGGGAAGAAGGACCCACTAGAATATCTGACATCAGAGCCGGAATGTTGATTTTTCCAGAAGTCTCGCCACTTCGCTATCAGAAAATTCAGGCACTTCACCGTTAGCGAAGTAGCGAGGCCACATGAAAATCTTAAAATGATGACATTGCATCTTGCTTGTATCATAATTACACCAGGTGGCATGACCTGTCATGAATACTGTTGTCAGAATCAATTTTAATTAACGGAAGTAATTACTGGGTACCCCCTTGCTTTTTTCGGCACGGAATCCTTTTAAGTGCCGAAGCTCGCTACCTCGCTATCGGAAAGTTGAGGTGCTTCACCGTTAGCGAGTTAGCGAGGCCCCGTAAAATGGTAAAAGATCGGCAAGATCTATGATGACGTGTAATGACAGGTGACTGATAAAATTTGACATGTGCTAGCTATGCAGAGATCCGATTCTCATTAATGCTTACCTGACTAAATGTACAAGAAATCTGGAACATCAGCTTAAAGTGAATCAACGGAGCTCGCTATCTCGTTATGATAAGTTGCAAGGAAGATAATTATAGCGACATAGCGAGATGGGCCCACCGCCTTCTTTCTTAAGAAGCCCTGTAGCGTATCTTTCGATCATTTCTTGATCCGATCAACGGTTGTTGCCGCCTCGTTATGGCAAGGTGCTTGTTCTTTATGCATAACGAAGTAGTGACATGCTGACACGTGTTCTCCATCGTCAGTGGGTTTAAAGGTAAGCGCCATCAAAAGAAAGAATTATGTACGTGGCAAGCTCTCATTGGGTAATATGACTGACATGGCAAGTGTAACTCCTAGTTGTTCTCTTTGTACCGCATGATCGTAGGATCTTTGAAGATCAACGGCGCAGTTTTAAATTAAAAATGTAGTGCCACTCTCTGTATTAATTAGACAAGAAAGCTTCATCTTTGAGAAAAAACAGAGTATAATACAGAGAGATTGCATCAGTTTCATTTCACGCGAGAAAAGATTTGAAGCCATTCCTGTGCAGAAGCTATTACTGAAAGAAAAGCGTGCCAAGGTTGATAAGAAATTGTCAAGTTATCTGTTCGCTGAAATTTTGCAGGAATTCAAAGGAAAATTGAGACAGAATCCAAGTAAGTAAAATTGCCATCATCTTTGTGAGCTTTTAAGTTTTAAAGAGGATAGCCCAAGATGCCTCCTAAGAAGGGATTTACAGGAGCAGTAAACTACCTGGATAGAAATGTGCATGATGATTTGCTTGAGTTACTTCCTGAGTCCACTGTAGAAACGGTGCAAGTTAAGAGGTTAACCTCACTCAATCCTAGGCTTAGGGTAGCTGATGGATTGTATGATAAGGGTAATTGGGTCCGGGATGCTCAAACTGCTCAGACTGGTTTGAGTTTATTCAAGAAATGGTTTGCAGAGAGAAAGTTATATGCCCCTCATGCCAACATTTGGAATTTTGATCTTGGGAAGCTTGTTGTTCCCAGCGTGTTTATGGATTTTGACTTGCTTGAAGCCATAGCAAAAAACTATGACCAAGCCACTAAGGTAGTGAGGAGAGTAGATGGTGAGGCTTTAGTTACCATCAGTCCCGAGGAGATTAGGAAGGTATTCAGTCTGGGACCCCTCACCATGTATCATGTGCCCATTAATCTGATAGATTTAGAAAAAGAATATATATCCAAGAGGGATGTAGTTAGACAGGGTGCACTGAAAGCCCACATAGGCCGAATTGGAGGCCTCCCAACCATAACATCATCTTCTAAAGAGCCCTTCAAGAAATCATGTTTTAATGCCAGGGCAGTCGAGATATATAGGACCCTGTGCAGAGTCTTCGGAGAGGGCGAAGAAGACTTTATTCCGGTGAGCTTCATGTATATGATCACCCAAATCTCTTCTTTTGGTGTGGAAATAATTTTTGATTTTGCATCTTACTTGGCAAATGAGATCCATCATGGATTGGTGGGGATTGCACAGGGCAAGGTGGAAAAGGTTTGGGGTCAGTATTCCTTACTGATGCATATGTTTCTTTTTAAAGGGGCCACTTATTTTGGTAAAGAAATGGTTTTAAATAGAGAACAAGAAGGGGAAGCACTACCAGTCCAATTATGGAGTGTAGACATGACCTGGGAAGCAGAAAATGCTAGCTTCGTTAGATTTGATAGGCACTTTGCCTCCAAACTAAGGTGCCTCTTATTGAGTGACAATCCCAGAATCCCTAAGGCATTAATGCACCTTATCAGGCCTATGGACACAACCCACAATCTAAAGGTTTCACATAATTGGGGAGATATTATCCCATATTCAGTCTCAACGGTCATCAGGGTCTATGGTTTCAAAGGAACACCCCATGTGTTACCCTATCAGGTACCCTTGAAGGTAGGGATAGCTGAATTTTTGTGGCAGTTGGGAGGAGTGGAGGAGGCCTTTTTGCACAAAAGGGGGACAGGATCAATTTTTCCTACTTGTACTATAGCCCACCAGTTTGTGATAACTAAAGAAGGGTGGGTCTTCCTCCATAAATTTTTTGATCAATATAAAATGGCAGTGTCTCATTCTCATTTTTGTGATGCAGAAGGTTTCTTTAACTCTGCCCTTAGATTGAGAATCAAGGTGCGTCCAGTCCAGCATGAATTCTATTTTCCAGAAGATATAATAAGAAATGAATACTCTCTCCATGAGCAAGAAATAAAGAAAGAAAAATGGAGAGTCTATTCAAAAGTTTTGGAATTCATTAATTGTTTTGATAAAAATTTCAGTCCTCTTAGTAATGCTGCAAACAATGCAGACAAAGTACATAAACTCATGAGTAATTTCTCTGAGATAATGGAGGTAATGAATGAGAAGAAACAACATTTTATTAATTCTTTTCTAGATAAAGCCAGAGAAATTATGAGAAAATTGGGTTTCACTCCCAACATTGGAGTAGGTCCACTGGTGGTACGGAAGAAAACAGGGTATACTATTGTCCGACAGCAGGTGCCCGTTGTGCATAAAGAAAAACAGATTATTGGATCCACCAGCACTGTCCTAGAAGAAAGACCCCCTGAACCTTCCCCCAAAAGAAGAAGAATAATAAGGGAGGAAGAATCCCCTGATGAAAGTTGCTCACCTTCTCAAACCCCAATAAGAGTTGAGGAAGAACAACTCACCAGTGAGCAATTCGAACAAATGGGGTCACAAGGAGAAATTTTTGTTACACAAGCAGAGATTGATGAAGGGAACCCTCAGGAACCCCCTGTACCAAGTTTTGAATTAACTACAGCAGATTTCAGAGGAAGGGAATTGGACCCTGTTTTGGAACAAGCCAGTCAGCATTTTTTGTCTGATAACAATTTTGTAAGATCTAGGGCTTTCCATCAGTTTGCGTGGAGAGTAAACATGCACATTTTTGAGCAAAGGTGCAATAATACGAGAGCAGAACATCCAGAAATGGATGAGGCCTCCATTCAAAATCTAATAAAAGAACAAATGGTTCAAGAGTTCCAAAATATAACCCCTGATGAGGGAAGACAGATGGTAAAAAATGCTAATGTTTTATTATTGCCCAATTGGGACATTGCTGACGCATTAGTTTTTAATTCTGTTTCAAATAATTTAGGGCTCCAGGATCCAAATAAAGAGGAATTCTTGGGTACAACATTCAGCAATGATCAAGCTGCCCTTGTTATGTGGTCCCTGAGAAGAGGATCCAGGGTTACTTCATTACAGCCTGATGATTCAGGATTGACAGGGAGTATCATTGTAAGAAGAGTTGCTGACACTTCAAATGTACAGGCAGCCCACATGAATGTGGATTATTCTAAATTTGCCCTGGCTACTGCGGAAAGAGAAGAGAGGGAAATGATGGATATGCATAATAAATATGAAGTAGTGGTAGAAGCCTATAATCAAGAGGTAAAAAGGAGAATTGAGTTAGAAAACAGGCTATCTCAATTAGAAAAGGTACTTGGAAAGAGAAAAATAGGAGAATCCAGTACATTAAGAATTGCATATCCCCCACAGTCATCTGTGGGATTAACCCCTATTATTGAGATACCTGACACCCCTGAAAGACCCCAATTCTATACTGCAGAGGAATTTGAAGCAGAAAAAACCAAATTACATGAGTGGCAGATAGAATTTAGAAATCAGCAGGAAGAGAAATGGAGGCAGGGTGTGACATACTTGAGGGATAAAATACAATGGTCAAATTTTTATGACCAGTTGACAAGGATTGTAACCCTCATAGATGAGTTAAATAAAGAAAAGAATGGACTAGATTCTCTTACACAGAAGTGGAGACAGAGGAATAATGATGTTACAATTATTTGTATATCTACAGTTCAAATGCCTTACCATCAGGTTGAAAGGATTTTTGATTTATTAAATCAATTAGATAATTTTGAAAATAAAAGAGATTCTTTACAGAGGAAATTGACACTCTGTTTTTCACGATATCTTGCTAAGAAATTCACCCTATTTCCTTGTGCCTTAGAATCTGTTGATACAGTAAAGGAAAAGGACAAATGGAAAAAGGAAATGGATGAATTATTTGATAACAGAATAACAAACATCATCAGTGAGACTGGCTATTGGTTTTGGGCAAAGACAAATGAAGAGCTGGTAAAAATACAACTGTATTATGCTGATATAAGAAAAGAATTCGATGAATTAGAAGAAAATGCCAATTCTTTAATAAAGATACAAAGAGAAACCCTAAGTTTTGATTGGCCAGATGATGATACTTTCAACAGATGGAAAGATCAGTTTAGTGAACAGATGTCAGGAGAAGATGACGAGGAAGATGTAAGAGTAATAGTTACTCTTGTAGTCAGCAATGATGACATAGAAAATCCCCAGGTTAAAGTGATTTTGCATGTAACAGAAGATGATACATCACTTGCAGACCTTATGGGTATGTACTCTGAAGATGAAGAATGATTGCGAGAGCAGATCATAACAACCAAGAAGCATAACAGAAAGGGACCCGCCAAGAAATGCTGTTGTAATCAACCTTTCTGTTATTCTTGTTTTTTGTTTTTCAAAAGAAGGACACCTGTCACCTTCTGTAGCCTGAAGCTTGTTGCATCTCACATTATTTAAGTGAGATCCCAAGGCTAAAGAATGGTCCGAATTTGGTTTTCACTGAGTATTGTGCTTAGTTCTTTTTTGGTCCAAACATTTTTGGAAAGAAATTTATAGTATGCTTTTTCTGTCAAAATTTTCTGAGATATGGATGAATGTAGAAAGAACTGTGCTTCTTCTCTGAAGGTTTTTCTGGGTCTTTTGTAAAGGATATATCATTTTCAAAGGAAATGAATACAAGTTATGAACTGTCCCCATATCCGTTCTTCTCTGAATTTTGTCTCCTTTTTAGTACTGAGCTACCTTGATGTTGTGTGAGTAAAAGCTTATGCAATTGATTGCAATTTAGTAAGACTGTACATCCATTTGTTATTGCTGTTAATTCAATGGATTAAGTAAAGGCTTTGATGAATGTGATGAGGTTGCTCGGGTGTTAATAAGGATTTTTGAATGATAAATTCTGGTAAGAATTGCTGATGAAAATTCGTTGCAAGGCAACAAATTAGATCTAAGAATTTACTTGACTCTGAATTCCCAATGGATTAGGCACTGATCGAAAGTATTTCAGCCAAAAGAGAAGTATATTATAACTAGCTTTTTCAAAATACATCATAAAATCAATTTTCATTTATCTTTCCTGTAAGATTTTCAAAGTTGGCCAGCACTTGCCTGCCTAGATTGTTTTAGCTTCGTTTAGCCATTGTTGTTGGAAACATCTGCAGAGCTATAGAAGATTTCTTGGCCATATCTGTTCAAGGGATGTGTTTATCAGTTATTTACTTATATGTTTAAGGATTTAGAGATGAGAATCAAAATGAAACTAAGGATAATTCTCATACAATTATTCCATCTTTGAACCATCCCCGGGTGCACCCGCCCTGGTTTTACAGAGCCAAAAGAGTAGAAAACCGTCTAAGGTTTTATTGAAGTTGGGTCCTAATACTTTGCATATGCAAGTGATAATGAGAATTGGCTATTCTTTAGGTTGTGTATGTACTGATATCTAGGTACTAAGCCTTTTGTCGCCTAGTAGTTTTAGTACTGTTAACATCAAAATAAAACACCAACATATAGGACTCTATGTAGGTTTTTCAGTGAGGATGAGTTGAATATCATGCCTATAAGTTTTATGTATATGCTAGCTCAAATTTCTTCTTTCGGTGTTGATATTATTTTTGATTTTGCCTCATATTTAGCAGAAGGAATCCATACAAACTTGGTTTGAATTGCCAAAGGCAAGGTAGAAAATTTTTTTGGCCACTACTCATTGTTGATGCACATGTTCTTGTTTAAAGGTGTGACATATTTTGGGAAAGAAATGGATTTGACTAGAGAACAGGAGGGAGAAGCTTTTCCAGTTCAATTATGGAGTGTAGATATGACATGGGATGCAAAAAATGCTAGTTTTGTTAGGTTTGATAGGTACTTTGCCTCAATGTTAAGGTGCCTCTTATTAAGTGACAATCCTAGAGTTCCTAAGGCACTTGTAAAATTTATTAGGCCCATTGATAACCCCTCTAGTCTAAAAGTATCACATAACTGGGGAGATATTATGCCATACTCTGTTTCAACTGTGTTTAGAGTTTATGGTTTCAAAGGGACTCCTCATGTATTGCCCTACCAGGTGCCTCTAAAAGTGGGGATAGCTGAGATATTGTGGCAGCTAGAAGCATCAGATGAAAATTATTTGATAAAAAGACAAAGAGGCTCAATTTTCCCAACTTGTATTGTAGTCCACCATTTTATAATCATAAAGGGTGGTTGGTTGTCTTTATACAAATTACTAGACTAGTATAAGATGGCTATATTTCATCCCCATTTTTGTGATACTGAGGGATTCTATGATTTAGTTTCTAGACACAGGGTTAAGCTTGGTTCTATAAAACATGAGCCTTATTAGCTTGAGGATATAATAAGGAATGAGTTCTCTTTGTAGGAGCAAGAGATCAAGAAAGAAAAGTGGAGAGTTTTTTCAAGAGTTTTGGAATTCATTCATTGTTTTGACAAAGATTATGAACCTCTTGGTTATGCAATAATAGAGGCAGATAAAACAAATAAACTCATGATCAATTTTCCTAAGATAATGGAAAAAATGAATAAGAAGAAACATTTCTTCATTAATGCCTATCCTGATAAAGCCAGGGAGATTATGAGAAGGCTGGCATTCACTCCCAATGTTGGAGTAGGACAATTGATTTTCTAGAAAATGTCTAGCTATTGTATTGCATAAAAATGTATTACAAGAATAAACATTAAGCAACTAACATCTATTCCTACATGTTCATGAAAACCTCAAATATAAAAGACAACATGTGAATAAGGAAGACATGACATCAAAATAGCTTAATCTACTAATGCAAACCTCATGAAATCACCAAGTGGATGATGATTTCATTGTTATTGGGATGTGGTTGCTCACAATTCTTTTAGCATAACAATGAGGTAGATGGTAGATGATAGAAATGAGGAGAGGGTTCTCCTTTTATAGGAAAAGAGATGCAATGGACGACTGAGATTCAATGCAAGATGAATGGCTAGGATCTCTCAGGATCAATGAGGTGTCCATGAGGTGGAGGATAAGTAGACTCCATGTGGATTAGGGTTTTTGACTATTCAAAGGGGGCAAGATGCTCACACATGTGTGAGCAACCTTTGATGGTGACATGTCTATGACAAGTGTAAGAGGTGTGGAAGATCATGTTTCTTCACACATGTGTGAGACACCTGTGAAAGTGATGGGTCAATGATATGTGTAAGAGGGGTGGAGGATCAAGGTTTCTCACACGTGTGAGACACATTTGGTTCACATGTGAAGGGGGACAAGGTTGTAAGTGTGTAAGAGTCACATGTCACATGTGACTAAGGTTTGCTAATCCTTTGATTAGGATTGTACAAATAGTTAATGATGTGATTAGATGAGGAACTAGGATTAATTAGTGGATAAGTGGATTGACCTAGGTTAGAAGGATGGGTTAAGTTAGGAAAGTGAAGTTAGGTGAGGGTTAAAGTTAGGAGCCATGTGATCAAATAGAATAAAATTTAATATTTAATTCCAAGTGGGATTAACAAAGGATTAATCAAGTAAAAAAAGTACTTAATTAAAGTGGGTGAGTTAGGATGCAAGTGGAAAGGCTAGGATTTAAATAAACCTTAGTTTATTTAAATCAAGGTAAGGTGAATATAATTAAACAAATGAAAAATTTATGTAATTAAAGGTAGAGTAATTAAATAAATAATTAATATTTATTTAATTCGTCATGAAATGGGTATTTGGACAATTTTAGGTGTCTACATTTTGCCCCTCTTTGATTTAGCATTAGTAATGTTATATCAAAGAAGAATAAAATAGAGCGGATGGAAGGATAAGACTAGTAGCATGATGCCCCAGTCATGGAAGGATGAGGAAGGATGACGAAGGGGAAATGGTATGCCCCCTCGAGAGGAAATGTGAGTTAGGAGAACATGGATGTTCTCTTGAAATGGATGAGAGGATGGAAGGGAGTGGAAAAGTTATGTTGCAATGGTGTGAACAACCTAAGTTTGATATTGTAGTCAACACTATGCACCAAGGTATGAGGAACCAAGATGACAATGTGTCAACTACGTGATAAAAGGGGTCTAATACAACCATATGCCTTATGAAACCATGATATGGAAGACCATGATTCTTGGAGTCAATAGGATGAAAAAACCATGATAAATGCAAAAAATACTAATGCATACAAGTAACAAGCAATCATGCACAAAAAACCAAAATAAAACCAACATTTGCCCCTAGTCAAGCTGAAAACCCATTAATGGATTGATTGATTGATGATTGATTAAGGATGACAAAGCTAATGATAAGTGTAATGCACATCCAAGGATTGGGAAGGATTGAATATGGTCAATGGATTATCAGCTGATTGGGTCAAATTGATGAATTGATTAGGGATTGATGTACAAGATTGCAAGATTAGATTGATTGGATTAGTATTGATTGCATAGTAAGATTTTTTAATTTTTTTTTTTTGGTTTTATGGAGGATTGGATGAATAGATGATATGCAAGTAGAAGAATGAATGTGGATAAGATTGGAAGAATGATGTTGATAGGATGAATAATGATGGGAGTAGAATTGAAATTGATGTGAAAGCATTAGAAGAAGGGAAAATTGATTGAAATTAGAGGATAAATCAATGAAGTTGATTGAAGTGAGTTGGAAGAATTAGATTGAATGTGATATGAATGAGTGAATATAATGGATAGAAATGAATTGAGACCAATGACAAGGGAGAGCCAAGTCATGGTAAATGGAGGAAAAGCAACGGGAGTTGGTGGATGACAGGAATAGTGGAAGGATATGAGGGGCCAAATGAAATGGTGTCAGAAAATGGAAGTCAAGGACCATGTTTTGAAGGAGTCCAAATGCCCCATTCCAAAGGTAGGAAAATGGAGGGAAATGTAGTGGGAAAGAATGTGTGAAAATGTAAAGATGGTGTGAAGTCTAGCGTATGGAGGAAGAGAAGGCATGTGTTCTTCCAAAACATGCATGAACATTTTGGTATTATGCCTCTAATAGTGATCACGAGCATGGGCATGAAAGTGGAATGAACAAGGGATATGGGAGGTAGGGTATGGAAAATGGATAATTATATGGAGAGTATGGATGAAATGTGGGATATGAAGTGGATAGGATGGATGGGATAACCAAGATCAAAGACATATGAAAGGGGGAAGGAAGCATGTAGGAGTATGGATGGAAAATGGACGAATGAACATGACAAGGACTATGGGCTACAAGATATGGATATCATGTCAAGATAAAATATATGAAAGGATGAAGGAAGTATATAGGATAATGTATGGATAATGAGAAAGGGATATGGAAAGTGCATATGGATGGATGAAAGGAAAGTGAAAGTCAAGATCAAAGATGGAAAAAGGATGATGAATGGTAGATGGAAGTATGGAAGATATGTATGTAAGTGTAGTATAAATGGAGCTTGCCCCTAGTGTATAGTGCAAGTGGGAGAGGAAAAGTGAATGGATGGATAAGTGGAATTGGAATGCACTGAAGAAAAAGGGAGGACTCAAGCATCTAGTTATATGGATAGTATCCCTTGATATGTTTTTTTTTTTTTTTCTTTATTATTTTCAAGGAATTTGTATTAGTTGCTCATAGATTTTGGTAGGAGAGTGAAAAGAAGGATGAAGTGGATTAGGGAATGGAGGAAAATGACTTATGAAAAGATTTGGAATAAGGGGTTGGAGTGGGTGGGAGGAAGACATGGTTGATGGATGCTAGGTTGGAAGGCTTGTGAATGAGTGGATGAAGGAAGCAAAAAGATTGTCATGGGCGCACACCTTGAAGGGTGATGGAAAGGAGGAAATTGTGGAGGATATGTAGGAGAAAGTTTGAATTTTGGGATATAAGGACCCAAAATGGATGAAAGAGATGAGGGAATTAGGATGGTGGATTTGGGTATATAAGGACCCAAAATGGATGTGGAAGCCTTTGGATTAGCCAAATTGGATGTCATTTTGAATCTTTCTTTGAGATTCATTGCTACATTAAGTAGCTTTGGTATCCACAAAATTTTTGAATTTTTGATTTTCAGCCTTTGTGGCCTTTTGATTTTTCTTTGGATTAGATTTTTCTTTTCTTGGACATGTCTTTTGGAGGGGACATGTTGATCGTTGGGCTTTTGTGGATTTTTGGCTTTATGCTCTTTTTCTTTAGCATCCAATTTTCTTCCATTGGCCATGGTATGGGTGCATAAAGATAAATAAGATGGAGAGCGTACAGATGGTGAACATGGTAAGGAATTCAAGGATGTGTGCCTTTGTTGATCTTGATTAGAAGCATGAGTTGATGAAGTGGAAGAATTTGATATGGTAGATGGATGCATGTAAGGACCCAAAATGGAAGGAAGGGATGAAGGATTTGGTGGTGGAACATAAGGACCTAGAATGGATGGAAGTGAGGAAGGAATGGGAATATGGATATAAGGGCCCAAAATAGACTTGGAATATGGATGATGAGAAGCTTTAGGTTTGGAAGGAGGAATTTTGGAGTTGGAAGAAGTGGAAGGCATACCAACATCTTGAGACATTATTTCTTCAATGGGATACTTATTATTTTCAACACAAGATGCGAGTCCATGTATATGGGGTTCGTGAGTGGATTGGATAGGTGTGATAGGATCATGTGGAGGATTAGAATTGCAAGGGGGATTATGAGGGAGAATAGGATTGTGAGATGGAATAGAATTGCATAATGGAGTGGAGGGAATGGAACCATGAGATGGGGTGATTTGATCTTGACATGGAGGAGTAGTAATGGATGGCATGGAAGGAAGTTCTTCATGAAGTATAGGGTCTATGGAGGCTAACTCTTGAGATGGAATGGAATCAATAATGCATGCGGTACATAGAATGTCTTGATCTTGATTAGGAAGGGGATCATGAGATGGAGTAAGAGGGATAAATGGATCTTGAGGGATAAGGCAATGATGGGATGGAAAAATGCTTAGATCTAGAGGAGAAGAGGAATCTATAATGTCATGCTTCAGAGGAAGCTCTGGAGATGGAATTGGGTGTATAACTTTGGGTGATTGGCTCACTTTATCTTGTATTTTACACTTAGCCAAGAATGATGAGAAATACCCCTTATGAGGTGGGGATGATGTGGATTTTGGAGGATAAGGATTGTGAAGGGAATTGCATGGAAGGTTGGGGTTGGATGGGACATGAGGACTAGGATCTTTGAAACATGGGGGAAGAGGACACATAGCATGGAAGTTGGACTCTTTTTGTTGACTTTCTAAGAGATAATTCTTTAGTTGCTCCATTTCCATGGCAAGGGTATTTGTGTTTGAGGAATTGTGTGGACTATGAATGGAATTGTATATGGTGTAAGGATAGTGAGGTGGATTTCCCTTGTCAAAGGTAGAAGAATAATGAACATGAGATGGATTAGAGTTGGATATAAAATGTTGAGGATGGATTTGATATGCAGGTTGAAGGGGAGGTACAACTCCATATTGTCTTTGAAGATTGTCAACCATTTGATTAAGAAAATTTGGATCCATGGATGTGAGATGAAGAGTGATGAAAGATTTGATGATGGATGGAATATGAACTTAGGACTAGGAGCTTTGGACTTTGTGTTGATTTGATTTGGATTTGAGTCGAAATTGGTTGGATTTGATTTTGATTTGATTTGATATTGATTTGATTTGATATTGATTGGATTAGGGTTTGATTTGATGTGATAAAAACCCTATGATATTCCAAACAAGTGAATGTGGGATTTGAATTAAAGTCCAATGTTCGTGATAATGCTCCTGTGTCCAAAGTAGAAGATTTTATGAAAAATTGTATTAGAAGAAGATTTGGATAGATGAAGAAAGATTGATTGATTTTGAATTGAAGATGTAAATGGATCGAATTAGGAATTGATTAGAAAAGAAGGAATTTGGCAAGGGATTGGATTAAGAATCATGAGGATGAATCATTGAATGAGGGAATTGGATCTTGATGTGGATTATGAACCATGATTAGGATGAAGATTATGGATAAGATTGAATGACGAGAAAATGATTTGGATGAATGGAGATGATTAAGATGTCAAGGAATGGTTTGAATGATGAAGACAAGAGATGTATGAGGGTGATGAATGTGATGGAAAGAAGAAGTGATGTGGAATTGATGTGGATAGCTTGACTAAGAGGACTTAAACCAAGACTTGTTTTTTTTTTTTTTGAGATTTTTTGGATTTTTTTGGATTTTTGAAGTTTTACAATGTTTTTGGATTTTTATGTTTTATGATGTTTTTGGGTTTTTTCAAATTTGAGATGCAAAATCAAACAAGGAAATATGTACAAGGCAAGTGTGTTTCAAACACTCAAGAATTTCAAACACACCAACACTCCTATAAGGTTTCAATTAGGATGTACAAGGATCAACTAGAGGGCGTCCTCAATATACGCAAGGTACATGAGGCCCAAATCTATAGATGAAAGAAAATACTACCACACAGCCAGGGGGAGATAGTAACCCAAATCTCCTCGTTCACTTCCCAAAGGTATAAAATTCTTTGGGGCTTAGCCAAGAGTGACAATATTCTACTTCCAAGAGAGGTATCTTTTGATTCACCTCCCAATATTTATACTCTGCCAAAACACTGCAGTTAAGGTCATCCCAAGGGGTGATGAAATCCCCAAGAAGGCCTCCTAAAAAAAGAAAAATAAGACCACTTATTTCTTGCGCACCCAAGATCACCTGAAGGTGCGAGGGGAGAGAATACGTAAGTGGCCTCGGGGTTTAATAGACATGCATTCTTTCCCAATGAAACTTTAGGTTTTCTAATCTACATTGTAGATACACATGTTTATAGCATACAATGTTCTTTCCAACTTGAAATCATCATCAACATAAATGAAAGCATAGATTTGTCAACAAGAAAGTAAATTGCTCATGAGCATAAGCAAATTTGACAAGGAAAGAATCAAATTCCCTTTAGGAATTCAAAATTGACTGATTGTTCATTTTAAGTACCAAAACAAAATGTTTATTGCAATGTTTGTTGATCCTTAGACATTCAAGATTACGTTGTCATTCATTCCAAAGAAAAAGTGTTCAATTAACCATACATTCAATATTGAGTGTGATTGTTTTAGCATTTAACCATGCATTCAATGACAAGTGTTTAATCATGCAAGTTCATTCCCAAAACAAAATTAAATTAAAAAATCTACAAGAAATATGGTTAGTGACAAAATATCCCTGCAAAAAACACAAGTTAATGTAGCGAAAATATAAGAAAAATGTGAAACAACCCTGCAATGAAAGAGTTAGCACAAAGTTTAGACTTTGATAAAAAAAATAGAAATATAAACAACATCAAAATCTTATGAAACTAGCATCATTATGACGGGATCAGAATCATATTTCCGACGATATTTCATTTTGCAAAAACGGAGCTCGTATGCTCAAGTTATGAGCAAAAAATAGAAGGCTGCTCCTTATTGCCTAGAAGGGCATGTGGACTACTGATGTAGTGATGACATCAGCAACCTGCAAGCAAAAATTTGATGGTTAGAGGTACATCAAGAATTTTTTTTGTTTTTGTTTTTGAATGTTTTTGAAAAAGAATGAAATTCTCATAGTTGATTTAAAAAGATAAAGGTTATTTTATTAAAAAAAAAAGTTAAAAAGAAAAGTACTATTTACATTGTTAATCTAAATAATAATTAAAAATAATTTAAAAAAACTAAAAATGAAGGTTTTTGTTAAAATGGGCTAGAGGTTTGTTAGGCCAAGCGGAGGAATTAGAAGCGCAGGGATGATGGTGACCATTCAAAGGGGGCAAGATGCTCACACATGTGTGAGCAACCTTTGATGGTGACATGTCTATGACAGGTGTAAGAGGTGTAGAAGATCATGTTTCCTCACACGTGTGAGACACCTATGAAAGTGATGGGTCAATGACATGTGTAAGAGGGGTGGAGGATCAAGGTTTCTCACACATGTGTGAGACACATTTGGTTCACATGTGAAGGGGGACAAGGTTGTAAGTGTGTAAGAGTCACATGTCACATGTGACTAAGGTTTGATAATCCTTTGATTAGGATTGTGCAAATGGTTAATGATGTGATTAGATGAGGAACTAAGATTAATGAGTGGATAAGTGGATTAACCTAGGTTAGAAGGATGGGTTAAGTTAGGAAAGCGAGGTTAGGTGAGGGTTAAAGTTAGGAGCCATGTGCTCAAATAGAATAAAATATAATATTTAATTCCAAGTGGGATTAACAAAGGATTAATCAAGTAAATGAAGTACTTAATTAAAGTGGGTGAGTTAGGATGCAATTGGAAAGGCTAGGATTTAAATAAACCTTAGTTTATTTAAATCAAGGTAAGGTGAATATAATTAAACAAATGCAAATTTATTTAATTAAAGGTAGAGTAATTAAATAAATAATAAATATTTATTTAATTGGTCATGAAATGGGTATTTGGACAATTTAGGTGTCTACAGCTATAATATAATCCAAAATAAGAAGACCACTGTGGATAAAGGTAAAAAAATAATAGGATCCACTAATGTTGTCTTGGAAGAAAGATCTTATGAGCCCTCTCCTAAGAGGCAAAGAATAATGAAAGAACAAGGTCCTCACATTGAGGAATATTCACCTACCCAATCCCCTTTACAAATTGGAGAGGAGCAGCTCACTGGAAAGCAAGTTGAACAACTGGGATCCCAAGGGGGAGTATTTATTATCTAGGTAGAGTTGGATGAGGGAAACCTCCAAGAGCCTCTGATGCCAAGCCTTGATTTGACAGTGGCAGATTACAAAAGAAGGGAACTAGATCCTATAATTGAATAGGCTGGTCATGAATTTTTGTTTGATAATAGTTTTGTTAGAACAAGATCCTTCTACCAATTTGCATGGAGAGAAAATATGGTAAAATATGAGGAAAAATGTATTAAGTTAAGAATAGAGCATCCAAAAATGGAGGAGGCAGCAATGTAGAATCAAGTAAAAGAAGAAAGGATGCAAGAATTCCAAAATATATCCCTTGAAGAGGGGATACAGATGGTAAAAGAATATAATATTCTACTACTACCCAATAGGGATATAGTAAATGCTCTAGTTTTTAATTTTGTTTCTAATAAACTAAACATACAAAACCAAAATAAGAAAGAAATGAAAGGTGCCACCTTCAGTGAAGACCAGGCTGCCTTAGTTATTTGGTCATTAAGGAAAGGATCTAGGACTATCTCATCATAGTCAAATGACACTAGATTAAACCCATTGTCAATAAATGGAGTAAAAGGAAAAAAGAGGTCACATTTCTATGTTATTCTGTCATAAGATCTTCACATGACCACATTGAAATAACTTATGATCTTGCTCATGATATTCCAAAATTTGATGATAAGAGAGTTGAGCTACAAAGAAGAATTGTTAGCTACTTGGATAAGTACAAAAGTAAGAAATTTGATTTATTCTCACTTGCTTTGGATAAGAAGAAAAAACTAAAGAATAAAGATGAATGAGCCAAAGAGTTAGATGTTTTATTTTGTTTGAGAATGAATAAATAAAGTCATTAATGAAACAAGACATTCATGGTGGGAAACTAAAACATAAGAAATGGTGAAGGTCCAATTATTCTTTGATTCTTTAAAACAAGATTTTGTTAATATTGATAAAGAGGTTGAGTATGTGATCAAGAAGCACAGTGATATTCTATAGTTTAACTAGCCAAATGACACACTTTTTGACAAGTGGATGGAAGATATTGCTTTTGATGAGCAGTGGGAAGAGGTTGAGAGTGATGATGATGAGATGGATCAAAATGAAATACAAATCATTGATGCACCTTCAGAAGATCAAAGGAGAAAAGAAGACAAAGAAGGGAAACCATCTCATGTAGAAAATACTATGGGCTAGATGGATGAAGTGGTAGAAATAAAACCAAGTATAACTATCACCTTGGCAGTACATGAAGATGCAAGTGGAAGTTCCAAGGTAGAGGTAAATTTGCAAGAATTAGAGCCTGACACATCATTGACAAACTTGATCGCTACATATGCTGAGGATTTAGAATAGCCAAAGGCCCATCATGGAATCTGTAGCATTTGAAAATGTAATAGAAGTGGAAGCTATCAAAAAAATAATTATGTAAAGGTTTTTTTGTTACACATAGTTTTGTCTTTTGTGACTGTTACTAAAATTTTGCACATGCAAAAAATTTAAGTATTCATATGAGTAAAGTATATAAATGCCATTCATTTCATTTAAAAAATATAAATATCCTTGTATTATTCATTTTCAAATATACAATTGATTTTTTCAAAAAATGAAATGAATTGATATGCTGAAAGGAAAAGATCTCACACAAGCCATGAGTATAGCTTACAATAGCTTATTCTACTAATTTTCTTTCATAAAGGAATACACAAAAAAAGAAGATACATATGAATGAAAGAAATGAGAATAGAGATAAACAATCATTGCCTATTGCTTTGACTAGTTATGAATTCTCTAGCGTACTCATCCAACTCCAAGCTCCACATTCTCAAATAGTTGCAAGAAAAAATGAAGGAAAATGATATTAGATCCTGAAGGATCTAAGCAATGACTGCATATGTCTACAACTACACATGTTCTCTGTTGATGCATTTCATTATGAAAGAAAGTAAGCTGAAAGAAATAAAAGTCATTTGTGAGTGTCATGAGCCCGTGCTCGAACCTCACAGAATAATATTCTACATGATTACAACAAATAAATAATGATTGACATCACAGATTACAAATGTGTACTTACTGCAAGAAAGCATGAAAGATAATCAACATGAAATACTTCAAGCTATGCTAAGAGTTAAGGAGTTTTCGTTGCAAATGTAAAACATGCTACGAGAAAATGTCTTCATAAAACCTCAAAATGCAGATGTATTTTGAGAGAATGGACAGTTGCAACACAAATTGGGAAAAGAAAGAGTTGGTTTCAAATGTTTCACAAACCTCTCCAATGTTTAGTAGCTAGAAACAAAATTCATTTCCAATTAGAGGTCAAACCTCTAAATGGTTTTCAAAATGATGAAAAGATGTCATTATAATTTCCACTATGGGAAAAAACAAGATGGATTAATGCTTGTTAAGACTGAATTTATATAAAACTAATAGCTAAGCAAACAATTTATGATTGGTTTGATGCCTTACTGGGGTACTTATCAGTAAACCCAACTTCACAATACTAACAAATTAAGGCTTTGCTGGCCTAAGTCTTCCAACAACTATATTTGGTCATGAATTGCTGATAAAGGATGATTTGAAGATCAAAAAGTGATCATGGGTAATGTGCCTGAGCCCAAAGGATTTTGTGGAAAAATTTAGATCTGATGCTGTCAGATATTTCTTCCTAAGCAAGGTTGAATTTAGTAGTAATGGGGACTATTCAGAGGAATGATTTATCAACATTGCTCATCTTGCCAACATAATTGAAAATCTACTTAACTGCATACTTGCCTTATTGAAAAGAATTTCTAGGCCAACTTAGCATTTGATGCTACCTCTGTAATGTGTCCTAGTGATGTAGCTACAACTTCAAATTAGAAGACAAAAATGCAGTATATAATAGGGATACTAAGGAATGCTGGATACATCTTATTTACAACAAAAAAGACAAGTAAATCATTTATGTTTGTATTGAACATCTAAAACATCTACTCAAAATCTTCCATCAACAATGGAAATATGCAAATTGGAAATCAACAAGAAATGCCTTTTAAAGACATAACAATAGGATAATGAAATCAAATAAGGTATTTCTCAAGAAATATCAATAATGATGCCTTATCTATGGAGCTTCCTTTTGGTAAAGATAAAATTAGTAGACTAAAGTGAGCTACTTAGTTTTCTATTGTGAGTATATCATTTATAGTGACAATATATACAATCATTGGGCTCTTTGGTGCTGCTCATTAAAGGGATCAAACAAGTGATAACATTCTTTAGAACAAGTAGATGGGAGGTGGATTCAGGCAAGGAGTTGTTGTTGTTTGTATCATATCATGTATTATTAATCATTTTTTACTCCTACTTAAAAGAAACCCTCTAAAGTTTTGCCATGTGGATCTATGTGCTAGCCATAGACTAGTCTATGGTTTGAGGTATCATCAATCATAATGAAGTGTTCTAGATCTAGAATAAATTAGCCACGAATCTTGGCCCCAGTGAGAAGGATTTGAAATAATAGAAGCAAGTGGAGTTATACATGCTATAACCCATGTTAAAGACAGAAAACAACAAGTTCAATTTTGATAAGAACAACAAAAAACATTAACACTCATTCCTCAGATGGAACTATGTAGTAAAATGGGTGAGGATCACATGAAATCACAGTCAATAATGATAAGTCAAGCCCTAAACCAGTTGACTTTACCTTTATTTATTTCCCAAACTATTCTTTGAAATAACCCATTGTGAGCTTGTGTAACAAAAATCAAGCATTGTTTAACCAAGATCAACTTTAGAACATCAAATCTAGAGGATAATATTGAAAAATCCTCAGGAATATATCACAATGGCTGCCATATGTAAAAGGAAAAAACCCCTCAAATTTATATGCAAGTGCAAAAAAAGGACTTCAAATAGCATAAATAAATTGGATAGCCAAATGGTATTGTTACTACCAACAAGGAAAGAAAAACCTAATTTGGGTTTTATGAAATACATTTTAAAAAGCTTCAGTAGATGTCCATGAGTAGTTGTATTGAAAGTATTATTTGAATTCGAAACCCAAAAAAACAAGTTCCAGTAGCAAGAAAAGTTTAACAAGGGCAGCCATTATGAAAACCATACCTTCAAGCTCTAATAATGGCAGCCAACACAAAAAAAGAAAAAAAATCCTTGAGTAGCAACATACAATAGAGATATTTCATGGAAAGCTAGCAAAACTTCCTCATGGCAGCTTTGAAACAACAAACCCTTCCTCCCCTTCAACATTCAAAATTTCTAGAATGTGGAGATGAAAAGAGTTTAGGGTTCTTTTAATATTTTATGCCCTTTACCATTTTGGAAAACTATTTGAAGTCTACGAGCTGTTTAAAAGGGTTTTTAATCCTTTTAAAACTTTTGTTTTTATTTGTGAAGGTGGGGTTGATTTAAGTGATGCCTTAGGAATTTTGTGATAGGTATGTATTTTGTGTTTTTTGCATATTGTGAATGTAAGAAAAATAATATTAAATGATGCAAATAAATTGTTTAATATTATTTTCTTGTTAAAATGCAAAAAAGAGGTATTGTTTTAATTATTTTCTTTTGCATGAATATAGTATTGTAAAGGAAAAGCATTTAAACGATATCCTTATAAATCATTTGATGTTTTTTTTCTATTTGTCATGTAAAAGAAGAGAGCCATTATATCACTATGTAATGGTCTTTAATTCAAAAATCAGTTGGGAACATCTAGAGGTAATATAAGCTTTCTACGGTGGAATTTTCTTTTACCTTGTTACTTTAAAGATATTTTTGATCAGTTGGAGTGTTTGGGGGTAATTTCTGATGAGTCATAGGCCTCATTATGGGTTAGTAAAGTCTAAGAAGTTATGAAACTTCATTTTTGGAAGTTTCTAAACCCTAATTTTGAGGCTTTTATTCTACATTCGACCCAAGGGTTGATTTTGTGCTTAATGACTTTTGCAACTCATTTTTGAGGAGTTATGATTTTATGAGCAAGTTTGTTGACTTCTTTTCTAAGTCCTAAACTTTCTTGCAGAATCTGTAATTCATTTTCTAGAAAGATAATACAAGTGACAGCAGTGTGATTGTGCTATTTTGTGTTCACTATTAGGTCTTCTTTCTTTCTACAAGTTCTGTGTGTATTTTGAGTGATTTGATAGAATAGCTTGAGAACTTTTATTCTTCTTTTTCATTCTGTCTCATTCCAACACTTGTTTTTAGGAAAGTAAGTTTATTTTTAGGTTGTAATATGTGTATTTAAAAGTGAAATTGATTAAAGTGAGGTGACTATTTTCCTCCTTCTATTGTTTCATTTCTTAAAACCTTATTATAAATTATTTGTGCAAATCTTTACAGAAAGATGTGTTTTGCTTGCATTTCAAATAGCTGTATAATCCTCTCCATTGAGTGTATTTGAGTTTCCATAATCACTTTTGGTGTATCACCTCTTTCCTAGTTTAGGCTGTAGGTTTAGGTTCATTTTCAGCAATTTCTTCCCTTTTCCCTGAAAGTTTAAGTTAGGATTTTGGAAATATCACTGAATATCCAATAGGAGCTAGCCTAGAATTTGGAGGTCTCATTTCATTTGCATGTCTCACATAGTGAAATGATTCCCATGTTAGGTTAGGATTGTTGAACTATTTCAGTTCAGTGTTGGGTGCAAATCTTGAAACTTAATAGTGACAACTTTAAAATGTAAATGTCTTTTGTTAAAGGACAACTGTCAGTTCTCGATGCCTAAATCTTGTTGCATCTTAAAGTATATAAGTGAGATTCTAGGGCTACACAGAGGGTCTGAATCATTGTCTTTCTAAGTCTTTGCTAAGTCTATTCGGTCCAGTCTTTTGATGAATACTTTGTGATATATTATCTCTGCAAATTTATGAAAATACATCAATTTGACAGGATTTAGATGTTTTGTCTTGAGTCATTATGAGTCTTGTTAAATTGTATACAATTATTTTCAAAATGAAATTAATAAAAAGATGAACTATCACCACATCTTTTCTAACTAAATCTTGTCTCCATTTCTTTTACCTGGTTATTTTGAAGTTGTATAAGCAAAGCTTGTCTAGTTGAATGCAATTGAATCGAATTGTATATCAATTCACTATTGCTATTAGTTCAATGAATTAAATAAACACTTTAGTGGTATTGATAGGGTTTCCATGGTAATAGGAAGGATGTTCATAAGTATGATTTTTAGTAAGAATTGTTGATAATGTTGATTGTAAAGCAATCAATTAGATCTAGGAATTGAATGGACTTTGAATCCCAATGGATAAGGTACTGATCTATTAAATTCAATATGTATGTGAAGAAATCATAGACAAGTATCGAACTCAAACTCAAAATAAATTTTTACTTCACTGTTTGAAAGATCTCAATGCTGGTCAACAATTGTTTGCATTTGATCTCTAAGTCTTAGTTAGCTACTATTGCTAGAAATATTTGCAAATCTGAGAAGAATTATTACCAAATCTTCTTATAAGGGATGTGTATTATCTTAAGGTGTCATAGAATGAACAAACTATGTATATGTTAGAGATAGGAGATGATAATTAGAATGAAACTAAGAGATTCTTATTTAGTAACATTCATTTGAACCATCCCTCAGGTATACCCACCTTGGTTCTACAGAGCTCAAAGAGTAGGAAATCTGTCTTGATTTCATTGTAGTTGGGTCTAGATAAGAAACACATTCAATTGTTTATAGGAAGTAGCTAATCCTTAAATTGTTTGTGCTTTCATTATCTTGGTATTGAGTATCTTTTTACTTAATAGTTGAAAAAAACCAACAAACAAAACATGGACTTCTTATTATCATTGCAAATGCATATTATAGAATTCACAAGTATAATATGCTAACCCACATGGGCACCTTCATTACAACAATTTGTAAGACTAAGTTGCAAACTACCACCCAGAGTTGTTCTAGACAATGTTTGGATCTATCTTAAATAGGAAATTTTGTGTCACCTGATAAGGTTCTAGATGTTGAAACTTAATACCTAGGGTTGACGAACCCTAACAATACATATAGAGTTGGCCAACTACATCTTTGACAATTATTTTAGATATTTCGGGTAGCCCAAATTTGAAAGGCCATAACTCATGAAGCGTTACTCTGATTGGCTATCATAACCATATTTTTGAAATGCCAAATCTTGATCTATAGGCTTGAAGCAATGCGAGAACCCTTTTGTCAAGTTTTAGGAACTCATCTGGGCACTTTGAGGCCTTCAACGGTGAGTCTAAAGATTTTTCTGCAAATATTTCCACCAAAAATTTGTAATAACTTCTCCAATACTTAAACTAGAGCAATGAGACTTTTATGGTAGGAATATAACTCTACAATGAACCTTCATGTAGAAAATGAGAATATTTTGAGCTTGTATGACAAACTTACTAAAAATAAAAAGTTCCCATAAATAGTAACCACGCTGTCTACTAGTCCGTATTAAAATAGAAAAGACTGAAAAGAAAATATTTTTAGGTGATGCAAGATTGCTCTTACACTCAAGATGCTCCTGCATTAAATCTTCAAATTCATCAGTGCAATACTTGTTGGAATTTACAATTGGGAAGATTTACTTCGGGGGGGGGGGGTGAATAAAAAGTAACTAAATTTAACCATTTTAAAACTTTTAGCTAATATCATTCACATGCATCTAATTCATCTAATATACATGAAAGTAAAGACATGCATGAAAATAGATAACACAAGATTTAGTAACCTAGAAACCCTCCAAAATGAGAAGGTAAAATTGGGGTGGGGATGACACCCACAAATTATCATTGCAACAATATGTAACTATTCAAGGTTACAAAGTTTGACCACTTCTAATGGTGTACCCTCTAAAAGACCTATCCTGTTAAAGACTTTACACCCTCTTAAAAGTGACCTGGTTAAAGGATTTACAAACATTCACTTGGAATGCTACCTTGTTAAAGGATTTACAATCCTATTAAGGATCTACAATATGGCTGCTAAACCAATATAGCTGCTAAGCAAACCTATCAACATAGGATTTCCATTCTCACAATACAATGGTTAGAAAGTATGGTAGAATGTCTTGACCTGATAACTTGCAATCCTCAATTGCTAATTCTAGATCCTTGTTCTACTCTGTATGCTTTGATCCTTGCTTGATCTGATATGTCACTCTTCAAAGTTCTGATACTCTATTCTTGATCAATTGGATTCTACAATGTTGTTCTACTCTTCTCTAAGTCTTTTCACATTTTATCACTTTTCTATAATTTACCCATACACTTCTCACATCCACTTCTTACATAATGAGGATTCATCCTCTTTTTAAAGATTTTGAAGACTTAGGGTTAGGTATGAGTCCACGATCAATATTAAATCTTTATTTCCTGCTCAATTCTTTCACTTTTCCTATTGGTTGCATGCATTCTCCATTTTTCTTATTGGTTGCATGTTGATTACATAGGTAATGCAAAAGATTCATTCCTATCTTTAGGATCCTTCAAGATTCATCCTATGTCGGCTTCAAAAATGGTTTACATCTGAGTTTGTGAAGGTACAAACTCATATGTTGATTCTATGTTACTCAACACTTACTAGTTGCTAATGCTCAACACATATAGGAATTCTATTTCACTCAGCATCTATACTCTGCTCGGCACCTATAGTGACTCGAAACCTTTAGTGACTTGACACTTGAACTTCACTCAACACTTGAAGATCACTCAAAACCTAAAGTTCACTCAACAACTATTGAATTCTTTGGCTTGACACACATTGTAGCTCAACTTCTGTATTATACTTGGCATCATCTTGAGAATTTGGTTAAGTGTGTTGACACTCAAATGTCAAAACCAATCTGAGACTAACAATCTCCCCCTTTGACATGAGTGGCAAAAACACTTAAACATTGTGAATTTGATCTCTATGAGTATACTAAATAATCTATTCTGTATATGTACAAGACTTCAAAAACTTGTTCAAAATTCTATATACCTCAAAAAAAATTGTAACTCCCCCTAAGTTGATTGGCCATTTCCATTCCTGTAACCAAAGACTCTTGTGCTGAATTTGTCTCATGCTAATGTGTTTGATACTCTTTGCCTTATTTGCTTCTATTTCTGTGTACCCTATTTCTACTTTGTTTATATTCTGTATCTGCTCCCTCTTTTTCACATCTCTCTTGTAGTTTTTTCATCCTTTTGGCTTTATTCCTTTATTACTTCCTCAAAATTTGAATTTCCCCTTTGGATATTCTTTATTACTTCCATCAAAGAATGTATTATGTAACCATTTTTATTTACATCTCCCCCTTATTTCACATAATATCTCCCCCAAAATATTATATATCCCCCTTTTTGACACTTATGTCAAAAGGTCCTAAGGATGAATAGAATATTTAGCCAAAAGTGTTTTAGTTACCTCCATAATCATCTTTAGAGAAGAATCCCAATTGTCTAAAGAAAATTTCAATGATTTGTGCTAGATGACTATCTCTGCTACAAGATGTACAAGGCCTTCTAAAGTAGAAAGATTAGAATCTTTCTTTAGAACAATTTCTGCATAGGCCATTTCTTTATGGAGTACTTCTAGATGTGGGGTAATGGAAGATTGAATTTGTATCAATTTGGTTTTAATATTGGCCTCTTCTACTGTCAATACAACTAACTCTTTCTATGTGTGAAGCATAGTTACAAAATGCTTCTCACTCTGAGTCGAATCTTTGGGTAGCTGTGTGCTAGAAATCTTGAGATTTTGTTCCAAGTTCAGTATCCTTTAACTAGTTTCTTATGTGAAGAATGATGAGTCACACAATTTGGAGTATAATGAGAAGATATTATCAAGTACTATCTTCACTTTCTCAACCTTCTTAGCCAATTCTACTTGTGAAAGTGATATTTCACTAGATATTTTCTCATTGAGTTTCATTTGAAACTTCTTTTCAAACCATTCTAATAATTTAACATTTGTATCAAGGTCTTCATTCTGTACCTGGTCCACTATGTTGGACAATTTCTCCATGATGGACTTGGTTTCATCAGGTACTAGCAAGATGAATGCATCAAGAAATATATCTTTGATTTCCACAAGTGCTTGCTTCTATCTATACTCATTTTTGAGTATCTCTTGTTTCTTCCTTCTCTCCAATGCCTCTTGCACTTCATTTATCTATGCTAGGTTCATTGTCCTTGAGTCACAACTAGGTATGACTATTTCCTCATCAAGTGCAAGTTCTCCATAGTGAAGTACCCTTGCAACCTTGGTGGAGCTTGAGCCTAGTGCTGAAATCTGCAATGGTACTACATTAGTGCTCGACTACTTGGTAGGAGTCCCTAAGGTAGGAAAGTTTGCCAATGTTTATATTTCCTCTTGCTCCTTAGGGGTTTCCTCTTCTTCTCTACTACTTTGACCAATAATGATGATTTGAGGAGGTGCACCTTTGATTTGTGCTATAAGAACATCTTGTCCTATTTGTTCCTTTGCTAGCTCCTTGGCAGTTGTTGTTGCTATGACTATATGATCAACCTTAGTAGTTTTATCTTGTGCTTCTTGCTCTTTAGGTTAATCTATTCTAGCTATGGAAGATTGTGAAGGTTGCTCTTGTGTGTTTTCCTTCTCCCTAGTGATTTCTACTACAACCTTTCGCAACTCTTCCACAATCACCAAAACTAGATTTGTACATAATTATGATTGTAGTGTAGTTTGGTGAAGGATCTTTTTGAGATCCTTTGTAGTCAATGGGTTGATGTTCTAATTTGAGGTGTCAAGAACATCCTTTACAATTATTGTTTCTATAGGTGTTGTATGTGAAGGACTTGGTGGTGGTAGTTGGGTGTCTTGGACACTCTGTTCTGGCTACTATTCTTTAGCTGTTGCCTCTTCACCCTATGTCTTCTCCATTGTTTCCTCTTCTTTTTCTTTCTCTACCTCTTCATCTTTCTCATTTTCCTCTTCTTCATCATCATTTCTCCCCTCAAAGGGATCTTCCTACCCTTCCTTTATAGTTTTCAATCCATAAATTAACTTCCACATTTGTGTGGACTTTTGCACAACATCTTCAATTTGGTTTTGCAAAATTCTAAAGGCTCTATATTTAGGTGCACATTTGCTCCCATGTTTCTCACTAGCCTTAGTTATTTGACCTTTAGTTAGGTTTATCATTACATGAGCCAATGTAGACTCCCTTATTTCCTTTTCCATCTTAATGTAGTAATGCCATTTATTCTCTATAATGGAGCTTAGCTCCTTAGGTATTGAATTGTCTAGTTCAAGTAGGGTGGTCTTGAACTTAGCCATCATAGTGTAGATAGACTCTTCCACTATGTTCTATTGTTCTCTTGACAACTTATTGAAATTAATGGTCTTTAGACTAGTTAGATATATATTATCTCTAATGTTATTGCAAACACTTTCCAATTTAGACTTGGTAGAACATCTTATGAATCTAAATTGATCTTCATCAAACTCTGTCCTTTCTTCATCTGATTTAGGAGGTGCAACATACTTTCTTCTCTTCTTTGGTTCTATAGGCCCTCCTTACTCTATTTTCTTTTACTTCTCCTATTCTTTTTCCACTTGGGTTGTTGCCATGGTATCTACCCTTGTAGTAGGCTTGGCTGGGCTTGGCTTTGTTGCCTTCTTCTTCTCTTTGGTTGTGCAACTAGTTGTTTTTGAGCTTTTCTTTTCTTTGGCCGAGCCTTGGATTCTTCTTTCTTTTCACCTTCCTCCTCTTTTTCATCCTCCCCCATACCTTGGGTTAAATCAATTGGTCCTTGACCTCGTTCCTCTTCACCATCCTCGGCTTCTTCACTTTCTTCTTCTTTTGCTTCTATAGTGCCCTCACTAAACTTGAATTTTAACTTCTTAACAAGTTTATCCTTCTTTTTCAATGTGGAGGTAGTCTTCAAATCCATATCCACTTTTGATCTCAGCATGTCATAGGTTCCAAAATGTGGTGCACTTTTGTCTACTTCCTCTGCTAGTAATGCAGTTATTGCTATTGATGCCTCATCTATATTTATTTCATAACCAAGAGGTCTTAACCATCTCACTCTTGGTATGATAGCTTGAATGTATGTATAGTCAATATCTACAAGAAAACATACATCATTTACATGTTTCTCTACTAAGGAAACAAGTATTCTTATCCTTTGCTTCATTGACTTCTTGAAGTCTTCAAAATAGCTAGCCATCAAGGTCTCAAAATTAGCTCCCATCTACTCAATATATTCATTTACTTGAGCTATGATTGACCTATTATTTTTCCATGCAACTTTTCCAAAAGAAGGAAACTCATTCTACACATAAAAGAATATTAAAATCAAAATAGTACCAAATTTGCATTGGGCTCCCTTGGTTCTTCTGATTGCTACTAAATTTTCATTAATTTGTTGCAATTGCAGTTCTATAAGATCATGAGTATGATCCTTTTTTACCAGTTTATAACCAACATCCACTACAATGCAAGGCACACTGTTAAGTCTACTAGATTGGTAGAATTTTTGTATAATAACCCTAATAGCAAAATCAACAACATGGTCTTGGATGGTGTCTATTGTCATTCCTCTCTTGTTCCACTTGGCATGTAGTGCCTACCCTCATTCACATCTTCTCTGGACATATTATTGCTATTGTTATTAGACTTTGATGGACTAGTTTATGTAGATGGATTAGTGGTATTGTTTTGACACTATCAGACATTATATTATGGATTCAGTTATCATGTGATGAGATCATTTAGACTTCACATTTCATGTATGTATGATGATCACTATATTGTTTTCAGTTACTGCTGATGATTAGTTAGATGGTTGATTATCTTATGTGCTTTATTATGGATACTTACCCCATACTTGCATGTGTATGGTGTGCATGTTTTCTTATTATATGGCATTTCTGATGTGGTTAAGGAAGGGAGTCATAGTCACCTGCTTAGTCGGGATCTACACGATGCACCACTTCCTGCCATTGCCTGTTTAGCTTAGCACTATATATTTTGTATGTACATGCATGGCTTTTCTGCAGGTTGCAGGTATTGGGTATCGACCTCCCTGAATTGCCAGGATGAGCGTACCCTATTTTACTATCTCAATGATAAGAGAGGGGAGATAAATTCTCAAGTCCGAATCCCAAACCCTAAAACCATTTGTCCTAGTGAGTTAGGACAAGTATCTGAGTTGAGTACCCACTGAATGTGTCGGATGACATATTTTGTAATTTTTAATCTTTTAGACTGATTTGGTATGAATTGTTCTATGATGGGTTTTCATATTTTATCATGAAGGTCCATGGTGAATTTTCTATTAACTAAGTTTTAATAAATAGATTTAATTAACAAATTAATTATTTGAGAGATTAAATATCATGATTTTGATATTTTGATTATTAATTAAAGGAGAATTAATTGAGAGAAAAGAATTAAATTAAAAGAAAATTAGAAATTAAAATAAATAATAAATTATAAAATATTAATTAATTAATAAAAAAATATTAATAATAAAAGTTATAAAAAAATTAAAATAAAAGTTATGAAGATTAAAGTGGGAGTTATAAATATTTAAATGGAAATTAATTTAAAAGTTATTGGAGTTATAAGTTTGCATGGGAAATAATGCAGTTCCCTATTTTTCATGTGTCAACAACACGGGGGTTAGTGCATCAATTAAGCACATGGTGTCTACAACCTTAGGGCTTATCTAAAAGGATGGAAATAGGTCCATGCTTAGTTGGTGATATCTTCCAACTGATTCTAGAAGCATTCTAGGGTTATCCGAAAGCTCTTTATATTCAGGCATTCCTTAATAGCTTGGGGATAGTGGGGACATAGCGTGGATAGTATGGTTAGCGTGGAGAATAGTTGAGGCATTGGAGGATTTGGGAAAATTTTGAAGAAGGGAAGCTTGCTCTGCGGGTTGTCTGAGGATAAGCGAGTTTAGCATCAGAATCCGGGTAGATTCTTGTGATTTCATTATGATACTTCTGCATCTTACTTTCCCCTGTCTTCTTCGTATTTTCCATATGTCTTTATTGTGCATTTTCAATTTGGGGCAATTAAGTTTTATTTAAGAATTCTATATGTTTAGATCTGAAAATAATATGGACTAGGGTTGCAATTTCATGGACAAACCCATTAGAATTAGTCATCAGAGAAATTCTTAAAAGAACAAGTTCATAGAGAGGTTCTGAAAATGAAAGCTTGTAATTTTATAAACAATCTGAGATTCTGTATATTATATATATATACATATATATATATATATATACATAAACCTTGTTATATATATATATATACATACATATATATATAATATGTATTTATATAATTGCACCCTTATTATGGTGGAATCGCAACTTATTAAATCACGCTGCGATTGTTTGATTTAATAAAAACTAATGCATGTTGGGTGGGGGCAGAATTCGCACCCCGTACCCGTGTATTTAAGGGGCACGTGGTACCTGCTGCGTAGTGTACCCGCGACTGCAATGGTTGCAGGGTACCCGCGGCAACAGTCACCACAGTGACAGCCGACGACATAATCGATTCGGCTTTGTCCTATGGAAACTTTGTTAATCGATTTCCTTTATGAATCAAAATTAATAAAATTCAGTTCCATTTTTTTATAAAATGCAAAAAAAATAATAAATATTATATTATATATGTACGTATGTATATGTTTAAATATAAATATATATATATATATGTATATATGTAATATATATATATTAAAAGATTTAAAGTTGTTAATAAAAGATTTATAAATCCATCTCTTTTTAAGGATGAATAGTTTTGTAATTTTATAGTTTTAACTATTATGAATTAATAGTTTAAGATTATAAGATATATGAAGCATATGAAAGTTAAGTTAGTGGAAATGTCTTTTAAATGTTATGATTGGAAACTGAAGTTTAGAGGGAATTTTTAATCCATCCAGAAATTAATACATGGAAAAACGTAGGAAAATGTTCTTTCTCTAAACTTGGGATACAAAAAAACTGAGATTTTGCATATGAATTCCAAATTTGAAAACTAGCAAAACCGGAACATGTGTTTACTTTGTGTATTCATTATGCTAATGTTTTGGGTTTTGGGTTGACTAGTGTTGACCGATATAGGACGTCTACCAGAGGCTTGGGGGTTATGTGAATGTGATGTCTTGATGATGTTTTAATTCGATCTTTATAAACCCAACCATGATTATGTGATGGAATGCTCTATGAGTTGGTTGTGAATACTGATTGTTATAGTTGAGATTTCTTATGTCTGGAACCCTTGACTTAACCATTATTTTGGTCATCGATCAGTTATCCTTGGATATATTCTAGTTGCCATGATGGGACTAATATGTGGATTTATTATTGATGATGTCATGATGTGACATGTTTTGACTCAACCATTTTGGAGTCTTTGATCAGTATGATTTTGAGATATATTTTGGTTATTGAGAACCAATGGATATTTTGATTATCAGTGATACTTCAGTTGCCAATAGAGAGCTGTTGTGTTCATGATTTTCTATGGATGTTGCTCATGGTGATTTGATGCTTTTATGCATATTTAATGATTTTTAATCATGGATATTTGTTGATCCTTATTATGGTGATTTTGTGAACTTTCTTTATGTTTATGATGCCATGAGCATTAGGGTAGGATATCTGCATGTAGTGTCGGGAAGTGGCTTGCAATGGGGGTCGGGGCCCTAAGAGGCTGCCAGGGTAACTCATTGTAAGTTGGTTAATAAGTGATAACATTCACACACTTAATACTAACTGAATGAACCTAAAAAGATAAGAGTTTTGGTTCTCGCCCATGCCTTGAGTGCTTGTATAGGCTAGGATGGGAGTAGAGAGAACGCATGGTTGCGACCTTGCATTCCATAGTATGCGTTGTCAGTATGAAAGGATACTAGTGGCCACATGAGATCTGTATGGACCCATGGAGTTTAGCTAACTACTAGGGTAACTTGTACGAGATAAATGCAATGACACTTTCCCGCTTGCATAGTAGGTTCCTACATGTCATTGTGTGCCTCTGGGAAGTAGATGTCTGTTTTGTGATTGGAACCTTTGAGTTAGTATACTTTTAGGATTCTTGGACTTTAGAGTCATGTGCTATGTGGTTTTGATAACTTGTTTGGGACTTGAGATTATCTCCTTAGCATGGTGGGAGTGGACCACTTAGGTACCACGTGGTCGGGTGGTAGTGTATTTTCCACTCTTATCATTTGAGATTCATTGAGACTTTGTGGTTAATGCATCCTTCGTGATGATGGATATGTATTCTTTCATTGATGATTAGCATATGTTAGATGATGATATCTTATGCTTTACTTTTTATGTTAGTAGGATGTTTAGGAAAGACATTCCTACTATGATAATACCGATGATCTCTTTGGTGCTTGGAATGTTACGCATGAAGGGATGGCTAGGATCCACGATGGTCTAATGATGCTATTAACGGTTGGGAGGAACTGTGCACTTAGTTTATTTATTTGATCTTTTTGATAGATGTAAATGGCTTATATGATGATGTATCATGAGTATCATGTGATTATCTTTACTTTGATGTATCATGGATTGAAATAGGATGATGTACCTTATTCTACATGTGTATATTCTTTTAAGCCTTCATACCCTATGACATGTATAGTGGATGAATGAGCAGTTGGATATGTAATAATTGAACATTGGAATTATCATATTATTTCATGTGGATGTTGAACTAGATGGATTCATGTAAGTAATTCACGTTAAGGGGATCTTAAAGAATGTAATCTGTTGTATATGTTAAGTTTACTCTTTAGATGGACATTGCTATTGCTTCCATTATTGTGCATAAGTTACATGTGGTAGTTACTTTTAAAAGAAAAAAAAAAAATGCTATCAAACTTAGTGAAATACTAGGTTAATTCTTTGGATCCCTTGACGGCGCATTACATGGCATTAGTATTTTTCTCAATTGTTTCCTTAGAATCACTCCTAAGGGTCTTTGGTCAATCTAGGGTTGGGTACCCTATCACTCTATGCACAATTTTCTTTGTGATTTTCACTGGGCCATCCTCCAACCATAAGCTTTCATCATGTATTTTGCTAAGTACTAGCTTGATCCATTCAGTCTTGAATAGTGTGGGGAATTCTAGGCCTTGCGTCAAACCCTTGTTTTCAAGAATCTGGTATTCTTCCTTCAACACTCCATTTTCACATAGTTTCTCATAAGCTTTTCTTATCTCCATGTCACTTATGGCTCCAATATTGTAATTGTAACATTTCCTAACATCTTGAACCATTACTACCTTAGGCAGTATGATAGATAGGGCTCCAACTAGGTCATTTTTATATGCCACTTTAGGGATTGGGCAAAAGTTAGGTTGTTTGAGCTAGACCTCAAATGGTTCCTTCTCCTAAGTTTTTCTAGAGCTAGAAGCCATTTTTTCAATCTAGGGTTTGTATGCAAAGAAAATTATGAAATTGCGTAGCTCGGCACAAATGTAAATACCTCAAGATCGATGAAATCATGTTGAAATGTTGTTGAAATTTTCTTAAACACTGGGTTCTCTACTTTGGAGTTTCTCTACACTCTTTTTTGTCTTTTCTCTTCATTTGTGATGAAGAAAAATGATTAAAAACATGATAATATACCCTATTTTTACTGCATTTAATGCTTAGTACGGTTATAGCTATTCACTTAGATTCTGAAGGATTTTACATTACTCAATTTCCATTTCTTTTTCATCACTCAACTTCCATAGGAGTATTACTTTACTTGGCTTCAATTGAGATTTCTCTTCACTCGGCTTGCTCTACCAACTCAGCTCCAACTAATCATTCAGGTCCTACTATTTTGACAATCAACTTGGCTTGTACTAGATTTTTACTCAGCATTTGAGGGCAACTTAGCAACACTTGTGAAATCTTGAAAATTTAACTTTGCATCTTTGATCATGCTGATCTCTTCTTTTTAGTACTTTCTTGTTTAGGAACCGATGTATGATAAAGCATTGTAAATCAATCCCTCATGCCTTGTCTTTGCTTAGTTTGATGAAGTGTGACCACTTGACCTTTTAGGTGAAGTGATCCCTTCATTTGATGTGCTACTCCCATCTTTCTTTTTCCATGTCTTATTCATTTCTCCTTTGATGTGTTCAACATCTACCTTCTCTTTACCTTTATTGTTTTTTGAATTGGGTGCCTTTGACCTTGTTAGGCAATTCCTACTGATATGACCAATCTTCAAGTAACTGAAACATGTGGTTTGGCTCAACCATCTGCTGTAGTTTCCTCTTAAATATGTTCTTATGATATTTTTAGGAATGTGCCCATATTCTTGATAGTAATGAGAACTATACTTGGTGTTGTAGTCCCAATTGTAGTGATGACCATGGTTATTTCCCCTTGCTAGTTGATCAGGTGTCCACATAGGTCTTGATCTACACTCTAAATCTCTATGTCCATTCTTCTTGCAATTGTAGTAGTGACCTTCAAATCTTGGTGTCCTGATAGTCCTAGACCTACATTTATGTGTTTGATGTCCTTGCTCTTTGTACTTATGACAATGACTCACAATCTTAGGTTTGTCATGCCGATGAGCATTCTTGCTCCTACATACATTAGAGGTATGTCCCCTTTTACCATAGAAATGACAAGTAGGTTCAGTGTTCTTACCTTTATTACTCCTTTCTTCTATATTCTTGGATTACTCTCATTGTTCTGTGCTAGTGTGTCCTAAACCTATAGTATCATTGATTGCCCTTTGTGATTTTAGTAGTTGCTCAAAGTACTTGATGGCCTCATCAGGTTTGTTGAAGCTCTTTGCAATCTCTTTTTCTCTTTTTAGGTCATTTTGCAATTGTTCATTTTGTATCTTTAGTGTAGATATCTCAATATCCTTGACATTCAGTTCATGATGTGCATTCATCATCTAGCTTAGGGTGTCTAGCTGCATATTTGAAATTCTGGCAAGCTCAATTGACTTTTCTTCCAATCTATTGGCAAGGTTTCTCTTGTCTTCTTCTATCATAGACTTGTCTTCAATGGCTCTTTTCTTCTATTCAGTCACCTCATAGAGCATCATGGCTTGTGATTCTTGTTCATGCTTGAGTGTTCTGATTTCTTCTACTTGAGCTATATTCTTCTCCATCAGGCCTACTATTGCTGCATCAAACTCTTTGAAATCTCCATTTGAAATCAAGTTTGAGGTGTCAATCTCCTTGTATTGTGTATCATTCTCAGTTATGACAATCTCTCTTCTTCTCTTTAAGGATTTTCTCAGTTCCTCTCTAGCTTCTTCCAAAGAATGTAAGGCAAGTTGTATGCCAATTGCCTAATTCTCTATGATCTTCCCAAGTTTGTAGACTTTCACTTCTAGATCTTTTCTCTAAGCTGTAAGGTTCCTCCTTGTGAGAACTTGGCTTTGATATCAATTGTTGGAATTTACAATTAGGAAGATTTACTTCTTACAGGGGGAGGGGGGGTGGTGGTGAATCAAAAGTAACTAACTTTAACCATTTTAAAACTTTTAGCTGATATCATTCACATGAATGCAATTCATCTAATAGACATGAAAGTAAAGACATGCATGAAAATAGATAAGACAAGATTTGGTAACCTAGAAACCCTCCAAATGAGAAGGTAAAACTAGGGTGAGGATGACACCCATAAAGTATCACTGCAACAATATGTAATTGTTCAAGGTTACAAAGTTTGGCCACTTTCAATGGTCTTCCCTATGAAAGGCCTATCCTATTAAAGACTTTATAGCCTGTTAAAAGTGACTTGGTTAAAGGATTTACAAATATTCACTTGAAATGCTACCCTATTAAAGAATTTACAATCCTACTAAGGATCTACAATATGGTTACTAAACCAATATAGCTACTAAGCCAACCTATCAATATAGGATTTCCATTCTCACAATACAATGGTTAAAAAGTATGGTAGAATTTCTTGACCTGATAACTTGCAATCCTCAATTGTTGATTCTAGATCCTTGTTCTGCTCTATTTGCTTTGATCCTTGCTTGATGTGATATGTCACTCTTTGAAGTTCTGCTACTCTATTCTTGATCAACTGGATTCTGCAATGCTATTATGCTCTTCTCTAAGTCTTTTCACCTTTCAACTCTTCACTATAATTTACCCATACACTTCTCACATCCACTTCTCGCATAATGGGGTTTTGTCCTCTTTTTAAAGATTTTGAAGACTTAGGGTTAGGTATGAATCTATGATCAATATTAAATCTTCATTTCCTACTCAATTCTTGCACTTTTCCTATTGGTTGCATGCCTTCTCCATTTTTTCTTATTGGCTGCATGCTGATTACATAGGTAATGCAAAAGATTCATTCCTATCTTCAAGATCCTTCAAGATTCATCCTATGTCAGCTTCAAAAATGGTTTACATCTAAGTTTGTGAAGGCACAAACTCATATGTTGATTCTATGTTACTCGACACTTACTAGTCGCTGATGCTCGACATATATAGGAATTTTTTTTCACTCAACATCTATGCTCTTCTTGGCACCTATAGTGACTTGGCATCTATAGTGACTCTGTATTTGAACTTCACTCAACACCTGAAGATCACTCAACACCTAAAGTTCACTTAGCACCTATTGAATTCTCTAGCTTGACTCATACTATAGCTCGACTTCTGTATTATAGTTAGCATCATCTTGAGAATTTTGTTAAGTGTGTTGACACTCAAATGTCAAAACCAATCTGAGACTAACAATACTCACCACCATTATCAGATCTGAGACATTTTAATCTCTTACCAATCTCATTTTCAACAAAGCATTTCCATTTCATAAAATTTGAAATACATCATATTTTTGTCTAATAAAATAAACTCATACTTTTCTAGTTGCAAATTCAATAAATGTAACCTAATAATGAGATCCACCAAGGAAAGATACTTGAGTTGGTCCCCATACACCTTTGTGCACAAGCTCTAATTTCTCATTTTTCTTTTCTTTCCAAATCTTCATAACACTCATTCTTTTTTGTTTTCCATACACACAACTTTCATAGAAATCCATATTGACATATCTCAAGCCTAGTAAAACCTTCTTTGAATGAAGTAATTTCATACCTTTCTCACTCATGTGCCCAAGTCTGTAGTGCCATAGTGTTGTATTAGAATCTATAATAACTATTTTCTCTCCCTACTCAATTGCATCAACTATTCCTGAACATTCATTTTTCTCTAAAAAAATTAAGGTAGAAGGAACGATATGACTTGTACAAAGATATAAGGTGCCTACTTTAACACTTTTTACTACTAAAAGGGAGCCTTTCAAAACTTTCCAATTTTTATCATTCAAAGTAACTATACAACCCTCATCACCAAGTTGCCCTACTGAAATTAAATTCTTTCTCAACCTTGGAACATTTCTTACCTCATTTCCCATTCCACAACTTAATCTTAAATTTTCCCTTTCCAACAATTTGACAGGGTTCATTGTGCACCAAATAAACAATCCCAAAATCCCCTTGGACATAATCAATAAAACAACTTCTATGTAGTGTAGCATGAAATGAGTCCCGATAATCTAAAACCCAAGAATCATCAACACTTTCTAAAAAAAGAAGCAAAGCATCCTCTTTAGATTTGTTACTGAATAGAAAGAAAATGGTGACCCTCTTTACAACCCTAATTTCCAAAAGGAATGATCCAAATTGATTAAACACAAGAAAATGTTCAATGCAAAAATGGATCAAGTGAAGGAGAAAAGGGTGAAAAGAGGTTCAATAGGGTCTTATTTCTATTTTGAGGGGAGTATATGCTTAAACCCTAAAGTAGATAAAAGACAAACACTAACCTTGAATCTAGAAAATGCTAATTTCTGATGTTTGTATGTAGTTTCTGGAAAACCTACAACCTATTTTAGACTTGAAATGTTGAGACCAAGAAAACTCAAAAATATTTGATCTTTTTGAAGGGAGGTCAACCTTGACCCTATTGGTGGGGCACAATTTTACCCAAGGCACAATTGTACCCCAAAAAGTCAACCTTGATCTACATTGCTTTGACAAAATTTCTATTCGTGGATCTCACAAGTTTGACGAAAAGGGTATTTGGATCTGCTCTCCAATTCCCTATTCCACACCTCTATCTGCAAGAAAAAAGGTTTCCTTGTTGGGTGGCAGGTTTGCCTCAGTCAAATTCCAGTTTAGAATTAACCTTGAAATATAATTGAAATAATATATATGCATAAACAAAGTAATGGAATATTCACCTTGCTTATGTTGAGATCCTTGAATCCACAAGTATGGATACTCCAAATGTATGTAAAATGTATGTAGGATGTCTCAAATCAATGTCATTAGATATTCAACACCAATCTTGAATGTATCTTTGCATAGAAGAAGGCTTGGATGAATGTGGATAGAGAAATCTTCAACAAGAGGGCTCCATGGAATTTGAATCCTTCAATGGCTAACAATGGATCTCCTTCATGAATTGGATACTTGAACACTTAAATGCTTGATAGAAATTCACTTCATAGTAGATGGATGTTCGTATAATAATTAGATAGCTTGCAGATCAAAAGTAGTTTGTGGATAGTGGATGTGCTCATGAATTATTGATGTCAAAATGAGGGAAGAAGGCTTCCTTATATAGAGATCTAGGGCTCTAACTCCTAGAGAAGGCTAACATGGGAGCATTAAATCAAAATTAATCTTAACCCCTAGAAATGGACCTAGATTAAATATAATTTAAGAGTGTATCATTCTGAAACCTAAAACAACTGACCCCAAAGTGGGAAAAAGAAACTTTCTAAAGCTTTAGATCCCAAAACTCACAAAAATTAAAAATAGGACTTGGGGTCAGGGACGAGGTCGACCCTATCCTAGATCAAGGTCAAGATCATCTTTGACCTAGGTCAGGGTCAAGGTCGACCTTGACCTAGAAGTTCATCCTTGACCTAGAGGCCAAAGTCCCCAGTTTCACAGAGCAATTTATTAGAAATAGGCTAGAAATAGAGAGAAGTAGAATAGGGGAAAATAGTCAGATCCCTACAAAGACCCATTCAAGGTGCTTGACATGATGCCATACCACTTACTCAAAGGGCTAAATACTCTTAACATGGAAGTGCTTCCATTTTAAGATGATAGATTATGTCCCAACTTTAGCAAGAGTATTAACTTTATACAAACCCTTGGTAAAGTATATCGTAACAAAAAAAATCTTATTAAAATTGTTAGTGTAAATGAGTATTTACTTATTACACTTTACTTAATTTTACTTAGGTTAATGCATACTTTTGTGAGTTGTCATGTTGACAATATAGGAGTTTGCAACTCTTTTTATGCAGATGGTGTATACAACACAAGAGTTAGTACTCTAATTAAGCACATGGTGTCTACAACATCTCTACATGTGATACACCTCATCATACTTATCCTCTAATCTACAATAGAGGATAATCCACTTTTAGTGGATGTGTGCTTAGTTGTCAAGCTTATCTCCTAGCACCTTCTAGAGACATTCTAGATGCATCTTAGAGGCCTTTAGATACAGGCACTCTTAGTGTGTATGTACACATCAACCGAACATTGAATAGCAATAAGTCAATTATGGATATTGTTATTCTAATCATACCTTGTTGGTCTAGTATTGTGCTTTTTTTTGAGTTCCTTGATCTTGGGTGAATTTTTTCCTAAGGCAAATTCTTACATGGTATCAGAGCTTGGAGAATTTCTCTTCACAAAGTCATTTGAGACCATTCTTGCTTCTACACCTCAACCAAAATCTAGAGTATCACACTCATTGAGAGCATCCAAAGCCAAAGTAGACCTTGTCATTGTGTCCAAAACGTCAATTCGGTGAATTGACTATAAATTTGCCTATGTTGGGCCATAGTCAAAATTGAGGCAACATTTTTTTTGCAAACCGGCAACCCAAAGGCTTGATTTGCAAATTTGATATAATCATTTCAGATCTTTGAATTTGATTTTTAGATCTACATTTTTTTCATGTGAATCTTTACAAATTTTTTTTGGATCTGCATTATTTTTTTAGAAAAATTGGCCATCAGGCCTATAGGAGAGATTTTTGAAAGTAAAGACTGAAGCTTGCTGGTGTAAATCAAATATTTGCATCACATTTAGAAGGTCAAAAAACCCCTAAATCAGTTTTTGTTTCATCCAAATTGAACATTTGAGGCAAAATCTAAAGCCATTTGATTTTTGGAGGCGCGATAATGGTGATTCAGGAGAAATAACTGCAACAACAATTTTCAAACAGCGATATCTCCCTCATACAAACTTCTTTTTGTGAGCAATTTTTTTTGTTTTGTTTTGGGGTAGAATTTTGTGATCTACACATTGGTGCAGGTGGTTTGAGATCTCTATTGCTGAATTTTTCTGTAACTTGCAAATCCCATTTTTTGCCACTTCAAATGCTTAGTACGGGCTCATCTGAACACATAATTAGGTTTTTTTTTTTTTGAAAGTGCATATTGCTTTGTCTACTTTCTAGATCTACAATTAGATTATAAGTTCTATGGACAGAAATACTACTTTCAAAAATAGGCCCTAAATTGGCTATTGTACACACACTACCTATAAAGTGCTTGTATCATTCATTATGGGGGGGGGTGTGGGTTTCTTTGATTATTTTTTTGTTTTTTGTGCGATACATTGATTAGTTCATCATGGAAATGGAAGATTTAATTATCTTGACACCAGAAAACTATCAAAAATGGAGTCAATTGGTTCTCACATATCTTAGTCATCACAATGCGCTGCCATATGCGAGAGGACTTACCTACCATGTAGATAAAAGTTCCCTCATTTGGTGTACTCTCTTTCTATTTATGGATATGGATGTTATGGATTCACTTGAGTATATTAATTCATCTAATACATATGTTTAATTTATTCATCTTTTGGAAATGTATGGAGATCCACACATTCCTCCATACCCAAAAGATCTTTTACCTCCAGTTGTAGTTGCATCCTCTCTACATGAGATCACACCTCTAGATGCTCCTATTGATCTTGTTCTAGCCATAGATGCTTTGGATTTAGTGCAGTAGGAACCTTCATGTCTTCCTACTTTACCTTCATGCAAAAAATTCCTTATAGACATTGCAAGTTTGTTCGTGGAGTCTCACATTGAAGATACAAGAGACATCATCAATGATATTCATCTTTTCTTTGAGGAAAATTCTTCATCTACTGCCATAGTGAATGATTCATGTACTTCAACATAGTAGGGTACACCTTGCCTTCTAGTTCTAACCTCAAGTGATGACTTCTTGACAGATATTTCAAGTCTATTTGTGGACTCATACATAGCAAATTTGGGAGACTTCTTTGATGATATATCACTTCTCTTTGATGAGGAAGATCCTTCTCTAGTTGTTGCGAGGGCTCACTCTGACCCTCATGTCCATTCTCTACATGATTAGTCTTCCTGGGTTGATTTGATTGTGGATCCTTATGTACAAAAATTGTAAGAGGTCTCTTTATCATTTGAGGAGATAGATGGTTCTTTGGGACAACTTCTACATACATCCTTTCCAGATTTGCACTCGTTCTTTTCAATAGTGTTGGAAGGAGTGATCATCAGCATCAACACAAGCATAGATGAGTAGGTTTTAGGGACATCATACATCTTTGAGATTCTTTCCAAAAAAAGGGGAAACATCTCACATGTACCTCTACCATTGTTTCTTCCAAAGGGAGGAACATGATTCAATGGTCATGGATTAGCTTCTACATTGGAGCAGCTATCGCTGATTGACACACTAATTTAGAGGGGGGGGGTGAGACTACCTTGTCTTCTTATTCTATTTTATGAGGGGGACTTTTACCTCTTATGGGGTTTTGTTCTTCTCATACTTCTCTTTTGTATATATTTGATGTATGTCATAATGGGGGGGTCTTGATTACTCCATCCATCCATGCATCTTGTCTTTTCTCTCTTTTTGGGTGAGGGTTTTTCCCATGACATTTTCCTTCTTTATTCACTTTAGAAGAGATTTCATTTCATTATGTACATGGGTACCTAACATGGCCTAGTAGCTAGGACCCATTCTACATTTCATCCTAGTTTTTGTGAACTTAAGTGCATTCTCCTAAGTTGCACTTAAGGAGGGGTGTTGGTGTAAATAAGTATTTAATTATTAAACTTTACTTAAATTTACTTAGGTTAATGTATTATTTTATTATTTATTAGGTTGACACCTAGGAGTATACGTACTCTTGTGAGTTGTCATGTTGACAACATAGGAGTTCACACCTCTTTTTATGCGCATGGTGTCTACAACACAAGAGTTAGTACTCTAATTAAGCACATGGTGCCTACAAAATTTTTACATGTGATAAACCTCATCATACTTATCCTCTCATCTAGAATGGAGGATAATCCACTTTTAGAGCACTTGTGCTTAGTTATCAAGCTTATCTCCTAGCACCTTCTAGAGACATCGTTGATGCACCTTAGAGGCCTTTATATACAGGCACTCTTAATGTGTATGTACACATCAAAAGAACATTGAATAAAAATAAATCAATTGTTGATTTTGTTATTCTAATCATACCTTGTTGGTCTACTTTTGTGCTTGTGTTTGAGTTCCTTGATCTTGAGTGAATTTTTTCCTAAGGAAAATTCTTACAAAAATCAAAGGGACAAAGATATCCTGAAGCCCCCAAAGACTCAAGTATTCATCAACTCCAATATCACAATAAGAGAGATATATCTAGAAAAAGAAAAAAAGAAAAAGAGTGTGATTATCTCACCCAATGAGAACTTATGTCCCATTGTGAACTACACAAGGAAACTGTGCAACTAGAAAGATGGAATTGAATTGCCTAGTGAATGTGGCTACTCACTAGTAAATCCATCAAGGATTCAATCTTAAGAATATTCTATTCTATAAGAGTAAAACCAAAAGAGATCTAATATTAGGGACACCTTTGACCTTAAGGGATCAACAATATTTGAAACTGGAGGGAACAAGAGATCCTAAAATTTAAATCCATGCTTTAAGGATTAGTCACTAATACGAAAAGGGCAAAATATTGAAAAAAAAAAAAAGTATTCAAAAGAGTGTGTGTGTGCACAATAAGTGAGTAGAGTGTATGCCTGTTACATTAAAGTCATTGATAACATTTTAACATAAGTAATGGTTTGAACAGAAACATAAACAACTCTACTGATTATATTTCCACTACAAGATGCCCCTAGACAAAGACAAATCAAGGGAAATACCACATAAACATACAAAGAGCACAAAATGGATCTACCTACTGTGGGGTCAGTATGATCATAAGATTATATATATGTGTGTGTGTGTGTGTGTGTGTGTGTGTAGATAATTGCAAATGAATTGAAATCATTCCCCAAAGAAAGTATAACTACAATAAAAAAGGAGGAAAGAACACATAAGAAATAGAAAGAAGAATCTTTTCATATCAAGACTTAGAGACCAAAAAGAATTAGTGCTAGCAAGTCATGAACGCAAGAAGATTACACAAGGAAACATGTACGAATAATAGCACAAGTACGACATAACATGAAACAACATATGGAATAATAAAGATACATATAGAGGTATAATACCATAGGTCCAATTATTTTATCACATTTTACCAAAAAAGTAACAAATATCATATAAAAGAATCTAACAACACTCAACAAACATGTCACAAGAGAAGCACAATACAATAGACAAACACACAAAAGACTACCATGAAGAACTAGTCAATCAAGCACGCTGCATACTCTCCCCATCTCATTGTTTATCATTTATGGAAGGTAGGTAACTTGCAAGAGGGACTATATCCAACATAGTGGGAATGATAGCCAGTTCCAAATAAGGATCCTCTTGAGAATCACAATGTTTAATACTATGTTCAAGTTTTAATTGTGAGGAAATCATATTAGGTAAATCAACACTAATGTCAATAGCTTCATATTCATCATTAACATCATCAATATCATCAAGAATATCTTCATCATCAAAATTAATCAAAATAGGATCTAAGATATGAATAGAATCATCAAAATCATGTAACTTAACATCATTATTAGTAACAAATTCTTCTAACACATAATGCATGGTTGTATCCAAAGAAGATAAAGATTTTAGAAGAATAGAATTATGAGCTTTAGCTTGAGAACAACACTTTATATGATGTTTTTTAGCAAATCACTTATGTTTTAATTTATTTTAAATTTGTTGAGAACTAGGAGGAAAAATTATAGGATCCTTCACAAGTTCTATAGGAGAATTAATAAGATTACTAGCAGACTGACAAGCAATAGGAGAAGCTTGATTGATAGATGTAGAAGCCATAGATAAAGGAGGTATAAAAGGTGTAGACAAAAGACCATGGTTGAGATCCTTAGGAGGTAAGCTTAACTCAAGAATATGTTGTTTCTTATAGACTTGATAGAAATGGAAAAGATGATCAAGTCAAGCAGGACATGAATTAGGTAATGAAATCCAAAAGAAGTCAATGGTAGTAGCATCCTTGGGCCTAGAAGTATAGTATAAACTATGATTAACTATCTTCACATCATCATCTTAAAAAATCTTAAGACATTTATGAATAGGTGAAGCAACAACATGCATGATATTTAACCATGGTAAACCAAGCTTAACTAGAAATTGATCAGAAGTAGGAACAACAACAAAGGTGGTGTTCACAATATTTCCACAAATTTGAACTAATAAATCAATAGAACCCAATGATGGATAAAGAAAACCATTACAGGTTTGAATCCTTACATCTGATTTATCATAAAAATCACACTACAAACTTTTCATAATTTTTTTTCCTTTTATAATAAAATAAGGAGGTAGGATCAACAAGACAACCACAAGTAGGTATCTTAGTAACCTTAGCATAAATATAGAGGGGACCATTAGGAGCTTTAATAGTCTTAGAATCATCAAAGATAATCAAAAGTTCTCGAGGTCATTTCTTCTTAGGTTATTGTCAAATCTTAGGTTGAGGCTTCAACTTAGGCTTAGGTTTCAGTTGAGGTAGAGTTGAAACTTGATATTGAAGTGGTGGTTGAGATTGAGGTGGAGATATAGATTGAACCACATGCTCCACTTGATTAACCACATGATTAAGATCATCCATCTTTGAATCATACACAATATCTATAGAAGATGGACAAGGAATAGTATTAATATCATGTGTAGGTAAAGGATTTGTATAGATTTGAAAATTTTGATTAGGAGGAGAATTTTTTTTATTCCTACTACCATCAAAATGATCAATAGATAACACATTAGAATCAATTAAATCCTGGGCCTTATAGTTTAAAGAATAACATTTCTCAGTATCATGAGCATTCGGGCGATAATATTGACAAAAAGCTTTCAAATCAAAAGATTTAGTGACCATTGTAGTAGGTACAAGAGGAAAAATAGGAGGTAAAGTAATCATATTAGTAGTTAAAAACCTATTTATAGTAGAATGTAAAGATTTAGAGAGAGGAGTAAATGTACAATTCAATTGAAAAGTAGTGGATGTAAAAGTGGGATTGTGAGATGCAACAACAACTTGATCAGTAACTGTATTTGCTTGTTATTTATCTTGAAATATTTGTTAAATTTTTTAACTTTATTTGGATTAGGAGAAACATCAATTTTATCAGTAGAAAGAAGAGCCATTAGAGTGGTTCACTCAAATTGACTCACTTTTAATTGATAATGATGAAGCACTGCACAAAACTATTGAAATAAGCATACGTTGAATACCAAGAACAAGATAGGAAATATGAGTATGGAAATGCTTAAATCTACCAATAAATTCAATCAAGTCTTCTTTATAATTTTGTTTACAATGCATCAAATTAGTCAAAGACACTTGTTGGCCAATGTTGTTTTGAAATTGTTGAATTAAAGCATTAGCAAGTTGAGGAAATGAATGAATAGAATAAGGAGTCAAAGAGAAAAACCTTTGTAAGGCCTTGTTATGAAAATTTTGAGCAAACAACTTCGCTAAAATCCTACAATCATGAGCATAATCACTACAAAGGATTTGCAATGTTTTAACATGATGAACAGGGTCTAGGCGTATTGGCTTGCTAAGGAATAGGAGTACAAATAATATCCTAAGACAAAGGACTTCCCATGTCACAAGTAGGGATACTAAACTTGTTTTGAGTCAAGGATGCTAGTTTTTGTTGTAAAGATGACACAATTTGAGTCAAACTAATAATTGTAGAATCATGAGAAGAAATAGGAGGAATAAAAAAATTACATACACTAGGTGAAGTGTAAGAAGCTATAGGAATGGAAGACACAACTGGAGGAACACTAGGAACTACAGTTGGTAGAGGAGTAGAATAAGTAAAAGGAACATTATCATAAGAAGGTTTTGATGTAGGAAGGGATACAGAAGGAAAACTCATAGGAATAGAGGGAACCATAATAGTCACCAAAGAAGGAATATACATAGGAAGACTAGGAAGAGGAACAAAAGAAGGTTCAACACTAGTGACAGGAAGAAACAACCCTAAATCTTGAGCTTCTTAAGCTAAAGGTTTAACGTTGGAATGCACAAGGTGAGTAATACCATGCAAGAGATTAACACCTTGGTTACTATTTTGAATAAATTTCTTAAAATCCTCTATAGCTTGAATATAATCTTGATTATAGTTTTCTTGAAGAAGTCAATTGCCCATTTTATCAAGTTTGTTTGAAAATTTTTGGACTTGTTCAAGAGGAACTCTTAAAGCATCATCCTCATCATGAGCTGAGTGAGAATTATTTTTCTCCATAAGAGGATTAGAATCATGAAGAATCAAAGTTTCATCCAAAATCCTAAGGAAAGGAGAAGAAGACTTAGGCTCAAAGGTACCCATAAGTTTATGACTGTGTCTAACCCTAAGATTAGAAGAAGGACTAGAAGTAATAAAGCTCATAGACCAATACAAGGAAAATAAACTAAACTACAACACAAAAATATTTTTGTATTTTGAAAGAGAGTTTGCAATTTTTTTTGAATTTTTAAATTTAAAATGCAAGAGCATAAACTAAATCTAATCTTAATGCAAGAAAAGACCTAATGAAATGAAAGGAAATATAACACCACAAAGCACAATAGGACATCTAATTATGAAAAAGTTAATATGAAAAGAAATCTAATGCAAGATTTAAATCTAACACCAAAAAGAAAGAGTTGTCAATCGCAGGTTCACCAAAATGAATAGAAAGAAAATGGTGACCCTCGGCACAACCCTAATTTCCAAAAGGAATGATCCAAATTGGTTAAACACAAGAAAGTGTTCGATGCAAAAAAGGATCAAGTGATGGAGAAAAGGGTGAAAAGAGGTTCAATAGGGTTTGCTTTCTATTTGAGGGGAGTATATGCTTAAATCCTAAAGTAGATAAAAGACAAATACTAACCGTAAATCTAGAAAATGTTGATTTTTGATGTCTATATGTAGTTTCTGCAAAATTTGCAACCTGTTCTAGACTAGAAATGCCGAGATAGAGAAAATCCAAAAATATTTTGTCTTTTTGAAGGGAGGTCAACCTTGACCTTATTGGTAGGGCACAATTGTACCTCAAATAGTTGACCTTGATCTGCACTGCTCTGATGAAATTTTTGTTTGTGGATCTCACAAGTTCAACGAAAAGGGTATCCGAATCTACTCTCCAATTCACTATTCCACACCTGTATCTGCAACAAAAATGGTTTTTTGTTGTTGGATGGGGGGTTTACCTCAATCATACCCCAATTTGGAATTAACCTTGAAATATAATTGAAACAATATATATGCATAAACAAAGTAAATGGAACTATTCACCTTACTTATGTGGAAATCCTTGTGGGGGATTCAAATCTTAGAATCCACAAGTATAAATGATCCAAATGTAAGTAGGATGTCTCAAATCAATGTCATTAGATCTTCAACACCAATCTTGAGTGTATCTTTGCATAAAAGAAGGCTTGGATGAATATGGATGGAGAAATCTTCAACAACAGGGCTCCATAGAGATTGAATCCTTCAATGGCTAACAATGGACCTCCTTGATGAATTGGATGCTTGAACACTTGAATGATTGATAGAACTTCACTTCATTATGGGTGGATGTTTGTATAATAATCAGATAGCTTGTGGATCAAAAGTATTTTGTAGATAGTGGATGTGCTCATGAGTTCTCGATGTCAAAATGAGGGAAGAAGGCTTCCTTATATAGAGATCTATGGCACTAGGGTAAACTTTAAGAAACTCCCATCTAGAAAAAGATATAAATTATTGGCGAATCTTTCATTGTTTTGAAAAACCAAATTATTTTAATCAGCAAATATCTCAATTTTTTTATTTTAAATTTTATTTACATTGGCGATTATTTTGGAATCATAATTTGAGTAGAAAATATTAGCAAATCTCAATAATAATAAGAAGTTTGCTAATCATCATGGAATATTACAAATCAAAATTGAACATGTTTTATCTCATGGAAATTATGAGGATAATTATATTATATTTTAAATCAATAGTGAAAACTAAATATTGGTAATATATCCCTAGAGTAACTAATAATTATGATAATGATTGGTGAGTTAATTTTAATTTCTTCTATAATATATAATATTTAGATGAATCAAATCTAATCATGTATCGAATATTCTAGTGAATCTTTGAGTTTAAATTTTTTAATAAAATAAATTATTGAATGATTTTAAATATTAATAAAAATTTGTCAATTTAGGTTGCATTAAATATTTAATTATTAGCTAGATTACTAGAATTTTTTTTCTAAAATTCACAAAATTATGAATATTCACCACTAAAAAACAACATATAGGACACTAACTCCTAGAGAAGGTGATGGATCCCAATCCGAGACCAAAACAAATGCAACAAGAAAAGGGGAATATTATTATCAAAAGTGATCTGCTATTACATTTAGTACAATAAAAATAGACCCAAAGACATTCCCTATGGGCTTACAATGTGGTATGATCCTGGAGAAAAACCCTCCTCTAGTACCTTCTCCCAAACTCCACCAAAAACTACCTTTACAATGCTAGAATTGTCCTTAAGTAAACCAAATTAGGAAATGGGTTAAGAATAAATTTTAGAATATGCCATTTTGCATCCACCAAAAAAAAAAAAAGGTTCTAGAAAACACATCAGAAGTTGGTGTAAAATTAGAAGAATCCAAAAATGGTAGTCCAACTTCTAGGAGGCATAACTTTTGATCTGGACTCTGATTGACAAATCGTTTACATTTTTGGAAATCTCTCCAAGAACTCTATAGCCTTATGGACAAGATTTTTATCATCCCAAACTTTTTGGGCCCGTATGAGGTCATTTAGTGCCTCAAATCTAACTTTGAAGTGCTCTTAGGATGTCTCCAGGCAACTTAAGATTATAATAACTTTCAAACCGTAAAGCCTTTTGACCTGATTCATTTTTTGAAGTTCTTTAAATTACAAGTATAATCATCCCTCAAACTTACACCCTTTGACTAATTATGATTGTCTTAATTACAAAATATCCTATTTTTTACATTGGCACATATCCCAAGGTGCTCAAAAACTCTAACCCAGAAAACCAATAGTGGAGTTATGAGAGTTGGAATCTTTATTTGACCCAAATGGGTATCCATAAATGAAAAAAATTTAAACAAAAACTAACACCAAGCATATTTTTGGGTTGATACAGAATTGTCCTTACACTATTGAATGCTCCTACATCAAACACCTAAAGTAGATTGAAAATTGACCTTGTCACTTTATAACTGGTAGGGGGAAACCCAAATGGGCAACCTTTTCTATGGATATCCAAGTTGAGTCTTCTATTGGTTGTCCTTTCCACTTCACTAGGTATTCTTCATACTACCTATTTCTAGTATTTCAACCTATATGATTATCCAAAATTCCTTCAATCTCTTCCTTTGCAAAAGTAGAAATTGGACATGGCTCTAGCATCAAATCCTCCTCTGCACCATCATCATAATATTCTGTTAAGTCTAAAATATTAAAAATAGGAGAAATGTGAATCCCATCTAGCAACTCAACTTCATATGCATTCCCTGAATCATGTTTCTTCAAAATTTTGTAGGTGCCAAATTTCTTCATCTTCAGCTTGTTGTAGGTACCCATTGGAAATTGTTCCTTCCTCAAATATACCATAACCTAATCTCCAACTTGGAACTCCTTATGTCTCCTCTTTTGATTTTCCCTAGCCTTGTATTGTAAGTTCATCTTAGTAATATGTGCTCGCACCTCCTCATGTAGGTTCTTGACATGTTCAACAAAGTTTTTTGCCTCAACACTTGTCCTCTCCCCTTGCTCCATCTTCCTCAGCTCTAGTGCAATCCTTAGACTACTCCTATACACAATTTGGAATGGTGATCTACTAGTACTCCTATTTATAGATTTATTGTAAGAAAATTCTACTTGTGGTAGAATCAAATCCCATCCCTTGGGTTTATCTCCTACTAAACACCTCAAAAAATTGCCCAGACTTCTATTTACTACTTCTATTTTTCCATCAATCTATGGATGATGTGTAGAAGTGAACTTCAATTTTGTTTTCAGCTTCTTCCACAAAGTCCTCCAAAAATACCCAACAAATTTAGTATCTCTGTCAGAAACAATACTTTTTGGGAGACCATGTAGCCTTACCACCTCTCTGAAAAATAAATTCGCAATATACACTGCATCATAAGTCTCGTGGAATGGAATGAAATGTGCCATCTTGGAGAACCTATCAACCACCAAAAATACTAAATCATTACCCCTTTGTGTCCTTAGAAATCCAAGAACAAAATACATACTAATGTCCTCCCAAGGCTTTGATGGAATAGGCAATGTCTGATAAAGTCTAGTATTTTGACTAAATTCTTTGGCTGTTTGACATACTTAACAACTCTACATAAACTTCTTCACATCCTATGATAATTGAGGCTAAAAATAATGTTCTCTAATAATAGCAATGGTATTATCTTGACCAAAGTATCTTGAAATCCCTCCACTATGCTTCTCCTTGATTAAGTTCTCCCTCATGGAACTCCTTGGAATACATAATTGACTTCCCTTGATCAACATAGCATCCCGAATCATGTAATCTAGCCATCTGGTCACGTATAGAGTAATAGGTTCTTTACAAGCCTTCCAAGCCTCTACAAAATTAGGATCCTTAGGGTATAGATTCTTGAGTTCATCAAACCCAACCACTTCAAGCTGCATTATTGTCAACAACAACTGTCTCCTACTTAATGCATCTACAAACCTATTAGACCTTTTGCTTCCATGTTTTAATACAAATATATAGTTTTACATGAACTCCACCCATTTTAAATGCCTCTAATTCAATTTACCTTGTCTATTTAGGTACTGCAAAGCTTGGTGATCAATATACAAAAAATTTTATTTTGGCAACAAATAATGTCTCCATTTCTTTAAGGCCTGAACTATTGCATAAAACTCTTGATCATAAACTAAATACTTCTTCTTTGCATCATTCAATTTTTCACTAAAATGGGCAATAGGCTTACCTTCTTGGCTCAACATAGCCCCAATAGCACTACCACTAGCATTGTAATCCACTTGGAACACTTTGTTGAAATTAGGAAGTGCCAACATAGGTTGCTCTGTCACCTTCTTCTTGATCAATTCAAAACTCCTGACAACTCCTATAGTCCACTTGAATTCTTTTCTATCCCCCCTCATTGTTTCAATTAGGAGTGCACATATACTATTGGAATTCCTAATGAAATTCCTATAAAAACTAGTGACACCATGGAATAATCTTACCTCAGTGGCAGACCTTGGAGTAAGCCATTCCAAGATGACCTTCACTTTGTCTGGGTCCATTTTGGGACCCTCAACTGATACAACAAACCCCAAATAAACTAACTCCCTTTTGACAAAACTACACTTTTTTAAATTAATCAACAATTTCTCTTCCCTCAACCTTTCAAGGACACTATGGATGTGCAATAAATGTTCATCCAAAGACTTACTAAAAATCAAAATATCATCTAGATAGACAATAACACATTTTCCCAAAAAAAAATTGTACTACTTCATTCATAAGCTGCATGAAGGTGCTTGCCGCATTGGTTAGTCCAAAGGGCATTACTAACCACTCATTAGACCCTCCTTGGTCTTGAATACACTCTTCCACTCATCTCCCTCTTGTATCTATATTTAGTGATAACCACTCTTGAGATCTATCTTTGTGAAGTACTGAGTTCTCAAATAGTCTATAAGATCATCTATTCTTGGCAAAGGAAACTGGTACTTGATGGTTATTTTATTTATAACCTAAGAGTCTGTACACATTCTCCACTCTCCATCCTTATTTTTTGCCAGTACTACAGGTACTACATGTGTACTTAGGCTCTCTTGAATTAAACCTTTCCTCAACAATTCCTAAACTTATTTGTTTGGCTCCCTAGTCTCAGTAGGAGTCATCCTATGAGCAGCCTTGTTAGGCAAACTAGCTCCAGGGACTAAATCTATTTGATGAGTGATTTGCCTTATTGGTGGCAACCCTTTTGGAACATTTTTAGAGATGACATCTCCATACTCACTTAATAGACCTAAAACTTTAAGTACAATTTCACTACTACCTTCCTTACCTTTTCTAGGAATTAAAGTATAACACATATGCTAATGTTTCATGCCATCCAAATATTTTCTTCCATCAACAAGACATACCCTAGCACTACTACATACCTTTTCACCCTCCTTTATCAAGGGCTTCAATTTGTGGAAAACTCCATCCTTTGTTAGAGAGTATGTATTTGCATGACCATCATGTATAGCATTCCTATCAAGCTATCATGGCCTTCCTAATAATAAATGGAAGACATCCATTGGAATGATGTCACATAGAGCCTCATCATGGTAACTCCCAATCTTGAACTTTACCAAACATTGCTCACTAACTAGGACCTTATGATCATCTTGCACCCAAGCAATCTGATAGGGTTGGGTGTGTTCCTCCCTCTTGAGATTTAGATTTGAGACCATCTCCTCTGACACCAAGTTGTTAGCACTTCCACCATCAACAATCACATAACAAAATTTACCCTTGCACTTGCACTTGGTATGAAATAAACTCTTCCTTTGTCCAGGTTCAGTCTCACTACTCAATAAGACCCTTTCGTTAACTAGAACCTCTCCTCTTTCTACATCCTCTAAATGTGATGATTGTGCATCATCATCCACATGAGAAACCCTTACTTGACCATCAGCTCTCCTATCTATCCTTCCTTGGCATTGAGGGCATTTGAAGTCATGATGACCTTCTTTGTTGCAATGAAAATAGGTACTATGGAAGCCTCCTCTTCTTAAACCTTTTCCACATGCTCTACCTCTTCTTGATGTCTAATCTCCAAAGTTTTGATCACATGAGTAGTTGAAACCCTTGTTCCTTTGATTTCGATTCATACCCACATCTTCATTTTTCTTCTGGTTCTCATTTTAGCCTCCAAATGACCTAGTATTTCCCCTTCCTCCTTGACTATGCCCTCTTTGCCTTCCATCAATTTTTTTTTATAGCTTCTCCTCAACTCACAAGAAAAACTAGTATGCCTCTTCAATGCTCGTCATTCTAACCAAACTTAACTCCTCCTGAATGCTACGTCTTAACCCACTAAGGTAATGGGAAACCTTCTCCTCATTTGCTTCTACATGCCCTACCCTAATAAGGACTTGATAAAATTATTCTATGTATTCTTGGATATATTTTCTCACTTGCCTTAACCCTTGCATTGTTTTGAACAAATCAAGCTCATAATCAACAAGAATGAACTAATTCTTTAGTTTGTTCACCATCCAATCCCATCTTGTGAATTTCTACCTTCCTATTCTATTTCTTTCCAACTGTATCTCTTGCCACTAGATTTTGGCATGGCCTTTCATTTTGGACTTTGCAAAGTTAACCCTATTAGGGTCTTTGATATCCTCACACTCAAAATATTCCTCCAGTTCATTGATCTAATCAATCAACTCATCTTGGTTCAGATTTCCTGAAAACATGCCAACATCAATTTTAGGTCTTTTTACAAGCTTGGAAATTTCCCTAAAAAGCTTCTCCTCTACCTAGTTTAGGACTTCTCCATCTCCTTCCCCTTCCTACCCAATATTTCCTTCTTCATTTTCTTCCTCACTTTCATCACCTATGACAACATTCATCCCTCTACAAATCTCCTCTTGCAATGCCTGGACTTGTCTTTGGATGGATCTAATCTCAAGAGTAACAACTCTGACCCTTCCACCATGTTTCCTTCATAGAGGCATCTTCTTTTATCAAAACCCATAACCATATAGTTCTAGTACAAATTGCCTCACAATTGGCACTCTGTCTACACACTTAAGAAAACCTGCTCTGCTGCCACTTGATGGATCCCAAACCCAAACCAAAATGAATGCAATGGGAAAAGAGAAATATTATTATCAAAATTTATCTACTATTACATTTAGTACAATGAAAATAGATCCAAAGATGTGCCCTATGGGCTTATAATGGTATGATCCTAGAGAAAAACCCTCCTCCAGTACCTTCTCCTGAACTCCACCAAAAATTGCCTTTACAATGCCAAAATTGTCCTTTATTAAACCAATTTAGGTTTAGGGGTTAGGAATACATTTTTGAAATTCCATTTGGCATCCACTACCAAAACAAAAGGTTCTAGAAAACACGTCAAAAGTCGGTGTAAAATTAGAAGAATCTAGAAATGGTAGTCCAACTTTCAGGAGGCATAACTTTTGATCCAAGACTCCAATTGATGAACCATTTACATTTTTGGAAAGCTATCCAAGAACTATATAGCCATATAGACATGGTTTCCTTGTCCCTCATTTTTGGGACCATGCAAGGTGATTTAGTGCCTCAATTCTAACTTTGAAGTGCTCTTAGGAGGTCTCTAGGCAACTTAAAACTACAATAACTTTCAAACCGTAAAGCCTTTTGACCTGATTCTTTTTTTGGAGTGCTTTATATTATAATTATAATCATCCCTCCAACTTAAAACCTCTAACTCATTATAGTTATGGATCAATTACAAAAAAATCTATTTTCTACATTGGCATGTATCTCAAGGTGCTCAAAAACTCTAACCCAGAAACCAATAGTGGAGCTCTGAGAGTTGGAATCTTTATTTGACCCAAATGGGTATCTAGAAATGAAAAAAATTTAAACAAAAATTAAAACTAAGCATATTTTTGGGGTGATATAGGATTGCCCTTACACCACTGGATGCTCCTACATCAAAAGGCCAACATGGGATCATTAAATCCCAATTAACCCTAACCCCTAGAAATGGACCTAGATTAAATATAATTTAAGAGTGTAACATTTTGAAACCAAAAATGGTTGACCTAAAAGTGAGAAAAATAAACTTTTCAAATCCCAAGATCCCAAAACTCCTAAAAAATGGAAATAGGACCTGGGGTCAGGGATGAGGTCAACCCTTTCCTAGGTAAGGGTTGAGGTTCTCCTTGACCTAGGTTAGGGTCGAGGTTGACCTTGACCTAGAAGGTCATCCTTGACCTAGAGGCCAAAGTCCTCAGTTTCATAGAGTAATTTATTTGAAATAGGTTGGAAATAGAGAGACAAAAGCAAAACAGGGTGAAAATAGTCAGATCCATGCAAAATCCCATTCAAGGTGCTTGACATGACCCCTTACTACTTATGTAGAGGGCTAAACACTCTTAACATGAAAGTGCTTCCATTTTAAGATGATATAGTTACTTACCACATTTTCCTCCTCATTCCCTTTTGGTTTATCTTGTTTATTGTTCTTTTGAGCACAACAATATTTTTTCTTATGCCCTGACTTTCCAAGTTACCAATAATCTCTTTGGATTGAGACCTTTTTCCCTTTGACTTTCCTCTTTATTTTCCATGATTTCCAAAATTTTATCCCCTCTCCATTGCTCTACCTTTGTTTTGTGCATTCAAAACACTTCTTGATGTAGATCCACCTGAGATTTTTCTATGAGTTTCCTCACTTAGAACAACACCAATCACATCATCAAATTTTAGGTTATTAGATCCTATAACAAAATTACTCACAACCATTACCAAGCCATTCCAATTTTTTGGCAAAAACACAAAATCAAGATAACCTTGATTTCTTCATCAAAATTGAAATTCATAGAATATAACTAACTAGTAATAATATTAGACTCATTTAAATGATCTACAACAAATCCACCTTCTTCCATCTTCATATTAAATAAAAACTTCATGATAAATACCTTATTTGAAGTAGAGGGTTTTCATACAAATTTTCTAGGGTTTGCATCAACTCTTCCATCATCTTAACTTTTGTAATATTAAATGTCACTGATGGTGCCAAGAATAATTGAATACTTACCATTCCTTTCTATCTAAAATATTACAGTCCTCATCTATCATAGTTTCCTTCTTCTTGACTTTTTCTTCCAGTGGCTTCCATAAATCCTTCTGATAAAGATAGTCCTCCATTTGCATTTTTCATAACTAAAAGTTTTTCCCATTAAACTTCTCAACTTCAGGTTATCCTTATGTTTCATCATTCCCACTCAATAGTGAGTGTTAAGATTAACCTAAGAAAGAAATAATAATTATATGCAAATATAACCAATATTATAAAATAATAGATCACACATAAGAGAACACAAGACACCAAGATTTAATGTGGTTCACCCAATCCCTAGGCTACATCCACCAACAACAAGTCTAATATTATTATTATCCAGTGATTACAACCTAATCATAATCTATAATCCCTTACAACTTAATACCATTGCAAGAACCAATTTTTGCATTACACATTATGAAAATCCCTAACCTTAAGCCTTTTTATACAAGTTTTTTTGTCACTTAAAAAATTAGAGCTAGAATAATAGAAAAGTAGTAGCTGAAACCTTTTACAATATAAGGTCATTTTTAGCTTCGAGGGTGCTGCCCCTGAAGACCCCTACAGGGGCATTGCCCCTTGATTCAACCCTGTATTGTGATAGGGAATGCACCTAGGGCACTACCCTAGGACCCTGTAGGGGTACTACCCCTTGATCCCATCTTAGGGGCACTACCACCAAACCCATTGTAGGAATAATCTAGAAGGAAACCTCACCAAATAGACCTCTGAGTTTGATTAGGATCTACATCACTATAATCCCCCACTTAGAGACTGATTAGACTCCACAATAATTGTTTCAAGCATGAATGCTAATGATATTCCTATGTGGGAGTACTGTAGATATGTTACTATGATAGTATGTTACATTCATGACTAAGTCTATCATTGATGTCAACATAGCATATTCTATGGTATTTGACAAAAAAATAGTGAAAGATCAAGTTGGTATGGATGGCTAGTTGAGTATTCTAACTATCTAAGGTTATGTGAGATACTTTTGAGTATCTAGCATATGCAGTTAACATCAAAAGAAGAAAGGATAAATCTAGAGGAAGTTATGTAAGTTTTGGTGATGTCTATTTTGAGATAGAGTTTATAGAGGCATGTACTAGTATACTTGTTATATCTCTTAGCAAAGTTGATATTCTATGAATCAAGGTTAAGGACATAAAGAAGACATGCTGATGATGACATGGCTAAGTTCACTCATCATAATATTGCATATACTGAAAGATATTCAAGTTTCAAGGTGAAAGATTTATGTTATTGCTAAGTGTAACATGTTCTTAGTGTGGTCCTATAATAATTAATTGAGAAGGTCTAATAGTCAACTCAAGAAATTTTTTTGAGGACTTGATATAAAGGAATGAAATTTTCCTTTATCATGGTATGGTTTTTATTTTGATGATGAGCAGCAGCAAGAGCATAATATGAAGTTGAGCACAGTAGTGCAGAAGTGAAGGAAACTTCATTGCTAAGGTTTGGCTGAGTGATCTGAGGTTTGATATTTGGATCTAAGGTTCATGACCTAGTCTACAAGGTTTGATAGTGATTGTATTAGTTGATAGAACAAGTGAAAGAAGAAGATAACAATAAATTACTTTTTTGAGTAGTGAGCTCCTCTTGTAGTTGAAATTGAATGTTTGGGTAGTGGGCTCTTCTTGCATACATTAAACTATAGCTCCTAACAAGATTGGCACAACTCATAAAAGGGACTCTATATACTAAATGTTGTAATAGACTCCTAACAAGGTCCATCCTCTAACAAAAAATATTTGTATTAGTACATCATCTTGTGGGCATCATTCATGTCAGGGTTTTTCCTTTGATCAAGAGTTTCCTTAGTCAACATATCTAGTGTAATTATCTATGTGCATCTTATTATGGTTTCTAGTTACTTTGGTTGAATGGTTAATTTTTTTAAAAGAAGATATATGTTTTAATTGTTGGATAACTGATTTAATAATTGATTCACCCTCCTCCTAGTTATCTTGGTGGACTATTATTTCCAACAATTGGTATCAATGCATTAGGTCCTTGAAGGTAAAGTTCAACAACTTTGGGAGATCCATGAAAAACATGTTTAGGAAAGATAGTCTGAAGTTTTATTGAACAACTTATGATAACTAGAAAGAAAAGATGAAGACACATCTATTATGTATGGGTCTAGGATATTGGATCTTGAAAAATCAGCGAAGACAATCATTACTGAAAACAATTTGGAAATTTGTACAACATGAGAGCTAGAGAAGCACTATCGACTACAATTCTTGAAATTGAGTATAATTAGGTAAAATCACTTGCTACTTCACATTTTATTTGGAAAGCTTTAGAAAATAGTTTTGAAGGAGATGCACATTCAAAGAAGTTGAGAATACAAAGTTGGATTTATGCATTTCAAGATACTAAAATGATGGAAGGTGAATCTATAAGAACATATATAGGTAGTGTATCAAAAATTATTACACGTATCAAAGCTCAAGGAGGAACCAAAGAAGATGATGAGGTTATATGGAAGATATTGGACACTCTAACACCACCATTTAATTCAGCAATTCAGATGATATAGTTGTTGATATCTTGTACCAAATATTTCACAAAGGAGTCACTGCTTCGAATACTTGAATAGTTGAGAATGAGCTCAGACAGTCTAGGGAATTGAGTAGAATAGAGATAGCTTTTAGTTCTTTGAATATTTGACCTAGTCTATCAAGGAACACAAGTGCTAGAGGAGATTTTGGCAGCACAATAGATCTAAGGAAGACAAAAATATTGAAAGAGTAGCCCTTCTGGTAAAAAGAGAAAAAGGAGGTAAGAAAATCTTTAAATGTTGGACTTGTGATGAATATGGTCATTATGCATCTAAGTGTACTAAAAAAGAGAAAAATTATAAGGGGAGTTACAAGCCTAGAAAAGATAGAGAATGTTTGTATGAAAATGAAGATAATGATTTTGATGAACAAACATTGAGTTCTAGTGATGATGAAATTGGATTTGTGGAAATTAAAGAAGAAAGTCTAGAAACGGTAGCTTTGGTGTCACAAGTTAATAAGAAAACTAATTGGATAATTGATAGTGGTTGTTCACATCATATGACTAGTTATATGAAAATTTTTTTTGACTTCAAAAGTCAGGATGGAAGAATTGTTATAGTTGGAAACAATGCAGCATGTCAAATTAAAGATATTGGATCTATAACTCTTGATGGGAAAACTAACACTGAAGATGTATAATTTGTTGATGGTTTAAAGAACAATATTTTGAGTGTTGGACAATTAGTAAACAAAGGTTATCAGCTATAGTTCATAGAAAATCCATGCATGATCAAAGATAAAGATGGAAAGGTAATTGGAATAGGAACCAGATCTAGAGGTAATGTATTTCAGTTGAATTATATCAAAATGACATATTTGGTTATGAAGGTAGATGAAATTTGGTTATGGCATAAGATATTTTGTCATATAAAATTTGACAATATTGTGAGGAGTATTATAATGTTTGCACTTAGAGATTTTCCAAAGATTGTAAAGCCTACTAACACAATTTGCAAGGAGTGTGTTTGGCTAAGCATAACATAGCTTCTTTTCCCAGCAAGAAGTTTACCACTACAACAAAATTGGAGATTGTACACATAGATCTTAGAATTCCTACAAAGACTAAATGATTCTATGTTAAAAGGTATTTTATGATTCTAGTTGATGTTTTTTCTAGAATGATGTGGGTTGCATTTCTTGAAGAGAAATTTGAGGCATTTGATAAGTTTAAGATATTCAAGAATAGGGTTGAGAATGAATTTGGTATGAAGATTAAATGTTTAAGATTAGATAGAGGAGGAGAATTTACTTCAAATGAGTTTAACATGTTTTGTGAAGAAAATGGATTTAAAAGATAGTTATCAGCTTCGAGAACCCCTAAATAGAATGGCATTGCAGAGAGAAGGGATAAATCAGTTATAGAAGCTACAATAGCTATGTTAGCAGAGAATGATGTATCCAAAATGTTTTGGAGAGAATATGTGAATACAATAGTCTAAACTATGAACAAAGTGCAAGTTAGGAAAGACACAAACAAGACACCTTATGAACTATGGTTTGGTCATTCACGTAGAGTTAAGTATTTCAGAATTTTTGCGAGTAAGTTTTATATCAAAAGAGATGATGATATTAGTAAGTTTGATGCTAGAAGTGATGAAGGTATGTTTCTTGGTTATTCATTGAAAAGAAAGGCTTATAGATTTTATAATTAGAGAACTAAGACTATTATGGAAACTACAGATTTATGAATTGATGAGAAATTTAGAATACAAGAAACAATAGTTGACTACAATTCAGATGATGATGTTGTTACTAAGCCAAGGAATGATGAGGTATTTCATGATACTAACAATGATTTGTAGAATGAAGGAGTGCCAAGGTAGGAACAAAGTTTAGAACCTTTGGTAGAGCCAAGAGTTGAGATAGAAAATCCTACTTCAAGAAATAATATGATAAAGAATCACCCATTCGAGTAGATCATTGAAAGAAAAGACAAAGGTGTGATGAAAAGAAGTAGAGTCAATGAAGAACTATACTTGATATCTCAAGTTGAGCCTAATAATGCAAATGAAGCATGCAAAGATTAGAAACAAGCTATGAATGAGGAATTGGATTAGACAGTAAAGAATGATACATTGGAATCGGTCCCCTAACTAGCAGACAAGAATGTGATAGGAACTAAATGGGTATTTAGGAACAAGATGAATGAGAAACGAGAAGTTGTAAGGAACAAAGCAAGATTGTAATGTAAAGGTTACTCACAACAAGAAAGAATAAACTATGATGACACCTATGGTCCATGGCTAGAATAGAAGTAGTAAGACTATTCTCAACCTATGAAACACAAAAGAAATTCAAAGTATATCAGATGGATGTCAAGTCAACATTTTTGGATGGATAACTTGAAGAAGTGTACATTGAGTAGCTTGAAGGTTGTCCTTTCACATATGACAAGGACATAGTATGTAGATTAAGGAAAGTATTGAATGGATTGAAGCAAGTACCTAGTGTTGGAAATGATTGAAAATATCATGAATGAAGAATTATGGAATTGGTATAAAATGCCTTCAATCATTGTTTTGTCATTAATGTCAAACTTGCTACTTGCAGGAATGACAATTGCTTAAGTGATCCAAATACTATCAATTGGTTGATTGATAAGGATGATGCAATAAATAAGATGTAACTAGAGCACCTAGAGAAAGGTTGAAGTTATGATGTTGTAATGAAGTATAAGGATCAGCTGAGCCATTGATGAAATAGTGTATTGATGAAATACTCTAAGATAGAGGGAATGGACACACTAAGAAACATCAAAGATGTAAGGTTTAACTAAGTCATTTGTAAAACCTCACCAAGTTCATTTGTGAGTGCCGAGCAAGCTAGTTAAAGCCAAGCAAGTTCAACTTCAGTGTGTGTCAAGAAATCCTTCAGGTGCCGAGTAACACAAAAGGTGCTGAGAAATCCTTCAGGTACCAAGTAACATAGAAGGTGCCAAGAAATCCTTCAGGTGTTGAGTAACATAGAAGATGCTAAGCATTAGTAAATCTAGTAGAATCTGATTAACACAAAAGGTGTCGAGCATCAGTAGATGTAGTAGAAGCTGAGTAACACAGAATGTGTCGAGCATTAGTAAACCAATGATGCTAAGTTGCTGCATTATTGTTAAGACAAAAAGATTCACCAGATCAGTAACAATAAGTTTGTTACATTGAATTTTGTGAATTAGTTGGATGATAAGGATGATGAGTAGATGTCACAAAATTTCATGTAAACCATGCAAACCAATTTTGAGTGAATATTGATGGACTTATCATGAAGTTTCTAGAAGAAATAATTTGGAGGGAAAATAATATTGTTCTCTTAGATCAAATCAAATTGATGAGTGGGAATATTTGAGTAGGAAATGAAGAACAAAACTTCTTTATAAGGAGTTACAAGTTAGAGATCAAAAGTGTAGAGGGAGTTGTTCATAAGTGTGGTCGTGCAAAGAAGCCAAGAGAAGGCTAGTGTGAAGTGTCAAGAAGAGGACACAGTGAGGAGTAAGCATAGAGAATCAAGACTCTAAGTTGATCAAGTGACCATAGAGTGCATTGGCATAACAAGTGGAAGAACTAAAGGAGATAGATCTTGAAGGGCAGACAAGCTATCAGTACTGCAAGGAAGAAAAGCCAAGCAAAGAAAAGAATTGAAGAGTGATTTGAAATTTGCAAGGTTAGAGTTGCAATCTTTATCAAGTCAAAACATTTCTAATACTTTCTTACCATTGTATTAGATATTGAAATCCTACATTGCTAAGTTAGCTTAACAACTAGGTGGATAAACCTCAGGAAAAGGATAGAATATCCCCAGGAGAAGGATGAGAGATCCTTAGGAGAAGGATAGGAGATCCTTAGAGAGGGATAAAAGATCCTTTTGAGAAGGTGAATGTAAATTCCATGGACTTGGGTGGGCCTAACAGCTCTATATAAATCCTTTAATAGGGTGGCATTCTAAGTTGAATGTTCTTAAGTTCTCTAACAGGGCACACTTCTAACAAGGTGTAGAAATCCTTTAACAAAGTCACATCTAATAGTTTGTAAAGCCTTTAATAGGGAAAACCATTAGAAGTGGTTAAAATCTATTATGTAGTAATTTTGTGGGTGTCATCCCCACCCCAATTTTACCTTCTTATTCTTGGAGGGTTTCTGGGTCACCAAAATCTCAAGTGTTATGTGGTGATGCATGTTTACTTTTCATAATTGTTTAATGTTTAATTGCATGCATGATAAGAAAGTAAAAAGGCTAGTACTTCTGATTCACCCCTGTTTTATTAAAAAAATTGTATTGGACATTATTGGACCTTGAATAATTGATTCACCCCCCCTCTCAGTTATTCTAAAAGAATTTTAACAATTGGTATCAGAGCCCACTACTGATTTGTTTCAAGGTACTAGCAACAAGCAGATCAAGATGTCCAAGAGAGAAGTTCCCAAGCTAAACAAAGACAAATTTGTTGCATGGAAAAGTTTGATGAAGTTGCACCTTGGATCAATGGGTGACTATGCACAGAACTCAATCATAGCTGATCATGTAGACCTTGCAAGACCCCTCATTGCAGAAGACATGAACAAGAAGGAGCACAATCAATCGATGTTAGAGATTGCTTCAGCACTAAGCTATGCTGAGTATGATGACGTCAAAGAATGTGGTACTTCACATCAAATGTGGAAAAAATTATCAAACATCTATGGAGGAGATGATAATGTCAAGAGAGCCAAAAGAGAGAGCCTAAGAGGAAAGTTTGATGACATGAAAATGGAAGAAGGAGAGAATGCTGCTCAGTACAATACAAGAATGAAAGAAGTGGCAAGTGCCATAAGAAGCCTAGAAGGATAGCTAATAGAAGAAAGAGTATGTAGCAAATACTTGAGAACTTTGCTTCCTATCTATGCTATAAGAGTATCAGCCATCCAAGAGCTAAGGTGTGTACCAAGCAACACACTATCATTTGAAGGAATAATTGGAAGACTCACTGCCTTTGAGCTATCTACATTCAAAGCCAAGACGACAATAAAAGACAACGAGGAGGTGCAAAAAAAGAAAAAGAGTGGAAAAGGAAAGTATGTATCTAGTGACAATAGAATAGATGAAGATGATGTAAACCAATTGGAGGCATTACTAGCAAGAAGATTTCATAGAGGAAGAGGCAAATTCAAAGGTAAGCTACCAATCATTTGTTTCAATTGTATTAACGTTGGTCACATTGCAGCTAGATGCACACAAAAGAAAAATTATAAGGATGGAGGCAACCTCAAGAAAAGAAAGAGGACAACTACAGAGGTAAAGGAAAAAGATGCTACATTGTTGAAGAAGACTCTAACGAGAATGATGATGAAGTAGTCTATGTGGCTATGAAAGATGAATCAGATGAAGATGAAGCAATTGCCCTAGTAACCTGCATGAACAAGAATAACAAATGGATCATAGATAGTGGATGCTCTCATCACATGACTAGAGATAAAAGTAAGTTCATTACCTTTATTCAATATGAAGGAAATAGTGTTAGATTTGGTAACAATGCACCATGTCAGATCAAAGGGAAAGGTAGTATCAAGCTTACTAAAAAGATATCATGTGATAATGCATACTATGTTGAAGGCCTAAATTATAACTTGTTAAGTTTCTCACAATCAGGCAACATAGGATGCAAGGTTGAATTTGAAAATGGAGTTGCCAAGATCTATGATTCTCAAGGAAGTCTAATAGGAAAAGGTGACTAGACATGGAAGATGCTTCTTGTCTCATTGTTCAAACTGATGATGTATGGTTATGGCACAAGAGGCTATGTCATGTAAAATTTGACAATTTGATAAGCATCAACAAAATGAAGAAAGTCAGAGGTCTACGAAAGTTGAAGAAGCCTGATAACACCATGTGCAAACAATGCCAACTGGGGAAGATGACCAAGTCAACTTTCAAAAGCAAGGCTTATACTTCTAATGAAGTATTAGAGCTAGTTCATACTAACTTGTGTGGTCCTATTGAAGTGCAAAGCTACAAAGGTGATAGATACATAATGCTATTTGTGGATGACTATTCAAGGATGATGACAGTCATGTTTCAGAAACAAAAATCAGATATGTTCCAAATGTTTAAATGGTACTTGGCCAAAGTTGAGACAAAGACTGGAAAGAGCCTAAAATGTCTCAGATCTGATAGAGGAGGTGAATTCACATCAAGAGAATTTGAAGAATTTTGCAGTGAAAGAAGAATGAAAAGGTAGACATTAGCATCTAGGACCCCACCTCAGAATGTTATACGAGAAAGAAGGAATAGATTAGTTATTGACTGTGCCAGAACCTTAATGATGGAGAAAAATGTTGCACTCAAATACTAGAGAGAAGCTGTAACTATTGCAGTCTACACACTCAACAGAGTTCAAGTCAAGAAAGATATAAATGCAACACATTTTGAATTATGGTATGGGCATTCTCCTAATGTAAAATATTTCAAAATATTTGGATGCAAATTCTATCTATATAAAGAGTCTAGAAATGGAAATTTTGATGCAAAGAGTGAGGAAGGCACATTTCTTGGTTATTCTACTAGAAGCAAAGCTTATAAGTGCTTGAATGTTAATACTAACAAAGTAGTAGAAAGCACAAATGTGAAATTTGATGAGCTTACAGAAGTTCAAAATGATGAGAACACCAAGAAAGAAGAAGAACACAAGACTTTTGTATACTTTTATGAAGGTATTCCTCATAATGGTGAAGTTGCAACTCATAATGACAATTAGCAATGAAATCTAGTATTTGTTGAGTCACAGACAGTGAATGTTGAGCAACAGACACATTCAGAAGTTGAGTTGTAGAACATAGAGAATGTTCATTCAAACTCTGAGAACTATCAACATGAAGGAAATGAAGAAATATGTAATGAAAATGAAGATTCAGATTTTGAAAGAGACAACATGCAAACAAGGAAAGAACCAATATTGGAAAGGTATGTAAGAAGACATCATCCTGCAGATCTAATTATTGGAAATAAAGAGGTAGGACCAATGACAAGGAATAGACTCAAAAGTGAGACATGTCTGCGCAACAAAATGGAACCAAAAATAGTAAGTGAAGCCATAAAAGATGATGCTTGGTACAATGCTATGAAAGAAGAAATAGAACAAATTGAAAAGAACAAGACATGGACCTTAGTCTCAAGACTAGCTGACAAGAATGTAATTGGAACCAAGTGGGTGTTTAGAAACAAGTTAGATGAGAATGGTGAAATCACAAGGAATAAGGCAAGACTAGTCTATAAAGGGTATGCACAAGAAAAAGGACTAGATGTTGAGATAATGGGTGTTGCACACATTGCATAATATTGTTATTTTATTATTTTATTTTATTATGTAATGTTGTGCCTAGATGGACGTGCAGCATGTAAAGATTCCCATGGAATTTTCTTGATGAGTTGTATTGTAACATTGTGATAATATTTTATGTAATTATTTAATATTGGGGAAAAGAATTAAATGCCCAATATTAAATGTGGGGTTAGTGGGTTAGGTAGCACATGATTTATGTAAGACCACTTGGTGGTTTTGTGGGACTTGCTACTATATAAGCAGCCACAAGGGTAGTTGTTTTAGAGAGAGTAAGAGTGATAAAGGCAAGAGTCGAGCGGGACAAGGCTTGACAGGTTAGCCAAGGGAGCATTTGTGAAGGTTGGAAGCATGGCATGGGATGTGTGGATTCATGCTTGTTCACATAGTTTTCTCGGTTGTGGCTATAGCCATGAAGGCTTCCATGGTTGTATGGTAATGGTATTTTTGCTAAATAATACATGGTGATGGATGCTTTTGGAGGCTGGGTTTTTTCCCTCAATGAGGGTTTCCCAGGGTATATCTTGTGTCACAATTTTGTGGGTATGTTGTCTATTCTCTTGCATGTGGATTTTAATTCTATATTTATTTTAGATCTATTATGGGTTATGTGGAAATGGTTATATTCTTTATTGCCAAATTTCCTTACAAGTGGTATCAGAGCTATGGTTTTATTATTGTAACCCTAGATTGAATCCATGGGAATGCATGAGAGGATAAAAGAAAGGGCAAGATATATGAATGATTTATTATAGATCTGAAGGTTTTGGGTTTGCTGTTATGATGGGATGTTAAAAGATTTGAGCTATGAAATTGTTGGACAAAAGATTTTTTCAGATGTTTCATTTAAAATGAGGGTTTTGGGGGGTAGCTTGCAGAAATGACCTCCTAGATAAAAACAGACCTCACCATTGGATTCGGGTTGATGTTTCCATAAATTTTGATATTTAATATGCCCTAGTTTGGCCATGTTAAGAGGAATTGAAAGAGTTTTTTAGTTTCAGCCCATGATGGCCGTCAAATTTAATCCCGTCGAAATTTTTGTCACAAAAAAAATAAAAAATAAAAAATCGTAGTGAAAATGGTAAAAAGACTGTCTTAGTAAAACAACCATAACTTTCTCTCAGAATATCAAATTTCAGAGTTCTTATAGGCGTTGGAAAGCTAATTCAAAGCACTACAAATTGGTATACGTTTGGTTCTATGATTTTTACATTTTGTCAAGTTTTAAGAGCCCTAAAGGTAGATGTTATTTATTTTAAGCATGAATTAGGGCATAACTTGGGCATACGGAGTCAGATTTTGGACTTCGAGTAGTCAATGGAAAGCTCTACATATTGGTTCAGATTTGGTGTAAGTTTGGCATGATTTATTTGGTGATATATTGATCCGAATAATTTATAGATATTTTGACTATGGTAACATGGTGAGTTTATGGCATTCGAGATTTAAGATTTGATGTTGTTGTATACACAGTTCATATTTCAGATTGGTCTCATGATGATATAGTTATCAATGTTTGGTTTGAATATGTATGATGACTTGTTGGATCTACGAGTTGTGAACTTTTGTAAGCATCCTATACTTACAAGTTGCATTTATAGCTTGGTTATGGGTTGTCTTTGCCCATTGATCTTTCATTATTGATGCATATTCAGATTGGTGACTTGGATTTGGGTTGTCTATACCCTAAGTGACATGATTTTATGATTTTTTCTTTATGTAGAAGGGATGAGATGTTGTTACCAGGTATAGTCATGGTGGAGGATTGTGGTTGACTATTTTATGCTAATAGGTTGGACATATTGAGAGACAGATGCTCGGTTCATGGATGTGATCATGGTGCCATAGATTTTGGCATGACATGATTGGATATACTGGTACATCCTTGATGTTCATTAGCTTGGATTTTTGATTCATTTATGGTGGTACATCTTCTTGGTTGAGGATCATGGCTATTTGGTTTCTTTTGAGGAGCTCATGATGTGCACTTTGAGTTCTTTGATGGTTTGATGCCTTAGTTGATTCTCATGGTTAGAGGATGGATTTTTTCATCATTATGTCATGGATAGCTTGGATACATGGTTTAGTGGGAGCTTGTGATAGTGATGAGGTGACAGTGCAAGATTAGTTCCTGATTTGGTTTGGATCTTCAAGTAGGAGATGGATTTTATGATGCCATAGGTGACTTGGTACCACGGTTGAGTGGGAGTTGTTGGCATTGATATATTTATTGAGTGTTTGCAAATGTTGGAGGTTTGTCTTAGATCCTGTTGTTGCAGAAGCATCTTTGACATTTGCATGGTGTACTTGTTATCTTCATGGTGTGTGGAGATGGTTCTTCATGGTATGTGGAGATGGTTTTCTTCATGGTGTGTGGAGATGGTTGCATCTTGAGGACTTATGGGGTTATTGGTAAAGGTATGGTTTATGCTTTTATTTGGAATATTATCCTTGGTATGAAGATGGTTTCATTTTTATGTCATGGTATACTCTTGATACGCGTTTAGAGTTGTGACATGTTATGGTATGTTCATGTGGAGCATGTTATCTCTTTAGTTGAGATGGTTAGATCATATTGTCATGTTTATGTTCCTGAGGCCATGGTTGGAACTTTGACATTGATCTTGGTTTAGTTTCTTCGTATTGAGTACACTGATCACAAGTTGGATACTTCATGATATTGCTATGTTTCATTTGGAGTTGGCATGGATTGATTGGTTACAAGTGCTCATGGATACTTAGAGACGGTGGTTATGCTGATTTCTCTTGGATTAAAGAAGTATTTGTTGGGATGGTTGATGGTTTCAATAGGAAGTCCGAGGGGCAGTCACGTGATATGGACTTGAGAGGAGATTGTTCTTAGATGAGTCTTGGTTGGAGACTTGGGTATCTTGATGAGCATTCTCATTCCCCACTCTTGGTCTACTTGGTGGTTTGCTACTTGAGAGGTATAGCCCATTGTTTTTCTTAGTTGCATTATATTTATGCTTGTCTTTCATGGATATGGATCTTGAGCTATGGTATATGAGTTAGTTCTGGAAGGTTCATTTGAGAGATGGTTTAGCATTGGTTATCTCCATGTGCATATGTTGTTATGCTGGTTGAATTTGAGAGATGGTTTTATATTGGGCATATTCCTTGGTTTAGGAATGGTTTATGAGTTTGGTCTTCTTGTGAGAGGCTTACATCCATGATTAGTTATATGGTATGATTTGGGTGTTGTTGTGGCTTCTTGTTGGGGTTTTATAGAGGGGATCATACTTGCACAGTTTACATCTAGAGGTGTGTGTAGAAGGACATGATACAGGTTATGATTTGCATGATTTCTCTGGTCTTGGTTATCTTCCTGAATGTTTAGTTTTTCTTATATTGGATTTGAGAATGGTTAGAGATTCTGATCACTAGTTTGTGTTCATGCATGTCATGTGAGAGATGACATGGTTATTCTTTTATCTCTTTCCTCTATTGGTTGTGGAGAATTTGGGAGACTATTGGAGACTTGTTATGAGAGTTGTTCTTGTAGAATATTAGTTTATGTATTGTGGATGTCCTTGATACTACATGGATTCACTTCTTTGAAATTTTGTGAGTGGATTGGTTATAGATTTAGCATTATCTTTTGCAGTGGGAGCTTCTTGGTATATATGTGGCAAGTATTGCTTTTGAGGCTTGTGATTGTAGGTTATAGATTGGATATGTTGATGATATGAGATTCACTCATTATACCTTTGAGGTATGGATAGTTGGATGGGTTTGGCACTTGCTACGGGTGCTATTTCAGCTATGGATATTTTGACAACTACAAATACATGTGATTACCTTTGGATTAGGTTATTTGTGCTTGGAATTCAGTTGGTACAGGATTTTATGATCTTCTAAAGTGAAGGGTTGGGTGGCTTTCTCTTTGGATGGCTTCTATGTATGTCCAGTGGTAATGGCATAATAGGAGGTGAGATCATTCATGTTTGAGATGCTGAATGCTTTGATTTTGTTGCGGGTACTAGGATGGAGCACTTGGTGTATTTTGATCCATGATGGTGGATGTGCTGGGAGGGATTGTTCCCTTGTTCATTTATGTGGCTACGGATTGACCCTATGCAATGTATACAACAAGTGAGAGATTGTTGAGATAATGGGTGTTGCACACATTGCATAATATTTTTATTTTATTATTTTATTTTATTATGTAATGTTGTGCCTAGATGGACGTGCAACATGTAAAGATTCCCATGGAATTTTCTTGATGAGTTGTATTGTAACATTGTGATAATATTTTATGTAATTATTTAATATTGGGAAAAAGAATTAAATTCCCAATATTAAATGTGGGGTTAGTGGGTTAGGTAGGACATGGTTTTAGCACATGGTTTATGTAATACTACTTGGTGGTTTTGTGAGACTTGCTACTATATAAGCAGCCACAAGGGTAGTTGTTGTAGAGAGAGTAAGAGTGATAAAGGTGAGAGTCAAGCGGGACAAGGCTTGACAAGTTAGCCAAGGGAGCATTTGTGAAGGTTGGAAGCATGGCATGGGATGTGTTGATTTATGCTTTTTCACATAGTTTGCTCGGTTGTGGCTATGGCCATGAAGGCTTCCATGGTTGTATGACAATGGTATTTTTGCTGAATAATACATGGTGATGGATGCTTTTGGAGGCTGGTTTTTTCCCTCAATGAGGGTTTCCCAGGGTATATCTTGTGTCACAATTTTGTGGGTATGTTGTCTATTCTCTTGCATGTGGATTTTAATTCTATATTTATTTTAGATCTATTATGAGTTATGTGGAAACGGTTATATTTTTTATTGCCAAGTTTCCTTACACTAGACTATGTAGAAACTTTTGCTCCAGTTTCTAGAATGGAAGGAGTAAGGACCTTACTGGCATATATAGCCTTCAAAGGATTTAAAGTCTATCAAATGGATGTTAAGTCTGCATTTCTAAATTGTATACTTGAAGAGGAAGTCTACATAGAGCAACCAGAAGAATTTGTTGATGAAAATAACAAAAATAAGGTATGCAAATTGCATAAGGCTCTATATGGATTAAAGCAATCCCCTAGAGCTTGATATGAGAGACTTTACAAGTATCTATTGCAAATAGGATTTGAAAGAACTGATGATAACAACAACATGTACATCAAATCATAAGAAGGTAAAGATTTCATTGTATCTAAAATCTTTTTGGATGACATAATTTTTGGAGGAAAGGAAGCACTTTGCAAAAGTTTTGCTAACAAAATGAAACATGAGTTTGAGATGTCTATGTTTGGAGAAATCAAGTTCTTTGTTGGATTGCAAGTAAGTCAACTAAAACATGGTATATTCATGAAACAATCAAAGTACCTCAAAGAGATACTCAAGACATTTGGATTGGAAGACTCCAAACCTGCCAACACACCAATGGCAATAGGACATAAGCTATCCGAAAATGATGAATCAGCTGAAGACAATCAAACAATGTATAGATCCATGATTGAAAAACTACAATATGTTGTACATAGTAGATCAAACATAGCATTAGTAGTTGGAATAGTGGCTAGATTCTCTACTAATCCTGGAGAAAATCATCTCATGGTAGTAAAAAGGATAATGAGGTATCTCAAAGGAACTGATGATTTTGGGCTATACTACAAAAAGAATCAGAAGTTTGAGCTCAATGCATACATAGATGCAGATTGGGGAGGCAACATTGATGATAGGAAAAGAACAAGTGGAGGAGCATTATTCTTAGGTAAAAGACTAGTTATTTGGACTAGAAAAAAACAAACATGCACATCTCAGTCCATTGTAGAAGTAGAATATTGGCAACAACAATCAATTGCACAAACATTGTGTGGCTCAAACATCTATTGAAAGGAATGAAAGAAGAGGTAACCAAACCTGTGATACTATATTGTGATAATAAAAGTGCTATAAACATATCCAAGAATCCTGTAATGCATGCAAAAACCAAGGATATTGCAATCAAGTATCACTATGTTAGAGAATTGGTAGAAGACAAACAAGTGAAGATGGAGTACATTCACACAAAGGAACAAATTGTAGATATCTTCACCAAACCATTGCCCAAGGATACTTATGAATATCTTAGAGGCAAGTTGGAGGTAAAGCCCCTAACTCAAGTAGTCTAAAGCAACAAAGAAGCTGCCCTATATCAACAAGAGTAGATCATTGAAATATCAGAAGAATGATGCAGAGGATGACAATAGGAACAAAAATTTCAGATCAGTCACAAGCATGGTAATAGAGGAAAAAGACATAAGATGAAAACCTTACACCAAGCATGTTGGACATGCTACACCTTTGGCATTTATGTCAAAGAGGGAGATTTATTAGAAACTGATCAATAAAAAGTAAGAGGGAGATGTATGAGATCAGTAGTAGACCAAAAAAAAAAAAGAGAGAGATGAAAGAGGGAGATTCAGAAGAGATAAGAAACTAATAAATAAAAAGTAAGAGAGAGATGTATGAGATCAATAGTAGACCAAAAAAAAAAAGAGAGATGAAAGAGGAAGATTCAAAAGAGATAAGAAACTAATAAGCAAACAGCTATGAAGGATCAGGAATACATAGTAAGGATGCAACAATCAAGAGGGAGAAGTAGAACAAAGGATTCAATTTGTATTAGCAAAAGAGGGAGTCATGATACAAAAAGGAAGATATGAATGAACATGTAATAACAACAAGTTTCTGTTTGGTATATAATTTTGGTGGTAACTAATTTGATTAGCTCAATCAATTGATCAGTTTGATTTGCCATCAATGCCAAAGAGGGAGATTGTTGGAAATGATTGAAAAGATCATGAATGAAGAATGATGGAATTGGTAAAGAATGCCTTCAATCATTTTTTTTTCATTGATGTCAAACTTGCTACTTGCAGGTGTTGGTGTTTGAAAACATTATCGATTTTCAATTACCCTAATGAGAATATGACACATCTAGAGGCAGCTAACTCCCATTTTCAACATGCCCATTCAGACACCAAGCCAACTATAAGGCTAGACCCTTTTTCTTCTTCAGGCTCTGCAAAACCTAGGCAGGTGGACCTAAGATTCAAATGATATCGTACCAATGCAAAACATATCCCTGAATGTATTAAGTAGATTTTAACCCCTTATTTCTCCTAAATACTCATGAAATGACATGGACATACAGTAGCTAGGTATAGATCTATGGATCTCAGAAATTGAGTGAGGGTTCAAATTTTATGCCCACTTCAAACATGAACAACTGAATTTATTTGAATAAAAGATTTGTGCAAATTCCATTCATATTAGCTTGCATTTGATTTAGTGATCAGTGCCTTATCCATTGAAACATAGAGTCATTACCAGCGGGATGACCTAACTTTCTTTCCTTACAATCAAGTTTATCAACTGAAATTCCCCAATCCCATACTTATGCAATATCCCCTTCATGCACCTAGAAACCCTACCAGAACTATGAAGCATTTACTTAACTGCTTGAGTCAAAAGCAACAAAGATCTGATACACACTTCATCCAAAATGTCTTAAACCAAATGAACATTATCCATTCAATTAAAAAGTTAATGACACATGAAGAATTAGGAGATAGAATTAGAAAACTTAGATAATTCCTGTAAATTCCCTTTTGTATTTATCCTTGGAAAGATTAAATACAGTAATTGGTAACACAAAATGAAACTCAAGATATTTCATATGATCTAGCATCAATATCCAATACTTCAAAATAATAATGCACAACATGAAATGAAAATTTGTACAGGGTGGATGTGTGGCCTTCACTGCTAGAGCTCAGCTCAAAGTCAGGAAGTAAAACCATCTACAATCTTGGTTTCAATAGTAGAACTGGAACCCTACTGGTATTACCTAGAGCAAACTGCCAACAACCCTTACAAATGAGAAGAAGAATAAAATATAGGAAAGAAGCAATTTCTTGGATTGAATCTGAACATGACACTTGTCCACCTGAAAAACCTTCTCAGCAGGTTAAAACCATCTTTCTTATCTTTTCCCTCTAACTAAAAATCAATTCCCCATCATTTTACCCTTCAAAGGCACCAAAATATCTTGGAAATCTGATGATGAAAGGTTCTAACTGATTTTTGTGCTAAAATGAACTCAGTAAAAGTAACAAATCAGTTATAGTATGATCTTGAGAAGACAAGAAAACAACCTCAAGTTTATTTTCTTCACTCTCAAAATTCAATAGACCTTTAAAACTATCCTCTAACCGATTCTAATCATCAATGAAGAACTTAGCTTGTTCTATCACCAATGCCCCTGATTTCACAAACTAACCTATAGCTCAAATTGGTGAAGACCTGTGCATAATCTAACTCTAGAAATGGAAAATTCAGCTCTTCCTGATTTCAACGGTATATTGGAGCGCCCATTTTGGTGAAAAAATGCCCTAGATATGGCTATTTGAAAAATTAGACCTCCATTTATGGCTCCATGGCATTTTGCAAAAATTTAAACTTTTACCAAAGTTTAAACTATATAAACCTTCAAACTTTATTTAAAAGTATGACTTGCATGTTATAAGGAAAATCTTTAAAATTTAATTTTTAAAACTTTTGAATTTTCCTTCACAAGTTCCATCTGAGTCAAACTTGGTTTGACCATCCACCACATGTCACTCTTTTACTGGCTTTGAACTCCAACGAGACCCACATCTCATCCTGACTTTCATTCCACATCATTGCCAAGTCACCTACGCCATGTCATCATCACTACCTCACTATATTAACTTCCTTGCAACTCTCCCATAGTGAGTTAATGACAGCCATTGGATTTGCCACATGGCATGATCTGGTGATCTCTGAGAATTGCTTGCCACATCATCACTTGGTTATTCTATCCCCACTACCTTGCTACCACTTGGCATGATCTAATTTATTGCTCATATTACAAGCAGGACCCACTTAAGATTTCGAATCTCGCCAGATTTTAGAGTTTTTTGGCGACTTCGCTATGTCACTAGCCGAACTTTTTGAAATTTCCTAACTAGCAAAGTAGCAAGGTATCAGATTTTAGTTTTTCAGCATGTTTGAAATCTATTGATGTCATCAATTTTCTACTTGTGTGTTAGTTCAAAAAAAATTCTTTGACTACGTTTAACTGGTCGGATGAACGAGACCCACCTACGAGCTAATGACTTTCCTAAAAGCCTCTTTCTTAAGACAATAAATATGTTGTAAGCATTTGTATTTCATGACTAGAAAAACTTCTCCCACAATCCATGTGGGATAAAGGAAATAACTAATCCATGCGAATGCCTTCCTTGTCTCTACGTTTCTTTCAACACCTTTGCTCACAGGTGGGTTGTTTTCTATTTAACCTTGGGCTTCCTTGTGAATGGTTTTTCTTTTCATGCACAGGTTTGGGTTTCTTCACATCTCCTTTTAAAACTGCTCTAACTGGTGGTAGCTTGGATGCATGGTTCTCTACCTTCTTCACTTGCTGTGGGTTCCTTCTGTATTGGCATGAGATTCTTTTTGAGCTTCGCAAACTTTCTTACTAGCCAGTAGCTTCTCTCTCTTACTGGCAATGGTTTTGTTTTTAAAACTTGAGGTGGTCCCCCCCTTCATTGAGCTCCCTTGCCTTTGCCTTTATATTGCTTCTCGTGGGCCTATCTTTAAAATTGTGAGTTCCCATTTTTTAATGCTGCCTGCGTGTGGTTTGGCCTTGAAATATTTGGCCTTCATGCATGGGGTACCTTTTACTTGGTCTTTGGTCTTCCTTTTAAATGTGCCCAACTCCCTTTGACTGCATGAGCATTACTTTTATTGCCATGGTCTTAGGCATTCATTTTGCACGAGGTTAATGGAAAGAATCCATAGTGTAATTCCTCTCTTGAAAAGAAAATCCTTTAAAGGATCCACTCCAAGGTTCAGTGTTTGTCTTGCGACATACCAAAAACCTCTTAGTAGAAGATAAATGTGAGTGTTCACAAGGAGGCCTTTGCTAGTTCAAAAAACTCTTTTGTCTTGGAATCGAAGTGAAATCTATTTGCTGTCTCAAAAATATCACACCAAAAGAACAATGTTTTTTGTATTTTCTATTTTTTCAATGAATGCAATTCTAACAATGCAACTACTATGAGGTCCTATTCTAACAGGGGGTTAGCAAAGTAAATAGCAAAACTAAAGGCAAATAACATGAAATCAAATAACTTGAAATTAAAATTCCTAAATAGACATAAGCTATAGAACACAACATGCTGTGAGTTAAACCTTTGAAGAAATCGGTGGGAAACCGATGAAAATAGGAGTGATGCTTCCTACAATCCACTGATGCAATCATCGATGAGAATCTTTAACAAATCGAATGATTTTTCACTCTTCATCAAATTGCCAAGCCACAGAAAGTGCGCTCGTGCGAGAGAAAAAGCTATGTAGACACAATTAGGTGATCTCTTCTCAAGCTCGTTATGTTAACGAAATTCATATATCTATAGAAAACACTAGAACTAAAAGATCACACAACCAGACACAACACAATAAACCTTTGGCTCAATCACAATCTCATGAATAAAATTCACAAAATAATGATAGATTCAGGCAAGAATAACTACACTCCAAATGCTAGCACCAAAAGCATAAATTTATTGCATAATAATGGTGGCCCTTTTTACATTTTACAATGGGGTATTTATAAGAAATCATCTCCTCAATTTGTGTTGAGAGTGAGAGATATCTTGATGCAATAAAATGCTTTTAAAACATTTAAACAAACTAAATATATACAAACTGACAATCTAACTGGTGCTTAGAGGGACTCCATCCATATTTTATTCATTAATTGGATGCATGAGCCTTTTACATGTCAAAAAAAATGAAAGCATGAGAGAGAAAGTAGGAGGAAGCCATCAGTTGAAGTAGAAGTGCATGGAGACACCAAAAATAGAAGTTGGCCCTTCACTTGATGTGTGTCGGAGTTAAATTTCCATCAAAATGCATTTCCAATGCATGGAAAGTACTATTTTTGGAACTGGCAATTAGCTGTCAGTGCACCTCTGAATTGCAAAATTGTGGACCTATGGAGCTACAAAGCTATGGACCTCGACTGGGTCAAAATCTCAAAATTTTACTAAGTGTCAAAATTGAAATTCTGGCATTTGGGTTTTGCTCATCTTTATCCTAAAGATATGTTTGGATGTTTGCCCTTGAATTTCTCTATAATCTCAACAATCTTAGCAGCATTGAGAAGATCCAAAGCCTCATACTTATCTTTGACCTTCTTCCTGTAGTTGTCCACCTTAATTTGAGTTTCTGCAAAATCTTCGAGTTTGGTATCCAACTCTAACAATGCTTCTTCTATCCTGAAGGCTTGTCTGATGTCTTCATCATTGGATGATTCCTCTAAAGTCTTTCTAAAATTCTCCACAACTACCTCAACTAGTAAAAGCTTCTCTCGTTCTTCATCTTCAAAAATATCCAAGCATGCATCACTGTACAATTTTTTTGCTTCCAAAATTCGCTCTCGGGCTTGGTCCTTGAGCCTATGTATCTCATCATGCAATGTCTCCATCACTTTACTTCCCTCTAAAATCTTTTCTATCCAATCATCTATCATGTCTAACTCTTCTTCGGTATATACATCAATTAGAATGTGGTACCTTTGTCCTTTTATGGCCTGTAGAATTTTTAAATCCTTGCTCCAAACCCGTACGTCATCGATAATACTGAAGTCCTACCTCAAAATTGCCACGATCTTATCAAAATTATCTTGTGTAGCATGTAACAACTTTAGACTTCCTATAATTATAGTGACACCCCTATCCTCAAGGTTGTCTCGCCAATCCTGACAAGCTCTCAAAAATGGACTAAGTCATACACCTTCCCCTTCTTTAAGAATGGTAGTCAAAGTCTCCTCAGGGTGTTCAGAATTAAGAGGACCAATAACTTTAGCTAAATATCCTTTCAAGATCTCAACTTGCCTTCGAAGTGCTCTGATTTCAATCTCATCATGTTCCATATGGTTAAGAACCTCCTTGACTCCCATAGTCATCATCTGTTAAGAAGTATCTTGTGTAGGCTTTCGTAACATGATATCCTTCACTTCATAGTCCTGAAGGTTGATAGCTTCTTCATCTATACCTTTCGAAGGGTGAGCCACCTATGCAAATAAGTCCTAGTTCTGAGTAGTAGTAATGAATGCAAATGATTTTGCATCATGTAATGGAGAGTCAAGCTTGTTCAAAATCTCTACAATGTCACAAATATCATCCTCTGAAGCAAGGAATTGATGCTTAGCACTTCTCATTATTTCCTTTCAGAACCATCTCAGGTATGTCTTTCTATAACTTTGGCTCTAGATGATGAAGGGATGTGTTCAACTACCTCCTTCCCTTTGTTGCTCTTGCTCAGATTCTCCTATTGTGAGGGTTCTTCTTCTGTAGTCTCAGTTTCTGTAGATCCCATAGTTTGATCCTCAACTTATAGGGGAGGCTATTGTATACCTTCTACTACCTGTTCCTCTTTTAAGGGCTCATCAATAACCCTTGGTTCTGGTTCTCCTTGTAATGAAAATTCCTTCTAAACATGTTCTTTTGAACTCAGAGGTGGAGGTGTCACTAAAACCTTATTTACCATCATAACCTAAGGTGAAGATGGGGGCATTGGATGAGGACCTTGTGTCTTAGGTGGCATCTACATCCAATCTTGCTATTGAAATTCACCTGTAGGAGAATCTCTAATCTTATCTCCAACCAATTCTGTACCCACTGGCATGAAATCAAAATTTGGAATGGAGAGAATATCATCACCTAGCTCCCTTTTCTCATTCACCCATCATTGTACTTCGTCTTTCAAAGAAGAGAGTTCTATCATTTCAGCTTGGGTGGGTGGTGGGGTATTTGTGACATTCTTCTTTCTTTCCAATTCTGTGGCTTTGGCTAGTCGAGTTTTCCTTTGTAGAGGCACTTGCTCTTCCTCCTCATCTTACCCTATTTCATCCTCATCTGATACTTCCTCAGGAATGGTTTTAGGAATAGATAGATTATGCACTAATATTTAATGAACTCTTTGCCTCTTGTTCATTCTAACCTTGACCCTCCTTTTCTTCTGTGGAACCAAAGAGAAGTGGGCTCTTCATGCATTAGATGAATGGATGTCTCTAGAATCTCTCCTTCTTCTTGTTGGTTTGACAAAACTGGAGGCAATGGAAAATCAACCTGGATATGAGAAATTCCAAGGTCTCGGGGGTCTTGGGGAGTAGATTCGTGTTGCAGCAAAGGGGCCTATTCTTCAATATGCTCTATCTGGATCCTCTTAGGAGAGGCTCTCTTCCTCTTTTCTTTCTTCTTCTCTAAAGGATGGTAGTATCCCACTGGATGATCAAGCTGGTAGACTATTTCTAGCCTGATAGGAGATTGGAGCACAAAGATAGGAACTGTGACTTTCCTCCCCTTTACCCTTTTTGGGTGAGCATGTGCATGGAATATTACTGTATCCAAAATTGGATCAAGTGGAAAGGGTTTCTTGATCCAACTCTTTGTCATTCTGATGACATGTCTTGCTCGATGATTAATATCATCTCCTTCCTCTCTATCAATTTCTACATTTAGGATGGGCCTTTTGCCAACTTTATCTGTATTGAATAAGGGATCCAGTAGCTCCTGTGAATCCTGTATCCTTATCTCATTTGGGATGGTCAAATGGAGAGCTTTCTTTTCTAAATACAAAGTCATTCTACAATAGTCCTTGATACGAACATCATAGTCATTTGTGGCATTGATGCAATGATCTTCAATGGCGTCTTCATGGTAGAACTCTTTTCCTACTAGATTTTCCACTTTACCAACATTGTCAAGGAATGGCCAGGGAGAGTTATATTCTTTGAGAGGATAATTTTTCCATTCCCATTCAAAAGTCAAGATATCCTGCTTTCTCTTTACTTGGTATGCTCCTATTACAAAAGGCCAATCCCAACAAGGCCTTCATTGTTTCTTGATCCTCTCATAAGTTGACTCAATCTGTCGAGAAATTTCCATTAGAACTAACTTGTCACTTGGGTATCTTGGGAGCTTCTTTGGATGGATAGATGCACCACCAACCCAAATGTATGTAAATGTCTTAAACTGGATGAAATATGCACCAAGAGCTGTGATCTGTGCCTTGGCCTCATCAGACAATCTCTTCCAATAATCCCCTTCGATGAATCAAATGATGGCAAAGATGAAGGCATCATTCACAATCCTATACTCTTTGCTTTGCAGTGAGAGCTTCTTCTTAACTAGCTGAGGATAAACTATATACAGCCATGCATTAGGATCCTGCATACTACCCTTCTTGTACAACTCGAGATAGTCAGTGGCTCTCGCTGCAAGTAGATATACCACATAAGAAGTCATATAGAACTTATTTTTGTCCTTTACTGTCCGCAACTAGTCACACAAGTTCTCACTAAGTGTGGTGGCCCAATCCAGTGGCATCTTTATGTGTCTAATGGTCTCAATGAAGTTAACCATGAATGGAGCAAGATGACCCACTGTAGGCAATTCCATAACTCTACTCAGGAGAATGATTGAATATCCAATGTCATCCTTCATGTATCCTTGAGTCGTATCTACTTTATTGATTGTCTTCCCCCAAGATGGCTTCTCAATGAAGTATGAGGAATATATGATGTCAATGGCCTCCTAGTGATGATCCTTATGCCACCTCTTAGCTGCTTCATATGAAATCCTGATAAATTGATCAGCTCTAGGTAGGTGAAAAACCCTCTCGATATTATCAGGTCGTAGATCTAAGACCACTTCCCCAGTGATGCTCTTTACCACCCTTTCCTCAGGAACAAAATGTCAAGATAAGGTCATAATCAATTTTGCTAACTGAATGGTCCTAGGATGTGATGCTGCATTTACCAATCCAGACCGAATTAAGGTGAATCTCAAAGAAGATCTTTCAGTTGGGTTATTACAAACCCTCAAAAACTCTCCCAAGTATGTGTGTCCAAGTTCTGTGTCTTTGATCTCAGAGTGTTCATCATGCAACTATGACTTCGAGGTTATGCCTTGGAACTTGTACACAACTGGTTTTGCTGTTGATTCGGATGTGGATGCCATTTGATTATATTGCCTGCATGTCACAAAGAGAAAAAGAATGATTAATTATTGGATATATATAAATCGTAAAAAAAAAATGATCTCCTAAAACTTATTTAAATTTATTTATTTATTATTTATTTTTTTGTTACATTTTTTACTTTAAAAAAAAAAAAAACTAAAAAAAATAATTAAAATAATTTTTTTTTTTAAAATGGGGGGTTAAGGCACTTCAGTGGCGGCCCAAAGAGTGTGGCAGCACGACATTCGCACGTGCGCTCAAGTGGGTGCAGCGACAGCTGCGCATGTACATCCAAAAGGGTGCATGATGGCGACTGCACACAGTGCCATGCCATGTGTAGCCCAGAGGGTGTGCATAGTGCCGCGCGGCACACCCAAAAGGGCACGGCGGTAGCGTCGTGCGCCCGAAAAGGGCATGGCGGCGATGGTCATACCACGTGCCCAAATGGGCACGACAATGGTGACTATGAGCGGCCCAAAGGGTGTGCGTGCGCATCCAAAAGGGAACGCGTAGCACCGCACTGTGTGCTTCCTCTTTTGGTCATGCACGTGCGCACAAGCACGAGGGCTGCATGGAGGTGGAGGGGGGAAGGTTTCCATACCTTTCCCTCCTCAGCTCTTCTTCTTCAAAATGAAGTAAAAAAAAAGGGGAAGGGGGGTTTTATAACCTCCCTTCCCTTTTTTTTTGTTTGCTTTTGCAAAAGTGCGCGTGCCTCGATGAGCATGCACGCAATTTTTTTTTTCTTTCTTTTTTTTTCCTTTTTTTTTTGACTTTAAAATTCTAACTTATTTAACCGAGTTTTCTTCTCCTGACTCCTGAACTATGAGTTTGGGAGTTAAAAAAAAGGTAGGGGTTCCCCATTCCTAGTAAGGAATGGGGTGTGTGTTGTGGAGACCACAACACATGGTACCATTCTTCTCTCTAAAAGTTGCTCCATCACTTTGATTGTGGCTTATCACGTTATGGACATTCTTTCCTAATGTCTCAATCTGCTCCAATCATGGGTTGCTGCTCTTTTCAACATACAATGCACCAAATTTCTTATAACCTGCCCTATTAAACATGGGTGTCTCCTTTTTATTCACCATTTATGTGTCAAAATATGGGATTGTTGTTTGCTGCATTATTTGAGTCTTACGTGAGCTCTTCCACTGCCATGAGTCATTGGTAAGGCACCCCTCTTTTTACTGAATGTGTAAGAGTCTTCTTTGACCAGCATGGACAAAGTGCTTAGATAGCAACTTTATGCATAGATTTCCCTTCTTATGCTCCTCCATGTTTTTAGAACTTGGCATTTTGAAACTAAACCATGCCATTTATGCTCCCTCGACGGCTTCTTCTTTCACATATCGCTGCCTCTATTATGGTGTGATCTTGTTCTTGTGTATTGGTTTGTTCCCTCACGTACTTTTGCAAGTTTTGGTTGAAAGAGTCTGGGAGCTTCATCGATCCTTCTTCCTGTCTGAGTCCTATTCACAATTATGCATTTATCCATGTTGCCACTGATGCCCAACATTCATGACTCCCCGTACATTTCCCAATCAAGGAAATCGGAGACCACAAACTTTTGAAATAATTTCACTAATTGCTTCTTGCATTTTATTCTAGAATGCCCATCGATTATAGCATTTAAAGCTAGACGTATCAAGAAGCAATGCTACTTGGTAAATCCCTTGAAATAAACTCTCTGCAACTGATAGATGACTATCCTTGCAAAGGGCACTAAAGATTATATTGTAAGGCATAGTATTGGGATTAAGGTCACCCTTTTACATATGCACTTCCATCTTATTTAATTGTGCATAAAATTTCCTTTTTAAAACACCCTAAATTCACCTTAGAATCTGTAAATTTGACGAAATTAGTTGGGCCCCAAAGTGTGTCTGACTAAATTTTTTTTTTAAATTTTCGAACAAATGATACTCTAAATTGACCCATTAGTCATCTAATACTGATCATCATCAAAATCAACCAATGTAATCAACATCTGAAACCCGTTTTATCCTTGATCTGCAACTGTGACTTTCTGCTAATAGGGACTGTTAGCTGGCTTTAAAAATTGACCAGATCATCTACCCGAACTCTGAAAATTGGCACACTGATTCCTTGCTCCACATACTTTCACCTTTTGAGATCTTTTTATATGACGAATTCCCAGTCAAAAGGTATTAACCATCAAATTTGCCTTCTCAGAATCACCTGCAAGAAAACAACGTCAGAAAACAACAAACTAGGTTCAGATTCAACTTTGAAAACTAGGCAAATGAGCACACGGGGAGACAAAAACTGGGACACTAGTTCTCTATCATGAGGACGTTATGAATCTATGATTTTGGCTCATGATGAATAACAAGACGCAAATGGCAATCAGTCAAACTAGGTTACTCAGAATTTGCGGATTGGAAACACCGACAGAAAACATTTTTTGCAAAAGGAATTGACCTGGAAAAGTGTGCAAATGGATTCATCAAGATTTAAAAACTGGCACACTTGAAGAATTTTTAGGGGAAAAAATAGTGGTATAATCCATTTGATCTCAACAGTCATGGATTAGGAGTTATAATGCCAAGAACAGGGGTACTGACAAATCTGCAAATGCTGACACTAGTAAAAAGTTACAAATTGTTTTTCGAATCACATTTGAAAACTGATCAAACAGATTTGTCAAGACTTAAAAATTGAAAAATAGGAAGTCTCTGACTTCTACAATGCAATGCAAAAGGAATTTTAGCATTTTGATCAACTGGTCAAAAGTTATAGCTTGTCAAAAAGGGCTTCCCAGAATTTGGATTTAATTGCAAAAGCATGAAAACAGTGATTGGCCAACTTTGAGGGATTCAAAACCTAGTCAAATGAACTTGAAATTACTCAAAATCTAAAACCTAGGTTCTTGGGTATGGATACTAGACACTCCCAAAGCGGTGAGTCCTAAAACATTTTTGGGTACAAGATATTCAGGTGCAAACGGGGCTTCCTGTCACTATTTGACACTCCAGGTAAAATGCAAATTAGACATCGGCTCAAAATAGGACATCGCCAAATGACTTGGAATGATGCTTTAACTTCATGGAACACTTAAACATGCTAAATGGAAGGTGTTAGAAGCATTAAACACCTCTTAGGCCTCAAACTAACAGTCAGGTACATAGGCACTTAAAAGCATTTATAGGGCTCAAATTCTTCAATGATGCTGAAAGTTGACCATGCAATTTTTAGCGCCAAGAGTAGGAATGACAATTTCTTAAGTGATCCAAATACTATCAATTGGTTGATTGACAAGGAGGAGGCAATCAATAAGATGTAACTAGAGCACCTAGAGAAAGGTTGAAGTTATGATGTTGTAATGAAGTATAAGGATCAGCTGAGCCATTGATGAAATAGTGTATCGATGACATACTCTAAGACACAGGGAATGGACACACTAAGACACATCAAAGATGTAAGGTTTAACTAAGTCATTTGTAGAACTTGACCAAGTTCATTTTTTAGTGTCGAGCAAGCTAGTTAAAGCTGAGCAAGTTCAAATTCAATGTGTGCTGAGCAATCCTTCAGGTGACGAGTAACATAGAAGGTACCGAGCAATCCTTTAGGTGCCAAGTAACAAAGAAGGTGTGGAGAAATCCTTCAGGTGCTGAGTAACATAGAAGATGCTGAGCATCAGTAAATGTAGTAGAAGTTGAGTAACACAGAAGGTGTCGAGCATCAACAGATGTAGTAGAAGTCAAGTAACACAGAAGGTGTCGAACATCAGTAAACCAATGATGCTGAGTTGCTACATTATTGTTAAGACAAAAAGATTCGCCAAATCAATAATGATAAGTTTTTTACATTAAATTTTGTGAATTAGTTGGATGATAAGGATGATGAGTAGATGTCACAAAATTTCATGTAAACCATGCAAACTAGTTTTGAGTGAATACTGATGGACTTATCATGAAGTTTCTGGAAGAAACAATTTGGAGGGAAAACAATAGCATTCTCTCAAATCAAATCAAATTGATGAGTGGGAAGATTTGAGCGGGAAATGAGGAACAAAAATTCTTTATAAGGAGTTACAAGTCAAAGATCGAAAGTGTAGAGGGAGTTGGTCATAAGTGTGGTCATGCAAAGAAGCCAAGAGAAGGCTAGTGTGAAGTGTCAAGAAGAGGACACAGTGAGGAGTAAGCACAGAGCATTAAGACTCTGAGTTGATCAAGTGACCATAGAGTGCATTAGCATAATGAGTGGAAGAACTCAAGCAGATAGATCTTGAAGGATGGACAAGCTGTCAGCACTACAAGGAAGAAAAGCCAAGCAAAGAAAAGAACTGAAGAGTGATATGAAATCTGCAAGGTTAGAGTTGCAATGTTTATCAAGTCAAAACCTTTCTAATACTTTCTTACTATTGTATTAGATATTGAAATCCTACATTTCTAGGTTAGCTTAACAACTAGGTGGATAAGCCTCAAGAAAAGGATAGAAGATCCCCAAGAGAAGGATAAGAGATCCTCAGGAGAAGGATAGGAGATCATTAGAGAGGGATAAAAGATTATTTTAAGAAGGTGATTGTAAATCCCATGGACTTGGGTGGGCCTAACACCTCTATGTAAATCCTTTAACAAGGTGGCATTCTAAGTTGAATGTTCTTAAGTCCTCTAATAGGGCACGCTCCTAACAGGGTGTAGAAATCCTTTAACAAGGTCACATCTGACAGTGTGTAAAGCCTTTAATAGGGCAAACCATCAAAAGTGGTTGAAATCTATTGTGTAGTAATTTTGTGGGTGTCATCCCTACCCCAGTTTTACCTTCTTATTCCTGGAGGGTTTCTAGGTCACCAAAATCTCAAGTGTTATGTAGTGATGCATGTTTACTTTTCATGATTATTTAATGTTTAATTGCATGCATGATAAGAAAGTAAAAAGGCTCGTACTTTTGATTCACCCCTATTTTATTAAAAAAATTGTATTGGACATTATTAGACCTTGACTAACTGATTCACCCCCCCTCTCAGTTATTCTAAAAGAATTCTAACACCCAGAACCTGGTGTGCAAGGTTGGATAAGCATTTAACAAAGCTTATATATAGCAAAGGTATGGTAGATAGTAATCTAAATATTGGAAAGAAATTGATGATGGTTTGATGATTTTGGTTATATTTGTTGATGATATCATATTTGGAGGAAATGATGAAGAAAGTAAGAAGTTTGTAGAAGAGATGAAGAAATAATTTGAAATGAATATGATAGGAGAGATGAAATATTTCCTAGGATTGCAGATTGAACAAAATAAAGAAGGAATCTTTATTTCTCAAACTAAGCACTTGAAGGATTTTCTGAAAAGGTTTGGTTTGGAAATGTGCAAACCCACTGGAACACCTATGGTAACAAGACACAAGTTATCTACAAAGGATGAGACAACTATTTTTGAATGGAAAAAGTATAGATCTATGATTGAAGGATTGCAATATCTGACTCACACAAGGCCAGATATAGCAAATGTAGTTGGAATTGTTGCGAGATTCTAGGCTAATCCCAAAGAAGTGTAATGCCCCAAAATTGGTACATTGCCATGTTAACCAATTTTGGTCTATTTAATCAATCCTAAATCCTATTCTATTAGGCAATTCTGATTTTGATACTCACTACTTGACCAAGTGTCAGATGAAGAAAACCCTAATCTATAGTAATCACACTCTTTATTTAATTCCTAAATATTGACTCAAATTAGCTACATCAAACCTATCAATTAAGTTAAATTTAATTATAAGTATTCGTACATTAATTAAATTTAAATTGCCTCTTTAGCTAATGTACAAAGGAATTAAATGTATTTAATTTAATAATGTTATATCCTTATTTTAATTTATTGAATTTAATTATTCAACTAATTAAAATTACACATTTATGAGGTCATATTCTATTTTTAAAATAAATATCTTCTCCAAAATCTTCTCTTTGATTCAAAAATGGAAATTCTGAGTGAACTAGAACTCAAAATGGAATTTATTCAATTAACTCTTTCTCACACCCATAAGAGAATCAATTAACTCTTCATGACACTCAGATCTGAAATAGTTAACTTCATCTACACAAGGAAGTTTCCATTTCAACTGAATCTCATCTTCAATCTCGACCATTTATTCTAATTGATCTCAACTATTGATCAATTTTTGGGATTCTATTTAAGGAGCCTTAAATTCCTCATTATAGAGGTTGAATTGAATTGGTATCAAATTTATGCTGAAATATTCACTTGCTTATAACTTAATAGCTTTTATGTTTTCTAGTATATTAATATCATCTTAGCTTAATATGCATACATATAGTATAATTTGCTTTCTTTTGTTCTTAGATTAGTTGCATCTCATCTAGTATAATATTGCATTCTTATATAGCTTTACAAAATCCTTCATACTAGAGGTTTGGTTGCTAGCTTCTCATTTTGAGATCAATTGCATAATCCATCTAGTCAGGAGGCAACATATTGATTTGTTAGATAGTTTCATATGAACAACGCAATGTTCATTCTAGGATGATTTTACATGTAATGATCATGTTGAAGTGTTGTTGATTAACAAACCATAATTAACACATACATTTTTGGCACCCACCATGGGGCTAAGAAAGCAAGTTTTTGGCTTTATTTATTTTGTTTTCCTACATTTTTAATTATTTTTCACTGTCATCTGTATAGTTTTCTTGATTCTTGCATGATAAATCCCATTTTTGCATGAAGAAACTCATATTTCGCCCCTTCCATTACACTTCTTGATGTGAAAAAGTGTATAATTGTACAGTTTCTCGTGTAGCACACACCATTTTCTCACACAGGCTTGTGCAAGATTTCACACAAAATTTTGCATCAGAAAATGCAAATGCAATTTTTAGAATTCAATTTTATCATCATGTTTTGACTAACAAATTATTTTTGAAGTACTTTCATTTCTAATTTTTGGTTTTCTATAGCTTAATAGTCGTTTGCAAGATGCTCGTCAAAGATACCTTGTCACAAGCACTTGAAACATGTACTGATTGTTTTATTGTAGGACATTTTTCAAAGGTATGCATGTCAAATAAATCATTTCAAACCCATCGAAACATCATGTTTTCTTTTAATGCTTTCTTACACATAGTATAAATAGGGCTTGTGAACTTTGTAGGGTGTAAGATAGAGGAATAGGGGAGTATGGTCTTTACTACTTGGAAGTGATGCCCAAGAGTAAATTAGAAACATAGACTCATTTGAAAGATGATACCCGATGGAGGCAAGCAAGTTAGTGGTTCTCCTATATGAGTCTTTTCTATTAAGGGATGATGATTTCCTTTTAGGAAATCAAAATCTTGAGAAAGGACAAGTTTGGATCAATAAACTAACTTGGTGAGTAACATGTCTTCCATGTTTGGGCAACGTGATGAGGTAGAGGAGTATGCTCTTTCCCCTTGAGGGAAATCAAAATCTTGGACCCTTAGATTGAAACTTCCAGTCTGAGTCAACCTTAAGAGGGCCTACTGGAGTGATCCAACCTCTAGGAACAACCCAAGTGAGCACACTCCTTTTGTTGGAGATTTCAACTCACTATAATAAATAAGCTTTGTAGAGTGAAAGACTCCAAAGCCATATTAATTCCTTCCTCTTGATACTTGATATTACATATCAAGAGGAGGCTCTATCTATTGCACTATTTGGTGCTAGCCCCAATTTTGCTAGTCAAGTGTGTACACTTTTAGATGCTAGTGTGGGTTGTTGGCCTGAACTTCACTTTTGAAGCCACTGTGGTCAATATGAATGGAAGCCAAGTAAAACCCTCTTAGTTAGTTGCTACCCGATTCACCTCCAAAAGGAGTCATAATCTTCATGCAAGGAGGGGGAAGAATCTCTCCTATAGATACTCACCATAGGCATGTACCTGGATACTAGAAGGTAGTATATGCACTTGAACCCTACCACAATGGTGGTCATTTAGTGTATATGTTATTGAGTCCTTGGAATACACAAAAAATATGGGTGCCCTCTAGTGGGGTGACACTACTATGTGAGGTGAACACCTACACATAAGTTGTGAGACAAATATTTTGCTTCCTCTACCATTTTTGGTTATAGGAATAAATGTGTCTTTAAAATTTTCCAAATCTATCAAACAAACTAAAGGTCAAGACTCCCTCATCCCTTTGATTTTCTTTTTCCTGGGTTAAATTATTTACGACTACTGCTTGCTTCCCATGTCTATCTAAAAACAACTATCTTTTTCAAAACCACAATGTTGTCCAAAAATTGAAAAATATCTTCATATCTATCTAAAACTTGTCAAAACAATCAGCCATCTATTCAAAACTATCAAAAAAATTGAAACTCTCTTCAAGTCCAATAAAAAATTGTCAGTTTGGTCCCCTTTCTCGCACCTAATTTTGCAAATCTTTGTGCAAGAATACTTTTTGTCATCACTTCTTCATGGGATGCCTTGCTAATCTCCACATGAGATTTTTCCAAATAGTGTCTTTTATGTTGAAACTTTTCCTTTTTATTGGTCTTTCAACTCCTCATGTGACTCTCTACAAGTCCTTACGTGAGAAGACTATCCAAAAATTACGATTTTAAATCTTTGCCTAGTTCTTTATTCTTTCCTATGTGGTTCCCTAAGGATCCTCACATAGGGTCTTGTCTTGAAAAATATCAAACTATTCTATTAGAGCTATCTACACTCTAAGTTTAATTTGTGTCTGCGATATCTACCACTTCTCTATTTTCAAACAATGTCAAACAATGACTTCTTGCTTAGCTGACAACTTGTGATCTACCCGCAAACTAGTCTCATCACTTGTCTATCTTCTTCTCATCCTTTTGTGTTTCTCATACTTTGTGTGATGATAAATAGAATCTTTGGCTATTCTAGCCATTACTCAGATAACTTGTACCTAAGCATACAACACTTTTATCTCACTTTTTTTATGAGACTACAATTTAGTGTGGTCCTTGTCTAGGCTTTTGCTTTTTGTCCTTGTCTATGACTACAACAACAAGAAGCAGAAATGTGTTTTATCCCCATAGACTTAGATGAGGTAGAGCTAGGGGTCATAATCATAATAGAGGTTTCTTCTTAGTTTATACATAGTCTATGTCTAGTTCATCTAGTGAGGAATCTTCACAATCTCCTTCACCTATTAGATCACCTTGTGTTCGAAGAACATTTTCCATAAACCTACAATAGATTAGGAACCCCTTATATCAAGAGGATCTTGAAACTAACAAAGATCATATGTCTCCAAATAACATAGCTGAATTCTTATTTAGACAATCTTTTCAACCAACATACACTGAAACTTATCACATTCCTAAAATGGCTGATCAAGAACCATAACATGAATTACATAGTAGAGACCAAGATCAACACATGAATGAAAAACATAAGGATATTTTTACTGATTAGATTGAGGAAGAGGTAGAAATAATTCCTGAACATATCAAAAAATTTCATAAGGACAAAAACTTCTAGAAAGTCATGGAAATATTACTTAACAAAGAGAAAGAGAAATACTTTCCAAACTTGCTCAAAAGAGAGCCAAGATACCTCATCACTTTAATTTCTAAACAATCATTACACCTAAAGAGGAAAATAAAACATCTAAATTGAAAAAACAACTGAAGATCATGCAAGAATAGTTAGCCCAAATGATGTGTGATAAGGACAAACCTACAAAAACATATAGTCTAGATGCTCTTTGTCCATTTCCTTTTGACAAGAGTATAGACATGTCTCCTTTTCTAGGAGGATTTGAGTTACCTAAGTACAATAAATACTTTAGAACTTCTAATCCCCAAGATCATTTGTGGGAATTCAGATCATTATCTATGGAATTTATGCATAATCAGACATATCTCATGCATCTATTCCTAAGAAGTCTAGGTGGTTAGGCTATGGATTGGTTTTCATGCTTTCTTACTGGTATCAAAACATTCAACAAGATTTCTAATATGTTCATTCAATAGTACTCTCACAACATACAACATCTAGTCAACATATGAGACTTGTGTAACCTTAAACAGAAAGTTGGGGAACCTTTTCTCACATTCCTTCAGAGATGGAGATAACTTTACACCAAATACTCATGAAAGATTCCTAAAATGGAAAACCTTGACATCTTTACTGATAATCTTTTACCTAATTTTGGGTATAAAGTTCAACTTCAAGGTCCATGCACCTTTGAAGACATGGTCACAAAAGCTATTCAAATAGAGGAATTCATGGTCAAAAAGGGTGAACTAAAACTTCAAAAGGACACCAAATAAGGATCTACCTTTAATAAGGACAAATCCAAGTATGTGAACAAGAACTAATAGGTTGTGCATAATGGAGTTGTTAAAAAAATTACTCCTAAACTTGCTGAGGCAGCTTTCAATCCTATATGCAAGCATCCAAGAATGTTGAGAAAGCTCATTTTGACAACAAGGCATTTGGAAACAAACTGAAGAACTCATCTTGGGTCAAACACCCAAAATGAGAATATACACCTCTTGGTGAACCTTTGGATGTGGTTTACAAGACCTTGCTACAAAACAAGCTCATTTATACATTGGATAACTCTCATACTTATGATCCGTAATCATGACCACCATGGTGGAATGAAACTACATTTTGTAAATACCACCAAAACAAAGGTCACAAAACTAGCAAGTACATTAACCTACATCACAAAGTCCAAGACTTAATTGATGATGATGACATTGTTGTGGATGGACATAACAAGAACTTGGATCACAAGGCTTTCAAGGAGCCATTCCCATCTTATGAAAAAGGATAAAACTTAAAATAGAAACCTAATAACAAGGTCAACTATATGTATTCTAATGATGAAAATGTGATCAACATGGTTGAACCTATGGATTTTGAGTATTGCAATGTAATTACCATTAAGGGAAAACAAGATAACACTAAACCTAAGACACCATTTGTCTAAAGGGGGCCTACATCCAATACATCTGACAATAAACCATCACAATCTTGTGCCAATGCTATTATGCATTGCCAGGCCAACTTAGTGCTCAAATTCCCTACGCCTTCTGCTCCTAGTTTAGAAAAACACAAAGAAAAACCTCTTGCTGGTCCATCTATTAAAGGAACAAAAGTTACATCTTCCATGGCTACTAGATACAGTATTCTCAATCAATTACAACAAAAAAATGCTCAAATCAAAATCTTTGAATTGCTCAAAATCTTGCCTACTCATAGGTAGATTCTCAACAAAGCTCTCACTAAGGAAAATTTACCTCAAGATCTTGATCTTGAGAGGTTCTAATCTATGGTAGGTCATTTGACCCCACCTTACTAAATATCCTTCTCTAAAGAGGATGACAATTCACTGCATCATCCACATAACCAACCTTTGCACATTGAAGTCATGGTACATCAGAAACATGTCTGTCATGTGCTCATTGATAATGGACCTATTTTAAACATTTTATTTGCTACTCTTCTTAGACAATTGGACTATTCTGAAGAGTCCATTGTTCCCTATCACAAGATAACTATCAAAGTGTATGATGAGGTTGAGCATAAATCTTTAGGTTTTGTGGTGTTGCTACTTCGAGTTGGTCCTGTAGAAAGGGATGTCAGTTGTCAAGTCCTTAACATTCCTTTAGCTTAAAATATTTTTCTAGGAAGACCATGGATACATGAGATGTGAGTTGTGCCTTCCAATTACCATCAATGCATAAAGTTCCCATTTTACAGCTCTGAAGTCACGATACCTACAAATACTAGCTATAATTGTAACATGCTAAAATTTGATGAAAGCTTTGTACCTACTAATAGGGAATATATAGACCATCATGATAAGAAGCTAAAGCAAATTGAGTAGTCACTCAAGCTAAAAGAAACTAAAATGGGTGAATATCACATACAACTAGCCTTGTCTTTGACATCTCTTCTTGAGTCTCCCCATCATTATGGGAGACCATCCAAAGAAAAGAGACCTTTTGTGTTGACACCTCAAACTAAGTACAATGGTACCTTTGTCAAAGCTAGTATGCCTCTTGAGGAGGAAGATGAAAATAGATCTATTTCTGCACGAATATACAAAGAGAAAACTCCAATTAACCTAACAGAACAGTCTCATGAAATTACTTCTAAAAAGTATGGTCTGGGTCTAAAACTCATGAAACACTTTGGCTAAAAGGGGAATGGTCCTATTAGATGCAACAAAAATGTTTTGGTTGATCCTATCAAAGTGATAGCTATAAGGAATTGTGATACATTGATTAACAAATTTATACTAGAACTTGAAAATTCATCTAAACATGAGTCACATGTTGAGTCGGATGACCATGATGAAAATGCTAATGATGAGGATCCTTATCCTTATCCAATTCCTCATGATCTTGCTAAATTGTTTTCAGAACCAAATGACTTGGTACCATGTGTCACCACTATGGATGGTGATAGTGATTCTTCTAATGACAGTGTTGATTCTCCTCACATTCAACACAAACAAGGAGAGTCCAGTCATGCTTTAGTCATTGAGTACCATTGTAAAAATCTAGATGATGAAGGAGAATTTCTCCCTATCATTGTAGGGAAATTCTACAATTTTTCTCTATGTAGTATAGATTCTTGGGAGTATGAATTCAACTCTTTCTCATAAGCAACTATAAAAAAAGAAATAGATCAAGCCCATGTATATGAAAATCAACTCGAAGTAGGTGAATCATATGGGGTTAAGTCAGATAAGTCTCATCCAACTAGTGTCATTGAGTCTTCAATTAATGATGTTAGTACTCAAAGGCATTCAAACACACTTGTAGATGAAGTTACTCTAGGTCTCGAATTGCTTGTCCAAGCATTTAATGATTATACTGTAAACACTATCAAACCTACCACATCTCTTTCACTCACCTATCTTGAGCTCATAGACTATAATTCCATTACATCTAGTGAAGTCCCTACATTCTAGAATGACTATGATCTTTCTTGTTACTTAAACACTATTGAACCTGTAACGTCTTCCACCAAAAAACAAAGCATCAACATGACTAAAGCTAAAATAAAATATCACAGTCACATAATCAAGAAGAAAATAAATAAAAGGTTTGATGGTGAAAACCACATTGTGGTAGTATCAGAACCTAAAATAGTAAAAATAAAAGATGTATCCAAGGGTGAAAACCTCTCTAAGGCACCCACGGATGAGATATTTTATGCACTTCCTAGTTGTTTTTAGGAAAGATCATCAGTGTTGATAGAACCAACATAGACAATCAAATTGGGGAGTTAAGAACATCCTCACATGATACATCTTGCACAATCACTATCTCTAAAAGAAAAATAGGAATTCATTGCCTTCTTCAAAGAGAAAAAAGATATATTTTTCATGGGCATACTTAGACATCCTAGGCTTAAATCCTGATCTCATAATGCACCAATTATTTATTATGCTAGGAGTTAAACCAATCAAGTAAAAACTTAGGAAAATGCATCCTCATGTTGCATTACTAGTCAAAAGTAATTTGGAAAAGCTTCTAAAAGATGGTTTCATCCATGCTATTTATTACACTGAATGGATATCAAATATTGTTCTAGTCTTCAAGCATGACAAATCTACTAGAGTTTGTACAGATTTTAGAGATCTGAACTAAGCATTTCTAAAGGATGATTTTCAACTCCTTAACATTGATATAATAGTCGACATGACAACTAAATATGAAATATGCTCACTCATAGATGAATTTTCTAGTTATAATCAAATAAAAATTGCACCAAAAGATCAGGAAAAGATTGTTTTCACTTATGCATTCTATTGGAATGTGATGCCATTTGGTCTTAAAAATGTTGGTGCCACATATTAGAGGGTAGTTACTAACATTTTTCATGATATGATGCATAAAAAAATGGAAGACTATGTGGATGATACCTTTGTCAAAAGATAAAAAAATCATGCTCACCTTCAAGATTTGGGACCTATCCTGGATGACATAGAGAAATTTAGTTTGAGACTCAACCCCAAAAATTGTGCATTTGGTGTAACATCTGGGAAACTACTTGGCTACATTGTGTCTACAAAAGGAATCAAGGTTGATCCAGAGAAAGTTCAAGTAATCATGGACATGCCTCCACCCTATAATATCAATTAGATGAGGGGCTTACAAGGAACACTTTAATCCATTCGTAGGTTCATCCCACAGTTGGTAGATAGGTCAAAACCATTTACCAAGACTCTACATAAATGTGTGAAATATAACTGGAGTCAAGGGTGTGATCAGAGTCTAACACATATAAAGAAATATCTTGCTAATCTACTGATCTTGATGCCTCCTATCTGTAGGAAGCCTCTAATTTTATACATCTCAATAGCAGAGTCATCTCTTGGTATCTTTCCAACTCAAGAAGATAATGATAACAAGAAAAGAGCTATATACTATCTAAGTTGCAAATTGATTTCTTACGAAATGAATTACATTATCATTGAGAAGGCTTGCCTGGCAGTCATATTTGCTTCCCAAAATTTGAAACACTACATGCTCACTCATACTATGTGACTAGTTGCTAAAATTGATCCACTAAAGTACTTACTCAATAAGGCAACTCTAACAGGAAGGTTAGGTAAGTGCGCCATGATCTTAAGAAAATTTGACATTCAACATGTTGAAAGAAAGGATATCAAAGGGAAAGTGATTGTTGATCAATTAGTAGAAGCACTAATGCAGAGTCTTCTTCCACTCAACATTGGTTTTCCTGATGAATCAATTCTAATGCTTTCACATCAAACTTGGGTAATGTTCTTTGATGGTTCCTTTACACAATAGAGATCCAGTGCTAGGTTATTATGTATAGCACCATAGAGGTATTCACAACCTAAGGAATACAAGATTTTTTTTCCTTGTACAAACAACATCACAGAATATGAAGCTCTAATTAATGGAATGAAGATTGCAGTTGAATGGAGCATGGATGAATTAAACATCTTTGGTGATTCATAGCTCATAATTAAACAGGTCAATGATGTGTATCACACAAAAGATGAGAAATTGATCCCTTATAAATGCATGGTGTATGACTTGAAGAAATAATTTTCTCATATCACTTTTCAACAAGTTCCTCAGGTAGACAACAAAGCGGTTGATGCAATGGCTACTCTCGCTTCCATGTTATAGATGCTAGAAAATAATCTTTGATATGAGTTCCTGGTGGAAACATTACTCTACCCTACCTATGACTCCCCTAAATCTTAAATGATCTATTCTATTATAGGACATGACTCATCCCACTACCACCATATATACTCTTACTTGTGTGACCAAACCATCTCGGACAATCTAACTCAGAATGAAAAATTTCACCTTATCTGCAATACTTCATAATATGTTATTATTGCTAATGACTTGTTTAGGAGAGGTCTCAATGGAACACTCCTTAGGTGTCTAGAACTTGATGAGTCCAAACATGCATTAATTGATGTACAGGAGGGCATTTATGGATCTCACTCTAATGGCTTGACACTAGCTCATAAACTTATTAGAGCTAGTTACTATTGGACGAATATGGAGCAAGAGGCAATAAAATATGTCAAGTCCTATAAATAATGCCAACTCTATGAAAATATGATTCATTCTCTAGATAGGGAGCCAATTCCACTATCACACTTTGGCCATTCCAGCAATGGGCCTTCAATCTTGTGGGTCAAATTCACCCATCTTCTTCAAATGGAAACAAGTTCATCATTACAACTACAAACTAATTCACTAAGTGGGTAGAGGCAATCCCTCTCTATAGAAAATGGAAAAACTATAGCTCTATTCATTATGAATTACATCATATGTAGGTATGGTATACATTCCTCCATTATTACTGACAATGGAGGACAATTTAAAAACAATGATCTTAAGGAGTTGTGCAAAAAGTTCAGAATCACACAACATTGGTCTTCTATTTATTACTCCCAGGGTAATGGTCAAGTAGAGGCCTCCAACAAGGAAATCCTTAAGATGTTGCATTGCATAGTTAACAAATCTAGAAGGGACTGGTACCTTCAGATTAATCTTGCTTTATGGGTTTACAGAACAAGTATCAGAACTCCAATGGGTACAATGCCCTTTGCTTTTTTATATGGAGTGGATGTTGTGCTTTTAATTGAGGTTGAGATTCCTACTTTGAGAATCTCCATGAAGGGCCTCATTACTAATGATGACTACAGAATATCTTGGCTTCAAGAGCTAGAATTGTTAGATGAGCATTGGTAAGTGGTGTGTGATCATCTTCAAGCTTGTCAGAAACATATGTCTAGAAGGTATGTCATGTCCCCTTTTCAAATAATAAAAAAATAATAATCTTTGCTAAGACAGGCAGACCCAAGAAAGTGAAGTTTCGGAAAAAGGGAGTTAATCTTTGGAAACCGTTGGACTAATAAATGATAATTATTATTAAAATATGTTTCATTAACCTCTCTTGGACATGAGTTATAGTTATTCCCTTTTTAAAGAGGTTTGGAGGCATTTTTGGGGGAATTCCAGACTTGATTTTCACTCATTCTTTGTTATTCTTCAGAGGCTGCCAAACCTGTGGAGAAGGAGACCCAACAACGGGAGTTTGCAGGTTTCCAGGGAGACCCAAGAACGGGAGTTTGCAGGTTTATAGGAAGGCTAAGGATGGGAGTTTGAAGCCATTCCATGTGCATGCTCATACAGAGTTTGCCTTTGTGCTGAACAGTGTAGATTTGTGGGTTTTTGGGTGTGTTTTTTGCATGAGTTTGGTGTTTTCAGTTGAGCATTTCATATCAGTTTTGGTTGCTGCTGTATTTCAGACTTTAAGCTATTAAAATAGAGCTAAATATATTTATTGGGACGTGATTAAACTTCTGAGATAGTTTATTAGTGTTTTTGTGGTGTTTCCGGGCATTTTGTGTTAATTTCGGGAGCCCGATGAGCATAGTTTTTGTCCTACATTTGTGAGCTGTTGTGTACATGCTATATAGATCTGGAAACGTCATTTTTTAGGCTGTTATGCTTCTGAACTTTCTGTAAAAATTTCCACTTTCAGATTTATTAATAACAGGTGAAGCTGTGAAGCTTTTTGGCACTATTTTCGGCATACCCGATTTGGGGTTTCTTGAGAAATTTGGTGGATCTTTGGGATATTAGCTGTTTGATTTTAAAGATCTGATTTGAGGCTTGAAATATCATCTAAAATCAGAAAAGGGACATTTCAGTGGTATCAGAGCCATGATCTTGCCAGCCTGAGGGTTTGTAGAAGTTTGCAGGTCAGTTTTGACAACTGCCCAGATCTTGCATTTCAGTTTTGAGAACTACCCAAATCTTGCATGTCATAATTTGGTGGTTGCATGCTTCTAATCAGTTGCATGTCCAAATCTATGGTTTCATGCTACTTCTAATCATTTGCATGTTAGTTCTTGGTGAATTTGGTGGTTGTAGAAGTTTGCATGTCAGTTTTGACAACTACCCAGATCTTGCATGTCATAATTTGGTGGTTGCATGTTGCTTCTAATCAGTTGCATGTCCAAATCTATGGTTGCATGCTACTTCTAATCATTTTCATGTTAGTTCTTGGTGTTTGAAGAAGTTATATCCTATTGGGGTTACACTCTACTTTATCCAGAATGGACAGGTATAGTACAGAGTCTCAGAGGAAACAATCTTGGACAATTGATAGCCAGAGTCAAAATAATAGAAAGGATGGTTATTTAGACATTCGAGATAAACTTATGAAAATAAGCCATGACATGTCTAAACAGTTGGTTGAGCACCACCGTATAAATGACATGTTATCTGACCCAGCTAAGGTGGATAAGTTGACTGGATTTCTATTTGGCAGATTTTCTCACAGGACAGATGACACAATTCCCAAGAACTTGCATGAGGAGTTTGAGAAACTAGCTGATAGCCAGGTAGAGGTCTCAGATTCTACTTTGCCACAGGAGGTGATGGGAAAGGATATTACACAGATTGATAGTAATGGTCAACTTTATACTCAAATTGAGACAATTGTTTACAGGTCTTCAAAGGGTGATGCCACAGGTATTCAGGATGGTATAGTTACAACAGGCAGTGACTACAGTGTAGTGGGTTCAGATGATGATTATGAGGATGTTGTTGTGCAGGATGGTGAGATACCTAGTAGAGATGAGCAGACATTGAGCATTCATGACTTTGCTGAGAAAGAGTACTAGGCGCAGTTAGATGCTTCATCACATGAGGTTGAGGCAGGTAGTACTTCACATGATTTATCCCGCCAGCTGAAGGTGAGTGAAGATAGTATTGTGACTTCATTACCTCATCATGACAGGTATGTGGAGTTAGTTGGTATTGGTCATATTACTCAGGTGAGGAGTTTGCTTGAGTTACCAGTTGATTCTAGTTTACGGATATGGACTCGAGATTGTTATATTGGTGTTTGGGATTCAGTTGACTGGAGATCTTTAACACTTTTCGGTAGCAATGTTTGTTTGGGTGCTATCATGGATTTGATTAGTAGATTACATGGTGTTGTCTTTTCTTGTGCCAGTATCTTGTCTAATGTTGGTATTAGTTTTTATACACCGGTGTTGGGCTTTGTTCATATATCCAGTCGACCATACTTGCTGGAATGTGTTGATGATCTTTCATATTTGGCAGTGTGTACAGATGAGTCCCAGGATCATATTGGCATTGATGACATCCAAGAGGATGTAGTGGGCAATTTTGAAGACTTAGTTTCTTTGGGTACAGAGGAGTTGGACAGCAGTGCTATAGTTTTTGATACTCTGTATGTTGATATGAGCTTTAGAGTTGATTCACGAGACATGGATGGTAATACTCTAGAGACTAGTAACTTTGAGGATACTCCTTTAGACAGTGCATCAAAGGAGGTTTGTAGGAGACAGTCAAGCCAATGCCATCATGTGTCTAATCAGTTGAGAGTTAGTGACCGAGACATTGCTATCACTTGCCAACATTTTGATTCTGCTCGTCAGTTATTAGCAGTTTATGGATGGGGTTCGCCTACTAGTGATGAGCAGGAAGGAAGTTATCTTTCCTTGACAGAGATCCACTCTTTATGGGAGGCTATTCGGATTTTGAGATAGAATTATATGCAGTTGGTAGCTGACAGAGATTATCTTATGGAGTGGGGTAGTACAGCATATGATGCATTGTTGGCCAAGGAAGATGAGGTGAGTGAGCTTACTGAGCAGCTTGAGGTGATTTCTGAGATTCTTGAGAGTACACAGTTGGCTTTCAAGGAGTCACAATTTCATTTGGCTAAGGTGACCATGGAGTTAGAGTGACTACAGTCCTTATCTGATTCTATACAGTCACAAGCTATGGTGTTTGGTGATTCAAGGATGTCCATGGCTGAGATTGTCAGAGACAGTGGAGATGGGGATGCATCCATCCTTGATACTAACATTGGCATATCAGGTTCATTCCCACTAGAGTCAAGTTTAGTTGAGTTGGGTATTGTAGCAGATTATTGTATGTCTGACAGGGTGGTGGCCTCTAGTACTAAAGGCACAGAGACTAGAGATGTATCAAAGGTCATGTGTGATGTTGGTGAGTTGATAGTTGGCATGGTTCCTGCTAGTAATACTACTCCCTTGGTGATATCTTTGGAGGTAGTAGTCAATTCCAACATGGTTGATGATCAATTGCAGTTAGTTTCATCTAGATTACAGTCTGAGCCACTGACTGAGATTGGCGCATTCTATCGGCATTACACTGTGAGGTACGCTCATCAATTTACCTTTGATGACCATGTTGATGAGATTATGATACAGAGATGTACTTTGGTTCCTAGTGCTTATCATCAGTTATGGAATAGTTTGATGCTTCGAGATGAGAGTTGTGATGGGCACGACATGGAGACAGGTTCTGTAGTTGATAGCTTGATAATACATGACTTAGAGCAGGAGTTTTGGAGTGATGCTTCAGCAAGTGTTGTTATTGATTCTACTCCTTTGGCTATGACATCTCCTGACTTAGCTAGTGATCAGTCACAGTGGGTTGTATCACTTGTTCATGGTGAGCTATTGACTGAGGTTGGTTTTTTTAATCAACATTATATTGCAGGGTATGTACATCAGTTAACAATTGATCCTTATGCTAAGGAGTTGATGGCAGGAAAATTTTGTTTGGGTTCCATTTCTTGTTGTTTATCTTGTGATGGCTTTTCACCATCAGGGGTGCATGGGAGTTATGGTTATGAGACAGTGGCCAATGATCTACAGAGTTGTGTTAACTGTAGGAGTTGTACAGTGTGTGGATTCTCCATACTTGGTATAGTTTCATTTGAGAGCATTCACCATTGTTGCAGAGTTGGATTGTACATTCCATATAGGCCAGTGGAATGCATTGATGGTATTTACTATGTTGGTAGTCCACTTTACTTGGGTTTTGATATTCTAAGAGTTTGTGTCTCATGGGTTTTTTACTGTGGTAATGGTGATTTTGGAGTTTGGTTGAGCTATAATTTCTAGTTTGATTATGGATTCCTCTTGGTCATATTGCAGAGGATCTTGCAGGAGTCTGTGTTAATTGGTAGTAGTATAGTTCATGACTACATTTGGGATCCAGGAGGATTGATTGGTTTATTGTTCAGCCATTGCTTGAGGACAAGCAATGTTTGGGATGGGAGGACTTGTCATGTCCCCTTTTCAAATAATAAAAAAATAATAATCTTTGCTAAGACAGGCAGACCCAAGAAAGTGAAGTTTCGGAAAAAGGGAGTTAATCTTTGGAAACCGTTCGACTAATAAATGATAATTATTATTAAAATATGTTTCATTAACCTCTCTTGGACGTGAGTTACAGTTATGCCCTTTTTAAAGAGGTTTGGAGGCATTTTGGGGGGAATTCCAGACTTGATTTTCACTCATTCTTTGTTATTCTTCAGAGGCTGCCAAACTTGTGGAGAAGGAGACCCAACAACGAGAGTTTGCAGGTTTCCAGGGAGACCCAAGAATGGGAGTTTGCAGGTTTCCAGGAAGGCTAAGGATGGGAGTTTGAAGCCATTCCATGTGCACGCTCATACAGAGTTTGCCTTTGTGCTGAACAGTGTAGATTTGTGGGTTTTTGGGTGTGTTTTTTGCATGAGTTTGGTGTTTTCAGTTGAGCATTTCATATCAGTTTTGGTTTCTGCTGTATTTCAGACTTTAAGCTGTTAAAATAGATCTAAATATATGTATTGGGATGTGATTAAACTTCTGAGATAGTTTATTAGTGTTTTTGTGGTGTTTCCGGGCATTTTGTGTTAATTTCGGGAGCCCGATGAGCATAGTTTTTGTCCTACATTTGTGAGCTGTTGTGTACATGATATATAGATCTGGAAACGTCATTTTGTAGGCTGTTATGCTGCTGAACTTTCTGTAAAAATTTCCACTTTCAGATTTATTAATAACAGGTGAAGCTGTGAAGCTTTTTGGCACTATTTTCGGCATACCCGATTTGGGGTTTCTTGAGAAATTTGGTGGATCTTTGGGATATTAGCTGTTTGATTTTAAAGATCTGATTTGAGGCTTGAAATATCATGTAAAATCAGAAAAGGGACATTTCAAGGTACAATAAGAAAGTTAAGCCACATGACTTCCAACTGGGTGATCTTGTTTTGAGAGAAAACCCTAAGAATCAGCAACAATAGACACAAAAAGTGAAGTTTGAACCCAACTGGCTTAGTCCCTATATAGTCACTACAGTGTTCAAATTTGGTGCTTACCAACTTTCAATAGCTGAGCAAGAGGTGCTCAAGGAGCCCATCAACACTCTCCATCTAAAGTGGTTCTATAGCTGATCTAATTTCAAAAGCTCTCTGTATATACTTAAAAGTCCTAAAAAAATCTATTATCTTGGTAAAAACCTAGAAAAAGGCACTTTGGTAGTACCAAAAAAATAAAAAAAAGAGAAAAATACCAAAAAATCCAAAAAGAGAAAAATACCAAAAAATCAAAAAGAGAAAAATACAAGAAAAATTGAAGAACAAAAAAGTTATATTCATGAAAACCTAGCAAACAAGCATCATGGTAGCAAAAAAAAAAAGAATCTCTACCAAGAAGATGAAAACTTGGTAAGCAGGTGCCTCTTGTTTCAAAATGGTATATCTCATAGCACATCTTCTGGCTTTCTATATAGTTCCTTTCCTACTTTAGTTTTCTAATTTCTCTCATGTATGCATGGATTGAATCTTGTCATAACTTAGAGGCAACACCCTACAATGTCATAGAAATCTCTTGCATTAGTCACCAATTGTTCTAACTGCATCTACCTATTGTCACTTGTGTCACTCTTGAGATTCCTCTCATAGAAGATCTCTTAAGCTTTAGTTACTAGTTGTTCTAATTATGTCTACCTATTGTTGCTTTTGTTACTGTTGAGATTCATCTCACAAAAGATCTCTTAAGATTCAGTCACCAGTTGTTCTAACTATGTCTACTTATTGTCGCTTGTATCACTTTTAAGATTCCTCACATGGAAGATCTCTCTTGTGTCAGTCACCAATTGTCCTAACTGTATCTGTCTACTATCACTCAATTTCCTATCAAGGTTCTTCTTACTAAAAATTCCTCTTTGACTTCAGTCACCAATTGTTCTAACTATGTCTATCTTCTGTCATCACCCTATTGAAGAGATTTCTTTCATATATGTTCTGAACATTGACTCTTGCATCAATCCGATAACACAAAATGATGAACTTGTTTGGGATAAATTGAGCTTTTCTTTGTTTTTTTTTCTTTCACTTTATCATGTCTCTTTGAGAAACTCAATGATGTCACTTTTGACTAGAGAAGCAAGGACTGGGGGCATGATCTTTTTTTTGTTTTGTTTTGTTTTGTGTGGTTCCAATGATCTAAAGCATCCATAAAAAAAGGGTGAAAAGGGGTGTCCACTCTAAAAGCCTCTATCTCATATTGGATGGCCATGTGTACCTCAACTCATTTTATATGGACTCTCCATTGAGGTTGATTCTTCTCCTTGCTTGTTGGAGTGAACCCTTTATGTTGCAATAAATACTAATACTCATCTTGCTAAGTGAATGTATGGGTTACTACGAGTATACCTTGTACACTTCTGTCTCAAGTTACGAACACAAGGGTCATTGCTAATAGAATACTTACTGATTACTTAGCATAAGAAGGATCTCTTTTGCATTTGGTGTGTCTGCATGCAAGAAATATTCTAGTCATCCTAGTGTCTATGCTTTGATGCTTATGTTTTCTTGCTAAATAAAAAGGGACAAATGTTCTCGTCATTCTGGCTTCTTGTGCCTCAGATGCTTACATGTAATTCTAATAGAACTAGATAATGTGTCATATTCATATTTCTATGATTGCAATATCAATGGGAATTGTATGACATGTGTGATTTAGCTAAATTCTCAGTGATGATAATTTTTGAAGCTTGGTAACCAAACCTAGGATTGTATCTAGCATAGAGTTGCATTGCATAAGGACATGGTTTGATCATTGACTTACTTGCCTCCTTTGTAATGAGGGATTGTTGTCTTCTTCAAAGTATCATGCTTCTTCATGTCTCCATAAGCATTTGGTTCTTTGGTTTGTCCTCTTGATCTTCATGGGATACCTATCACTATCAACAAAATAGAACATTGCATGAGATGTTAGTTCATTCACATTTTTCATTTCATACATAATTTCATCATTCATCTCATCTACACTACATTCATATATCATATATCATATATCATATCAAATTTGCATTCATAATCATAGCATTAACATCTCATGTACAATAAACTATAAAGAGAGAAAGATAACACATGCAAATGGTACTCGAATCAAAAAATCTTGTATATATATATAAAGTCAAAAGTGTACATTAGTGCAAAAATGGACACTACTTGAGTGTTTTCAATCTCAAAAATGGTACAAAATGGTGCTAGCACACCAAGCGATACATAGCCAGAGAAAAATTAGAACAAATAGAGATAACTCTCTCCTTCCCCCTCATCCCCTGCTAGCAGCAGTAGAGGAGGAGGCATGTCTAGTCTCACTAGAGGCCATGCACCTACTGAGTCTTGTGCATACTAGGAAAATCTAGGCACCTACTCTACCTCATCTAGCACTACTACTACATACATTTTGAAATAGTATGCTACTCTAGCTAACTGTAGTCAAATCTTGTCCTACTACTACTCTAATCTCCAAGCCTCTCACTTTAGCTACTCTCATAATTTGCAGATCTCATGATCTCACTTCATGATCAAGTGTCTCTCACTGGAACCTATATATGCAACTCTCCTAGCTATCATTGTGTTGGCTACACCTGCTCTCTCAACCTCCTCAAGGCCTCTTGGGTCTATGCTAGGATATCTCTACCCTATGATCATGCAGGCTGATCTTGTATCTCCTCATCACCCTCACCTTACTTGGCTAGCTACTTGGCTGGTCACTCTATCTCTGTCTGTGGCCTCTCAATGTCTTATCTAATGGCTCATAGGGAACCCATCTTGCCTTAAGGACATCTCTATCTTGTACCACTACCACCAACACTTAGGTCTACTCTCATCTACCAAGGAGGATTAGGTACCTAGTGTGTCCTCTGCCTAACTCCCTCTTACTAGGCCTACTGGGGTGATGCTTGTAGTGCCTACACTGGTTGTATGAGTATAGCCATCACCACTAGATCTATGAATTGAGGAAAAGGATGACTCACAAAATAGGCCTAATAAGATAGAGTCATCCCCCCATCTACTACTACTAGTAGGTAGTCCCATTAAACTACTACTATAGTCTTCACGTCGATCATTGACCATCCTAGGTCTAGTCTCACTGACCATCCATGATCCACATCTGTGGCTAGCTATATGTATGACTAGTACTCTTGAGATATGTCCTATTGCTGACTATAGTAACACCACACTCATGTCAGAGGGAACCTCTCAATGACCTATACTAATTGACTAATTAGTGGTCGAGAAGCAAAACATATACCCAAGCTCTTGGGCTACATCATTCCATGGCTCTGTCTCCCTCCATGGTTGCCATACCACCACTACCAAGTTGTCCATTTGAGATCTCCACTACTCAGTCTTCTGAAGAGTTACCTAGGTCAACTAGTCTCTATATCTACATATGTATGGCTCCATGGGCTATCTCTCATCCAAAAAAATGGGTATAATAATGGGAAAATGCTCTCATGCCCATACCTAAAGAACATAGACCTCATCAGTCATGCTCTTCCTCTCATGGTAGATGATCTTGTGCATCTCATGGAACATGTGGGGGAGCATCTGTAATGCTCAAGTGCCTCTAGCATCATCTGTAGCATCTAACCCCAACCACACTCTAATCCATGTTGACTTGTATTAGGCATTAGGAAGAAGCTGATGAATATACCCAAAATTGTTGGTAACCTGTGAGTGGACCCATATGCGCGTACCATCCCATCCCATGATATGGCTCTACCCATGATCAGGTCCTCCTAAAATATGGCCCTCAGTGCCTCTATCCCTATCCACAGTACTCTGTCATAAATAACTTGTGGCCCATGGAATAGGATGTGCATTATCCTACAAATATCCTTGGGTGTGATCATCATCTCTCCCTATGGTAGATGAAAGGTGTTTGTCACCAACTGGAAATGCTAAACCAATACAATCAAAAGACCATGATTCACAAACAATGCTAGGATCTAGAAAAGATATGATAGACCCAACGCATCAATGTGTTCCATATTGGCCTCATCTGGTTGTCATAACAAAGCTCCATAAGGCAGATAGTGGGATTTGAATTTGAAATTGGGAAAGGTAACCTACACACATGAGAACAATAGGCACACAATCAGTCTCAAATAACTGAAAAACCAAAATTTCAAACATTAAAATTGTATTTTACACCATAATTTTGCATGAAAATTCATGTTATTGCGCATGATTGCACATCTTTGCCCAAGATTACAATTTCTCATGTGAAGAGCAATCAAGCAATAAGAAAAAATTCATTATATTTAGGGCTTCTCACTTGAAAGATGGGCATCTTCTGCATGAGGAAAACCACATGACCAAGAGAAGAAGTATTGGCCTAGTACTTCTTCATGCAAAGGACCATTGGGCTCGCATGAGGAGAGACATCCTCGTGCGAAAACTGATAAAGAATATTCAAAAAATCCTAAAATGACCTTAAAATGACTCAAAATGCATGAAATTTCTAAAACAAAGCAAGATTATCAATTTCTCACCAAATGTCCATACTCCACCGGCCTACTATGTTGTCTGGAAAGCTCAAATTGATGTCTATGCATAGGGACCACCATCTTTCTCTTCAGAGCTCTATTCTCCACAAAAGACAAATGCACAAATGAATTGAAAATGACCCTTTGGGCCCTTATATAGGTGTTGACCTAATTTTTCAAAGTGCTCCAATTGGCATGAAAATCACCCCTTGGATAATTTGGCTTCTCTGAACTCATTTTCAGGATTGAATTCAAGATCTAACACACTTAAACAACTCAAAATCGTATTTAAAATTTTTGGGACCAACAGGATCGAACACTTGTGCAGTCCATTTTTCTGATACTTTATGAATTTTGGAATCTTTTCAAATCACATTCTCTTAAAATTCTCCAAATTTTTGGAAAAAGTCAACTCAAGTCAATTTTGGTCAACTTTGGTCAAACTAGGTCTTTTCGACCTCGAAATCACTTTGAATTGACTCCAAATTCTCTTCAAATTCATTCGATCTATTCTACATTCTTCTAAATCTCTAATTTCTTTAGTATCTCTCAATATACTACTCCACATCACTATTATGGTGTGTCATCTTTCAATTTCGCTCCTAAGGGGGTAGGATGATTACATCATTGAATCTTTCAAAATTGGCTTCAACTCAATCTCAATCTTATGTCCTCATCACTCAAGGCATCTTTTTCCCCTCTATTTGACATCATTCATCATCTATCTCATCTTTTGATTAGCTAATCACATCTTATAGCAGTCCTTATTAGAGTTTGATGGATAGGTATCGGGACAGTCTAACCTCAACTCCTAAGGATCAAGCCTCATTCTAAGGATGATTCTATGACTCATGATTGGTCTTGTTATCTCTTCATGGACTAGTATCCATGTGTTCTATCTAGACTCTAGTGGAATTAAGCTTCATTCTGGATATAATTCCAAAATCTTGTTGAGGGTTAAGGTTCATTCTAGAGATAATCCTAACTCTTGCTAAGATTTAAGCTTCGTTTTGGAGATAATTCTAAGCTCTTACTTTTAATCACTATTCAATGGATAGGTATTGGGATATTCTAAACCCTGACTCTTGAGGATTAAGCCTCATTCTGGGGATAATTCTATGAATTGTGATTAATCTTGTCATCTTCCAATGGATAGGCATCAAGCAGTCTAAACCCCAAATCCTAAAAGTTGAGTCTCATTCTGGGAATAATTCTATGAAGTCTGAAAATATTTGTCATATCAATCTCGATATCTAGGTGTTCTATCTGGATCCCCTTAGGTTAAGCTTCATTCTAGAGATAACCCTAAAAAGTTTATCAAACTCGATATCTAGGTGTTCTATCTGGATTCCCTAAGGTTAAGCTTCATTTTGGAGATAACCTTAAAAGTCTTATCAATCTTGATATCAGGCATTCTATTTGGACTCCCAAAGGTTAAGCTTCATTCTAGAGATAACCTTAAAAATCTTATCAATTTTAGTATCTAGGTATTCTATCTAGATTCCTTAAGGTTAAGCTTTGTTTTGAAGATAGCCTTAAAAAAGCTTATAATTGGTCTTTGTGTCATCAATCTTGGAACCAATGTCATTTCTTGGTCTATGCTTCATACTTCTGATTTCTTTGAATTAAACATGTTGCTCACACATTTATTCAAAGAGAGGCAAATGTAATACCCCAAAATTGGCACATTTCCATGTTAACCAATTCTGGTCTATTTGATCAATCCTAAGTCCTATTTTACTAGGAAATCCTGATTTTGATGCTACTTGACCTAAGTGTCAAATGCAAAAAACCCTAATCTGCATTAATCACACTTTTTATTTAATTCCTAAGTATTGACTCAAATTAGCTACATTAAACTTATCAATTATGTTAAATTTAATTATAAGTGTTCATACTTTAATTAAATTTAAATTACCTCTTTAGCTAATGTACAAAGGAATTAAATGTACTTAATTTAATAAGAATATATCCTCATCTTAATTTATTGAATTTAATTATTGAAATTAATTAAAATTATGTATTTATTAGGTCCTATTCTATTTTTAAATTAAACATCTCCAAAATCCTCTCTTTGATTTAGAAATGGAAATTCTGAGTGAACTAGAACTTGAACTAGAATTTTTTAGTTAACTCTTTCTCACACCCAGAAGAGAATCAGTTAACTCTTCATGACGCTCAGATCTGAAATAGTTAACTTCATCTGCACAAGGAAGTTTCCATTTCAACTGAATCTCATCTTCAATCTCAGCCATTCATTCTAATTAATCTCAATTGTCAATCAATTTCTGAGATTCTATTTAAGGAGCCTTCAATTCCTCATTATGGAGGTTGAATTGATTTGGTATCAAATTTATGCTGAAATATTCACTTGCTCATAACTTCAAAGCTTTTACATTTTCTAGTATATTAATATAATACCATCTTAGCTTAATATGCATACATATGGTATAATGTGCTTTCTTTCGTTCTTAGATTAATTGCATCTTGTCTAGTATAATATTGCATTCTCATATAGCTTTACAAAATCCTTCATACTAGAGGTCTAGTTGCTAGCTTCTCATTATGATAGAAATCACATAATCCATCTAGTTAGGAGGCAACAAATCGATTTGTCAAATAGTGTCAAATAAACAATGCAATGTTCATTCTGAGATGATTTCATATGTAATGATCATGTTGAAGTGTGGTTGATTAATAGGCCATAATTAATGCATACAAGAAGCACATTATGCAATAGTGAAAAGGATATTTAGATATTTGAAGGGAACATCAGAGTTTAGATTATCGTATGAGAGATCTAATGATTTCACTCTAAGTGCTTATATTGATGCAGATTGGGTATGTAGTATGGTTGACAAAAAGAGCACCAATGGTGGAGCCTTCTTTCTTGGAGGAAGATTGGTTTCTTGGTTAAGCAAGAAGCAAGATTGTCCATCACAAAGTATAGCAAAAGCAGATTATGTTGCAACGGTAAATAATTGTAATCAAGTCATTTTGATGAAGTAGATGTTAAAAGATATAAGGATAGAAATAAATGTACCTATTTTTATACATTATGCCAACACAAGCACGGTAAATACGTCTAAGAATCTAGTGTTGCATTCTAAGACCAAGCACATTTCTATTAGGTATCATATGTTGAGAGAGAAAGTTGCAAAACATGAAATCAATTGGAGTATGTGAGCACTAAAGAGTAGATTGTAAATATATTCACTAAATCTCTTTCCAAAGATACTTTTGAGTATTTGTGAGGCATGCTTAGGGTTATGCCCCTTCCTACATCAGAGTAGTAGATGCAAGAGTGCATCAGTCCAGTGTAACAAAGCACCATTATTTTTTGGATTGAATGCTAATACTTCCTATATGGGGGAGTATCCATGATGGTTAGAGTCATCTAGGACTCTTGTTGGATGTTGTTTTGAATAGTATCTTTTGACACTCAAACTAAATAAGAATTAGTTGTTGCAGAGTTTGATGTAGTAAAGTTGGTTGCTAAAACCTTTGACATTGATGTGAATGGGGGAGATGTTTGGCATGAAAAATAGCATGGAAAAGTAGTATGCATGATAGTTGGAGATTTTTGGGATAAGTATAGTAGGTTCAGCATAAGCACAACATGGAATGACAATTTGATAGAAAGTGCATTAAGGTATATCAGTGACGGAGAATGATTGATGAAGAGGATTTGAAAAGTTGAATAGTTTTTTGTTGGTATTCTTGGAACTAGATGTTTTTCATCTATGTTGCCATCAATAATACAGGGAGAGATTGTTGCAAGCATAAATGTTGATGATATTCTTATGGGGGAGTATTCCAGATATGTTACTATGATGGTATGTTACATTCATTACTAAGTTTGTCATTGATGTCAACATAGTAGTTTTCTATGGTATCTGACAAGAAAAATAGTGGAAAAGATAAAGTTGGTATGGATGTCTAGTTGAGTATTCTAACTATCCAAGGTTATGGGAGATATTTATGAGTATCTGGTATATGTAATTAACATTGGAAGAAGAAAGGATAAGTCTAGAGGAAGTTATGTAAGTTTTGGTGATGTATGTTATGAGATAGAGTTTATAGAGGCATGTTCTGATAAACTTGTTACATCTCTTAGTAGAGTTGATATTCTATGAATTGAGGTTATGTACATAAAGAAGACATGTTGATGATGATGTAGTTAAGTTCACTCATCATAATATTGTGATGAAAGAGCATCTAGGGTTAACTTGAAATCCTACTATTGTGGAAGGATTTTGGTTAATTGTTGTTGACCTTGGTAGGTACTGGTGCTCAGCATACACTAGGAGCTCAACGTGGTCTATGGTTGCTTGGTATGGTCTGAGAACTTGGCATGTTCTTTGGTTTCTTGACATGGTATATGGTTGCTCGACATGGTCTAGGAATTCAACATGGTCTATGGTTGCTCGACATGGTCTAGGAATTTGACATGTTCTTTGGTTTCTCAGCATGGTTTTTGGTTACTTGGCATGGTCTTTGGTTGCTTGACATGGTTTAGGAGAAGCTTAGCCTTTTCTTAGGAATTTGGTGCCTATTGTAGGCCATGTAACTAATTTCTCACAATGAGTTAGAAGGTGAAAATTTCAAGGATTGAAGAGGTCCTAGAGTACTACCTATAGTTTGGAGCTTAGGTTCTATTAATTTAGAGCTAGGAGATATCGCAATTTTACTCAAAAATTGATTTTGGGCACTTAATTGTTATTGTTGACCGACTTGTGGCATTTAATTTATGTATTTGTATTTAATTTGTGTTCTAGGATGACTTGTGGCTTAGATTGTTATAAGTAGTGGTTGGGGGAAGTCTTTAGTCATTATTCATCTATCATGGAGAAGTAGAGGAGCTTGGAAGAGAAAATTTGGAGAAGAGCTAGTAGTTGTGGCTTGGAAAACAAGGAGATTGCTTGGTGGGCTTGTGAGCACAAGTTGAGATCTTCCTTGGGGGTTTCTACTAGATTGTGGATCTGGACTAGCTAGGGTTTGATTTGTATCTTGAACTATTATTTGCTTTGTATTTGTCTATAACTGAGAATGCCTTATAGCTTGGCACATTGCATGTAATCAATTATATTTTATGAATATATTATTGTATTTGGTATTAGATCTTGCATTATTGCTTCTTTTTGTTGTGTTTCCACTACATGGTTGTATAGATGGGGGCTAGGACATCTCCTTTGGGGATATGCCTACCTTGCACTATGTTAGGTGGTATCAGAGTGAAGGTTGTTTTTGAGTGTGTAGACAAATCACTGAAGCTGAGGCAGTTTGCACTAGGACTTGGGTTGACGAAGGTTGATCTTGTGGTTGATTGATTTTTTGGTTGTGGATTTGTTGCTTAGGGTGTGCTAAAATATTGGAAGATGCCTCCAAAAAGATTGGACCCTAGCACAATTGCTAATCTTACTGATGTTGTAGAAGAACATATTTCAAAGAAGGTTAAAAGAAAATTTAGATTTGAGATGGAGGATGTTAGAAGAGAATTTAGATCTTAGACAACATCAATGAAGAGTGAAATGATTTCTAAAATTGTGAGTGCTTTAGGTGGTGTACCTAGGCATGTGGGTAATGAAGGTAGTTATGAGAAAGTTGCTAGATCTAGTGGTGAGAATAGATTCGATCATGTGGAGGGACCAATTGGAATTAGGGCTGGTTAGTTTGCTCAACCTGGATCTCAGTTGAAGATGAAGCATAAGATGGAGGTTTCTAATTTTTTAGGCACTTTGAATCTTGAAGATCTGATTGATTGGATTGGTGAATTGGAAGACTACTTTTAGCTTGAGAATATTGAGGATCCACTCATAGTAAGGTTGGCACAAACTAAGCTAAAGGGACATGTTTCTCTTTGGTGGAAAGAACTACAAAGAGATAGAGAAGAGGAAGGTGAAATGAAGATAACTAGATGGAGGTTGATGGTGGCTAAGTTGAAGGCTAAGTTCATTCTTGTTGATTATGAACTTGAGTTGTTTAAGAAGTTGTAGAATCTGAAGCAGAAGGATATTACTGTGAAAGATTATATAGAGGAATTCTACAAGATGACTATTTAGTCTGGGCATCAAGAATTGTCAAAAGAGAAGGTAGCTCATATATTAATGGTTTGAGATTCAATATTCAGGATGAGGTTGGTATGATAAATATTTCTTCAGTTGAGGATGCTTATCAATATGCTTTGAGAGTAGAGGAGAAGCTAAAGAGGAAGAATCAAGTTAGTTCTCAAGGGAAGGAAAAGAAGGATAGTTTAGCACAAGCTAAATTGAAAGTAGAAGGTTAACCAAAACCTATTGAATAGACAAGAAGGATAGGTGGAGGTGGGTTTAGAAGTAATTGTTTCTAGTGTGGTCAAGAGGGGCATAAATCTTTTGAATTTCTGATTGGTAGGACATTTGCTATTGTGAATGAGGTTTAAGTGTAGAATAGTCAGCCTGAGCAAGGAGAAATTTTGTTGGCTCGGTGATTACTAGTTGGTGAGAGGACATTGGATTCTTGTCAGAGGACTAGTTTGTTCAAAACTCATTGTAAGTCTAGTGGTAAAGTTTGCAAAGTGATTGCGGATGGTGGTAGTACTAATAACCTTGTTGCTAAAGAGATGGTTCAAAAACCTCGTTTGAAGAGAGTGAGACATCCTTATCCTTATAGGATTGGCTAGTTGCAAGGTGAGCATACTTTGGAAGTGAGGGAGCAATGCCTTGTTGATTTCTAGATTGGGCAATATAAGGAATAAGTGTTGTGTGATATTGTGGATATGGAAAATTGTCATGTTTTGCTTGGTAGACCTTGGCAATATGATTGTAGGGCTATGCATGATTGTGTTAGGAATGTGTTTATTTTTGAGAAAGATGGTAGGAATTTTTTTCTAATCCCTTTGCAGAATGAAGAGTTTGGTAGGAGGAACCTGAGTATTGGCAACCGAGTTGAGTTGGAAAATTCTGAGAAGGTTGGAGATTAGCATGGAAATCAGACCTATGCAACACCTATAGTAGATGTAAAGAAGAAAAATAAAAATAGGGGAAAGAGTGTGCAAGTTGAATAAATGGAGGACATGTACGTGAAGAACCAATTTGAGATTTATGTACTGAATCCCAGAAGATGTTCTTCGAGTTACTAGAACATCTTTTCAAACTTGGGGTGTCTGATGTAGGAGCATCTTGGGTTAACTTGCAATCTTTCATGTGTGGAGGGATTTTGGTTAATTTTTTTTTAGCTTAGTAGGTACTTGTTCTCAACATACATTAAGAGCTTGACATGTTCTATGGTTGCTCGGCATTGTCTAGGAAATCGACATGGTCTTTGGTTACTCAGCATGGTCTATGGTTGCTCAGCATGGTTTGGGAACTTGGAATTTTATTTGGTTTCTCTACATGGTCTATGGTTTCTCTACATGGTCTTGGTACTTGGCATGGTCTTTAGTTACTCGGCATGATCTTTGGTTGCTTGGCATGGTCTAGGAGGAGCTCAGCCTTTGCTTAAGAATTTGGTGCTTTTTATAGGCCATGTAGCTAATTTTACACAATGATTTAGAGGATGAAAATTTTAGAGATTGAATAGGGCCTAGATTACTACCTATTATTTTAATTTTGAGTTCTAATTCATTTGGAGCTAGGAGATATCACAATTTTACTCAGACATCAATTTTGGGCACTTAATTGTTGTTGTTGGCCAACTTGTGGCATTTAATTTATGTATTTGTATTTAATTTGTGTTATGGGTTGACTTGTATCTTAGATTGGTATAATTATGGGTTGGTGGGTAAGTCTTTATTCATTATTCATCCATTTTGAAGAAGTGGAGGAACTTGGAAGAGTGAATTTGGAGAAGAGCTAGTAGCTACATCTTGAAAAACAAGGATATTGCTTGGTGGGCTTGTGAGCACAAGTTGAGATCTTCCTTGGGGGTTTCTACTAGAGTTTGGATCTAGACTAGCAAGGGTTTGATTTGGATCTTGAGGGATCTTGTAGAACTATTACTTGCTTTGTATTTGGCCATAACCAGGAAGGCCTTACAGCCCAGCACATTGCATGTAATCAATTATATTTTATGATTATATTATTGTATTTGGTATCAAATCTTGCATTGTTGCTTCTTGTTGTTGTATAGTTGGGGGCTAGGACATCTCCTTTGGGGATATTCCTACCTTTCCTTGCATTATATTTCATGTATGGAAATATATTCAAGTTGCAAGGTGGAAGATTTATGTTATTGCTAAGTGTAACATGTTCTTAGTGTAGTCTTTTGATAATTAATTCAGAAGGTCTAGCATCCAACTTAGGGAATTGTTTTGAGGATTCGATATAAAGGAAGGAAATTTTTCTTTATCATGGTATAGTTTTTATTATGATGATGAGAAGCAATAAGAGTGGAATAAGAAGTTGAGTAGAGTAGCGTGAAAGTGAAGGAAACTTCACTGGTGAGGTTTTGTTGAGTGATCTAAGGTTTGATATTTGGATCCAAGGTTCATGACCTAGTCTAAAAGGTCTAATAGTGATTGATATGGTTGATAGAATAAAGGAAATAAGAATATAATAGTAAATTAGTAGTTAGATAAATGAGCTCTTCTTGTAGTTGAAATTGCATGTTTGGGCAATGGGCTCTTCTTGCATACATTGTACTACAACTCCTAATAGGGTTAGCACAACTCCTAATAGGGTTAGAATCTCCTAACAAGGATTCAAAGTCTCCTAATAGGTAGTTTATGTACTAAATATTGTAATAAACTCCTAACAAGGTCCATCCTTTAATAAGGAATATTTATATTATTAGATTATCTTGTGGGCATCATTCCTACTAGGCTTTTCCCTCTAATCAAGGGTTTCCATAGTCAACATATCTAGTGTAATTGTCTATGTGCATCTTATTATGGTTGCTATTTACTTTGGTTGAATGGTTAAGTTTTTTTAAAGAAGATATATATTTTAATTGTTGGACAACTGATTCACCCCCCCTCCCCCTCCTTCTTAGTTATCTTGGTGGACTATTATTTCTAACAATAATAACCTCTCACTCAAAGATTGATCATAGAACCACTAAACTAGTAGCTCCCACTAGAATATATCAAACCACCCTAGACTCTGTTGTTTTTTTATTTTATTTAGTCTATAAGACCAACCAAAGTTGAAGAGGAGTTCAACTTCTCCCTTCTTACTACCTTGGTAAACATATCTACTAGATTAATATTTGTATGTATCTTCTCTAAATTTAACTATCCATCATCCAAAACTGACTGAATGAAATGGTATCACAATTGTATATGTTTTTTCTTTTAATACAGAGCTAAATTCTTTGCAAGATGAATGGCACTCTAGTTGTTGGTAAAAAAATAATTATCGCTCTATTGGTGTCCTAATTCTTCCATAAATAACTAAAGCTATATCATCTCCTTAGATGCCTCTATAGTAGAAACATACTCTGCCTTTGTAGTGGATAAAGAATTAACCTCCTATAACCTAGAAACCCAGCTCACTACTATTCCACCAATAATAAATACATAATCTGTAGTACTCTACCTAGTATCAATATCTCTTTCCAAATTTGAGTCAAAATATCTCTATAAATCAGTAGTAGATCCCCCAAAGTGTAAACACTTACTAGATGTACCTCTCAAATATCTGAGAATCCATTTAATTGCATTCCAATGCTCAATTTCTAGATGACTCATATACTTGCTAACGACTCCCACTACATGTGCAATATCTAGCCTTGTACATACCATAGCATACGTAAAGCTTCCTAAATCTAAAGCATAAGGTACCTTGGACATCTTATCCTCCTCTTCTTGTGTCTTGGGACACATCTCCTTAGTCAACTTTAAATGACTAGGTAAAGATGTGTTGACAGCTTTAGCTTTCTCCATAGAGAAACATTGCAACACCTTCTCAATATAATCAGTTTGAGATAAAATTAATTTCTTTTTCTTTCTATCTTTACAAATCTTCATACCAATGATTTTTTTTGCTGCCCCCAAATCTTTCATAGAAAATGCATGTGCTAACTGGCACTTCATCCCCTTAATGTGATTCATGTTAGACCTAGCTACAAGCATATCATCAACATATAAATATAAAATAATGTATTTGTCATCATTCAACCTCTTAAAATAAACACAATGATCTGAATGACACCTACTATATCCATGCTTATGCATAAAACTGTCAAATTTTAGATACCATTGCTAAGGTGCTTGCTTCAAGCCATATAAACTTTTCTTCAATCTACACACTAAGTTCTCCTTACCTTTTACCTCAAATCCCTATGGTTGTGCCATATATATCTCTTCATCCAAATCACCATGAAGGAAGGTTGTTTTAACATCAAACTGCTCCAAATGAAAATATTCAATAGCCACAATACTTAAAATAGTGTGAATAAAAGTCATTTTAACAATAGGAGAAAATATCTCATCAAAATCAATGCCCTTTTTTTTTGTGAAAATACTTTTACCACTAACTTGGCTTTAAATTGTTTCTTACCCCCATCTTTTTCTTTCAACCTATAAACGCACTTATTCTGTAAAGCCCTTTTGCCTGCAAGAAACTTGCATAAATTCCATGTCTTATTTTTTAGCAAATAGTCCATTTCTTTTTTCATTGTAGACTCTCATTGAATCTTAGTATCCACCTTCACACTTTCATCATAAAATTCAAGTTCAGTACTATTAGTAAGTAAAATAGAATACAAAGAGAGTGAAAATCTTTATAGAGCTTTAGTTAGCCTTGTTGACCATTTAAAATTCACTAGGGTGTGTGGTATTTGTTGTTACAGTTATTGTAGATCATGAGGAACTATTGGAACATCATCTTTTAGAATGTCATCCAACACTACATAATCATTTTCTTTCTTCTCATGTTGCTGCAATAGATCTTTGTACAACACTTTCTCATTGAATATGACATCCATGCTTCTTAGAATTTTATGATTTTCAAAATCCCAAAGCCTATAACCAAATTTATTAATGTCATATCCAACAATTACACATTTCTTTGACTTATCTTCTAGCTTGGTTCTATTTTTAGAGTCTATATGAGAAAATGCTTCACAACCGAAGGTTTTGAGAAAAGAATAACTCACCTTCTTACTAGTCCATTCTTCCTCTAGAATACCATAATCCAAAGGAGTAGAGGGACCTTTTTTAATCAAATATACAATAGTATTGATAGTCTCTACCCACATGTTTAAGGGTAGCCCTGCATGCAACCTCATGCTTCTTGCATACTCCATTATAGTCTTGTTTATGTGTTCAGCCACTCCATTTTCCTATGCAGTCCTTGGAATAGTTTTCTATCTATGAATACCATTAGCAGAGCAATAATCTTCAAATTCATGACTATAATACTCACCACCATTATCAGATCTGAGACATTTTAATTTATTTATAGTCTTATTTTTGACCAAGCATGTTCATTTCTTAAAAGTTTGAAATACATCATATTTCTATTTAAGAAAATAAAACCATACTTTTCTAGTTGCTTCATTAATAAATATAACACAATAATGAGATCCACCAAGTGAAGATACCTGAGCCAGTCTCCATACATCTATATACACAAGCTATAATCTCTTACTTTTATTTTCCTTCCCAGTCTTCACAAAATTCACTCTCTTTTGTTTTTCATACACACAACTTTCATAGAAATCCATATTGACACATTTCAGACCTAGTAAAACTCTCTTTGAATGAAGTTATTTCATACCTTTATCACTCATGTGCCCAAGTCTATTGTGCTACAGTGTTGTATTAGAATCTACAATAGCTATTTGTTCTCCCTACTCAACTATAGCAACTGTTCCTAAACATTCATTTTTCTCTAAAATAATCAAAGTAGAAGGAACAATAACCTGTAAATAGATATAAGGTGCCTACTTTCACACCTTTTTCTACTAAAAGGGAACCTTTTGAAGCCTTCTAATTTTTATCATTAAAAGTAACTACATGACCCTCATCACTAAATTGCCCTACTGAAATTAAATTCCTACTCAGCCTTGGAACATGTTTTACCTTATGTAGTAGCCAATGATTCCCATTCTACAACTTAATCTTAACTTTTCCCTTTCCAACAATCTGAGAGGATTCATTATCCTCCAAATAGACAAGCCCAAAATCCCCTTGTAAATAATCAATGTAATAACCTCTTTGAGGTGTAGCATGAAATGAAGCACCAAAATTTAAAACCTATGAATCATTAACACTTTCTAAAGATAGAAGCAAAGCATCCTCTTTAGATTTTTTACTCACCATATTTGCATCCTTGTTCCCTTCTATTTTATGTCCTTCATTGTTCTTTAGAGTCCAATAATCTTTCTTCTTATGCCCTATTTTACCATGTACCAACAATCTCTTGGTCCTCTAGATTGAGACCTCTTCCCCTTTGACTTTCCTCTTGATTGCCCATGATTTTCAAAATTATTTCCTCAATCAATTGTTCTGCCTTTGCTTTGTGTGTTCAAATCACTTCTTGATGTAGATCCACCTAAAGTTTTCTTATGAATTTTTCACTCAAAATAACACCAATCACATTATCATATTTTAGGGTATTAGATCTAGAAATAAAATTACTCACAACCATTATCAAACTATTCTAGCTTTCAAGCAAAGAACAAAAAATCAAGAGATCCCTAATTTCTTCATCAAAATTAATACCCATAGAAGATAAATAACTAGTAATACTATTAAACTCATTTAAATAATCTACAATAGATCCACCTTCTACCATTTTCATATTAAATAAATACTTCATGAGAAATACCTTATTTGAAGCAGAAGGCTTTTCATACAATCTTGCTAGGTTTTCCATTAACTCTTTTTTCATCTTCGCTTTTGTAATGTTAAATGTCATTGATGGTGTGAAGCATAACCAAATGCTTCCAAGTTCCTTTCTGTCTAAAATATCCTAGTCCTCATTTGTCATAGTTCCCTAGTTTTTAGTTTTTCTTGCTAATGGCTTCCATAAATCCTTCTGATAAAGATAGTCCTCCATTTGCATATTCCACAACTAAAAGTTATGCCCATTAAACTTGTCAACCCTTAGCTTACCCTCATTTTCCATCGCTCTCACTCAACCATGAGACCTTCCTACAAAGAATCACCTTAAAAAAAAGACTACGGTCTAGCTAAAAAAATGATGACCGTCTAACTTTGATACCACTTGTTAGGATTAACCTCAGAAGCAAATATAACCAATATCAAAAAATAATAGATTACACATATGAGAACACAAGACACCAAAATTTAATGAGGTTCACCCAATCCTTGGGCTACATCCACCAACAACAAGACCAATATTATTATTATCCAATGATTATAACCTAATTACAATCTATAACCCCTTACAGCTCAATACCACCACAAGAATTAATTTTTACATCACACATTATGAAAATACCTAACCTTAAACCTTTTTATACAAGTTTTTTTCTTGCTTAAAAAATTAGGGCTAGAATAATAGAAAATAGTAGTCGACACCTTTTACAATATAAGGTCATTTTTGGGTCGAGGGGTAGTGCCCCCGAAAACCCTCGTGGGGGCATTGCTCCTTGACCCCACCCTGTATTGTGATAGGAAGCACACTTGGGATGCTACCCCATGACCTCATAGGGGCACTACCCCTTGATCTCATCTTGGGGGTATTGCCCCCAAACCCCCATAGAAATAATCTGGAGATAAACTACACTGAATAAACCTCTAAGTTTGATTAGGCTCCATGTCACAATGGTGAGACCCCCACTCAACCGTGAGACCTTCCTATAAGGGATAGATAATAAAAAAGATGATCATTTGGCTCTAATACCACTTGTTATGATTAGCCATGGGCATAAATAATAGTTATATGCAAATACAACAAATATCAAAAAATAATAAATCGCACAGAAGAGAACACAAGACACATGGATTTAACATGGTTCACCCAATCCCTAGGCTATGTCCACCAACAACAAGTCCAATATTATTATTTATCTATTAATTACAATATGTAACCCCTTACATCTCAATACCACTACAAGAAGCTACAATATCATCATACATTATGCAATCCCTAAACCTAATACATTTTATGCAAGCTTTTACCTCTTACAAAATTAGGGCTAGAATAATTTATCTAATAGAAATATAGTAGTCAATGCCTTTTACAATAGTGAGTCATTTTTAGCTTCGAGGGTACTATTTGTGTAAACCCTATGAGGGCATTATCCCTCGATCCCACCCTGTACTATGACATAGAGAACACTTGGGGCATAGCCCCAGGACCTTACAAGGGGCACTACCCCCAAACCCCCATAGAAATAATCTAGGGGGAATCTATATCAAATAAACCTCTAAGTCTGATCAGGCTTTATAGCACAATAACTTTATGAACAAGAATTCTATACCATTGTTAAAGCTTTGAAGAAATGGAGACACTATTTGACGCCTAAGGATTTTGTATTGTATATTGACCATAGAGCTTTACAGTATTTGGGAAGTTAGAATAATTTTAATTAGAGACACATGAAGTGGGTTGAGTTTTTGCAAAAATTTTCATTTACTTTGAAATATAAGAGTGGATAGTCAGACAAGGTTGCCAATGCTTTGAGTTGAAGAAAGAATTTGCTAATAGAAATGAGAAATGAGGTACTTGGTTTTAATAATTTGAAATATTTTTATGAAACTGATCCTAATTTTGTAGAACCTTAGAAAGATTATAAGGAATAGTTAGTGATTGACAAGAGGATTGATTATTTCATTTAGGAAGACATGTCATTTAAAGGAATTCAATTGTGCATACCTAGAGGATCTATGAGAGAAAACGTCATAAAAAAGAAACATAGTGGTGGACTTGTTGGACATTTTGGGATTGATAAAATATTAAAGTTGATTTTAGATAGATAATCTTGGTCACATATTCATAAGGATATGCAAAAACTGGTAAGAAGTTACAACATTTTTCAAACAGTAAAGGGGACTAGTCAAAATTTAGGATTATATTCACCATTGCCTTTACTAGATAAGCCTTGGGAAGATGTTAGTATGGATTTTATTCTTGTTTTTCATAGAACTCAGAGAGGTAATGATTCTATTTTGGTGGTAGTTGATAGATTTTAAAAGATGGCACATTTCATACTTTGTAAGAAGACATCTGATGTTGTACATATAGCTTAATTATTCTTGAAGGAAGTGGTGAGATTACATGGACTTCCTAAAACTATTATTTCAAAAAGAGATGCTAAATTCACTAGTTATTTTTGGAGGACACTTTGCAAGAAGGTGAATATAGAGTTGAAGTATAGTTCTACATTTCATCCACAAACCAGATGGACAAACTAAAGCTATGAACAAAAGTTTGGGTAACTTATTGAGATTCTTGGTTGGAGATAAGCCTACTAATTGGGACTTGATTTTGGCACAAGCAAAGTTTGTAGAAAATAATTCTATAAAAAGAAACACTAAGAAGAAACCTTTTTAGATTGTTACATGAATCCTAAAGGAGTTATTGAATTAAGATATCTAAACATTGAGACAAAGAGAAGCACTAAAGCTGAAGAATGTGAAAATTTAATGAAGGTTTTACATGAGCAAGTTAAAAGGAACTTGGAAGATAGTAATATAGAATACAAACATAGAGTAGATAGGAGAAGGATATAAATATTTTGAAGTTGGTGATGAGTTAATGATCTACATCAAGAAAAACATATTTTGAGTTGGTAACTACTATAAGCTAAAGATGAAAAAGTTTGGTCCTTGTAAGATTCTAAAGAAGTTTGATAGTGGAAATGTCTTTGAAGTTTATTACTAGAAGACATGGATATTTTTCCTATATTCAACATTGCAGATACCTTTGAGTATTTTGAATCAGGTGATAAGCTAAAAGGTAACTTGGATTATCCTAAGAAGAAAATAGATAAAATTGAGAAGATATTGAGAAGCCAAATAAGTAAAAGCATGAGAGGAAAAGGCTAAATAGAATACCTAGTTCAATGGAAAGATAAACCAATTGAAGATAGTTCATGGATTATGAAAGTTGAGTTGGATCTCTATGATTTAGGTTAGAATATCAATCATGCTTGTTATAAACAATAGTTCTTTATTAACCCCAGGTGTCTAATGCAGGAGCATCTTGGATATTTGAGCAATATTGAATCAACCAAACATATTTTCAGTTTTCTATACTAGTCTTCTATTCACAAAGTAGCCATTGCTTTTTTTTCATGTTATGTGTAATTTTCATCATGTCTAGAATCTATCGTAGATCCTTTTCCTAAGCATGCACATTCTTATATTTTATATTTCTCGAGTTTTGTGCCATTCTTTGTAGGCAGTGAGGCAAGCCCAAAGATAAGGCTTGGATACCTCTCAAATCATGGTAAGAGTGTATTTTTGGTAAGGTAATTTCCACATGCATGTCTTGATTTGAATAGAAAAAAGCACATAAATGTCATTAGACACAAAGTTTGGAATAGTTTCCCATGCATGTAAATGTGGTGCAAATTTATTGCAACTTGATTTGACTATCATCTATAAACACTAGGCTATACACATGAGATGTTTAGCAAAATATCACATGTATTTATTGAAACAAAGTAACCTCAGAATGTGCCTATGAATTATATGTTGAGAGGGCACTCAATACACTTGATCAAAGTTGAACCTTAGAAGGTTTAGTAGTTGAAGGAAGGTATCTCAAATGAATAAACATCCCAATCTTGAGTATGCATGCCCACCAAAAATTTATTCTCTAATTTTTTATCCCCTCTTAGAAAAGTCAAATATCATTGATGAGCATTAGTATTTGACCCAAAGATAGTAGGAATGAGTTGAAAGGGGATATGAAGTATGTTAGAAATAGGGAATGCTGAGGGGGGAAGGGGAGGTGGGTGCGAGGTGAATCAACATTCCAACATTTTTTTCCCAAATATGGATATCAAAAATTAACCTTAAACAAGCATAACTAAACAAAATGAGTAGTAATAATAAGCATCCAAAAAATAAAATTGTTGGAAATATTAGAGGAGAAACTAAGAGGGGAGGAGTGAATTAGTTACCACAAAAATAAATCTCAGATCCCTTAGATGTCAATATAAATCAAAACTCTAATTAAACTGTATACTATTGTAACTTGGCAAACACACATGCACTCAATTTACTCCAGCAAATACTATAACTTAGCAATAACTAAATATGTCAAACTTAATGTGATTAACCTTAAGATTAATTTAGTTGCATACATATAAAATAAATAGCATGAACACAAGTGACACCAATATTTAATGTGGGAACCCAATTTGGGAAAACCACCAATTGTGACTAGTTACTTATTTTCACTCTTCTGAAGTGAGCCTTGTTAGGAGCCAACCCTAGTAAAGGTTACAAAATACACTGTTAGGTGTGACCCTTTTAAAGGATTTAATCACCCTTTTAAGAGTGGCCTTGTTGGAGGTCTTTAGACACTTTAAATAGAAATTCCACCTTGTTAAAGGATTTACAAATAGTTGTTAAGCTAGCTTTGTTAAGAGATCTAGATCACTGCAACAATGGTTAAAAAGTAACAATGAGATGACCTAATTTTTGATGCAACTAAATTTCTAATTATAGATCTCAATTTTGGCTTATATACTTGATCCTTCCTGATCGAATGTATCTCTATAGCTCGACAAGGATATTCTTATTATCCTTCTAATTTGCTTCCTCTAAGCATCATCAAATCTTTTGTACTACTCCACACATTCAATCCTCAACTTGACCCTATATTTATATCTTACACATTGTCAAGTCAGCTTGAATACAACTTAGAATATTTAATATTCATCTCCTTAGTTAGCTAGAACCAACAACTAAATTAATTGAACTAAATATGCAAAAATAAGAAAATCCTCAATTAGCCAACCATTCTCAGTAGACACTAACTCAAAAATGATTTTCGTATGTTAACCAAGTGAACTTAGTTAACACTGTGTACATAAAAGTGTCACACTTCTATAAACTTTTATTCTTGAGAGAACCCATAGAAGATAGAGTCTTAAGAGCCAACTTATCTCTATCTATGATGTACAAAGGCTATGAGATGGTGGCTCTCAAACGAACCAAACTATGCAACCCTTGCAAGGTGCACTATAGAATGAGAGATTCAAAGAGTAGAGGCAACAGTGCCAATATCCAAGAATCTAGAATAAAATGCAATGTGAATGCAAGCTAACAAAGAGGACTAAGCTAAAGCATAAATGAAACTAAGATAAAAAGTATGCCATAATGTAAGTAGAATGAGAGCTAAGCTAAAATGAAAAAATGCAAGAATGCCCCAAGTCTCAAAAATCACCAAGAAAATTTGCAGCATAACAATAGCATGACAAACTTAGATCTTTTTAATGGGGAGAGAGCCCTCCCATTTAAAGAAAAATAGACGGTAGAGATTAAGAGCCAAGATGAATGTAATCAAGGGTGAAGTTTGAAAGTGGGAGCAATCCATGTGCACAAGCATCTCAACCAATCACAATTAATGGTTGAATTTTGAGAGGGTTTGAAATGTGTGGAGGAGAATTAAACTTATTTTAAAAATAGAAGATTCCTTTCACATAGAAAAATGTGCATTCATGTGTAGACAAAAATGCCTTTTCTTTTATTTCTAAAATAGGAATAATGCTTTATGTATACACATTTAGGATAAGAGATGAGTAGGGAATTTTATTTAATTAAATATGAATGTGGGATAAAGTGGTCATACCATATGTTATAATCAAATAAATAGATTTTTGAGGATTTGATTAAAAAATAACCATTAGATAAATTATGGAAAAATGTTACAAAGGGGGCTCATAGTCTAGATGACCATTTTTAGTTGATTACATTTGCCCCTCTTTGACTAATGTGTGATCGGTCTAGGAACACATTATGTCAAAGAATGAAGAAGTCAAGATGATGGAAAGATCTGATTATGAAGAACAAAGAAAAGAGAGATTAAAAAAAAATCTTGAATGCACAGTTTGATAGTGATAGTACTAAACACTAAGATAGAGTAGATACCAGAACTCAAGAAGAGTACTAACACCAAGAAAAGAAAATAGATCAAGAGAAAATAGATAGTTTTAGAAGAAAGCAATGTGCAACAATGATAGAATATTCATGCCCCCTAGGGATTGAAATCAAAATGAGATAGAGGAGATGAAAAAATATGATAGATTTGATCAATTTAGAGTAAAGAAAAGTTCATGATGATAGATAAGAGATTAAGAAAAAAGAGTGACTACCAAGCAATGAAGATATGCCCCAGTTTGACTAACTTTGACCAAGAAACATAAAGCATAAGAATTAGGTCAAAGAAAAATATAAAATAAGATGAAATAGAAATGAAAGAAAAGTGTGGAAGAGAGTAGAAATGATGAAGAAATGAAGAAATGAAGATTTTCCCAACAAGATTCAAAGATTAAGCCTCAATAGGTCAGCCAACGACATAGAAGAAGGAAGAAAAATTGACTAGCAAGATGAACTCAAATTTGGATTTTGTAAGAATTTGGCTTAGGCCAGAATTCACCCAAGAACTAAAGAACTCAACACAAGCACACAGTAGACCAAAATAGAAAGAGTACGATCAGAATGACGATATTCATTCGATAACTGGTTGAGAGTACACTAGGAGTGCTTGAATATAAAGGCCTCAAGAGAGCTTCTAGAATGCATAGAATTCAACACCATGATATGTCATACAACCAAGCACATGACCACTAGATATGGGTTATCCTCCATCAAGCACGAGATTAAGTGCGATAATGTGAGGATAAGCCTACAATGGTGTAGCACACAAATCAGTGGTGTAGACAACATGTGCTAAATGAGGAGTCCAGATAACTATGTTCTTGTCATCATAACAACTCAATGAATGATGCATACTCCAGTGTTGTAGATACCATGTGCATAATTAGAGTTGCATAACTCAATGAGAGTACACAAACTCCTAAGTGTCTCATCTAAAATAATGCAAAATAATTAAATAATGCATTAACTTAAGTAAAACTTAAGTAAGTGTAATAAGTAAATACTTATTTACACCAACATCCTCCCTTAAGTGAAACTTAGGGAAACGCCCTTAAGCTTATGAAATCTAGTATGATATGCAAGATGGGTCCTAGCTACTAGGCCATGTTAGGTACCCATGTACATAATGATATACAATCTCTCATAAAGTGGGGAAAGAGGGAAAACCACATGGGAAAAATCCTCCCCCAAAAAGAGAGATAAATAGGGATGCATGGATGGATGGAGTAATCAAGACCCCTCATTATGACATACATCCAGTATATACATAAGAGAATGATGAGAAGAGGAAGAGAGATAGGATAGGCTCCCCCCCCAAAGAAGAATGTCGAACAATGATTGCTTTGATGAAGAAACTAATCCAAGACTACAGAATGGTGTTCCTCCCCTTAGGAAGAAACAATACCAAAGGTACAAATGAGACACTTTCTATAGTGCCTACTCTCGTTCACATCTTTTCTGGACATTGTTATTATTATCTGACTGTGATAGACTTGTTTTATGTTGATGGATTAGTGGTATTGTTTTGACACTATGAGACATTATGTTATGGATTCAATGGTTATATGATGAGATCATTTAGATTTTACATTTCATTCATACATGATGATCATTATATTGTTTTCAGTTATTATTGATGATTAGATGGATGGTTATTATCTTATGTGTTTTATTATGGATACTTACCCCATACTTGCATGTGTATGGTGTGCGTGTTTTTTTATTTTATGGCATTTCTGATGTGGTTAAGGAAGGGAGTCGTAGTCACCTGCTTAGCCGGGATCTACACGATGCACCACTTCCTACCATTGTCTGTTTAGCTTAGCATTATATATATTGTATGTACATGCATGGTTTTTCTACAAGTTGCAGGTACCGGGTATCGACTTCCCTAAATTGCCAAGATGAGCATACCCTATTATATTATCTCAATGATAAGAGAAGGGAGATAAATTCTCAAGTCCAAATCCCAAACCTTTAAGCCAATTGTCCTAGTGAGGTAGGACAAGTATCTAGATATTTTACCCACCGAATGTGTCGGATGATATAATTCATGTTTTTAACCCTTTAGACTAATTTTGAGTGATTTGCTCTATGATGGGTTTTCATATTTTATCTTGGAGGTCTATGGTGAATTTTCTATTAATTAAGTCTTAATAAATGGATTTAATTAATAAATTAATTATTTGAGAAGATTAATATAAAATATCATGTTATTTGATATTTTGATTGTAATTAATTAAATGTGAATTATTGAAGAAAAATGAATTAAATAAAAGAAAATTAGAAATTAAAATTAATAATAATAATAAAATAATAATAATAAGTAATATGTAAATAATAATAATAAAAGTTATAAAAATTAAAATGAAAGTCATAAAGATTAAAATAAAAGTTATAAATATTTAAATAGAAATTATATAAAAGTGAATTGGAGTTATAAGCTTGCATGGGAGTTAGCACACTTTTCTATTTCTCAAGTGTCAACAACATGGGGGTTAGTGCATCAATTAAGCACATGGTGTCTACAACCCTATGGCTCATCTTGAAGGTTGGAAAAGACCCATGCTTAGTTGGTGACACCTTCCAGCTGTTTCTAGAAGCATTCTAGATGTTTCCTAAAAGCTCTTTATATTCAGGCATTCATAGAAGCATAGAGATAGCATTTGGAGTGCAATTGGAGCATTGGAGGACTCGAGAATTCTGAAGAAGGGAGAAGCTTGCTCTGCAGATTTTTTGAGGAAGAGCGATTTAGCATCAGAATTCGGGTAGATTCTTGTGATTTTACTTATGCTATTTTTGCATCATTCATTCCCTGTCTTCTTTGTGTCTTCCATATGTTTTCTGAGAAGTTTCATATTTATATGCATTCTCAATGTGGGTAGATTAATTTAATTGGAGAACTTTATATGCATTCTATATTGCAAATATCTTATTCTTAATTGTAGATATAATCTTTGTGAAAAATATACATGGTTATATATTCAGATATGCATACATATACATATATATAAATATTTATTTATATATATGCATATGTATACATTTATTATGAATCTATTATAAAATTCGAATATATATATATATACATACATATATATATACTGATATATATATATATATATACCTATGTATATATAATGCACCAAATTGAGCGATTAATAAAATCACAATGGAAATTTATCAATTTGCATCGCGATTTATATCACATGGAATAAAGTTTATATATAATATTTCATGCGCACGTTTCGTACCCCGTGCCGGCGGAAGGCAGAGACTTGCCGTCGTAGGTCTGCGACGACAGGGGTACTATGTACCTGCTGTCGACGCAGTGCCTGCGACCGTAGGTACTGCGTACCACAGCATGAGTTTGGGGGGGGGGGTGTTTAATTGATGTTAATATGAAAAAAAAAAGATAACAATAACATTTATGTTAAAATGTTTACATACAATTCAATTCTAATATGGTGTAAATCGAAATTGTTAAATCAATTTTATGAAAACGTATTAATATATTTACATATGTATGTATGTATATATATATATATATAGATGTAATATGTAAATGTGTTATTTATAATTTAAGTTATTATTTGATCAATGGCTTATACTGATGGTTTATTTTCATAAGGTGACTCTTTAATAATTTTCAACTGTTTAATAATTTAAATGTTTTAAATTATTAAATAAGGAATTGATAGTTGGGCGGGGGATGTATCAAAAAAATGTTATTTATTGGAAAATGGATTTTTAGTTCTAATAAGGAAAACTTTCATTCAAAACAATATATGTGTTTCTCCATTCATTCTTCAGATTTGGAAACTTAAACTGAGATCTCTACATTTAAATTCAAGTTGTAAAACCAAAACATGTGTCTACATTGTGTATTCTTTATGCTATTGTTTTGGGTTTTGGGTTGACTAGTGTTGACCAGTATAGGACGTCTACCTGAGGCTTGGGGGTTATGTGATTGTAGTGACATGATGATGTTTTAATTTTGATCTTTATAAACCCAACCATGGTTATGTGATGGAATGCTCTACGTATTGGTTGTGATTACTGATTGTTATAGTTGAGATTCTTATGTATGAGACACTTGACTTAACCATTATTTTTGGAGTCTTCGATCAGTTTGATTGAGATATATTTTGGTTATTGAGAACCATTGGATATTTGATTATCAGTGATACTTTAGTTGCCAATAGAGAGCTGTTGTGTTCATGATTTTCTATGGATGTTGCTCATGGAGATTTGATGCTTTTATGCATATTTGATGATTTTGTTATGAATTATCTTTTGTGATTTTGAGATTTATGAGTCCATGAGCATTAGGGTAGGATATCTTCATGTAGTGACGGGAAGTGGCTTGCAATGGGGGCCGGGGCCCTAAGAGGCTGCCAGGGTAACTCATTGTAAGTTGGATTAATAAGTGATAACATTCACACCTAATACTAACAGAATGAACCTAAAAAGATAAGTGTTTTGTTCTTGCCCATGCCTTGAGTGCTTGTACAGGCTAGGATGGGAGTAGTGAGATGCATGGTTGCAACTTTGCATTCCGTAGTATGCCTCATCAGTTTGAGAGGATACTAGTGGCCGCATGAAATCAGTATGGACCTGTGGACTTTAGCTAACTGCCAAGGTAACTTGTACGTGATAATTGCGATGACACTTTCCTGCTTGCATAGTAGGTTCCTACATGTCATTGTGTGCCTCTAGGAATAGATGTCAGATTTTGTGTTTGCAACCTTTGAGTTAGTATACTTTTAGGATTCCTGAACTTATAGAGATATGTACTATGTGATTTTGATAGCCTGTTTGGGACTTGAGATTATCTCCTTAGCACGGTGGGAGTGGACCACTTAGGTACCACGCGGTTGGGTAGTAGTGTATTTTCCACTCTTATCATTTTGATATTCATTGAGACATCATGGCTGTTGCGTCCTTCATGATGGTGGATATGTATCCTTTTTCATTGATGATTAGCATATGTTAGATGATGTTATCTTATGCTTTTATTTGCATGTTAGATTACTTTCTACATATGATGTTGTATTGATTAGGAGTGACATTCCTACTATGTAATATCGATGATCTCTTTGGTGATTTGGAATGTTACGCACGGAGGGATGGCTAGGATCCACGATGGTCTAATGATGCTATTGGCGGTTGGGAGGAACCGTGCACTTAGTTTATTATGTTGATCTTTATGATGGATGTATATGCTCTCTATCATGTGTATCATGTGTTTATCTCTACTTTGATGTATCATGGATTAGAATAGGATGTTGTACCTTATTCTATGTATGTATATTTTTGAGCTTGTCATACCCTGTGACATGTACAGTGGATGATTGAGTATTTGAAATGTAATGTATAAACATTGGACTTATCATTATTATTTCATGTGGATGTTGTGCTAGATCGATTCATGTATGTAATTCAATGTTAAGGGATCTTAAAGAATGTAATCTATTATTTATGTTATGTTTACTTTCAGATGGACATTGCTATTGCTTTTGTTAATGTGCATAAGTTATATGTGATGTTTACTTCTATGGAAAAAAAAATTGTTTCTAAACTTAGTGAAATTCTAGGTTAATTCTTTGGATCCCTTGGCGGGGCATTACATTTGGTATCAGAGCTCTAGTTTCTGCATTGGGAGCTCTAGGTATTTTGGAACAACTAGGACTATGAATTATTAAGTGTAATTTCCAAACTTGATCTAGGTGAATTGAAACATAGGACTCAAACTGTTACTTGGATATTTTTCATACTTCAATAATTAGTTTCAAAACTGGAAATTTTTACTTAAGCTTAAACATAGAACTGAACTTAGTACCTTGTACTATTGTAGGATGGTATCTAGGGCTAGGTCTTCTGTTAGAGGCCGTGGTAGAGGCCGTGGTCATGGCAACGCTATCAGTGTCCATGAGTCTGCCCATGAGGGATTAGCTCATGTAGAGAGTAGGGAAGAGCACTCTAGTAGGCAGCAGGAAGAGAGCCGTAGAGAGGACCAAGCTAAGTCTGAAGAGGTTGGTTTGAGACAAATGATGTAGACTATTCTAGAATGTCTACCTACTATTCAAGAATGGCCTAAAGTGCATCAGATAGAACAAGAGCATAGATATAGATCTAGAAGTCCTCGAAAGGAATGTTAGAGGTCCATTGTGTCCACTTAGATGAAGGATCTTTCAAGATCTGAGATCAAGCCTTTCAATGGGAAAGGTTCTGGTTATGTGGCCGAACAGTGGCTTATCTCTCTCGACAAGATTTTTGCCATGCAGGAGTTTGACAGCAATGTTAAGGCAAGGTTTGCAATCACTAATCTAGAGAATTTTGGGGCCACTTGGTGGACGATAGAGGAGAAGAAGTTGGGAATCGATATGAGCAGTGTTACTTGGGAGTTATTCCTAGAGAGTTTTTGTGAATGATTCCTACTAGAGGAATGGAAACAACAAAGGGCTGATGAATTTCATAATCTCAGACAGTACACTTTTTCAGTGACTGAGTATGAGCGTAAGTTTTATGAGCTTATGCCTTTCTCAGGGTTCAGTGAAAATTCAGCTCAATTGACACAACATTTTATTAGGGGTTTGAATAACCGTATTATTGGGGGAGTTAAGGTATTTGAGCCAAAAACCCTCAAGGATGCAGTGCATCAAGCTATCCTTGTTGAGAAAAGTGTCAACCTTGGTCAAGGTGGTTTTGTAGGAGTGCCAGCGGCATCAAGATCTAAAAGCAACTACAATTCAGGTGGTAACAAGAAGTTTTCTTTTTTTAAGGGAAAACAATATCAACAGTAGTCTCAACAGACACAGTAGCAGAAGGGCTCAAATTCTCAAGCTCAAGGCAGTGGCAAAGGTTCTAACACCAAGAACAACTGCAATGCTCAACGTAATAAAAAAAATTAGACCAATCAGCCAGCTCAGAGTAGCTAGTCTTTTGTGAGCAGGAACAGTTGCCAGCAATCAAATGTACCACCTATGGGAAGAGGTTTTGGCAAAAATATAGAATTTTTTTCATGTGGTCAGATTGGACATTATGCAGCTCAGTGTCCTCAGCAAGCACCTCAATTTTTAGGACCTAGACCTACAGTTTCAGAGCCTACAATGGGTGATGCAGGTAGAGCCCATAGAGTATTTACAACAGTTGATCGGCATCAAGAAGATCATCAAGGAACAGTGGTTGAAACCACAGGTGCTATTAGAGGTATATCTCTTTCAGTATTATTTGATTTAGGAGCTACAAATTCATTTATCTCACCATCTATAGTTTCTAAGTGTAAGCTAGATGCGGTGAAGCAAGATCGTGGTTGGCAAGTGGAACTAGCCTCAGGCATTAAGGTCTCCACAGATTCTGTAGTTCATAAGTGTGGGCTTAGTTTAGGAAGCTTCGATACGGCAGTGGATCTTTGAGTCATACCCCTTGGTTCCTATGTTGTGGTTCTAGGCATGGACTGGCTTGGATCTCATAGAGCTAGTATAGATTGTAGGAAGAAGATTATTTTGTGCCAGGACAACCATGGGAATGATGTGCAGATAATTGGGATACCGAGGCCTATATCTCTGCACATGATTTCTGCTATGCAATTGAAGTGAAGTTTTCGTAAGGGATGTTAGATATTTGTTGTTATGGTAAATGATCTTGATGAGGAAGACTTTGGATCACCCAATTTTGCAAGAGTATGCAGATGTTTTTCCAAGTGAGATTCCAGGCCTGCCTCCAAAGAGAGACATTGATTTTAGTATTGATCTAATTCCTAGAGTGGAGCCTATTTCTAAAGCTCCTTATCACATGACTACTCAGGAACTGGGTGAGCTACATCTTTAGTTAGAGGAACTTCTGGCCAAAGGGAGCATTCGACCTAGTGTATCACCATGGGGAGCTCTAGTGCTCTTTGTGAAGAAGAAAGATGGTTCTTTGCGCCTTTGTATTGACTATAGACAGTTGAATAAGGTGACTATTAAGAACAGGTATCCTTTGCCTAGGATTGATGACTTATTTGATCAGATCAAGGGAGCTATGGTATTCTCCAAAATTGATCTTAAGTCAGGATACCACTAGCTTCGCATTAAGGAAGCATATATACACAAGACTGCTTTCTGAACTCGTTATGGGCATTATGAGTTCACAGTTGTACCTTTTGGATTGACTAATGCTCCATCAGTTTTCATGAGTTTGATGAATGGTGTGTTCCAATCTTATCTGGATAGGTTTTTACTCATGTTTCTTGATGACATATTGATATATTCTAAGACTCAGAAGGAGCATGAGGAACACTTGCGATTGGTATTGCAGTGTTTAAGGGACAATCAGCTTTATGCTAATGCAGCTAAGTGCAAATTCTTCAAATCAAATATTTAGTACTTAGGGCATGTTATTTTAGGTGATGGTATTTCAATGGATCTTGCAAAGATTCAGGTGATAATAGATTGGCGGACACCGACTAATGTGTCAGAGATTTGTAGTTTCATGGGTTTAGCTGGTTATTATCGCAGATTTGTCCAAAATTTCTCTAGGATAGCACATCCTATCACTTCTCTTAAGAGGAAAGGAAAGAAGTTCATATGGACAAAGAAATGTGAGGAAGCTTTCCAGAAGCTCAAGGAGCTTTTGACCAGTGCACCAATTCTAGCTGTACTGGATCCAAAAGGTGATTTCATGGTATGTATAGATGCTTCTCTTGAAGGGATTAGGGCAGTGTTGATGCAAAATGGATGGGTGATTGCATATGAGTCACGCAAGCTCAAGGATCATGAGTTAAATTATCCTACACATGATCTTGAGTTAGCAACAATAGTTCATGCTTTGACAAGGTGGAGACATTTCTTGTTGGGGCACAGGTTTGAGCTACATAGCGATCATCGTAGTTTTCAATACATTTTCACTCAGCCTAATTTGAATGCTCGCCAGAGGTGATGGATGGAGTTTCTATGCGAGTATGATTTTGAGGTTAAGTACATTTAGGGTAAGGAGAATGTGGTGGTAGATGCTTTGAGTCGCAGGAGACATGTGGTATCATCGATGACTCTTAGTGTGGATTTGAGGAGTTGGATTCTTCAGGCACTTCCTACCAATTCTTGGTATCAGGAAGTGTGCAGAGAGATTGATTCAGGAAGATCTTTGGAAGGTAGGTGTACGGGTTATGTCCGAGAGTCAGATGGTCTTTTGAGACATTTGGGGAGGATTTATGTGCCATTTTTGAATGAGCTTTGCACCTTGATACTGGTAGAAGCCCATCGTACACCTTACTCAGCACATCCAGGTGTCAAGAAGATGCATGCTGATTTGAGACGTTTGTTCTTTTGGTCTGGGATGAAGCGAGATGTTGCTGATTTTGTGGCTAGGTGCCTTGAGTGTTAGAGAGTTAAGGTAGAACATCAGCACCCGACTGGACTTTTGTAGCCTAATCTCATTCCTTCTTGGAAGTGGGATATCATCTCCATAGATTTTATTGTAGGATTACCTATGACAATTCAACGTCATGATGCTATCATGGTCACCGTTGATCAGTTGACTAAGGTGGCACATTTTTCATCGATTAGGTCTTCCTACACAACAACTTCTATAGCTAATGTCTTTATGCATGATATTGTGAGGTTACATGGTATTCCTAGAAAGATCATTTCTGATAGGGATCCTATATTCACATCTGCATTCTGGACATCGCTGCAGCATGAGCTTGGAGTGCAGTTAAACTTCAGTTCAACATATCATCCAGAGACTGATGGTCAGACAGAGAGGGTGAATCAAGTTTTGGAGGATATGTTACGGATGTATGTGATGGATAGGCAGACACATTGGGAGGATTATCTCTACCTAGTGGAGTTTGCGTACAATAATGGATATCATAGTTCTATTGGTATGGCACCATTTCAAGAATTATATGGACGTCCTTATTGTACACCATTGAGTTGGGATAGTCTTGAGGATCACATCCTGTTGGGTCCTGAGATGCTTTGTGATATGGAGCAACAAGTAGTGCATATCTATGAGCACTTGACTACAGCACAGGATAGGCAGAAGACGTATGCCGATGCTCATAGGACTGATAAGTAGTTTGCTATGGGTGATAAGGTTTTCTTGAGAGTGCGACCATGAAAGATTCTGATCCGATATGGAAAGGGTTCTAAGCTAGCACCTCGCTTTGTGGGACCATTTGAGATTCTAGAGAGGATTGGCCCGGTAGCTTACCATCTTGCTCTACTGCCCAGCCTAGCTCGCATTCATGATGTTTTCCATGTTTCAGTGCTTTGGCAGTATATTCTTGATATTGTACATGTTCTTGATTGGAATCCATTTCAGGTAGAGGATGGGCAGCTAGCCTTGGAGCCGGTTCGTATTCTGGAGCAACGGGAGTTGACCCTCAGGGGTTGAACCATCGAGCAACTAAGGGTCCAATGGGACCCTACTGATGATTCTTCAGCTACTTGGGAGGATGTAGCCAAATTAAGGGAGTTATATCCCTACTTGTTTGTAGCCTTCCAGGAGTAAGCCTAACCCAAGGGGGGGGGGTGGATGTAGTGCCTACCCTTGTTCACATCTTTTCTGGACATTGTTATTATTATCAGACTGTGATAGACTAGTTTTATGTTGATGGATTAGTGGTATTGTTTTGACACTATCAGACATTATGTTATGGATTCAGTGGTTATATGATGAGATCATTTAGATTTTACATTTCATGCATACATGATGATCATTATACTATTTTTAGTTATTATTGATGATTAGATGGATGGTTATTATCTTATGTGCTTTATTATGGATACTTACCCCATACTTGCATGTGTATGGTGTGTGTGTTTTCTTATTGTATGGCATTTCTGATGTGGTTAAGGAAGAGAGTCGTAGTCACCTGCTTAGTTGAGATCTACATGATGCACCACTTCCTACCATTGTCTATTTAGCTTAGCATTATATATATTATATGTACATGCATGGTTTTTCTGCAGGTTGTAGGTATCAGGTATCGACTTCCCTGAATTGCCAGGATGAGCGTACCCTATTATATTATCTCAATGATAAGAGAAGGGAGATAAATTCTCAAATCCAAATCCCAAACCTTTAAGCCAACTATCCTAGTCAGGTAGGACAAGTATCTGGATATTTTACCCACCGAATGTGTCAGATGACATAATTCATGATTTTTAACCCTTTAGACTGATTTTGAGTGATTTTCTCTATGATGGGTTTTCATATTTTATCTTGGAGGTCTATGGTGAATTTTCTATTAATTAAGTCTTAATAAATGGATTTAATTAATAAATTAATTATTTGAGAAGATTAATATAAAATATCATGTTATTTGATATTTTGATTGTAATTAATTAAATGTGAATTATTGAAGAAAAATGAATTAAATAAAAGAAAATTAGAAATTAAAATTAATAATAATAATAAAATAATAATAATAAGTAATATATAAATAATAATAATAAAAGTTATAAAAATTAAAATGAAATTTATAAAGATTAAAATAAAGGTTATAAATATTTAAATAGAAATTATATAAAAGTGAATTGGAGTTATAAGCTTGCATGGGAGTTAGCGCACTTTTCTATTTCTCAAGTGTCAAAAACACGAGGGTTAGTGCATCAATTAAGCACATGGTGTCTACAACCCTATGGCTCATCTTGAAGGTTGGAAAAGACCCATGCTTAGTTGGTGACACCTTCCAGCTATTTCTAGAAGCATTCTAGATGTTTCCTAAAAGCTCTTTATATTCAGGCATTCATAGAAGCATAGAGATAGTGTGTGGAGTGCAATTGGAGCATTGGACGACTCAAGAATTCTGAAGAAGGGAGAAGATTGCCCTACGAATTTTCTGAGGAAGAGCGATTTAGCATCAAAATCTGGGTAGATTCTTGTGATTTTACTAATGCTATTTTCGCATCATGCATTCCCTGTCTTCTTCGTGTCTTCCATATGTTTTTTGAGAAGTTTCATATTTATATGCATTCTCAATGTGGGTAGATTAATTTAATTGGAGAACTTTATATGCATTCTATATTGCAAATATCTTATTCTTAATTGTAGATATAATCTTTGTGAAAAACATACATGGTTATATATTCAGATATGCATACATATACATATATATATATAAATATATATTTATATATATGCATATGTATACATTTATTATGAATCTATTATAAAATTTGAATATATATATATATATACATACATACATACATACATATATATATATACATATATATATATATACATACATACATATATATACTGATATATATATACATATATACCTATGTATATATAATGCACCGAATTGAGCGATTAATAAAATCACAGTGGAAATTTATCAATTCGCATCACGATTTATATCACATGGAATAAATTTTATATATAATATGCCGTGGGCACGTTTCATACCTCACACCGACAGAAGGCAGAGACCTACCGTCGCAGGTCTGCGGCGATAGGGGTACTATGTACCCACTATCGGCGCAGTGCCTACGACCGTAGGTACTGCATACCGCAACATGAGTTTGGGGGGGTTTTTAATTGATGTTAATATGCAAAAAAAAAGATAACAATAATGTTTATGTTAAAACGTTTACATACAATTCAATTCTAATATGGTGTAAATTGAAATTGTTAAATTGATTTTATGAAAACGTATTAATATATTTACATATGTATGTATGTATATATATATTTAAATATATATATATATATATATATATATATATATATATATATATATATATATATATATATATATATATATATATATATATATATATATATATATATATATATATATATATATGTATATATGTAATATGTAAATGTGTTATTTATAATTTAAGTTATTATTTGATCAATGGCTTATATTGATGGTTTATTTTCATAAGGTGACTCTTTAATAATTTTCAACTGTTTAATAATTTAAATGTTTTAAATTATTAAATAAGGAATTGATAGTTGGGTGGGGGATGTATCAAACAAATGTTATTTATTGGAAAATGGATTTTTAGTTCTAATAAGGAAAACTTTCATTCAAAACAATATATGTGTTCCTCCATTCATTCTTCAGATTTGGAAACTTAAATTGAGATCTCTACATTTAAATTCAAGTTGTAAAACCAAAACATGTGTCTACATTGTGTATTCTTTATGCTATTTTTTTGGGTTTTGGGTTGACTAGTGTTGACCAGTATAGGACGTCTACCTGAGGCTTGGGGGTTATGTGATTGTAGTGACATGATGATGTTTTAATTTTGATCTTTATAAACCCAACCATGGTTATGTGATGGAATGCTCTACGTATTGGTTGTGATTACTGATTGTTATAGTTGAGATTCTTATGTATGAGACACTTGAATTAACCATTATTTTTGGAGTCTTCGATCAGTTTGATTGAGATATATTTTGGTTATTGAGAACCATTGGATATTTGATTATCAGTGATACTTCAATTGCCAATAGAGAGCTGTTGTGTTCATGATTTTCTATGGATGTTGCTCATGGAGATTTGATGCTTTTATGCATATTTGATGATTTTGTTATGAATTATCTTTTGTGATTTTGAGATTTATGAGTCCATGAGCATTAGGGTAGGATAGCTGCATGTAGTGACAAGAAGTGGCTTGCAATGGGGGCTGGGGCCCTAAGAGACTACCAGGGTAACTCATTGTAAGTTGGATTAATAAGTGATAACATTCACACCTAATACTAACAGAATGAACCTAAAAAGATAAGTGTTTTTTTCTCGCCCATGCCTTGAGTGCTTGTACAGGCTAGGATGGGAGTAGTGAGATGCATGGTTGCGACCTTGCATTCCGTAGTATGCCTCATCAGTATGAGAGGATACTAGTGGCCACATGAAATCAGTATGGACCCGTGGAGTTTAGCTAACTGCCAAGGTAACTTGTACATGATAATTGCGATGACAATTTCCCTCTTGCATAGTAGGTTCCTACATGTCATTGTGTGCCTCTGGGAATAGATGTCAGATTTTGTGTTTGGAACCTTTGAGTTAGTATACTTTTAGGATTCCTAGACTTATAGAGATATGTACTATGTGATTTTGATAGCCTGTTTGGGACTTGAGATTATCTCCTTAGCACGGTGGGAGTGGACCACTTAGGTACCATGCAGTGGGGTGGTAGTGTATTTTCCACTCTTATCATTTTGAGATTCATTGAGACATCGTGGCTATTGCGTCCTTCATGATGGTGGATATGTATCCTTTTTCATTGATGATTAGCATATGTTAGATGATGTTATCTTATGCTATTATTTGCATGTTAGATTACTTTCTACATATGATGTTGTATTGATTAGGAGTGACATTCCTACTATGTAATATCGATGATCTCTTCGGTGATTTGGAATGTTACGCACGGAGGGATGGCTAGGATCCATCATGGTCTAATGATGCTATTGACAATTGGAAGGAACCATGCACTTAGTTTATTATGTTGATCTTTATGATGGATGTATATGTTCTTTATCATGTGTATCATGTGTTTATCTCTACTTTGATGTATCATGGATTAGAATAGGATGATGTACCTTATTCTATGTATGTATATTTTTGAGCTTGTCACACCCTGTGACATGTATAGTGGATGATTGAGTATTTGAAATGTAATGTATAAACATTGGACTTATCATTATTATTTCATGTGGATGTTGTGCTAGATCGATTCATGTATGTAATTCAACATTAAGGGATCTTAAAGAATGTAATCTATTATTTATGTTATGTTTACGTTTAGATGGACATTGCTATTGCTTCCGTTAATGTGCATAAGTTATATGTGATGTTTACTTCTATGGAAAAAAAAATTGTTTCTAAACTTAGTGAAATTCTAGGTTAATTCTTTGGATCCCTTGGCGGGGCATTACACTTTCGCTATGCATTGAAAGAATCCCATGGATAAGTGATGTCTTTGAAACCTGCTCAACTAGCTAAAGAACTTGTCCCAAAGAACTATTTGTCCCTACAATTGATGAAGAACCCTGCTGCAACTACTAATCATAAGTTTCACAATCACTTCAACCTATGAGGATCAATCATGTAGATAATGAACAAGAGAGTTTGATGGAACCCTCATGACAATTGAAGAAGGTAATTCTGCATCAAGAAGAAGGGGCAGATCATGAATACTATCTCCCAAATCTGTCACTAAACCTATATCTGGAAGAATGGATGTACCCTGCTATTCTAGACCTATCACTGTGGTGATGTATGCATGTGGGCTGAACTAATAAAGTGACCTCTCAATGTATCTGTCAACAGAACTCCACATGTCTGAAGCTATTGAAACACTATCGCTGAAATCACTATCAGTATCCACACTATATGATGTGTGAAGAGGAGTAGAGGAGAATCTTGGAGAACTTTCCTCAAAATGTGCATCCTTCTCCATAAATATGTGATGTGTCTCAGGATCTAGAAGTCTGTATTCCTTCACATTGTCTTCATAACCAATGAAAGTACAAGGCCAAGGTGACTATGCCTTGCATCTCCTGGAAGATCTTTTTGCCCATGCAAGACAATCGAAGACTTTGAAGTGTGTCACAATAGGTTTTCTGCCACACCATGCCTCAAAAAAGGAGTTTTTCCATCTAAGGCTAGATGAGGAGAATGATTAATAATGTCAGTGGCACTAGAGATTGCTTTGACTTTTAATGATGGATCTAGAGACTTGGCATGAATCATGCAACTTGCCATAGATTTGAGAGTTCTAATCCTCAGAGCTGCAACATCTGCCTTATGAGGACTGAATTCTGGTGGAGTCTAAAGATCAATTCTCTCATGTCTACAAAAGTCCTTAAGTCTTTTGTTCACATCCATGTTTCCATTGTCCATGCAAAGTACTTTGATGGCCTTTTTGGATTTCCATTCTACATGAGCCTTGAAGTCTAGAAACTTGTCTAACACTTCATTCTTGTTATGTAGAAAGTAGACCCAAGTGAACCTTGAAAATTCATCAACTAAGGTGAGTATGTAGTGACCCTGGCTGAATGCAAAAGGACCTGCTAATACCATGTGAACCATCTGTAGAACACCAATTGCTCTAGAAGACTTCTCCCTTTATAACTTCCCCTATGGATGCATATCCACTAAATCTGTTGAACACTCACCCTTAGAAAATTTGATTTGAGGTAGACCTTTCACCATTTGGTATGTGTAAAGTTGTTGAAGGTAGTTGAAGTCAACATGACCATACCACTCATGCCATAATTGCATGTTTGAATTGGATTGAGATAACAAGGCCTTTGAAGGAGACTTGGGTACAAAATGAGAGAAAGAGTACAACCTCTTGTGATCATTCACTTTCCCCACTGCAACCAAGGAATCATTTTTAAGATTGTGCACCTTTATTGAGTCTAGAAGGAACTCAACTCTATGTCCATCTCCAAGGTGAGTGATTTGTTAGATTGAGAGGAGATTTGAACTTAGGTTTGGAACATAGAGAACATTTTGAAACTCTCCATTTTCCATTTCCACGTTTCCTTTTCCTTCAACTTCCATTTTACTATCATTCCCCATGAAGATGTGTGATACCCTTGAGTGATTCATTGAAGAAAAATCCTCCTTTGAAGAACCCATGTGATATAAGGCACCTGAGTCAAATATCCATTCCTTTGAAGAGTTTGAATTAGCATTGAGTGCTTGCCCCTTGCCCTTTGAATCTGAAGAAGATCCCTTCTCCTTGTAAGAATTAGGTAATGGAACATTATGTTTCTTCATGATGTTGGTCAATTCATCAATCTTTTTGAGATAACACTCATTCTCTTCATGACCTAATTTCTTGCAATAAGCACACTTCTTCTTCTCCTTATTGTTGTCCCCTTTCTTGTTCGAATTCAAGGACTTGCCTTGTTGATTGGATTGTGGTGTTGTCTTTTTTGCATCCTCTAATTTGTCTTTCTTCCACTTCTTCTTACCCTTTCCTTTATTTGAAGACTATCCAGCTGAATGTTGAGAACCCTCATTAGCCACCAATGCTTTGGAATGAGGTGATTTGAGAATCCCCATTGATTTCAACTTCTTTTCTTCATCATCCAATAGTTTTGCATATTCATCAAAAGTGACTTTCTTGTAGGCAGACCCTAAGGTAGTCTTTGATGTGTTAAAAGAAGATACAAATGTGGAATATTCTGATGGCAGCTTGTTATGAATGAGATAGATTAGTTTGTCATCTTTAATAGAACTCCCACAATCAGTAAGCTTCGTCCTTAATTCATTCACCTTGATGATGAAATCTTGGATGGAGTCATATGACTTAGGATCTAAAGAGACAAGCTCATCTTCAATTTTGAACACATCCTCTTCAAACACTTTCCCCTAAAGGCTTTCGAGGGTATCCCAAGCTTCCTTGGATGTAGTACATTTCTTAATTTGATACATGATCTTATCATCTACCCCCAAACATATATCACCTAGGGCTTTCCTATCCATGGCTACCCAATCTAAAATTTCACTTGTTGATACATTATCACCTGCTGGTTTAGAAAGAGTACCATCTACATATTGTGAAACTCCATTACGAATTAAGTAATACAAAATTTTGATTGACCATGAAGCCTAGTTATGATGAGTTAATTTAGGAAATTTAAAGTTTCCCATAATGCAGAAAATGAAAGAAAAGTGCAGAAAAGAGAGAACACAACACCAAGAACACCCCCCCTTTTCACTAAATCAAGAGACCCCACCAAAATAGATGCTTTGGGCACTTTATCAGTAGTACGATTACAATGGGCCACTTTTCAATTTTGGCCTTTGTGGACTTTTGATTTTTCTTATTACAACTTCTTAATGGAGTACAAATCTAAAACTTTACAATGTGCTACAATTCTGAAGCATTACAAAGTAAAGAAAGGCTCTATTGCTGAAAGTGACAATTTTTTCCACACAAATCTACAATATAATGTGAGATTTGGAAAGTAGATGAAAAAATATGCACTTTCAAAAAAAATAGAACCTATTTTCGACTCCAGATGTGCCCATACGGAGCTTTTGAAGTTGCAAAATACAGGATTATCCAGTATAGTCACCAAAAAATGCAATTTTTGAACAATCCGTGTACCAAAAGTACAAAATAGCTACACCAATGAAAAATTTAGAAAATTTTACCCAATTTTAAAAAAAATTGTACCTAATTTGGAGTCTGAATGTCTGAGTTATGGCCTCCTGAAGTTAGACTGCAAAAACCAAAATCAATCTAGAAAGGGTTACATCAGCTAATGATGGGGTTAAATTTGACACTCATACAACCATTGAGGTAGTTGTAAATCACCCTAAAATGATGTTTAGACAGGCATCAATTTTAATTGAGATAGGATGACATCAGCAAAATTAGCCCCTATGATGACATCAGCAAGATGTCATGATCACGTCAGAGTGTACAAAAATGTACGGATAGTCGAGGCAAAAAATACATGTTGTCGAGCTAGATCGCTAACTTGGCAAATGCTAATGTGGATTTTTGACAGGGATTGTATAGTTAGATGCTAACTGTGCAGGATGAGTTGGCACGGCGGGCTAATGAAATGTTGCCACATGTCTTCCTGCATGGCGATTGACTCGGATGGCTCTGTCTATGTGTTTGCAAGCTGATGCATGTCGTAGAGAGTGTTGCCACCATGGAGGGGTCTGGCCTATTCAAATATCATCGCATGGCAGCTTTGCTGGTGATATCTGTAGGTATATACTACTGCATGGCAATGGTAGACTGGACGTCTACTATTGAATTACCAAATGCCGCATGGCGGCCTACATAGGGTGTTGCCAAATTTACTAGTTCCAATGCCAGAGTTTTTATTCCTATCATTGGAGTCTGAAGCATTAATATTTTTTTCATGGGATAGGTGTTTATTGTGCCTTGTAAATACAAGCTCCTGCCAACAAGTAGAGAAAGAGAAAGTCCGTCAAACTTTGGACTGCTTGCTAGTGGAAGTGTCGGAGTATGCTAGGTCTATCCGGTGCCTGTGGTCACTGATTAAAACTTCTGTCAAAATATGTGAAGAGCTCAAATTTAGTAGATGTGTATGGGCTAGGCCATTTGGAATATAATGCCCATAGATTTATGAATTAAACCCTGCAAATTAATAATCCACCACCAAATAATAGAGCCAAGTCGGGGTGTGACTACCTGGTTCAGAAAAAAAATTTCTCTACTAATACTGATTTGGAAAAATAAATCCAAAAATTACAGAGAATTAATTAGATCTAAAAATTAATAATCAGATCAAGAAACGATCATACTCAGATTGCAAATCAGGGCCTCCAAATTTTGATTTGCGAAATTTTTTTGTCTCACGATCAACTTTCACCAAATATAGGCAAATTTATAGTTGATCTTCACCAAATTGATGCTTCAGACACAACGGTGAGGTCAAATCTAGCTCTAGACACTCCCAATTTCTACGAATCCTCCAGCTTTGTGTCGAGGTGCTAAAGCATGAATGGTCTCAAATGGCTACATGATGAGAATTCTCCTTGGCTCTGATACCATGTAAGAATTTGGCTTAGGCTAGAATTCACCCAAGAACTAAAAAACTCAACACAAGCACATAGTAGACCAAAATAGACAGAGTATGATCAAAATGACGATATTCATTCAATAACTAGTTGAGAGTACACTAGGAGTGCCTGAATATAAAGGCCTCAAGAGAGCTTCTAGAATGCATAGAAGTTAGCACCATGATATGTCATACAACTAGGCACATGACCACCAGATATGGGTTATCCTCCATTAATCACGGTATTAAGTGCGATGATGTGAGGATAAGCCTACAATGGTGTAGCACACAAATCAGTGGTGTAGACAACATGTGCTAAATGAGGAGTGTGGATAACTGTGTTGTCATCATGACAACTCAGTGAATGATGCATACTCCTGTGTTTTAGACACCATGTGCATAATTAGAGTTGTGTAACTCAATGAGAGTACACAAACTCCTAAGTGTCTCATCTAAAATAATAATAAAATAATGCAAAATAATTAAATAATGCATTAACCTAAGTAAAACTTAAGTAAGTGTAATAAGTAAATACTTATTTACACCAACAAATTTCAATCCTAAAAATGGATCTAGGATGTTAAGATTAGAAAAGATAGGTCAAAAGCATAGATGAGATGGTAAGATAGAAAAGAAGCGAGAAATAGGAAAGAAGAGATAAGATAAGATCAAGAAGACACAAGAGAAGGATGACCATAGTTAGCTAACAAGTCCATGAAAGATAAAGAAGAGAGCTCTATCAACATGAAAAATACAAAGCTAAGCTAGAATGAACCCTAGAATGCAAGCTAGTATGAAAAGGTGCAATTGCAAGGGTTACATAAGTAGGTCCTAGTTTTTATCATCAAGCCTTATTAGGGACATTGGAAGATCATACAATCATCACTAGTAAAACTATGAGGATATGAATATGATCTATGTCAGATAGAAATATGGAAATCTAACTTATGCATCAAAGACATAAAGGTCAAGTTGACTAATACGATTAGATTTCCTAAATTTAGTATAGCAAAATTACACCTGTATCAAGGCATAAGCGCTAGGATAACCCTTGAGTGTGGTCTTGCAAAAATAGTCATGGATGATACTTTTGCTACCAAGGTGCCACAAGAAGTGGTTTTCACAAAGGCACATTTTCATTTTATTTTATTTTTTGAATTTTATTTTGGAATTTTTAGGAATAGGTCAAGCTTTTTTTTCAATTTAGATAATGCTCTTATAGGAAGGATAAGTCATGATAAGTTAAGACCATAGATAATTATGCTCAAAGATGCTGATAGGGTGATGGAAGGGAGATGATAGTAGGAGTATATAAAGGATAAGGGTTCATGTCTTGAAAGAAATGAACAAGCATGGATAGCAAGTAAGTGTAAGTTTTAGAGTATTTTAGGAGGCTAGTTGAAATATTGGGCAAGATCAACATTGACACACACCTTGAAGGGTATTGAAATGATGGAGGAATGATGGATGAAATAACTCAAGGTTTAGATGTATGAGGTGGTAGAAGAGATTCAAAAAAAAGTGGAGTGGAAAGCTTTGGAATATTTTTAGGAAGGATTTTGGAAGAAGATGGAATGAAAGCCTTTGGAAGCTTGAATATCAACTTTGATTTCTTTTCAATGTTCAAGTCTTTCAAGAGAGACTTGGGAACCGATATAGCTTTAGATTTTCCTTTGGATACTTTAGAACACATTTCTTAAATAATGGGTTTAGGAACCCATATTTTCTTTGATGTAGCTTTTTTAATAATGGACCTTTATGGTCTCTTGAATTCCTTCTTTGCATTCATATGTCGATTAGATGGGACATAGTGATCTTCATTTTTCAATGGATTCTTATGTTTATTTTCACTTCCAAAAGACTTGGGATTTGTGGATGAATAAGTCTGATATGACTAGTTTAGATGGATAGATGGGTGGAAAGTCATCAAGGATGAGTGTCTTTGTTGATCTTGAGGTATGATGGAAGAGCTAGGAGTGAAAAATTTAGGAGATGAAGGAACATAAGGTCCCAATATAAATCGAAGGTTTGAAGGCTTTAGCTTTGATGGATGAGGACCAAGGATAGACCTAGGAGATGAAAATGGATAGTGAAAAGGGATATCAACATCTTTAGAGTGAGCAACATAGTCAAAGCCATCAATAGACTCATGAGTAGCTTTGATAGGAACAACATTTTTAGTAGGAGTGCCTAAAGATTGAGCACAATTTTGAAGTGGATATGGAGAAGTATAACATGAGGGGATGCTTTGATCTTGAAAAGTAGCTTTGGATAGCATAGAAAGAGAAATTTTCTCATAATTTTTAGTAAGCTCAAGGAAGATAATGGAAGTGGTATCTTCATCATACTTGGGGGATGGAAAAGACATAGGATACAGAGGGGTGAAATTTTGAAGGAGATAAAAGGGTGCTTGATCTTGATCTTTCTTGACATTTATAGCTTTTTCTTTTTGAGAGTCCTCTTGACATGGAGCCAATTCTAAGGAAATGTGAGATTGAAGAGTGAATGGAGTAGTGCTTGGATCTTTAGGCTTAGTAGCATTGAAAGGGTTTGCAGCCAAGTGAAGGTTAGCTTGAGTTTCTTTTAGAGGTAGCCCTTGAGGATAGGCATAGTGTACATGAAAAGCATTAGGTTCTTTATTTGATAGAGGCATGTTGGAAAGATTTGAAGTATTGGGAGGTGCATGAGTGTTGGAAGAAGTGGAGGTATCAAGGAAACCATCACTAGACATAGGTTCATTAATATGATCTTTCTCAAGAAAAGTATCCTCATCATATGAGTCATTGAGGTATCAATAATCCCATTGTCAATAAGATCTTGGATTTTATGTTTCAGCTCAATGCAATCTGAAGTATTATGCTCATTATATCAATTATAAGTATAATAGATATCCAAGAATGGGTTTCCATATGAGCTAGACTTACATAACATGATGAGCTTGGTGCCAAGATGTGTTTGCAAAGTGTCATAATAAGAATCTTCCAAGGGAGAAAAAATTCTATCAAAAGTATGTCTACAGTCCTTTTTTTGTTTCTCAAGTGAATAATATGTGTCCATGTCTTCATCATTGTCTTGGTCAAACATAGGTTCATCATGATAGCTTGGAATAGGCTCAAAGGAGGTATCACTTTCTTTCTCTGTAAGGAGGTCTTTAGATCTAGAACATGAAGACATTTAATGTCTTGGAGTAGAATATGTAGACCTTATAGAAGATGAATTGTGTGTATGTAAAGGTCTTAAGGGAGATTCATTTAAGAATGAAATCTTCTCCTCTAATCTTTTCTCAAGTTTAGACTTCATTTCTATCATATGCTTAGAGAAATGAAGGTAAGAAAGATCATTTGTCTATTCTAGTTCTTTGTATTGAGTATATAGATCTTGAAACTCTTTAGTGGCATGGAGGATATCATGATCATCTAGCTTTGGCTGAGGGTTGGTAGCACAAGGTTTGAATGTGATAGTGGTAGATAGATAATCGAGCATGAAGGAGTCTAGAGGAAGCTAAGAAGGTGAAAAAAGATAACTTGATGTCAAAACTAGAGAGGTAGAGTATTCACTTGCCAAAATAGTAAATATAGAGTAAAGTGACTTGTCAAGAAAGTGTCCAAGAAACTTGCAACACTAGTGACTCAAGTCAAGAAGCCAAATAGCCAAGTAGATAGAGCAAGTGGGGTAAAAAGTGAAAAACTTTCCCAACCCAAGAGTTTAGTCAAGAAATCAAGGTAGCCATTTTAGTAAAAAAGATAACTAGCAAGTGGACATAGACCATGAAGATAGAAAGACCAAGATCACTAAGACCAAAGAGTCACTTTAAGCATGTTCAATGACTAGAGACATAGAAAAGAAAAATAAAATGATGAGACTCCCATTAGCAAGAAACACAAGAAAATTGTTAAGACTTGATGCTTTGAATTGGTTGACAAAGTTTGACAATAGTTGATAGCATAGCAAGTTTGATGTTCAAAAGCAATTTCTTTCCAAGCAAGATAGTGACACATGGAGTAGTCTTCAAACAATCAAGCAAGGGACAAAGAAACCTTGCATGATTCAAGCATACATGAGGTCTTAAAAGAAGGCCCTAGAACTATTTTCATGTGTATGTTCAAAAGATTTCCATAGGTATAGCACATTTGAGAACACATCAAGCAATATCTACCTAAAAGTCACAGTTCATTACTCAACAACTTGGACAACGCTTGATGCTCCTTCACCTCACACCAAGTGGTTGCCCATAAGAGATATTGACTTTATCATGGAAGTTCCATAAGCACAACCAAGGGAACATATATGGTGAGTGTAAAATATTGGAGTGATCTAGGTAGTCCATTAGGATCAATCCTTGCACCAAGAAGTTGATCAGAAAAATAGGGTAGCTCCTAACCTAGGGTGTTTAGAAAGGGCTTTCATTCATAATGTTCCTCTTGCACCCAATTAAGGGACACCCTACCTTGTGGTAGGTTATAGACCTCACGTTCATAAGAGGACCTTAAGCATTCTTTCCTAGTGATCTCCTTATAGTCAAAATCCCATAAGCAATCACACTAAGATAAGATAAACACTATGTCTACCAAGGTTTTGTGTCCTTGATAGCCTTGATTTTATAGTGGGTTGGAAGAGCTAGATAATTTTCTTGTACCCACCTAGGTCATTACTCTTAGGTTGTCTAAGAGCAGGCCCTCTAAAGGATTCTAACTACCACAAAATGGATCCACTCTCAAGGGTCAAAATTTTTGATTCACTAGAAGGGTGAAGAGCATACTCTCCTATCTTGATTGCTTCTCCCAAACACACCAAGAAGCTTTAATTATCTACTTGCTTTTGAAATCCAAAGGTGAAGAGCATAATCTCCTATCACCAAAGAATCCCAATTACAAGTTTAATGTACCTATAAAAAATGAACAACTAGTAGATGTCACACATGAAGGAAAAAAAGCAAGCAAGTTTGGGTTTTTATGCATTGGGTAGCCTTGCAAACAAGTGTTAGTAGCCCTTGTGCAATTGAAGCTTTGTCATGCATTCTTTTAGCAATGAAATGAGAAACTCCCTACAAAAAAACCAAGGTTAGGGCATAATAACCAAGTAAAACCTACAAAAAAATTTGGTTAGTTGCCTCAAAGATCCAAGCTATCTTCCAACCAAGTGTATGCAAAGAAAGTGCAAGCTAATCACAAATGCTCTCATTTTTACTCTTTGCTTTTGACTTAGTCAACAATATTGGAATTTTTTTCCATTATTTTAGATTCAAAAATAGAAATGAAAAGAAGATACCCCTACTAAAAACTAGAGAGCTTTCCAAAAATGCAAGAAATTCAAAAAAATCTCTTCATTTGTGCCCTAGAGACCCATTTTGTCAAAATAGACCAGATTTATCAAATCAAGTTTTTGATACTTAATATGACCTCAATATTCAAAACACAAAAAAATTACCCCCTATATAATTCAATAACCTTTCTAAAAATGTAATTTTTTCCAAAAAAAAGTTGTTGATTTATGACCAAAAATGACTTTCTATGAAAAAAAGAAAAATTCATAACCAAGACAAATCAAGTCAAAATGATCTAAAAATTATTTTGAGACATTTTAGACACATAGTAAACCTACAAAAAAAAAATTAAGAACCAAACTCTAAGTGGTTTAGGAGATATGATCAAATCTTTAAAAACCTAAGGTTTTGGCCTTCAAACCAATTTGCCTGTGGGTTAGCCTTAAAACCAAAGTGAGAACTCTACAAAATCACTTGATTAGATCCAATATGTTTCTGTAAAAAATTAGAAATAAGAAATGAAATAAAATTGAGTTAGAAACTTTATTCAAGCCCCACGATGGGCACCAAAAATATGTGCATAAAGCTATCACACTTCTGTAAACCATTATTCTTGAGAGAACCCATGGAAGAGGGAGTCTCAAGAGCCATATTATAGCTCTCTATCTATGACATGCAAAGGCTATGAGATGGTGGCTCTCAAATGAACCAAACTATGCAACCCTTGCAAGGTGTACCATAGAACAAGAGATTCAAAGAGTAGAGGCAAGAGTGCCAGTATCCAAGAATCTATAATAAAATGCAATGCAAATGAAAGTTATTCTAAATCAAATGCAAGCTTAAAAAGAGAACTAATCTAAAGCATAAATGAAACTAAGATAAAAAGTATGCCATAATGTAAGTAGAATGAGAGCTAAGCTAAAATGCAAAAATGCAAGAATGCTCCCAGTCTCAAAAATCACCAAGAAAACCTACAACATAACAATGGCATGAGATACTTAGGTCTTTTGAATGAGGAGAGAACCATCCCTTTTAAAGAAAAATAGAAAGTAGAGATTAAGAGGTAGGATGAATGTAATCAAGGGTGGAGTTTGAAAGTGGGAGTGATATATATGTACAGGCATCTCAACCAATCATAATTAATGGTTGACTTTTGAGAGGGTTTGAAATGTGTGGAGGAGAATTAAAGTTATTTTAAAAATAGAAGATTCCTGTCACATAGAAAAGTGTGCATTCATGTGTAGACAAAAAATACCTTTTCTTTTATTTCTAAAATAGGAATAATGCTTTATGTATGCACATTTAGGATAAGAGATGAGTGGAGAATATATTTAACTAAAAGGAGGACATGTTCTTTTAATTAAATATGAACATGGGATAAAGTGGTAATACCATATGTTATAATCAAATAAATAGATTTTTGAGAATTTGATAAAAAATAACCATTAGATAAACTATGGAAAAATGCTAGAAAGGGGGCTCATAGTCTAGATGACCATTTTTAGTTGATTACAAACACTGCATATACACAAAGTTCCTTAGGTAACCAAGTGAGCATGGTTAACACTAGTTCCATCTAACATTTTCTTCATTACTAAACTTCTACAAACTTTCCTTTGATGACTAAGAGAACTTAGTAGATACTACCTTTTGAATTAGGCAAATTCTAGAATGCTCGACAAACACAAGAAACTATCTTCATCACCCAAGTGAGCTCGGCATACACTAACTACAAATAATATGATATTTTGTGTAACATCAAAGACAATACACAATCAATAAATTGTTTTCAACTATCTCCCTCTTTGGCATTGATGGCAACACAACATGTCATGATACAATGAAATTTTTAGAGAAAGAATAAAGTAAGGAACATATTCTTAGTTTCACTGTAATTCTCATCCATGAGAACTCCCTTTATCAATGTGAACTCCCTCTGCTAGCAAAAATCTATCTTCAATATCTTCTTTTGATAGAAAACTTTCCCTCTTTGATATTAGACCAAGTTCTCCTTCTTTGACATCTTTGAAGTAATAAAATTTCTATGAGATATGATAGCAAACTTCTCCCTCTTTGAAACTTCATGCCAAAGAATATATTCAGTGAATATCAATGTACCTCATGTACTAATTCATATGTAAAGTGCCCTTTCCAATACTACATGAACTAACTAATCTTCAACATGCTCTAGTTGATGCATCACTAAACTTTATTTAGTGAGCTTCAGATAGGGGAATGACCCCAAACTTACCTCGTAGATACAAAAATGCATCCTTAGGTAATGTCTTAGTGAATATATCTATAATTTGTTCTTTGGTATTCACATACTCCAATCTTACCTCTTTATCTTGTACTAATTCTCTCAAAAAATGATATTTTATAGCAATGTGCTTGTTTTGGTATGTATCATAGGATTCTTTGATATATTGATTACATTGGTGTTATCACAGAAGATAACCACTGGATCCTTGATCTCTATCTTCATACCTACCAATAGTTGCTTGAACCAAATAATATTGGAATAATTAACTATTGTTGCCACATATTATGCTTCTATTGTGGACTAAGAAATACAATTCTACTTCTTGTTTGTCCAAGACAGTAGTCTTTTACCATGAAAGAATGCACCATCACTTGTGATCTTTCCATCATCAACACTTCCTACCCAATCAACATCTCTGAATGTTTTCAAATCAAAATTGCCTCCCATTTTTTACCATAATCATAGTCTTCAGTACCTTTTAAATATCTCATGATTCTCTTGACTGCCATCATGTGGATTTTTTTGGGATTTTCTAAGAATCTTGCCATCATACTAATTGCTAATGCAATATCAAGCCTTATGTGCACTACATATTACAATTTTCCAACTAAAGCATCCAAAGTTATCTTGTTATTTGGATCACATCTCATCTCTTGAATAGTAGACACTCTGAATGCATAGATAGGAAGAAGGGTTTTGAGTACCTTTCTTACCACTATTACATCTTCAATTGTTCCTCTAGAGGCTTTGATAGTATTGACACTAGCTTTGATTCTTTCAACATATTTTGTAATGTTTTCATCCTCTCTCATTTTCATCTAATCAAACTAGCCTCTCAAGCTTTCTGCCTTGGCTCTTTTTACATTATCATCACCTCCATAGATATCCTTCAGTTTGGTCCCTATTTCATGAGAAGTCACGCAATCTTTGACTTCATCAAATTCATCATAGTTAAGAGCTGATGCTATATCAATCATCATAATATTTTGATTTTTATTGTCAAAAATTTCTTCTACAAACATTGTACCAATAGGAGCTTTATAAGTAATGTTTAAGTATTTCAAACCTGAATCACTGATGGTTGCCAGATGCAACTTCATAAGTTCCTTCCATGCTGTAAAGTTGTCTTTGTTCAACTTGGGAATCTCTTTTCTATAAGACATCTTGATCTTTACCTTAGGTCCTTGAAACCTTCTCTGCAAGCACCAAGAAGCTTTAATAATTGTTGGAAATATAAGAGGAGTAAATGAGAGGAAGGGGTTGAATCAATTACCAAAAAAATAAATCTAAGATCCCATAGATGTTAATACAAATCAAAACTCTAATTAAACTATATTTTGTTGTAACTCGGCAAACACACATGCACTCAGTTTCCTCTAGCATATATTATAACTTAGTAATAACTAAATATTTTGAACTTAATGTGATTAACCTTAAGATTAACTTAGTTGCATACACATAAAATAAATAGCATGAACACAAGTGACACCAAGATTTAATGTAGAAAACCAATTTAGGAAAAACCACCAATTGTAACTAGTTACTCATTTTCACTCTTCTAAAGTGAGCCATATTAGGAGCCAACCCTGTTAAAGGTTACAAAATGCACTATTAGGTGTAAAACTATTAGAGGATTTAATCACCCTATTAGGAGTGGCTTCTTTAGAGGCCTTTAAACACTTCAAATAGAAATGCCACCTTGTTAGAGGATTTTCAAATATCTGTTAAGCCAACTCTGTTAAGAGATTTAGATCACTACTACAATGGTTAGAAAGTAACAATGAGATGACCTAATTTCTAATGCAACTAAATTGCTAATTACATATCTCAATTTTGTCTTTATACTTGATCCTACTTGATTGAATGTATCTTTGCATCTCAACAAAGATATCCTACTTATCCTTCTAATTCGCTTCCTCTAAACATCATCAAATCTTCTATTATGTTCCACACATTCAATCCTCAAATTGACCTTATATTTGTTAGAAATAGGGATTACTTTTAGTGGGGGTGAATCAGTAATCTACAAACTTTAGTCACCAACTAGATATTATTACTCACTTTAAACCATGCATAACAAAGCAATAAAGTAATGCTAAATAGTAATAGTAACAATGCACAAACATAACTCATAACACCATATTTTGTTAACTAGGGAAACCCTAGCCAAGGGAAAACCCTAGTGGGGATGATACCTACTAGATAATATAATGATATATAAGTTCCTTATTAGAGGATGGACCCTGTTAGGAGTCAATGAGAAAACTCAGTATAAGAGTCCCTATTAAGAGACTTTGAATCCTTGTTAGGAGTTGTGGTATAATGTATGCAAGAAGAGCCCACTACCCAAACATGTAATTTCAACTACAAGAAGAGTTCACTTCTCAAACAAGTAATTTAATGTTATCTTCTTCCTTTACTAATCTTTGATCTTGAGCTCAATCTTAGATCATCAAATAGATCATATAAAACTTTTCATATATCACTTTCACAAAAGTTCACATATAGTCACAATTCACAATGCATAATTGTACTTCAATTCAATATAGCTCACTTCTTATTACAAAATGTCCTTTACATAAATACCGTGCCTTTACACAAATTTTTGTTGGGTTCGATAAGACCACAAACCACTTTTCCAAGGTAGAGTAAACATCTAGGATGTTGGCCCTAATTTAATTATTTTGTAAACAAAACAATTCTTTTCCTTCAATTTTGCTGTCGTGTTTTGCTTCAAACATGATTATCTCTATTCCATACAGTTTGTACTAACTTTGAGGTTATACACATCATCATCAATATGTATATTCTCTCCATGTAACTTCTATAGTCATAATATGAATTCGGCAACAAGTTATGAACAAAACAATATACTGTTATAAATCAAATTCTATACTTTGACAATTTTCTAATTACCAAACACTAAGTATCTTTATTTCTAAAGTTTCCTATGCACATGTACATCATGTGTTACCATAAATGACAATAATTACATATCACTATTAGCCAGCTTTCAATAATCTCCCCCTTTGGCATTGATGACAACAAAATAGGGAAAATTGGCTAATGACAAAAACTTAACATAAATAACATATAAACATTACATTTATTACAACTTGTTCAACTTTATATATGCTCCCCCTTACAATATACTTTACTAATTTCCAATTAACTACTACTCCCAATTGTATCTGACCCCTTTACTATTTGAATTTTCTACTTTCCAATTTTTTGCAACTATTACTCCCCCTTTGACATCAATGACAAAGGTCAAAATGTCAAGATTTGATCCAAAAACTATCAAAAATGTTATCCTTCCTTATTCTAAAATAATCTTCATATAGTCATTAAAATTTTCCTTTAGAATATCCATACCTTTGGTCCATGTTTCCTTGGTAGACTCGGCTGAAGTAAGAATTACACATAAAGTATATGACGCACTCTCAACTGCATTAACATCTGAATACAAAAAGTTGGAATATGTGTCCTTAGTCTTGATACATTCCTATAATTGTTTCTCAGCAAAAGATAATTTTAGAGCAATAGATTCTCTAAAATCAGATGTCCTCTTCAAAGTCTATTCTTTTTGAAGTTCTAGTTTCCTGATGTCACCATGAATATTGGATACTTGTCCTTCAAAATCATCTACTTTACAAGATAGATGTTGGATCTAGCTAGATAAAGCCTCTAGCTCACTCATCTTTATCTCTATCTAACTATCAATGTCTTTAGTCAGCTTGTATGATAAGGTACACTTATTATACAAAGTTTTCCCTTCTTGCTGGCATTTCTCAAGTCCTTTTATACAAGTATCAAGATTAACTAAGTCATTCTTGATACTCTGACAGATAGTGCTAAACAAGTTAGCATCATGGGAAATTTGTGCCTTTGCCTCTGTAACATTCATCAAATTTGTAAACTCTTCATCAAATTATTTTAGCACTGCTTGTGCTTTCTGTTCAAGATCAAATTTTGTGTGTGGAACTACCAATGTACTATGCAGTCTATCTATCACTTCCATTAATGTTCTCTATAAACTTTTCACTTTTTTGTTCTTCTCAATCAACTTGGTTAGGAATGAGATTAGATCATTTTGATCATCATTAGTAGATAAACTAGCAAGAGAGAGCAAAGTAGATGAACTAGATGGTTTAGTATCATCTTCCCTCTATTTCTTTGTTTCTTCTTTCATTCTTCTCTCTTCTTCTTCTTTCTTTTCCTTTTCCTCTCTTTCTCTCTTCTCTTCCAATCTTCTCTTATCTTCTTCAAGTAGTTTCTGCTTGGCTTCCTCTACTTTCTTCTTTTCTTCTTCAAGTAGCCTTTTCTCTTACTAAATCTATCTCACCTTATCCTCAATATCCTTAGTGTCTAGTACATTAGGTTTATAACCACCAAATGAATTGGTATCATCAATGTTAAGGGTAACATTGGTTTTATCAATCTATATAGTGTCATCACTTACTGACACTTTTAAGGTTCTAAAATTTGGAGGAGATGTTGCCTTTGACTCTGTCAATATTTGACTTATTGTTGTTGCAATCTCACTTCTTAGCTTATCCTTTTCACCAATCATAAATAGGAATGTCTCAATTTATTCCTCAAGTATGGCATGAGGTTATTCAAAAATCTTTTGATTTCATCTTCATCATCAATCTTGCATTAAATAGTCCTAAGAATAGACTTCCAAAGTTCAAGGTCTTCTTCCCTTGTAGGAGCCTTCTTCTAGATGAGTCTCTCATAGACTTTTTGGTTAATAATGCTATCAAGATCCTTTAGTTTTAGATTATTTTCCACAATATATCTCACAGTAGATATATTAATGTGGTCCTTCTTAAAGTTTTTGTATAAATCATAAAATTTGTTCACCTAAACAAATTCTCTTCATTGGCAATAGTTGTATTGATCTTCTCAATCTTTAGCTTCCAACGTTGCCGAGCTTTGCCTATTGCTTACTTACATGGAGTCACCTTTTTTGCTTTCTTGATTTCTTGTTCCTCATCTTCTTCATCATTGGAGTCAATTGTCAACAATGGTTTTTGTCTTTTACCTGGTTTGGTGGCCTATTGTTTCACTCTCTTTGTCTTAGTAGACACTATTCCCACCAATCTTTTATACTTTCTCTTTGGCTCACTAGGTTGAACATCAGACACTATTGCATATGGAATGTGTTTTTCTGAAGATGTCTCAGCAATTGATATTTACAAAGGTTGTATGTTCAGTATACCTTGCTTCATTGTCTGTCTTATAGCCTCAGATTCACTCTTTATCATTTTGGCCTCTGATAGTGCCTTCTTCATTATAGATTCAACTTTCTTGTGTGATGCCTTTTCTAAGGTTGCTTGATGAGCTTGTTGTGTGATCTCATCATATGTTCCAAATCTATATTCTACTTTATCTCTATCTAAATATAGCAACCAATCAATATAACCAACTGCAACATCATCATTTAATTCATAGCTCAAGGGATCAAGAAATGTCTTCCAAGGTTCCACTACTTGAATATAGGTATGATCTGTGCCAACCACGATACAAATTTCTTCCTTGAATCTATCCATAATTGTAGGAGCAATTATAGATCTCTATTTTATTTCATTCTAAAATGTCTTTATTATTAGATTGTCATTGCCCAATATCTTGTTTGTAAGATGCCTTCTGCATACCTCTATAGTCTTCTCCATAGTACATATGTCACTACTCATTATGCCTATGACTGATAAGTAAGGAAATCTTTGAAGTACATGAAATAATATGTGATTGATCCATGTTAGGAATCTAAACACACCATTCTTTGTCCTCTTAATCTTTTCTAGGTTTTCTAAGAGTTGCATTCTTAGTATTTCACTAAGATTCACTTGTTCTTTCTCTATACATATCTTATATGCTGCATAGATGAATCCCACTGAAAGTTCATCAGTCTTAGAACTTGCAAAAATAGAATAAACAATAATTTTACTCAAAAATCTAATGTCATGCTGCTTGATGGTGTTGATCACCATAGCCTTACCATTATATAGTGCTTTAGTATAAATTTCAACTTTCTTCTTAATCATCTTCTCATCTATAGGTACACCACCTTTTTTACTAAGACCAGTTACCTCATGAATAAGGTTGGCAAAAATATCAACTACATTATCTTGCATCCATAACTTACCATCATGTATCCTACTCAATATAATCTATGTCCATTCATCTATGTCTAACTCATAGTAGAAATAATACTTAAACAAATATAATTCCCTTAGATGTTTAAATCTGGGCTTTATAGTCATGTTGTGGTTGAAAACCAAATCCATATCTTTGTTTATGAGTTCACTACCAATCAACTAAAATTTTTTATTCAAATAACTTCCTAAATCTTCAAGATAAACTACATTGTTCTAAGTGATAGCCAATGCTGAGTTAAGGTTTCCTTCAGTGGGTTTTACAAAAGAAATCTTTAACTTAGGTCTATCCTTATTCTTGACACTATGTACTAATGACATAGGCATGATCTATCAATTATGAACTTTAACCAAACAAATTTATGGAAAAATGATAAAATACCTCTTTTTGAAAATAGGGTTTGCTTCAAAATCACTTGAACAAGTTGCTTCTGAATGCTCTTCACTTTGGATGTGTTTTCAATGAAGTGAAAATCAATTTTGTACTCCATTTATCCTTTCAACTTGAACTTTCATTAAGTGTGTACTTTGCAAATATGAAAAAGCTATTAATTATGTTCTGTAATCAAATAATTGATCAAGATCATCTATTCAATCTTTAGATGTCACCTGAGGTTTACTATAGCCTTCTTTCATCATGACAAACATCATTAAGACTTTGCATCACAAAATCCTTTACAAAAGCATACTTTTTATATTATGTTGTAGAATCAACCTTTACTATAATACCAATAACTCAAAATTTCTTTATAACTTGTTTAGATGAGCTCCAAATTATAGGTGAGCTTAGGTACCATCTAAACATAACTTGATACATAATTTCCCAACTTTGCTACCTCTAATTTAGCTTTTGACTTAAGTTCTCAAATTTTGATGTTGTGAACAAGCTTAATTTAACATAATTGAATCAAAATCAACAACTGACTTCTATCTTCCTATATCATTATCATCTAATATTTCTTTTGAGATATATATTCCTTTCACAAATGCTTCATTAAGTTCTTCTCAAAGTTTGCTCACAATGTTTCTTTGTTCTTCATTGTCTTTGTTAGTTCTGAAGTTCCTTTCATGGTTCCTTCTATCATTTTTTATATTCTTTCCATAATTCCTTCTATTCTCAAAGTTTCTTCCATTTTTCCTCCTATCTCCAAAGTTTCTATGCAGAATATCTCCAAAGTTTCTATCCATTTTTCAATACTTCATTGTGTGTCCAAAGTTGTTGCATAACTAACAAACAAGTGCTCTACTTCTCAGATTCTATTCATCGTCAGGTGCATGAAAATTTTGAGCAATGTGTCCTTAGTTGTTATACTTATAACACATGATCTATCTTTTTTCTTCATTAGATCTTCCTTCTCTCGATGTTCTTTCATTGGATCTTCTTCTATCTATAGGGTTTGTATTTCTAGACATTCTATGATTTCTTCTATCATTATCATACTTAGGTTGTCTACAATCAATTACATTATGACCCATACCATGAAAATTATGATAGTAAAAGTCCTTAACATTATTAAATGACTTATTTGTACAATCTCTTTCCATATGACCTATTTCATTACATAAAAAGCACTTACCTCTAAATTCATACCTAGTTTCCTTAAAAAGCACTTACCTCTAAATTCATACCTAGTTTACATAAAAAGCACTTACCTCTAAATTGATCCAAATTTTTAAGTGCCATGACTTGTCTAAATTCATCATGCTTGTTAGAATATTGACTAGATTCAATCTTATCATTAGATTTGTCTTTTTCTAATCTCAGGTTTCTTTGTAGACAAGTTAATTAGATAACCAAGACTGGTCTTATCATAAGTAGGTCTTTGTATTGACATTGAATCATCAAGCTTCCCTTTACTAGAATAAAGCTTCTCAAGATATTGTTTGCACTATGTTAATTCACCTTTCACAATAGTATTGTACTTATGGAGTTCTTCATGATCTTCTTTCAATGTTTCAAACTCAGATGTTTTCTTTGCCAGACTTGCTCTCAAATCTACATTTTTAGTCTTTAAATCATATTCAAATTTGCTAGGGTCATTTCTCAAAGTCAATTTCAGATTGTAATCTTTAATTCATGCTTCAAAATCTTGTACTCTATCTTCAATTTTGAATAGTAGTCATCATTAGTTCTAGATTTAGTGGATTCAAGCTTGGATTTTAGATGTTCAATCTTCTCCTTCAATTGACCAATGTATACTTTGGAGTCTTCATATCTGTCCTTTAGCTAATCTCTTTCTTCTGTAAGGAGATAAATTTGTTCAAGATCTTCTTCAAGGTTCTTCATCAATTGTTCCATATCCATAGGGATCTTACTTAATTTGTTAAGCCTCTCCAAAGTAACTGGGCTCTAATACCAATTGTTAGAAATAGGGATTACTAAGAGGGGGGTGACTTAGTAATCTACAAACTTTAGTCGCCAATTGGATATTATTATTTACTTTAAACCATGCATAACAAAGCAATAAATTAATGTTGAATAGTAATAGTAACAATGCACAAGGATAACTCATAACCCCATATTTTGTTAACTAGTGAAACCTTGGGCAAGGGAAAACCCTGGTGGGGATGATACCCACTAGATAATATACTAATATATAAGTTCCTTGTTAGAGGATGGACCTTGTTAGGAGTCAATGAGAAAATTAAATATAAGGAGTCCCTATTAGGAGAGTTTGAATCCATGTTAGGAGATTCCAACCCTATTAGGAGTTGTGGTATAATGTATGCAAGAAGAGCCCACTGCCCAAACATGCAATTTCAACTACAAGAAGAGCTCATTACTCAAGCAAGTAATTTACTATTATCTTTTTCCTTTACTAATCTCTAATATTTAGCTCAATCTTGAATCATCAAAAATCTCATATAAAACTTTGTATATATCACTTTCACAAAAAATTTCATATAGTTACAATTCACAATTCATACTTGTACTTCAATTCAAGATAGCTCACTTCTTATCACAAAATGTCCTTTGCATAAATACCATGCCTTTACACAAATTGTCACTAGGTTGGCTAAGACCACAAACCACTTTTCTAAGTTAGAGTAAACATATAGGATGTTGACCCGAATTGGACAAGTAATTATTTTGTAAACAAAACAATTCTTTTCCTTCAATTCCACTATCATGTTTTGCTTCAAACATGATTATCTCTATTATGTAGAGTTCGTACTAACTTTTGAGGTTATACACATCATCATCAATATGTATACTCTCTCCATGTAATTCTACTAGTCAAAATATGACATCAGCAACAAGTTATAAACAAAAAAATATACTATTGTAAACCAAATTCTATGCTTAGACAATTTTTTTATTATTAAACACTAAATATCTTTATTTCTAAGGTTTCCTATGAATATGTACATCATGTTTTGCTATAAATGACAATAATTACATATTACTATTAGCCAATTGTCAACAATATTTATATCTTACTCATTGTCAAGTCAACTTGAATACAACTTAGAATACTTAATATTAATCTCCTTGGTTAGCTAGAATCAACTACATCAATTGAACTCAATATGCCAAAACAAGAAAATCCTTTGTTAGTTGACCATGCTTGATAGACATTAACTCAAAAATTATTTTCTTGTGTTGACCAAGTGGACTCGGTTAACACTGTATATACACAAAGTTCCTTTGGTAACCAAGTAATCTAAGTTAACATTGGTTCCATCCAACATTTTCTTCAGTAACCGAGTGAGCTTGGTTAACACTCAACTTCTACAAACTTTCCTTTAATGACTAAGTGAACTCTGTAAACACTGCCTTCTGAACTAGGCAAACTCTAAAATGCTCGACAAACACAGAAAATTGTCTTCATCACCCAAGTGAGCTTGGCATACACTGACTGGAAATGATATGACATTTTGTATAACATCAAAGACAATACAAAATTAATTAATTTTTTGCAACAATAACACCATATTTTATTAACTAGGAAAACCATGGCCAACAAAAAAATTCTATGGGGATAGTACCCACAAAAATGATCCACTAATCAAATATACCTTATGAAAGGGTTTGACCCTATTAGGATTCTATTACATACATATAATGTGTTTTCCCTTGTTAGAGGACTAGACCTTGTTAGAGACCTCAACCCTATTAAGAGTTGTAATACTAAAAATGGGCAAGATCACTGCTCCTACAATAATATACAACTTTACAAGTAGTATAAGATTTATCTAAATAGTGACTATGCTTATATCCCAGATATTTGATTAGTCCTTTTTTGTCCCTTGCTTCTTCTTGTTGGGATAAACTATGGTTCTAATATCGATAATAAATATTCTAGTTTATCTTGCATCTAAATGTCAATTCGAGGTCGTAAACTGATGAAAGGTATAGTGACAATTTTCTCAAGGGATGAAGATAGCATGCCAAGTGGGGGATGAGTGCAACTACATCACACAAAAGGAAACCTATAATAAATAAAACAATTCCAGAGATAGGAACTATCAGTTCCTAGTAACTAGAACTATACACACATCAATCAGAATAAATAATTTATTAAAAGCATCTCACCAATTAATAACACTAAAATCAAACATTAATCAACTTTCCAAACCAAGCTGAAAGCATAAATATTTAAGAAAAATTAAACTAATAGAATCTAAATCTCATGATCATTAAAGTAAATTTAAACAATCTTAATTAAATAAAAGTATACTAATTAAAATCATACATATATTAAAATAAATTATAGCTATCTTAGTTAAACAAAACTAATTAAAATAACATAACTATCAAAACAATTAGAGCTAATAAAAATAAACTAATTGAAATAACACAATTATAAATGAAATATATCTTTAAAAAATAAAATAAAACTAAACAAAAATGTATAAAATAAATATCACCAAGCTTCCCGAGGAGTGGGCCCTTACTCCTAGTTTGCACAACAGATTAAATTACAGCTTCTCTACATAGGTCTGATCATGCAATTTCCAATTTGCATTTATCAAAGAAGTGATATAAAAGATTATTCTCCCCTTTTTCCTTTCATGTACCTCATAGTTATATTATAATATGGCTGCAAGTTATTCCCTATTTTCATGCCACTTTTCTATTATTGTGTGGCTTACATTCGGATTTTCTATTTGTTGGAAATAACTTCCCTAAAATGTAGGAGCTTATTTAGCTCATAGTTACAAAAAAATAGAAAAAAAATTTTGACATGAATTCTCTTCCATTCAGTCATAAACAACATATCAATTTAGTTACAAAAAATTAGCAAAAGTATCTCATGGAACTAATAATATGGCGTAAAATCATTTGCTGGAAAATAAACCCATGGGTAACACAAAGTGTAAAATTGACTGGCGACAGGAAGTATGACAAGCAACAAGAAGTTGTAGTCCCAATTGATAGGTGATAGGGAGTTGCAGAATGTTCCTATAGAAAAATGTTCCTATAGCATAACGTTCCAAAAATTTTGTGCAAAATGGTTTCCTTCCAATTCCAATGAAGCTCACTGAAACAAACAATCCAATTGTTCATTGTTTTCCTAAGTTAGACAATTTTCTTCAATAAGATATACCAAATTGCATACTTAGCTTACAAAATCTGTTCGTGTCATATTAGTTTCAACAATTAAGTGTCAACACACTTAACCAATTCTTAGTTAATGCTGAGTATAGTACAGATGCCAAGCCAAAAATTCAATAGGTGCTAAGTGAACTTTAGGTGTTGAGTGATAAGTGATGTTGAGTCACTATAGGTATCGAGAAAACTATAGATGCTGAGCCAAAAAAAATTACTATAGGAGTCAGGTGAGACAAAATTTCCATATGTGCCAAGCATCAACAATTAGTAAGTGTCGAGTAACACAGAATCAACATATGAGTTTGTGCCTTCACAAACTTAGATGTAAACCATTTTTGAGCTAACTCAAGATGAATCTTGAAGGATCTTGAAGATAAGATTGAATCTTTTGCATTCCTTATGTAATCAACATGCAACCAATAATAAATATGGAGAAGGCATCAAACCAATAGGAAAAGTGAAAGAATTGGGCAGGAAAAAGCGAATGAATATTGATCATAGATTCATACCTAACCCTAAGTCTTCAAAGCTTTAAAAGGAGGATGAAACCCCATTATGTGTGTGCATGAGCAAGAGTTTATGGGAGAATGCTAGCAAAGTGTAGAGGGGTGTAAAGACTTAGAAAGAGCTAAACAACATTGCAGACTTTAGTTGATTAAGAACAGAGTATCAAAATTTTGAGGAGAGTCATATCAGATCAAGCAAGGATTAGAACAAACAGAGCAGAACAAGGATTTGGAATCAGCAATTGAAGATTGCAAATCATTAGATCAAGACTTTCTAATACTCTCTAGCAATTGTATTAGGAATGAAAATACTATGATGATAGGTTGGTTTAATAGCCATGTTGTAAGCCTTTAAACAAGGTGCTAAATCCTTTAACAAGGTAACATTCCAAGTAAGTGTTTATAAATCCTTCAACCAGGTCACTTTTAATAGAGTGTAAAGTCTTTAACAAGATAGGCCTTTCACAGGGTAGACCATTGGAAGTGGTCAAACTTTGTAACCTTAAATAGTTACATATTGCTGCAGTGATACTTTGTGGGTGTCATCCCCACCCTAGTTTTACCTTCTCATTTTGGAGGGTTTCTAGGTTACCAAAATCTTGTGTTATCTATTTTCATTCATGTCTTTATTTTTCATGTTTGTTGGATGAATTAGATGCATGTGAATGATTTCAACTTAAAGGTTTTGAAAAGGATAAAGTTAGTTACTTCTTATTCAACACCCCCCCCCCTCTCTGAAGTAAATCTTCCTACTTGTAAATTCCAACAATTGGTATCAAAGCCAAGTTCTCACAAGGAGGAGCCTTATAGCTTAAAGAAAAAATCCTAAAATGGAAGTCTACAAACTTGGAAAGATCATACAGAATTAGGCAATTGATGTACAACTTGATCTACATACTTTGGAAGAAGTAAGAGAAGAACTGAGAAAATCCTTAAAAAGAAGAAGAGAGATTGCCATAGCTGAGAATGATACACAATACAAGAAGATTGACACCTCAAAACTATTTGTAAATGGAGATTCCAAAGAATTTAATGCAGCAATAGAAAACCTAATGAAGAAGAATAGAGCTCAAGCAGAAGAAATTAGAACACTCAAGATTAAACAAGAATCACAAGCCATGAGGCTTTGAGAGGTGATTGAATAGAAGAAAAGAGCCATTGAAGATAATGCTATGCTAGAATATGACAAGAGAAATATTTCCAACATATTGGAAGAAAAGTAAATTGAACTTGAAATAATTTCAAACATGTAGCTAGACACCCTAAGCCAGATGATGAATGCACACCATGAACTAAATGTCAAGGATATTGAGATATCTACACTGAAAATGCAAAATGAACAACTACAAAATGACCTGAAAAGAGAGAAGGAGATTGAAAAAAGCTTCAAAAAATCAAATGAGGCCATTAAGTACTTTGAGCAGCTACTAAAATCGCCAGGGTCTAGCAATGATACTTCAGGACTAGGATACACTAGCACTAAAAAAGGAGAGTCATTCAAGACTGCAGAAGAAAGAAGTAACAAAAGTAAGAACACTAAACCTACTTGTCATTTTTGTGGTAAAAAAGGACATACCTCTAATGTATGTAGGAGCAAGAACACCTATTAGCATGAAAAACCTAAGAATGTGAGTCACTATCATAAGTGCAACAAGAAAGGACATCAAGCACATAACTACATGACTAGGACTATCAGAACACCAAGATTTGAAGGTCACTACTACAATTGCAAGAAGTATGGACATAGAGATTTTGAGTGTAGATCAAAGCCTATGTGGACACCTAATTAGTCAATAAGGGGAAATAACCATGGACATCACTACAATTGGGACTACAACACCAGGTATAGTTGTCATTACTATCAAGAATATGGACACATCCCTGAAAACTACATAAGAACACATTTCAGTGGAAACTACAGCAGATGGTTAAGTCAAACCACATGTTTTAGTTGTTTGAATACTGGTCATATCAATAAGAATTGCCCAATAAGGTCAAAGGCACCCAACTCACAGATCAACAAAGGAAAAGAGAAACTAGATGTTGAACACATCAAAGGAGAAATGAATAAAACATGGAAAAATAAAGATGGGAGTAGCACATCAAATGAAGGGATCACTTCACCTAAAAGGTCAAGTGATCACACTTCATCAAAATAAGCAAAGAGAAGAAATGAGGGACTAATTTACAAAGTTTTATCATACATCAGTTCCTAAATAAGAAAGTAGTGAAAAATATGAGATTAGCATGAATAGAGATGCAAACTTAAAACTTCAAAATTTCATAAGTGTTGCTAAGTTGACATCAAATGCTAAGTAAAATTTCAATACATGTCGAGTTGACTATCAAAATTAGTAGAAGCTGAATGATTAGTTGCAACTGAGTTGGTAGAAGAAGTCAAGTAAAGAGAAATTTAAGTTGAAGTTGATTGAGGGATACTTCTATGGATGTTGAGTGGTGGAAAGACAATGGAAGCCGAGCAATGCAGAAATGCTGAAGAAGCCAAGTAGATAGCTATAAACACACTAAGTATTAAATGATATAAAAATAGGGTATATTATCACATTTTGAATAATTTTTCTTCATTGTGAACAAAAATCAAAGACGAAGAAGAGTGCAAAATGACTTCAAAGTAGAGAATCTAGCATTTGAGCCAATTTCAATAGTAATTTAACACAGTTTCATTGAATTCAAGGTATTTACATTTGTGTCGATCGACACAATTTTAAGTTTCTTTTTGTTCAAACCCTAGATTGTACAAATGGCTTCTAGCTCTAGGAAAACATAGGAGAAAGAACCATTTGAGGTTCAACTAGTGTCAAATGAAGTAAAACAACCAAATTTCTGGCCAATACCAGAGGTGGCATACAAAAATGACCCAGTTGGAGCCCTATCTATCATACCCTCTAAGGTAGTTATGGTCCAAGATGTTAGAAGATGTTACAACTACAAAATTGGAGCACTGGGGACATAGAAATGAGGGAATCCTATGAGAGATTATGTGAAAATGGTGTATTGAAAGAAGAGTACCAATTTTTTGAGAAGGGTTTGACGCATGCCCTAGAATTCCCCACAGTTTTCAAAATTGAATGGATCAGGATAGTATTAGCAGGATACATGATGGAAGTTTATGGTTGGAGGATGGCCTAGTAAAAATAACAAAAAGGATTGTATATAGAGTGACAGGGTATCTAACCCTAGATCGGCCATAAAACCTTAGGAGTGATTCTAAGGAAGTAACTGAAAAGAACACTGGTGCCAAGTGGAACAAGAGAGGAATGAAAATAGACACTATCCAAGACCCTCTTGTTGAATTTGTTGTTATAGTTATTGCATACAAATTTCATCAATCCAATAAACTTAACAGTGTACCATGCATTGTAGTGGACGTGGGTTTCAAACTAGTGAAATAGGATCATACTTATGATCTTGTAGAACTGCAATTGCAACAAATCAATGAAAATTTAGTAGCAATAAGGAGAACCAAGGGAGCATAGTGCAAGTTTGGTAAAATTTTGATTTGCATATTTTTCTATGTACAGAATGAATTTCCATCCTTAGGTAAAGTTGTCTGGAAAGAAAATAGGTCTATAATAGCTCAAGTTAATGAATACATTGAACAAATGGGAGCTAATTTTGAGACCCTTATGACTAGCTATTTTTAAGACTTCAAGAAGACCATGAAGCAAAGGCTAAGAATAACAGTTTCATTGGTAGAAAAGTATGTAAATGATGTATGCTTTCTTGTAGATATTGATTATACTTACATATAAGCAGCCATACCAAGGGTTAGATTGTTAAGACCTCTTGGCTATGAGATAAATATAGATGAGGCATCTTTACCTATAACTACATTATTAGCTGAGGAATTGGACAAGAGTGCACCGCATTTTAGTACATATGATGTGGTAAGGTCAAAGGTGGATATGGAGTTGAAGATTGCCTCCACACTAAAGAAAAAGGACAAATTGGTAAAGAAACTTAAACCCAAATTTGGTGAGGGCACAACTGAAGAAGAAGAAGAAGAAGAAGTTGAAGATGATGAAGAAGAACAAGGACATGAAACACTTGCTTTGACCCAAGGCATGGGTGAAGATGCAGAAGGTGTTGAGCATGAAGCACCAAAGCCAGAGCCTAAGAAGAGAAAGGCACAAAAATAGCCAGTTGCATAGCCCAAAGGGAAGAAGAAAGTAATAAAGTTGAGCCCAGCCAGGCCAAATACAAATGAAAATACTAGGGATACAACACAAGTGGCAAAGGAATAGGGGGAACAAAAAATCACTGAGCAACGAGGGCCTGTAGAATAGAAGAAAATATGTTGCACCCCTAGAGACAGATGAAGAAAAGATAGAATCTGACAATGATCAAATCAAATTGGTAAGAAATTCCACCAAATCTAATTTGGAAAATATTTTTGATAACATTAGAGACAATTTAGATTTGACTAGATTAAAAGGAATTGATTTTAATAAATTTTCAAGAGAAGGACAAAACATAGTGGAAGAGTCTATCTACACTATGATGGCCAAGTCCAAGACTACCCCACTTGAACTGGACAATTCTATGCCTAAGGAACTAAGCTCCATTGTAGAAAATAAATGGCATTACTAGCTTAATATGGAAAAGGAAATAAGGGAGTAAACATTGGCTCATGTGATGCTTGACCTAACTAAAGGTCAAATAAGCAAGGCCAATAAGAATCACAAGAGAAAATTTGCACTCAAATATAGAGTCTTTAGTATTTTACAGAATAAAATAGAGGATGTTTTAAAGAAATCCACAGAAATGTGGAAATTTATTTATGGTTTGATTGTTGTGAAGGAAGGGTAGGAAGATCCCTTTAAGAGAAGAAATGATGAGGAAGAAGAGGAGAATGAAAAAGAGGAGGAAGGAGAGAAAGAGAAAGACGAACAGTGGAGAAGACACAGCAAGGTAAAGAGGCAACAACTAAGGAGTAGCAGCCAGAATAGAGTGTCCAAGACACCCAATTTCCACCACCAAGTCCTCCACATACAACACCTATAGAAACTATAATTGTCAAAGTTGTTCCTGACACCTCAGGTCAGAACATCAATCCACTAACTGTAAAGGATCTCAAAAAGATCCTTTACCAAACATAATTGCAATCATAGTTGTGCACAAATCCTATTTTGGTGAGTGTGGAAGAGTTACAAAAAGTTATGGAAGAAATTACCAAGGAGAAGGTAAACACACAAGAACCACCTTCACAACCTCCCACAACTACAAATGATCAAACAAAAGAGCAAGCAACATAAGACACAACTACTAAGGTTGATCCCACAACAATAGCAACAAAAACTATCGAGGAGTCTATTGGTTTAAAGAATAATTTTGCCAGTTGAGTGTCAAATACACTTAACCATTTTTCACTATACATGCCGAGCAAAGAGTAGGAGCTAAGTCACAGTCATGTGCCGAGCAATCTAGTGATATCAAGTGCTAAGTGATATCAAGTGTCGAGTGATATCAAGTGCCGAGTAATATCAAGTGCCGAGTAATATCAAGTGCTGAGTAATATCAAGTGCCGAGTAATATCAAGTGTCAAGTGATATCAAGTGTCGAGTGATACAATTTTTTTTAGGTGTTGAGCTATCCAAGAAATAGCATGTGTCGAGCATCAGTAATGCTTCATGAGCCGAGTAACTCAGAATATCAGCATAATAGTTTGTAATTGCACAAACTATGATGTAAACCATTTTTGTAGCTGACACAAGGAAAATCTTGAAAGATCTAGAGATAAGAACAAATCTTTAACATTTCCCATGCAATCTGCATGTAGCTAATTGGAAAATTGGAAAGGCATGCAACCAATCAGCAAAAGGCAAGTATTGAGCAGGAAATTGAGATTCAATGTGGATTGTAGATCCATATCTAACCCTAAGTCTTTGAAGTCTTTTTAAGGAAGACAAAAGTCTCACTGTAATAATGATGGATGAAAGAGGGTGAGAATAGTGTTAAGAAGAAAACATAGTTGAATTCAGTGAAAGGAGACATAGAAGGTAAGAGCAAGAATTTGATATTCAGTTGATCAGAACAAAGCAAAGGAGATGAACAAAAATCAGATCTCAGAGGATCAAAATCAGAGAGAGAGCCAGAACAAGTGCCTACATTCAGCAATCAAGGATTGCAAATTATCAGGTTTATAATACCTAATACTCTCTTACCATTGTATTAGAAAGGAAACCCTATGTAGATAGGTTGGCTTAACAACTATTTGTAGATCCTTATCAAAAGGTGATTAAATCATTTAACAGGGTGGCACTTCATGTAAAGTGTTTGTAAATCCTTTAACCAAGTCACTATTGACACAGTGTAAAGTCTTTAATAGGGTAGGCCTTTAACAGGGTAGACCATCATAAGTGGTTGAAAAATGTTGTTGCAGTAATTTTGTGGGTATCATCCCCACCCCAGTTTTACCTTCTTATTTTTGGAGGGTTTCTGGGTCACCAAATTCCTTTGTTATGTGTTGTTGATGCATGTATTAGTTTCATGTTTATTTGATGTGTTTACATGCATGCAATTTACTTTCAGTTAAAACTTTTATTTGATAAAGTGTGATACTTCTGATTCACCCCCCCTCTCATAAGTATTCTTTCCATATTTGAATATTCCAACAATTGGTATCAGAGTTGTTGGCTCTCACAAGAAGAAGTCTAACAACTTGAAGAAAAAGATCTAAAGATGGAAGTCTTCAAACTTGGGAAGATTATTGACAATCAAGTGATTGATGTGCAACTGGCTCTACATAAAGTAGAGGAAGCAAGGAAGGAACTAAGAAAATCCTTGAAAAAAAGAAAGAATTTAGCCATAGCTGAAAATGAGATAAACTACAAGGAGATTGTTACCACAAATATATTTTCCAATGGAGACACTAAAGAATTTGATGCAGCAATAGCATAACTGATTGAGAAAAACAAAGATCAAGCAAATGAGATAAGATCTCTCAAGATGGAACATGAATCATAGGCCATAATGTTATGTGAAATCACTGAACAAAAGAAAAGAGCAGTTGAGAAAAAAGTCATGATGGAATATGACACAAGAAATCTTGCAAATAGACTAGAAGAAAAGAGTACTGAATTAACAAGGATCTCAAACATGCAGATGGATACACTCGCCCAAATGATGAACATTCATCATGAACTAAATGTGAAAGACATTGAGATCTCTACACTAAAGATGCAGAATGAACAATTGCAGAATGACTTGAGACGAGAAAAGGAAATCTCAGAGAGCTTCAACAAACCCAATGAAGCCATCAAGTATTTTGAGCAATTGCTGAAATCCCCAAGATCAACCCATGATACATCAGGACTTGGATACAATAGCACTAAAGTTGGAGAATCATCAAAGAGTGCTAAACAAAGAAGTGAAAAAGGTAAGGATTCAAAACCCACTTGTCATTACTGTAATAAGAAGGGGCATACTGCTAATGTTTGCAGGAGTAGGAGAATCAATCAGCCAAACACACATAAAAGCAAGAGTAACTGTCACAAGTGTAAAATGCAAGGACATATGACATAAGATTACAGATCCAATGTCACAAGGACACAAAGATTTGATGGACATTGTCATAATTGCAAGAAGTATGGACATAGGGCATTTGAATGTAGATCAAAGCCTATGTGGACATAAAATCAACTAGCAAAAACAAAAGGAAATGAAATTCATTATCATTGGGATTACAACACCAGGTACAGTTGTCACTATTGTTAGGAATATGGACATATACCCCAAAATTGCATAAGAACACATTTTAGGGGGAACTATAAAAGATGGTTGAGTCAAACCACATGTTTCAGTTGCTTGAAAACTGGTCATATCAATAGGAATTTCCCAACAAGGTCAAAGGCACCAAGTTCTGAGTTCAACAATGGAAAGGAAAAGATAGATGTTGAACACATCAAGAGTGAGATGAATAAGACATGGAAGAAGAAACATGAGTGCAACACATCAAGTGCAAAGATCACTTCACCTAATGGGTCAAGTGATCACACTTCATATAATTAAGCAAGAATGGGTGTGTGGGACTGATATACTAAGTTATATCATACATGAGTCCCAAAACATAGAAGAACTGTAAAGAAAAAATCAGCATAAGCAAATATTCTAAGTCAAAATTGAGAATCTTGCAAAATCTGCCAAAGTTGTCTTTAGGTGCCGAGTTGCTAACAGCGACCGAGTTAATAGTTGATGCTAAGCTATAAAATATCAATGGGAGCTAAGCAAAGTGAAATAAAATGGGTGCCGAGTCATGTTGAAATCCTTCAAGTGCCGAGTAGACAGTTGTCATCACACTAAGCATTAATTGCTCTGTTTTGAAGGGTACATAGGTCAATTTTTGATCATTTCTCATCATTCAAATGTGAAGCAAAGATGAAAAGAGTGTAGAAGATCAAGGACAGCTTAAAAGCCATTTGCAAGGATTTCCACAGCGATCCAACATGAGTTTCATCGATTTGAGGTATTTTACTTGTGTGTCGAGCTACGCAGTGTTTATAAACTTGTTTAAACTATAAACCCTAGTCTAGCAAACAATGGCATCTAGGTCTAGAACCACTAAGGGAAAAGAGAGTCATGAAATATAGTTGGTTAGTAATGAAGTTAAGCAACCAGAGTTCAAGCCCATTCTAGAAGTTGTATTAAAAAATGATCCCGCAGGTGCATTATCTGTTATTTCTGATAAAGTTGTCATGGTCCAAGATGTTCGTAGATGTTACAACTACAAAATTGGAGCCATAGGAGATCTAGAAATTGCATATGACAAGCTATGTGAGAACAAAATACTAAAAGATGAGTTCTCAATAATCAAGAGAAAGGGATTGACCAAAACCTTAGAGTTTCCAATTGTTTTCAAAGCTGAATGGGTACATATAGTTTTGAACAGAATACATGATGGAGCCTTTTGGTTAGAAACAGCACCAGTGAAATTTACCAAGAAAACTATTCATAGGGTTACTGGTATTCCAACCCTAGATCGACCAAAGACCATGCGTAGTGGCAAAAAGGAAGTAATAGAGAGAAAGACCAGTGCTAAATGGAACAATAGGGGAATGACTATTGATACAATCACATAACCCCTACTAGATTTTGCTGTGAGAATCATTTCACACAAATTCTACCAGTCAAGCAGGTTAAACAGTGTGCCTTGTATAGCAGTTGATGTTGCATACAAATTGGTTAAAAAGGACCATACCTATGATCTACAGAGCTCATGTTTCAATAGATTAATGAGAATCTAGGAGCTATAAGGAAGAGCAAGCGAGCTCACTGTAAATATGGATCAGTTTTGGTGTGCATGTTTTTCTATCTGATGAAAGAATTCCCTTCTGTAGGTAAGGTGAAATGGAATCCAGATAAAACAATTGTTGAATAGATCAATGGATATATTGAATAGATGGGTGATTATTTTGATGCCCAAATGACTAGCTACTTTGAGGACTTCAAAAAGTCCATGAAACAGAGAATGAGTATTCCAGTCTCATTGACTAAGAAATATGAAAAAGACATTTGTTTTCTTGTAGATATTGATTATACTTATATACAGGGAGTCATACCTAGAGTGAGATGGCTCAAGCCACTAGGTTATGAACTCGATATTGATCAAGCCTCTGTAGCAATAGTAGCTCTCCTTGCAGAAGAAGTTGACAAGAATGCAAAAGCCTTTGGAACTTATGATGTTGTAAAATCAAGGGTGGTAACAGATTTGAAAATTGCCTTAGCAGTAAAGAAGAAAGAAAAATTGGTAAGGAAAATCAAGAGAAAATTTGGTGTTGAAGGAGAAGGAACAATAGAAGAGGAAGAAGAAGACATTGAAGATGAGGGAGATGAACCTCAAGGTCTGACTCAAGGGTTAGGAGAAGATAAAGAGGAAAGTTCTAAGGAAGAACAAGCTGAGGAAGCACAAGTTAGAACCAAGGTCACAAAAAGAAAGGCCACAACTCCTCCTACTCCTCAACCCAAGGCAAAGAAAGTAGCTGCTCCTATACCAAAGAGACCTACTACAAGGGCTATAGCACAAAAAGTCCAAGAGGAGGTAAAAGAGAAGAAGAAAGCTTCAAAGAAGACTACTGCTGAGCCAAAGAAGAAAAGAAAATTTATTACCCAGCCTCAAACAGATGAAGAGAAGACTAAGTCAGAGGACAACAACCAATTTCAAGTGGTAAGTCACAAACCTCAGACTGCCATTGATAAATTATGCTCAAAAATTAAGAATGATGATTTGAAAGTTTTAAAAAACCTAAATTTTTCTAAGCTCACCAAGGAGGAACAAAATAAATTAGAGGAATCAGTTTATGCTATGATGGCTGATTATAAGCACACACCTCTAGAGTTAGATGAATCAATGCCTAAATAATTGTACAAAATTGTAGAGGATAAATGGCATTTTTGTTTGCAAATGGAAAGGGAGATAAGGGAATCAACATTAGCTATGTTATTGCCTAATTTGACTAAGGATCAAATAGCAAATGCAGTTAAGAGGCATAACAATAGATTCACTCCCAAACATAGAGATTTTAGCATTTTGCAGAACAAAATTGAGGATGTAGTTACAAAGTCCACAAGATTATGGAGGATAATTTACAAGAAAACAGAAGATGTTTACAATGAAGAATATAAGGTAGAGGCAAGTGCCAGGAAAAAGAAGAAGGTTGAAGAAGAAAAAGAAAAGGAACAAGTGGAGAAGAAGGTTGAAGAACAAAAGGAAGATGAAGAGGCACATACAAAGGAGAAAGAGGAAGAGAAAGATACAACTGAGCAACAAGATCAAAGTGTGCAAGACACACAACTCTCACCTCCTAGTCCTCCTCATGCCATCATCACACCTGCAGATATTGTCAAAATTAAGGATGTTACAGACACTTCTAGTCCAAACATCAATCCATTAACTGCAGAGGATTTAGCAAAAATCCTTGACCAATCAACACTAGTATCAAAACTGTGTTCAGGTCCTATATTGTTCAGTGTTGATGAATTGGAGAATCCAGTAGCTAAAACAAAGGCAGTCAAGGTGAAAACACAAGAACCACCTTTGACCATACAACCTACTGGTATTCTATTCCTTCCTCCACCACCTCTACCAAGTGTAGTCACTGATACACTTCAGATGAAGAGTACAGCAGCAGGGAAAGTCAAAGAAACATCTGAACAGCTAGTAAGTTCAACCCCACCTATTGATCAACAAAAGAATAAAAAAGCTGAAGAAAAATATGAAATGATTAAGAAGGAGGAGTCTAAAATACAAACATTGGTTGCATTACCCAAATCTGGTAATCCAAAACAAACTCTTCAGCAGCCGAGCACTGATAGGTTACCATTACAAATTCAAACACCAGGCTCGAGCTCATCAAAGGTAGTCAAGAAACTTCACTATGGAGTTCCTGAGCTTGATGAAGAAATAAAGATTCTACATTATGAATCCAACACTCTCACTAAAGAGGAGATCAATGAAATTTAGAGTGCATTGGATAGAAGAAGGAGACAAGAAGCACTAAGAAGAGAACACAAGCACAAACATACCATGAATGAAATCAAAGACATATTCATAGGAGCTTTCAGCTTAAAGTCTCTAGATGAGTCAAGGCCAATCATAGAGCAACTATCTGATATAGTTGACCAGGTGACTAGTGAAGACCAGGATACATACGCTAAATTATTTGAATGGTCAAAGAGAAAGTTCCAAGGAAAGGTAAATAAGAAAATATCTGATGATATAGCACTATCACAAGTGGAGCTAGCTAAGAAAATTGAAACAGTTAAAATTGTACTTGGAAACATATTTTCCCTATACAACAAGTTGTGTGATTTTTCCACATTCACATAGGACACTAGCTAGAAAATGCTGAGCCTGGAGAGAAATTTCAAGATTTCTAGCATGCAACTCCCCACAAACCCAGCTCGGAGTGAGAAGCATTTTGCCCAATCGCTTCACACACAAAGAGAGTTAGTTGTCTTAACAGTAGAGGAGGCAACCACCAAAGCCAAATTGATGCAAATTCAATCCTCAATCACTCCTAATTTGGAAGTACTTCATAATGAGCAGATGAATGCAGAAATAGTCCTCAAGAAAGACCCCAATCTTTCTGCATCTGATGGACTTGTACACCTAGCAGTAGAGATTGTCATCCAGTATAAGTCATTGGATATTGCACTAGCAAATTGGGATGCAGCTCTGAAGGTACTCCTTGAAGTAAATAGTACATTTTTGGCCAAGTATGGCATTTCCCTATTGAACCCTTGACATAAGTGTCAAAAAAGGGGGAGATAATTAAGTATGGGGAAGTTAAGTAAAGATTAAGTATGGAGGAGATACGGAATGAAGTAGGAGATACAGAATGAAATGATAAGTATGATGAAAGGGGGAGAATTTTGAAAAAATTTGATATAACCTATTGGTCAGAATGTAGAAATAGGATAGAAGTCACTGAGTGTACAAAGCATAATCAACTCACAAGGAGTCATAAGGTATATTGTTATTTTTTCTTAAAAAAAAAAATTAAGCAAATAAGAGGATGCATGAAATAATGTCAAGATCATAGGATCTTAGTTAAGTGTTTTTGCCACTCATGTCAAAGGGGGAGATTGTTGGTTTAAAGAATAATTTTGACAGCTGAGTGTCAAATACACTTAACCATTTTTCACTATACATGTCGAGCAAAGAGTAGGAGCCGAGTCACAGTCATGTGTCAAGCAACCCAATGATATCAAGTGCTGAGTGATATCATGTGCTGAGTGATATCAAGTGCCGAGTAATATCAAGTGTCGAGTAATATCAGGTGTCGAGTGACACAGTTTTGTTTAGGTGCCGAGCTATCCAGTAAATAGCATGTGTCGAGCATCAGTAATGCTTCATGAGCCAAGTAACTTAGAATATCAGCATAAGAGTTTGTAATTGCACAAACTATGATGTAAACTATTTTTGTAGCCGACACAAGGAAAATCTTGAAATATCTAGAGATAAGAATGAATCTTTCACATTTCCTATGCAATTTGCATGCAGCCAATTGGAAAATTGGAAAAGCATGCAACCAATCAGCAAAAGGAAAGTATTGAGCAAGAAATTGAGATTCAATGTGGATCGTAGATCCATACCTAACCCTAAGTTTTCAAAGTCTTTTTAAGGAAGACAAAAGTCTCATTGTAATAATGATGGATGAAAGAGGGTGAGAACAGTGTTAAGAGGAAAACATAGTTGAATTTAGTGAAAGGAGACATAGAAGGTAAGAGCAAGAATTTGATATTCAGTTGATTTGAACAAAGCAAAGGAGACGAATAGAAATCAGATCTCAGAGGATCAAAATCAGAGAGAGAGCCAGAACAAGTGCCTACATTCAGCAATCAAGGATTGCAAACTATCAGGTTTATAATACCTAATACTCTCTTACCATTGTATTAGAAAGGAAACCCTATGTAGATAGGTTGGCTTAACAGCTATTTGTAGATCCTTATCAAAAGGTGATTAAATCCTTTAACAAGGTGATACTTCATGTAAAGTGTTTGTAAATCCTTTAACCAGGTCACTATTGACACAGTGTAAAGCCTTTAACAGGGTAGACCATCAGAAGTGGTTGAAAAATGTTGTTGCAGTAATTTTGTGGGTATCATCCCCACCCTAGTTTTACCTTCTTATTTTTGGAGGGTTTCTGGGTCACCAAATTCCAGTGTTATGTGTTGTTGGTGTATGTATTAGTTTCATGTTTATTTGATGTGTTTACATGCATGAAATTTACTTTTAGTTAAAAGTTTTATTTGATAAAGTGTGATACTTCTAATTCACACCCCCCGCCCCCTCTCATAAGTATTCTTTCCATATTTGAATATTCCAACAGAGTCAACAAAGGAGCAAACAAGACAAGATGTTCCTACAACACAAAGCCAACGTGAACCTCCTCAAATCATTATCATTTCTCAAGGCAAAAGTGAAGAAGACCAAGAAGAGGAGAAAACTCCCAAGGAAAGAGAGCAAGAGGCAATAAAAATACTAGTAAATTTTCCTACTATAGGGATTCCTACCAAGCAGTTCAGCACTGATGCAGTACCACTGCAAATTTCAGCACCAAGCTTGAGCTCGACTAAGGTATCAAGGGTACTTCACTATAGAGATCTTGCACTTCATGAGGAAATAATCATACCTAGTTATGACTACAAGACAATAAACCTAGCACAGATAAATGAAGTGCAAGAGGCACTTTTGAAGAAGAAGAAGTAGGAGATACTTAGAAATGAGTATAAACAAGAGCACACATTGATAGAAATCAAAGACATATTTCTTGATGCATTTAGCTTGCTAGTACTTGATGAAACAAAGCCCATCATGGAGAAATTGTCCAACATAGTGAACCAAGTACAAAATGAAGACCTTGATACTAATGTCAAATTATTAGAATGGTCTGAAAAGAAATTTCAAATGAAAGTTAATGAGAAAATATCCAATGAGATGGCAATATCACAAGTTAAACTAGATATGAAGGTAGAAAAAGTGAAAATACTACTTGAGGATATATTCTCATTGTACTCCAAATTGTGTGATTCATCATACTTCACACAAGAAACTAGCTAGAGAATATTGAGCTTGGAAAGGAATCTTAAGATATCTAGCACACAACTACCTAAAGATCCAGCTCAAAGTGAGAAGCATTTTGCCACAACACTTCACACTCAAAAGGAGTTAGTTGTATTGACAGTAGAAGAGGCCAATGTCAAGGCCAATGTCAAGGCCAAATTGATACAAATACAATCTACTATTACCCCACATCTGGAAGTACTGCATAAGGAAATGACCTATATAGAAATTTTTTTAAAGAAAGACCCTAATCTTTCTACCTTAGAAGGCCTTTTACATCTTGTAGTAGAGACAACCATCTAGCACAAAGCACTGGAAATTACCTTAGATAACTGGGATGCTTCTCTAAAGATAATAATGGAGGTAAATAAAGCATTTTTGGATAAATATTATATTCATTCTTAGGACCCTTTGACATAAGTGTCAAAAAGGGGGAGATATATTCATTATGTATATAATAAGAATTGGGGAGCTAATACATTATGCAAATAGAAAATAAAGGGGGAGATATTCATGTAAGAGGAGATATAATAAAGAATATGTAGTTAAAGGGAGATAATACATTTTTTATGAGAAAGAATACCCAAAGGGGGAGATATTAAAATAAAGCCAAAAAAAAATTCAAGGTGATGTATGAAAGGGGGAGCATAAATAACGGGGAGCAAATATAGAGTACAAATAAACCAAATACATAGTACAGACAAGGCAAATTCAGCACAAGGAATTTTGGTTATAGAAGTGACACATTAGCTCAAGGGGAGTTACATGTTTTTGAGGTATATAGTCTTCTACAAAATTTTGAACAAGTTTTTCAAGTTTTGTACATATGTCAAATAGAATATGTATTATACTCAAAAAGATTAGATTCATAATACTTAGTTAAGTATTTTTCCCACTCATGTCAAAGGGGGGGATTGTTGGTCTTAGATTGGTTTTGAAAATTGAGTGTCAACACACTTAACCAATTCTTAGTTGATGCCAAGTATAGTACAGATGTCGAGCTATAGTATGTGCTAAGCTAGAAATTCAGTAAGTGCCAAGTGAACTTTAGGTTTCGAGAAAAGTTTAGGTGATGAGTGATAAGTGATGCTGAGTCACTATAGGTGTCAAGAAAAATATAGATGCCAAGCAAAACATAATTACTATAGGAGCTGAGTGAGAGAGAATTCCTATATGTGCCAAGCATCAGCAATTAGTAAGTGTTGAGTAACACAGAATTAGCATATGAGTTTGTGCCTTCACAAACTCGAATGTAAACCATTTTTGAGCTGACTCGGGATTAATCTTGAAGGATCTTGAAGATAAGATTGAATCTTTTGCATTCCCTATGTAATCAGCATACAACCAATAAGAAAAATGGAGAAGGCATGCAACCAATAGGAAAAGTGAAAGAATTAAGTGGAAAAAAGAGAATGAATATTGATCATAGATTCATATCTAACCCTAAGTCTTTGAATCCTTTAAAAGGAGGATGAAACCCCATTGTATGTGTGCATGAGAAAGAGTTTATGAGAGAATGCTAGTGAAGTGTAGAGGGGTGTAAAGACTTAGAAAGAGCTAAACAACATTGCAAAATTTAGTTGATCAAGAAAAAAGTATCAAAATTTCAAGAAGAGTTGTATCAAATCAAGCAAGGATCAGAACATATAGAGCAAAACAAGGATCTATAATCAGCAATTGAAGATTGCAAGTCATCATGTCAAGACTTTCTAATACTCTCTAGCAATTGTATTAAGAACGTAAATCCTATGATGATAGGTTGGTTTAATAGCCATGTTGTAAGCCTTCAAACAAGGTGCTAAATCCTTTAATAGGGTAACTTTCCAAGTGAGTGTTTGTAAATCCTAAAACCAGGTTGCTTTTAACAGAGTGTAAAGTCTTTAATAGGATAGGCCTTTCATAGGGCAGACCATTGGAAGTGGTCAAACTTTGTAACCTTAAACAATTACATATTGCTATAGTGATACTTTGTGGGCGTCATCCTCACCCCAGTTTTACCTTCTCATTTTGGAGGGTTTCTAGGTTACCAAAATCTTGTGTTATCTATTTTCATGCATGTCTTTATTTTTCATGCTTGTTAAATGAATTAGATGCATGTGAATGATTTCAGCTAAAAGGTTTTGAAAAGGATAAAGTTAGTTACTTCTGAGTCACCCCCCCTCTCTCAGAAGTAAATCTTCCTACTTGTAAATTCCAACAAAATCTTACTCTTGTCTAATGTTTCCATTACTGACAACATCTATGATCCTACTCTAGCCATCTTGTCAACAATTTCCTATTGACATCAAATTGTTCTGAGTAGTACTATTGAGAAAAGAGATTAATAATGAGAGAGACTATTGAGATTATATTGATGGAACCTATCAAAGAAAAATCATTATTTTTTAAATGATGTCAAACCTGCTACTTTTTGGTGAGACAATTGCTTTTTGTTTTGAATGCTATCATTTTTTTGATTGATGAAGAATATTTGAAAATAAAATATAACAAGAACACCTAGAGAAAGGTTGAGTTATTTAGTGTATAAAAGGAGCACTAAGATCAAGTAAGACATGGTTGATATGATGGTCTATTGATATATTTAAGTCTATAATGAAAGATTACTCAATCAAAGACTGGAAGGATATAAATTTAAAAAAAGTGTTTGCCAAGCCTTGCCAAGAAAATAGTGCAAGCTAAGAAAATTTAGTTCAAGCCGAGTGAAAATCAATAGGTGTTGAGCAAAGAAGAAAAATAGTGGATGAAGAGTAAAGTTTAGTTGATGCCAAGCATTAGTAAACTTTAGTATATGCCAAGGCCAAGTGATAGAATACTATAAGTGTCAAGTGATATTAAAATGTGTTAAATCAAAGATTTGAGGAATCTAAGTCAACTAATTTGATTTCTTGAATTATGTGAAGCATGTGGAAGCTAATATTGATGAGCTGGAGGCACATAATTCAAGATAAACCATTTTGAAGAAAATTTATGAAATATTGTAGAATAATTTTCTAAAGGAACTAAAATGAAAAAGTGGGTAAATTTATTGAGTCCTACCTAACCCTAAAATGGATGATTTTTGTTAAGCAACAAAATACATAAATTCTCTATTTATGTAGATAGTAGGGTAGAAAAAAGGTTGTCATGTGCAAGAACCTAGAAGGAAGACAAGAAGTATAAGGTATTGTGTCATAAGGTGGCTAAAGGGATGAATTTTCAACTAGCATGCTGAGAAAGAAGGCTTAAGGTGTTGAATTCTTGAAGGGTGAACAAGTTGTCAGAGACAAAGAGGTTGAATACCAAGTAGAATGGAGGACTGAAAAAAAGATCTATAATATGTAAGTGAGATGTATTTTGTTATCAGATCAAGTCTTGTTATTACTTTCTAACCATTGTATCAATCTAAATAAATCCTTCAAATTAAGATTTTGATGTAGGAGCATCCTAGGTTGCACTATTATCCTGCATGTTTTCAGTTTTTATCTTAATGTTGAAACTATGTTCTATTGAAACTTTGTTTTATGGTTTTTGGGTTCTTATTATAGACCATATAAATAATATTCCATAATGAATGAAAGGATGTGCACTTCAATAATTAAAGAGGGCCTATATTACTATCTATGATCCAAGGCACAGGTTCTAACTCCTTATAAGTTAGGAGATATGCCAATTCTCCTAGAGTATCAATTTCTGGCAGTTCTGTGTGATAGTTTTATGTGCTTGACTTTCAAGTTGGATATGTACTTTTCCTTGATGAATAAGAATTTATGTAATTAACCCTAAATATCTACCCATAGTTGAAGTGAAAGTTCTAACTCAATCAAAGCTAGGAGATATCATGATTTTTCTCAGACATTGATTTTTGGACACTTAATTATTGGTGCAGGCTGACTTGTGTATTTTCATTTTATATTTGTTGAGAACAAATTTGTGGCTTCTCTATGTTATAGAATGATCTGTAAGTTGTTTTGGCTAGTATAAATAGAGTTTTTAGGCTTAGAGCTAGGATAGTTTTTGGAGTTTTAGAGATTATTTGAGAGCAAAACTAGAAAGTGTGAATTTGTTGCTAGATCTTAGATTTGAATGTATTATGTATCTGATTGTAATCTATAAGGCCTTACAACTACGCATGTATGTTGAATATTTGAAGAATCAACGAAAGTATCTTACTCTTCTTCCTCCTTTGATTGTTGTTCTTTGTGTTTGCTTTCGTTGCATTAACTCTTGCAAGGTGGTTTGGAGAGCTGGGTGTTCCATTGGCCCTAGTTTTCCCTATCCTTCCTTATTTCAGGTGGTACCAGAGCTTGAGGTTTTTCTTTGTGGATATTGAATCATGTAGAACCCTATTTGGATATTGGTTTACAGTTTCATATCTATGGATTTGACCTATAGCTTGTAGAGGGTTACGATCTTGTAGGAACTTGATTTGTAAAGATGGTTCATGGTAGAGGAAATACTGATAATGCTATATTTCATCAATTGAGACAAATTGTAGCCAAATTAGATGCTATGGAGATAGCCCAGAGGAGAGGAGCACATCTTGATGATGTAAGTGATGATGAAGTAGCAGTACCAAACTTGAAGAAGATCAAGATGAGGAAAGATTGTTGTGAGTGTTGTCTATGGAAAATTCAAAGCCTATTGTAGAATTTGTTCTTTATGATGGAAAATTGGATACCAATGTTGTGTTAGATTAGATCTTAGATATGGAGAAGTTCTTTGAGTATGAAAAAACTCTTAAGAATAGAAAGGTGAATATTATAGTTTCTATGTTGAAAGGTCATGCTTCACTATGATGGGAGCATTTGCAAACTGATAGATAGAGGAGAGGAAAGGAGAAGATCAAAACTTGGATGAAGATGGTGAAAAAGGTAAAGAAAAAATTCCTTCATGTTGATTACCAAGTTAACTTGTTGAGAAAAATGCAAAATTTCAAACAAAAGGACATGACTGTGAAGAGTATACTAAGGAATTATATAGATTGGACATCAGATCTAGACATGTGGATGATGATGTTGAGAAAATTGAAAGGTACATAAATGGATTGAGATATGGAATTCAAGATGAAATAATTTTCGTGAAGTTGGAAAGTGTGGAAGAAGCATATCAATATGCCTTGAAAGCTAAGAAGATCTTGACAAAGAAGAATGAAAAAAGACAAAGAGGTAGAGGTGGTAGATTCTAGAGAGGCAGAGGTATATATTATGGTGAAGGTGGAAAACCTGACAATTTTGTATAGGATAAAGGAAAATCTGAATGGAAGAATGATGACAAAGACAAGATTGAGCTAAAAGGTAGTAGCTCATATCGAGGAGGTACTGGATCTTACCAAGGAAGAGGTAATTCTTATGCTAGAGGTGGTTTTTGTGGTGATTGTTTCAAATGTGATAAAGAAGGACATAGATCCTTTGAATGTAGATCTTTTGAAAGTGGGCAGAATAATAGAAATGTTGTGATTCAAGGAGACATTAAGAGTTCACCAAGTGGATCTGAGGCTAGAGAAAATCTAATGGTGAGAAGAACCTTATGTAATAAAGGAAGTGATGAGGAATCTATCCTTAGAAGAAGTATTTTCAAGACTAGATGTAAGATGGCTAGAAAATGTTGCAAAGTGATCATTAATAGTGGAAGTTCAACAAATTTGGCATCTGAAGAGCTAGTTACAAAGTTGTAGTTGCAAAGGTTGAAACATCCTAAACCTTATCATGTTTCATGGATCAAAGATGAGCATAAGATATTCGTAAGTGAACAATGCCTTGTGAAGTTCAAAATTGGACATTACTTTGATGAAGTGTTGTGTGATATTATGCCTATGGATTGTTGTCATGTTTTGTTGGGTAGACCTTTGCAATATGATAGGTATGTTGTACATGATGGAAGATTGAATCAATATACTCTTTGGGTAAATGGGAAGAAACAAATATTGTTGCCTTTGATTGAAAGCATAGATGAGGTCAGTTGTACTACAATAAAAGTTTGCACGATTAATGGAAAGAAATTTGAAAAGGAAGTAAAGAAGAATCAAGTTTGTTTTACTATAGTTCTTAGAGGACCGAGTGTTGGTAATAATGACCAAGAAATAGAAGTTGGTAATGACAGAGTGACAACATAAATTGCTAAATTGCTAAACGAATATAAAGATATTGTGGATGATGATATTCCTATTGGTTTACCTCTACTAAGAAGTAAAAGTAATTGTATGGATCTGATTCCTAGAGCTAGTTTTCCAAAAATATCACCATATAGATTGACACCTACAAAGAATGAAGAAATTAACAGACAAGTGCATGAGTTGTTATAGAAAGGTTTGATTAGAGAAAGTTTGAGTCCATGTGCTATACCTATTGTATTGGCACCTAGAAAGAATGGAGAATGGAGAATGTGTACTGGTTCTAGAGCTATTAACAAGATCATAGTGAAATATAAGTTACCTATGCCAAGGATGGATGACACAATGGATATTTTGAGTGGAGCAAAGTATTTTACCAAGATTTATTTGAAGAGTGACTATCATCATATCAAAATCAAAGAAGGTGATGAATGGAAGACTGCTTTCAAGACAAAATATGGTTTGTATGAATGGTTGGTTATGCCTTTTGGTTTGACTAATGCACCTAGTAGTTTCATGAGGTTGATGAATGAAGTTCTAAAAAGATTTTTAGGTAAGTTTGTGATTGTTTATTTGGATAATATTTTGATATTCAGTAAGACTAAGGAAGAACATCTTGAGCATATTAGACAAGTATTGTAGAGGTTGAAAGAGGAAAAGTCATTGATTAATATGAAAAAGTGTTTTTTTATGTAAAAAGAGATTGTGTATTTGGGATTTTTCATTTTAGCTAATAGATTGAAGATGGATCCTAAGAAGGTTAAAGAAATTTTGGAGTGGCCTATAATTTAGAATGTGGGTGAGGTAAGATCATTTCATGGTTTGGCTAGTTTTTACAGAAAGTTTTATGTTTGTAATGATATGACTGAGACGATGAGAGGAGATAAAAAGGAATTCAAGTGGACACATGGAACTGATAAGAGTTTTGAGACTTTGAAACAAAAAGTTGTTGAATTACCCGGATTGGCTTTGCCTCATTTTAATAAAGTATTTCAAGTTGAATGTGATGCAAGTTGTAATGCAATAGGAGTTGTATTAATTCAAGATGGTAAACTTGTTGCTTTCTTTAGTGAAAAGTTGAATAATGTTAAAAGGAAGTATTCTATGTATGATCAATAATTTTATGCTATTGTTTAAGCATTGAAGAAGTGGATACATTATTTTATTCCTAAGGAGTTTGTGTTGTATATTGATCTTAAAGCTTTACAATATTTGGAAAGTCAACATAAAATGAATTAGAGACATATGAAGTGGGTTGAGTATTTACAAAATTTTACCTTTGTAATTAAGCACAAGAGTGGAGTTATTGATAGAGTTGTTGATGTATTGAGTAGAAGATGTTCTTTGTTGAATGAAATGAAGGTTGAAGTTCTTGGTTTTGATGAGATGAAAGAGTTGAATGATGCTGATCCTAATTTTTCTGAGGTGTGGAGAGAGTAAAAAGCACCAAATTTGACCAATCACATAAGTAGGTATGATGAGTATTTCATTCAAGAAGGTATGTTTTTTAAAAGTATTCAGTTATGTATTTCTAGAATTTCTATGAGGTTGAATCTGATTAAGGAAAAGCATAGTGGTGGATTGGCTGGACATTTTGGAATTGATAAGACATTGACTTTGTTGAAAGAGAAGTATTATTGGTCACAAATGTATAAGAATGTTCAAAAATTGGTAAAGAGTTGTGGAGTTTGTCAAGTTCCAAAAGCAGTGAGTCAAAATACTAGTTTGTATACACCTATTACTACTCTTAAGAAACCTTGGAGCAACATTAGTATGAATTTTATTCTTGGATTGCCTAAAATAATGAAGGGATATGACTCTATATTTTTTGTTGTGGATAGATTTTCTAAGATGGCTCATTTCAAACCATGTAAAAAGACATCAAATGTTGAGCATATTGTTGAATTTTTCTTTAAAGAGATTGTGAGATTGCATGGATTACCAAGAAGTATTATTTTTGATAGAGATAGTAAGTTTGTTGGTTATTTTTGAAAGACTTTGTGGAAGAAGTTGGGTGTGAAGTTGGAGTTTAGTTCTACATTCCATCTGTAGAAAAATGGACAGAAAGAGGTTGTGAATAGGATCTTGGGTAATTTGTTGAGTTGTTTAGTTGGGAATAAGCCAAGTAATTGGGAGATGGTATTGGCACAAGTTGACTTTGTATATAATAATTCTATGAATAGAATTACAAGAAAGACACCTTTTGAGATTATTATTGGAATGAAGCCTAGAGGAGTATTAGATTTGAGAGATATTACTGGTGAAGAAAAGAGAAGTGTTGTAGGAGAAGATTTTTTTGATTTTATGAAATCGTTACTTAAGGAAGTGAAGTGGAGGATAGAACAAAGTAATTAGAAGTATAAGGTGAATGTTGATCAGTCTAGGAGACATCATGATTTTCAAGTTGGTGATGAGGTGATGGTTCATCTAAAGAAAGGAAATTTTCTAGTTGGAAAATGTAGTAAGCTAAAGATGAAGAAGTTTGGACCTTGTAAGATCTTGAAAAAGTTTGACAATGGAAAGGCTTATGAAATTGAGTTACCTGATAACGTGAATATATCACCTATATTCAATATTGCTGATTTATACAAGTATCATGAGTTAGATGATGAAGTTATTATATCAGAGGACTATCCTAAGAAGTAGATTGAAGAAGTTGAACAAATATTGGATCAAAGACTTGGTAAGAGCACAAGGGGAAAAGATTATTATGAATATTTGGTGAAGTGGAAGAACAGACATATGGAAGATGCTTCATGGATTTCTCAATCTGAGTTGGATTCAGCTCATGTTGTGACATCTCAATGATTTAGGAGAATCGTTTCTTCCAACCCTAGTTGTCTAATGTAGGAGCATCCTGGGTTGCACTACTATCCTGCATGTTTTCAATTTTCATCTTATTACTGAAATTGTGTTCTACTAAAACTATGTTTTTTGGTTTCTAGGTGTCTACTGTAGACTATATAACTAGTTTTCCATAATGAATGAGAGGCTAGGAAATTTATGGATTTAAAAGGGCCTAGATTAATATCTATGTTCCAATTTGAAAATTCTAAATCCTTTTAAGTTGGGAGATATGGCAATTCTCCTAGAGTATCAATTTTTGGCAATTTTGCACGACAGTTGTATGTGCTTGACTTTTAGATTGGATGCACACTTTTCCTTCATCAACTAGCCTTTGAATACTTATGGGGTTTTATAGGACCTAAATATCTACCCTCAATTCAAAGTGTGAGTTCTAACTCAATTAGAGCTAGGAGATATCACAATTTTTCTCAGACATCAATTTCTGGACACTTAATTGCTGATGCAGGCCAACTTGTGTATTTAATGTTAGGTTTATTTTCATTTAATATTTGTTGAGAGCCAACTTGTGGCTTTTCTATGTTCTAGAATGATCTATAAGATGTTTTGGCTAGTATAAATGGAGTGTTTAGACTTAGAGCTAGGATAGTTTTTGGAGTCTTAGAGATGATTTGAGAGCAGAACTAGAAGGTGCAAATTTTTTGTTGGATCTTGGATTTGAGTGTATTTTGTATTTGACTATAAGCCAAAAGTCCTTATAGATATGCATGTATGTTGAATATTTGAGGAATCAATGAAAGTATCTTACTCTTCTTCCTCCTTTGGTTGTTATTCTTTGTGTTTGCTTCTATTGTGTTAACTCTTGTAGGCTGGTTTGGACATCTAGGTGTGCCATTGGCCCTAGTTTTCCCTATCCTTCCTTGCATTAGGTTAACCTTACATTCATTTATAAATCTTTTAACCAGGTGAAATTCTAATGGAATGGTCTAAACTCCTCTAACAAGGCTCACTCCTAACAGGGTGATTGAAATCCTTTAACCAAGTCACATTTAATAGTGTGCATTATAATCTTTAATAGGATTGGCTTTTCATAGGGCATCACTTCAGAAGAGATAAATTTGATAGCATGTTACTAGTGGTTTTTTCCAAAGTGGTTTCCATGTAAAATCATTGTGTCAAAATGTGTTAATGAGTTTGTGGTGTTTTATGTATACATTGTTGCAAAGTTATTTTGACCTAGGACAAGAATATGCAAATGTTTAAGGTATTTGATGATCTAATGGATGCATGCATGATATGGGTATATGGATATGAATATGTTAAGTGCTGAAAAATTTTATTTTTACATTTAGACCTTGGATAAATGATTCACCCCCCCCCCCCCCCTCTCAGTTATTTTAAAGAATTCCAACATTTCACCCTTTGGCATAGATGGCAACATGAGTGAAACTTTGGCTAAATATAAAATGATCTTAAAAAAATTAAACAAAATTGGTACCATATAAAATTTGTGGACCATCTATACATATAATGCATGTATGTATGTATTCTATACTTTGTACTCCTCCTTTTCTCATACTTGTATACTTGTATATGTACTCCCCTTTTACATGTAAGTGTTGTTCCCTTTATATGCCTTGACCTTATTTATTTTTCAATATGTAACTATTGTTCCCTTTATTTGCCTTGTCCTTATAAATTTTTCACTACCTTTACACCTCCTTTGACATCAATGACAAAGGTGAGTCATATATGCATTTATTCATGTCAAATTTTCATTTCCAAATTGCTCTCTAATCCAAAAATATTTTACGATCTAAGAAATTCCTTCTCAATGTCTCGCATTCCACATCTCATCTCTTCTTCAAAAATTCAATTGCATGTATTACTACTCATATTCCATATGCAACAAGTTATGCTCCATTTAGGTCCATAGGGATGAATTTCTCATAGGTTTTATTGGCTTCAAGTAAAGTGTTCAACTACTTTTCAAAATTTCTAGCTTTTGAGTCAAGTGATCTCAAAATAGATTAAATCTTACTAATACCCTATTCCTCTCATGCTCCAATTTATGAAGCGCATTAAATTTTTTACTTACTCTTTTATCAACTTCAATTATATTCATATCATTCTACTCTAACTCTCTAACTATTTTTTGTAACTTAGCCTCGTATTCGTTTATACATTCAGTGACATTTCCAACATAATGATGTGATCTTTTGCATGCTATGTGCATTTTCTTCACTAGTCTAATGCTATGTATTATGTTATTTATGCACTAATTAATCACTAAAAAATCATTTTATATGTTAACACATACCTTTTTAAATTTATTCATTTCAATCTCTTGGTGTTCTTTCAACTTCATCGATTAAGTCAAGGTGATGAAATGGTCATCAAATTCCTTTATGATTTTTTTCTAGATTTTGTACCAAGTTTGATCCTTCAATTGCAATGATGTAGTAAAAGTCTTTTGAAGTCTATCTAGTGTCATTCCAAGTAATTTTTTATTCCTCATTGACTTCTTTTATGACTATTCTCTTGCTTTGGCAAATGCAAATGCTTAAATCTACATGAAGTTGTTCTAATCTAAATCTTCTATGGCCAATTTCTTAAAGTCTTCTTCCACATTTCTACTTGCCAACAATGTTTGAATTGTAGTTTAGGGTGTAGAAGATGTAGCAATATCTTTACACTTTTCAACTATTATCTTCTCAATTGTAGTGGTCTAAATGCCTTCTCATGTAGCCTCTTTTTTCATCTGATATATAATGGTGTATTATTCAACTCTCTTAGTAGAGTCATCTACTATGGTAAATGAGGATCCTTTTTCATTTGCCATAGATGGTAATGCAGTTTGATTTACATTTTCATCTTGTTGGTATGTTTTCATATCTTGATCCTTTTGTTTAGTTTTCTCTTTTTGCTCATCTTTCTTATGTTCAACTTTATCTTCTTTGAGCTCATATAGATTTTCTTCCTTCTCTTTGTTGCTATCACCTATGACTTCTACTATACTAATTGCCTTTGACAATATATTTACAATCTCTCCTAAGTTGCCAATGTCATCCACATTATTCTATTATTGGTTATGCTCATCCTCTCCAAGAGTTGCATCAACAGATATAGGTACACAACTTATATAAAAGTCAGGTTGTTTTACTATGTTTGCAAACTATTATATTTCCTTGTCATAATTTTCTAGAATTTTAGGGTCATTAATAGATATCCCAAATCATTTCTTCCTAGTGTTTGACTTCATTGAGTTCGATTTTCTTCTTTTTTTATCTTCATCATAACTCCAACAGATTTTTTGTACTTGATCTAGGTTTTCATCATGTTCAATTCTAGTGGTTACTTAATTTAAATCTAGTTTCTACTCTCGTCTTTCTTCTTCATAATCTATCTCCTATTTGAGGTTCCTATGAAACTTGATGTTCTTTTTCTAGGTTTACATCTTCATTTCCTTCATTTCTCTTTTCCTTATCCTTGATGCTTTTCTTCTTAATAGTTATCTTAAAACTAAGATTTAACCTCTTATCTGGTGATATTCTTTAGTTCATCTTTAACTTTATCTTCTATTCTTGTTGTACCTTTTGTAGACTTCTTGGGTTCTCCTTCTTTTTTAACTATAGATGAAGTTCTTGTAGATCTTCTAGGTGTGGTATGAATCTTAGGTATAATCTTCTCCTTTATGATCTCAACATCTTCTTCAATCTTAGAGTATTCTATTGTGGCTTGTGTGCTTGTACCCTATGTAATATGTTCCTTGACTTGTCCACTACTTGATCCCTCAATCTTGCTTTAGCATGAAGGCCACTCTCCATTATTTTAACATCTTTACATATCTATCTTTTAAATAATTTTCTCTATATTCCTCTTCCTTGTCCTACTGTATAACTGATCTCTCAATGTACTAGATTTTTTTTAATATTTGCCCCGTCTTTCACAAGTTGGATCTCTGCCTAATTCTAACATAACTTTAGCATATCCCTCAAGAATCACTTGTGTCACCTCATATTCCATTGAATGAATAAAGATATTTCTTGGTTTTACTACTTCCATACACATATAATATGTCTCAACCATGAAGCAAATGGCCTCAACATACTTTTCTACAATGATCCTTAGTATCCTATGGCTTTGTTTAATTTCAATTTGAAATTCATTTACCATACCAAAGATATATATTGTTATCATTGACTTATTTTTCAAATCTTAAAAATCAATAATGAGATCTATGGTGCATTTATCAGTTATCCATGTTGAATGTGGCATATTAGTAAACTTGTGGAAGATGAAAAAGAATAAGTACATGACTAGTGATCCAAATTTGGATGGTTAGTATTTATCATGTGTGACCCTCTTAATACTCTCTAGTAGTTGTTTCCTAAAGATCTCGCAAACATCAATTTTTTTCTATCAATTACCATATTTTATGATGTATAATTAAATTTGTTGCAATAAAGTTGTGCCTTTATTTTTAGTTCATCATAAATCCAATAATTTTAGATATCAACCTTACATATGTATATCTAATATATGAAAGATTGATAAGCCTCCTCTCTCACTTGGTCCCTATTAACTTCTCAACTTCTTTCTTGACATTTTTAGTTGTAATTGGAATAGTATTAGTATTGCTTAATCTAGTCACCTTATGTATAAATTCCTTGGTTATTATGGTTGGTGGGACTCCCATCCAAAACATGCCATCATATATCCTACTCAAGACTAATTTGATCCAATCTTTCTCACCAAAATCCTTATAATCAAAGAATTAAAGTATGTTTAGGTTCCCTAAATGCTCAAACCCTAGTTTGAATGATTTTTCATCATGATATACTTGATCAAGGTCTATTCTAATGTGATTATCCCCAATTGTCTCTAATTTTCAATGTATTTATGCTCTTATATATTCCACATGTAAAAATCCCTCAAGGGTTTACATAAATGAACTAGAAGGGTCATCTCTCATAGAAATAAAGTGGTGTTTCATGAATTTCTTGTTGGAATTTACAAGTGGGAAGATTTACTTTTGAGGGGCGAGGAGGGGGGGGGTGTGAATCAGAAGTAACAAACTTTAATCTCTAAAACTTTTAACTGAGATCAATCACATGCATCTAACATATCTAATTAACATGAAAGTAAAGACATGCATGAAAATAGATAACACAAGATTTAGTCACCCAAAAACCCTTCAAAATGATAAGGTAAAACTGGGGTAGGGATGACACCCACAACTTATCACTACAACAATACATAACTAGTTAAGGTTACAAAGTTTGACCATCAATAATGGTATGCCCTGTGAAAGGCCCACCCTATTAAAGGTTTTACACCCTATTAAAAGTAACTTGGTTAAAAGATTTACAAACACTCACTTGGAATGTTACCCTATTAAAGGATTTACAACCCTATTAAGGATTTACAATATGGCTACTAAACCAACCTATCATCATAAGATTTTCATTCTGCTAATACAATGGTTGGAAAGTATAGTAGACTATCTTGACCTGATGACTTACAATCTTCAATTGCTGATTCCAGATCCCTGTTTTGTCCAATTTGGTCTAATCCTTCTTGATTTGATATTACTCTATTCATAGTTTTGATGCTCTATTCTTGATCAACTTGATTCTATAATACTATTCTTCCTCTAAGTATTTACACCCCCTTTACTTCCTTCAAAACTTCACTAGCATTCCCACATGATACTCTTCCTCTCTTCCACTTCTAAATTATGGGGTTTTGACCTCCTTATAAAGGCTTCAAGACTTAGGGTTAGGTATGAATCTATGATTGAGATTCATCCATCTTTCTCGCTCATTTTTTTCCATATTTTCTAATTGGTCGCATGCTTTCTCCATTTTTTTGATTGGTTGGATGCTGATTACATAAGAAATGTAATAGATTTGATCTTATCTTTTAGATCCTTCAAGATTCATCTTGAGTCAGCTCAAAAATGGTTTACATCTAAGTTTGTGAAGGCACAAACTCATATGTTGATTCTATGTTACTCGGCACTTATCGGTTACTTATGCTCAGTACATATAGGATTTCTATCTTGCTTGGCTCCTATAGTAAATTTATTTCACTCAACACCTATACTTTACTCGGCACCTATACTAGCTTGGCATCAATTGTCACTTGGCACTTGTAACTTTCTAGGAACTTGAATAACTCAACACCTATTGAATTTCTAGCTTGGCACATACTATATCTCTGCATCTATATTATACTCAGCATCAACCTTAGAATTTTCTTAAGTGTATTGACACTTAATTTTCAAAACCAATCTGAGACCAACAACCTCTTCCTTTGACATGAGTGTCAAAAACACTTAACTAAGCGTTATGAATCTAATCTTTATAAGTACAATATACATTTTGTTTAGCATACGTACAAAACTTTAAAAATTTGTTCAAAATTTTTGTAGAATACTATATACCTCAAAAACTTGTAACTCCCCCTGAGCTGATGTTCCATTTTTGTATCCAAAACTCCTTATGCTGAATTTGTCTCATGTTAACTATTCTGATACTCTTTATCTTTTCCTTGTCATTCCTTTCCTTGTCTAATCTATTTCTATCTGCTCTCTATATGCTCCCCCTTTTACACATCTTCACTTGCAATTTTTATGTCCTTTTGGCTTTATCTCCTTATCTCTCCTCAAAACACAAAATGTTATTATCTCCCCCTTTGGGTATCTCCCCCTTTGGGTCTCATTTATTATCTCCATAATGTATTATCTCCCCTAAATTATTATATCTCCCCATTTTTGACACCTATGTCAAAGGGTTCCATTAGTTAATTGAATAGTTAGCCAAAAATGATTTATTTACCTCCATAATGATCTTTAGAGCAACATCCCAATTGTCTAATGCAATTTCCAATGCTTTAAGCTAGATGGTTGTCTCTGCTACAAGGTGTACCAAGCCTTCCAATGTAGAAAGATTGGGATCTTTCTTCAAGAAATTCTCTACATAGACCATTTCTTTATGCAAAACTTCCATGTGAGGGGTTATTGTAGATTGGAATTGTATGAACTTGGCCTTAGTGTTAGCCTCATCTGCTGTGAGCATAGCTAATTCCTTTTGTGTGTGAAGCGTTGTAGCAAAATGCTTCTCACTTTGAGCTGGATCCTTTGGTAGCTATGTCCTAGTTACTTTGAGGTTCCTTTTCAAGCTCAATATCCTCTACCTAGTCTCTTGTGTGAAGTATGAGGAATCACACAATTTGGAGTACAATGAGAATATATTCTCAAGTACTAATTTTACCTTCTCAACCTTCTTTTCCAACTCCACCTATGATAAAGCTATCTCACCAGATATTTTCTCATTTACCTTCATCTGGAATTTTTTTTCAGACCATTCAAGCAATTTAGCATTTGTGTCTAGGTCTTCATTTTGTACCTAGTCCACTATGTTGGATAGTTGCTCCATGATGGGCTTTGTCTCATCAAGTACTTGCAAGCTAAAAGCATCTAGAAAGATGTCTTTGATTTCTATCAATGCTTGCCTTTGCCTATACTCATTCCTAAGTATCTCTTGCTTTTTCTTCTTCTCCAGTGCCTCTTGCACTTCATTTATCTGCTCTATGTTCATTTTTTTATAGTCATAGCTTGGTATAACTATCTCCTCATCAAGTATAGGGTCTCCATAGTAAAGTACCCTTGCTACCTTGGTAGAACTTGAGCTAGTGCTGATATTTGTAGTGGTACTACATTAATGCTCATCTGTTGTGTTGTTCTAGTAGGAGTCCCTGTAGTAGGAAAATTTATTAATGTCTGAATTACCTCTTGTTCCTTCTCCTTAGGGCTCTCCTCCTTGTCTTCTTCAGTTTTGCCTTGATCAATTATAGTGATCTAAGGAGGCACACCTTCACTTTGTGTTATAGGAATAGAGGTATCCTTATGTCCTACTTGCTCCTTTGCTTGCTCCTTGGTAGTTGAAATCATTGTGATAGTGGAATCAACCTTAGTAGATACATCTTGTGTTGCTTGCTCTTGTGGTTGTCCACTTGTAGATGTTGGAGTTTATAAAGGTGGTTCTAATGAATTCATCTTCTCCTTGGTTATCTTAGCTACTACCTTCTATAGTTCCTCTACACTCACCAAGATTGGATTAGTACACAATTGTTCTTACAAAGTAGTTTGGTGAAGGATCTTTCTAAGATCCTCTGCAGTTAGTGGGTTGATGTTCTGAACAGAAGTGTCAGGAACATCCTTCACAATTATTGTCTCTGCAGGTGTAGGCGTTGCATGTGGAGGACTAGGTGGTGGAAATTGTGTGTCTAGCACATTTTATTCCTATTTTTGCTCCTCATCTATTGCCATATCACCCTTTTGTGTTTCTTTCTTCACTGTAGCTTCTTCCTTTTCTTTCTCTCCTTCTTCCTTCTTTTCATTTTCCTATTCTTCCTCATCATTATTTCTTCCCTCAAAGGGATCTTCTTGTCCTTCCTTGACTATTTGAAGGCCATAAATCACTTTCCATATGAGAGTGGACTTCTTCACAACATCCTCTATTTTATTTTGCAATATGTTGAATGCTCTATATTTGGGTACAAATTTGCTCCCATGTTTCTTACTCACCTTTCTTATTTGACCTTTTGTGAGGTCAGGCATCAGACAAGCCAATGTTGACTCTCTTATTTCCTTTTCCATGTTTATGCAATAATGCCATTTATTTTCTACAATTGAATATAACTCCTTAGGCATAGTATTATCTAGTTCAAGTGGAGTATTCATGAACTTATCCATCATAATGTAGACTAATTCTTCCACTATGTTTTGCTCTTCTCTTTTTAGCTTATTTAAATTAATGCCTTTGAGTCCTAAAAAGTCTGCATTGTCTCTTATATTATCACAAATGTTTTCCAAATCTGATTTTGTGGTGTGACTTACCACTCTAAACTAGCTATTATCATCAAACCCAGTTCTCTCCTCATCTAACTCTGTAGGTGACACATATTTTCTCCTCTTTTTCTCTGTTGGCCCTCCCTATTCTATAGCTTTCTTCTTCTCTAGTTCCTTGGCTACCTTTTTTGTGGCTCTTGTATCTGCCCTTGTGGTAGGCTTTGATAGGCTTGGCTTAGCTATTTTCTTCTTGCCTTTAAGCTGTGTTGCAGGTTGCTTTTGTGCTTTTCTCTTTTTGGGCTCTACCTTATGTGCTTCCTCTTCTTACTTGGCACCTTCTTGTTCTTCTACATCTTCACCAATGCCTTGGGTCAGTGCTAGTGATCCTTGCCTCTATTCCTCTTCTTCTTCTTCTTCTACCTTTGCTATGCCTTTTCCAAATTTGGCCTTGAGCTTCTTCACTAATTTATCATTTTTCTTGAGTGTAGAAGTAGTTTTTAACTCCATATCTATGTTGGACCTTACTACATCATATGTACCAAAATATTGGGCACTTTTGTCTACTTCTTCTGCTAGTAGAGTTGTTATTGTTGTAGATGCTTCATCAATATTTATCTCATACCCAAGTGGTGTAAGCCATATTACCCTTGGTATGGCTACTTGGATGTAGGTATAATCAATATCAACAAGAAAATAAATGTCATTTCTGTGTTGCTCCACTAGTGAGACTGGAATCCTAAGTCTTTGTTTCATTGAATTCTTGAAATCTTCAAAATAACTAGTTATTAATGTCTCAAAATTTGCCCCCATCTATTCAATGTATTCATTCACCTAGGCTACTATGGACCTATTTGTTTTCCAGCTAACCTTTCCAAAAGATGGGAATTCATTCTATACATAGAAGAATATACATATCAAAATTGCTCCAAATTTACATTGGGCTCCCTTTGTTCTTCTTATAGCTCCCAAATTTTCATTGATTTGTTCTAATTGTAGTTATGCTAGATCATAAGTATGATCCTTTTTAACAAGTTTGTAGCCAACATCTACTACAATGCATGGAACACTATTGAGTCTACTAGATTGATAAAACTTGTGGGATATGACTCTAACAACAAAATCAACAAGAGAATCCTTAATGGTATCTATGGTCATGCCTCTCTTGTTCTATTTGACTCTAGTATTCTTCTCAATAGCTTCTTTGGAGTCACTTCTTAGGGTTATAGGATAATCTAGGGTTGGATACCTTGTTACCTTGTGAAAAATCTTTTTTTTTATCTTAACTATCCCATCTTCTAACCAAAAACTACCATCATGAATCCTACTCAACACAATTATGATCCATTCAATTTTAAAAATAGTAGGGAACTCTAGGGCATGAGTTATGCCCTTCTTCTCAATGATTTGAAACTCTTCCTTCAAGACTCCATTTTCACACAATCTATCATGTGCCTCCCTAATTTCCATGTCTCCAATGGCACCTATTTTGTAGTTGTAGCATCTCCTAACATCTTGAACCATTACTACCTTAGGAGGAATTATAGATAGGGCTTCGGCTGGGTCATTCTTGTAGGAAACTTTAGGGATAGATAAAAAATTAGGTTTCTTAACTTCATTTGACACTAACTAAACTTCAAATAGCTATTTTTCTTGGGGTTTTCTAGAATTGGAGGCCATTTGTGAAATCTAGGGTTTAAACACGAAGAAATTTTGAAATTGCATAGCTTGGCACTAGTATAAATACCTTGAAATTGATGAAACCATGATGAATCTCTGTTGAAATCTACTCAAATTCTTGGAACACTACTTGGAAATCATTCAACTCTCTTCTCATCTTTTCTCTTTTGCTCGTGATGGTGAAAAATTGATTCAAAATGCAATTATATACCCTTATTTCATAGCATTTAATGCTTAGAGCATTTACAGCTGTCCACTTAGCTCCTTAAGAAATTATGTTTAACTCAGCTTCCATTTGTTTTTCTCTTCATTTGGCATCCACTACTAACTCAGCTACAACTAACCACTTAGATTCTACTGACTTTGGCAAACAACTTGACATGTACTATGTCTTTACTTGGCATCTGACAGCAACTTTTCTCACTTGTGAAAGGCTCAAAAATTTTAACTTTGCATCTCTATTAATGCTAATATCTCCTTTTTAGTACTTACTTGTCTTGGAACTGATGTATGATAAAGCATTGTCTATCAGTTCCACATACCTTCTTCTAGTTAGTTGGATGAAGTGTGACAACTTGACTTTTTGGGTGAAGTGATCCCTTCATTGGATGTGTTGCCTCCATCTTTCTTCTTCCATGTTTTATTCATCTCTCCTCTGATGTGTTCAACATCTACCTTCTCCTTTCCTTTGTTGAACTTTGAGTTGGGTGCCTTTGACCTTGTTGGGAAATTCTTGTTGATATGACCAGTCCTCAAACAACCGAAGCATGTAGTTTGGCTCAACCATCTACTGTAGTTTCCACTAAAAAAATTTCTTATGTAGTTTTTAGGGATGTGTCCATATTCTTAACAATAGTGATAGCTATGCTTGGTGTTTTAGTCCCAATTGTAGTGATATCCATGATTATTTGACCTTGTTGGTTGATTAGGTGTCCACATAGGCTTTGATCTATACTCAAAATCTATATGTCCATACTTTTTGCAATTGTGGTAATGACCTTCAAATCTTGGTGTTCTAATGGTTCTAGTCCTCTAATCATGTGCATAATGTCCTTGCTTTTTGTACTTGTGATAGTGACCCATATTCTTAGGTTTTTCATGCTAATGGGCATTCATGCTCCTGTACACATTAGAGGTATGTCCTTTTTTACCACAAAAATGGCAAGTAGGTTTAGTATTCTTACCTTTGTCACTTCCTTCTTCTGTAGTCCTGGATGACCAGGGATTTTTTTAGTGGCTATTATTTGCCAATTGGCTAATATGTCCCGATTGGGCTATAAAAATTGGCTAAAAAAAACACCATGTACTAGTTGACCAGTTCGTCCAAATTTTATAAAATACTCATATAGTGGTTGGAACATTCGCCACTATTATTAAATAATTTCAGTTTGGTAGTCGGGTTCTTTGCCCATATTTCTCTTTAATGTTTACTCTTATTTGCCACAGAATTAATTGAGTGTCTCTTTTGACGATCATCATTCGCCAAATTCCCATTTTTTTATGTGAATATTTTTTTTATGAGTGACACTGTACTCCACAAACAACTTACCTTGATACGTGTCAACATTTCGGTGACTAGCTTGACAATTCTTCTTCCTTCAAGAAATGTTGGCCAAAATTAAACCTCAGCCATTGATCTTGGATCATCAGACGATCTGTGTTCTCAAATAATACATTTAACATAGTTACATTTCAAAACATAATTCGCCATCAATATTAATAATTTTATTAAAAACAAAAATTATAATTGCCATTATTTTATAAAAATTGTCTAAAATATTAAAAAATTTGCTACCAAATATCCATCGATTGATGCATAATTCGCCAACACTATTAATTTTTTTTCACACAAATAACATGTGATTCACCACAATTTTATAAATTTTGGGAGGGGGGGTTCCTTAAAGTTATCCCTGTGGATGACTCTCCTTTTTCAGTGTTGGTGTATCCTAGTCCTGAAGTGTCATTACTGGCTCTTGGTAATTTCAGAAGCTATTCAAAGTACTTGATGGCTTCATTAGGTTTGTTGAAGCTCTCTAAAATCTCCTTTTCTATTATCAATTCATTTTGTAATTTTTCATTTTGCATCTTTAGTGTGGATATCTCAATGTCCTTGACATTCAATTCATGATGTGCATTCATCATTTGGCTTAGGGTGTCTAGTTGCATATTAGAAATTCTTGCAAGCTCAATTGACTTTTCCTCCAATCTATTGGCAAGGTTTCTCTTGTCTTCTTCTATCATAGCCTTATCTTCAATAGCTCTTTTCTTCTATTTAGTCACTTCACAAAGCATCATGGATTGTGATTCTTGTTCAAGCTTGAGAATTCTGATCTCTTCCACTTGAGCTCTATTATTTTCCATCAGGTTTGTTATTGTTGCATCAAACTTCTTGGAATATCCATTTGCAAACACTTTTGAGGTGTCAATATCCTTGTACTATGTATCATTCTTAGCCATGGCAATCTCTCTTCTTCTCTTTAAGGATTTCCTCAATTCTTCCTTGCTTTCTTCCAGAGAATGTAGAATGAGATGTATCTCAATCTCATGGTTCTCTATGATCTTCCTAAGTTTATAGACTCCCATTTCCACGTCTTTCTCTCCAAGTTGTAAGGCTTCTCCTTGTGAAAACTTGGCTCTAATACCAATTGTTGAAATTTACAAGTGGAAAGATTTACTTCTGAGGGGGGGGGGGGGGCGGGGGGGGGTGAATCAGAAGTAACAAACTTTAATCTCTAGAACTTTTAATATAGATCAATCACATGCATCTAACATATCTAATTAACATGAAAGTAAAGACATGCATGAAAATAGATAACACAATATTTGGTCACCCAAAAACCCTCCAAAATGAGAAGGTAAAATTGAGGTGGGGATGACACCCACAACTTATCACTATAGCAATATGTAACTGGTTAAGGTTACAAATTTTGACCATTAACAATGGTCTACCCTATGAAAGGTCTACCCTATTGAAGGCTTTACACCCTATTAAAAGTGACCTAGTTAAAGGATTTACAAATACTCACTTGGAATGTTACCCTATTAAAGGATTTACAACACTGTTAAGCATTTACAATATGACTACTAAACCAACCTATCATCATAGGATTTTCATTCTCCTAATACAATGGTTAGAAAGTATAGTAGAATATCTTGACTTGATGACTTACAATCTTCAATTTTTTATTCCAAATCCCTGTTCTATCCAATCTAATTTGATCCTTCATAATCTGATATAACTCTATTCATAGTATTGATGCTCTATTCTTGACCAACTTGATTCGGCAATACTATTATTCCTCTAAGTCTTTACACCCCTTTTACTTTCTTCAAAACTTACCTATCATTCTCACACAATACTCTTCATCTCTTCCACTTCTAACTTATGGGATTTAAACCTCCTTATAAAGGCTTTAGGACTTAGGGTTAGGTATAAATCTATGATCAAGATTCATCCATCTTTCTCGCTCAATTCTTTCCCATTTTCTGATTGGTTGCATGCTTTCTCCATTTTTTTCATTGGTTGCATTCTGATTACATAGGAAATGTAATAGATTTGATCTTATCTTTTAGATCCTTTGAGATTCATCTTGATTTGGCTCAAAAATAGTTTACATTTGAGTTTTTGAAGGCACAAACTCATATGTTGATTCTGTGCTACTTGGCACTTATTGATTACTAATGCTCAACTCCTATAGTAACTCTCTCTTGCTTGGCACCTATACTAGTTTGGCATCAATTGTCACTCGGCACTTGTAACTTCCTCGGCACTTGAATAACTCAACACCTATTGAATTTTTGGCTTAGTACATACTATAACTTGGCATCTATATTATAATCAGCATCAAACTTAGAATTTTCTTAAGTGTGTTGACACTCAATTGTCTAAACCAATCTAAGACCAACATTGCTAATGAAGTTTATCCTTAGTTTTGTAGACTTGTGGAGTAGCCATACTATCTATATCCTTTAAAAAACTAAAAATTAAGACTTTAAATAACTTTAAAAAATCATAAAATACCTTATTCCATTTTCACATTAGGGAATTAAATTATTTGTACAAGTCACTTCAATTCTTCCTCCAATCACTCTCTAGGCTCTATTCTTGATCTCTCTTGCTCAAGTAGTGAAGAATGTATCTAATTTTTCTCTTAAATTCCTCCAAATTTCTATAGCACTAATTATGTTTAGTGAAAGTACCAAAAATATGATAAACACTTATAGAGTAATTATATATTCAATGACCTTCCAGGTCTCCAAACTACATTCTGTGAACATATATTTAGATTCCCTAATGTTTGACAATGCTATATTTGAGTTCACATAACTTATTGTGATAATTTAGGGACCTACTAATTTAATGGTGAGGATTTCCCCTTTAAATTTATATATGAAAATTCATGATGAGGTAGAGGGTTCAGTGTTGGGCATTGCTTCTACCTTATTCTCTATGTTATCATACGTCTTTTCCTTCCACACCTTCATGTTTATTGATGATCCTTCTCTCAAAAATATCTTATCAATGCTTTCAATTTATACTATGCTTTTATTAACATTCCTTCTTCCTTCAAAGTTATTTCTTCTTAAATTAGAGGTTCTCATATTTTTATTTAATCCATGGAAAATCTTGTTGTATGTCCTAAGTTGTTGAAAACATGACATGAAATAATTCAATGCCCATACCTTGGTCTAGACTAATTAATTTGGAATATAAAATCCTTAGCAATATGTCCAAAGTTCTTGCATTTTTAACACATAACTCCATTGTTGATAATGGTATTCATTCGCAAAGATTTTCTTATTGTCATGTTACTCCTTTAATTTTTCCTCATATTTGATCTCAAATTAGGCTTCTTACATTCATGTAATTGTTGGAAATATTTAGGATATGACAGGTTACTAAGAGGGGAGGGGTCAATTAGTAACCTTAAAACTTTTTATTAATTTACCATACATTCATCTATGCTACTGCATGCATTAGTTCTGAAACATAAAACAATTATTACACAAGAGAACACAATATTATGGTGACCCAGAAACCTTCCAAATAGAAAGTAAAAATGGAGTGGGGATGATACCCACAAAACTTTAATGTTGTAGTATAAAGTTAGCCTGTTAAGGCTTACATTGACCACTTCTGGTGATCTACCTTGTTAGGAGCACAAAGGACTAGTAGGTCCACCTTGTTAGAGGATTTACAAACATACAATGAAGTATGCACTCTGTTAAGAGATTTGTACAAAGACTATTAAGTCTACCTTGTTAGAGGATTTAGAAAATATATTCACCTATTAGGATGAAGTAGTGGATCTGCTTGTAACTGATTGTTGATAAGATCCTTTATGCACTGATCACCTCATGTGATGGATATAACTTTTTAGTCTCTGAATTGACCTTTCTATGTACCTTGAACTGCTGCTCATAATCTTTCACATATACTTCACATTAATTTGCAATTCCTTCTCATTCCATCATGATTCATGTTTGATATCTTACATATATAACTTTCAAATTTACAAAATTACAAGGTCGGCCAAAATACAAGTAAACAAATACATTACAAAGTCGTTCCAATAGTAAATAACTCGAGTTAATTGAAATGACTCAGTGACCTTCTGATATTTGGTGTCCACTGCATTACTCGACATTGTCATGCACTCAGTAGAAGTGAAGGCTTAGTCCATACTAATCACTCGAAGTAGTTCTAAACTCGATAACCATTGGTGACTCAGTAGATGTAGTGTCACTTAGTAGATACTGTACACTAAGTTTACCTTGCTTCACTCAGTAAACACTTGAATTTTTCAATGCTTGATTTACACTAAACCTTCATGACAAAAACTATTTTCTCAGTAGATACTATAAAGCATGGTTGATACTGAGAAGCTCGGTAGACACTACTGGACTTCACATTGTCTGTATTTGCTCGATAGCCACTGTTTTCTTGGTGTAAACTAGTGAACTACTAAGTTTACAAGGTAACCATTTGGATTCTTGGTAAGCATACAAAATTGAGTAAGTGTTGTCACTAATGAAAAACATAATCATAATGCCAACAATCTCCCCCTTTGGCATTAGTGACAAAAACACTTATGAACGAAAACTGTCATTCTGATTTACCAAAATTGATAATTGTAATTTTGCTATATACATATCTTACATGTCTCACATATCTCACATATCTCACATATCTCCCCCATACATATGGCATGCATAGCTTTTATCTGTACAATGTCTATCTTACTTCTTGTTCATCTCATACTCCCAATGTCAATAATCTTATCTCCCCTTACAGATAATCTTATCTCCCCCTTTTTGAAAATAATGCCAAAGAATGTATATACAATAAATTTAAATAGAGACACCAAAATGTGAGAGAAAATTAGAGTGTACCTTGAGAATAAGAGATAATGTCTTATCCCAATTATCTTGCAAAATTTTGTAGATGGTGAGAGCCACTTGAACTTCTGCAGAAAGTTCAATCATATGATCTGCTATTGAAAAATTGTTGTCATGAATCAATGTTTTTGAATAGGCTATGTGTTTTTGCATTTGATCCATGACTGGAAGAATCATATTTTGAATGTCAATCAGTGTAGACTGGATTTTGGCTTCTTCTCTGAGTAACTCTACCTTCATTTCTGACAAAAATGTCACCTTCATGTGATGAGACGAGCTTGAACTATGGTCAAGCTGCAACTTTTCAGCACTACCCTTCATTTCCACATCTAACTTATTTAATTTTTCTTTGAGCTCCTTAGTGTACTCGGTAACATCACAGAGCTTGCTAAAATGTGATGTTACATTTGTGAAAGCTTGCTCAAGATTGCTCAAAATTGAAGATAGTTCAACCTATTTTATTGCAATGTTCTCAAGTATCTTATTATCAAATGTATTTTCTAGATTTTCAATGAGCTTCTCTTTCCTAGAGGTGTCCTCATTGAACTTATTTACAGCCTCTTCTAATTGCAACAAAATGTGTTGAGATGGATCAACATCAACACCAATGGCTTCAGTAATTATGTTTTTAGCATTCTCTATTATGGTGTATTATTTTTCCCTTTCTTCTATGAGTCACTTCTACCTTGCCTTCTACTCTAAAAGTTAACTAACCATTCTCATTTCATTGGCTGAGGCATTGTCCAAATCTATCTTAGGAATAATGATTTCTTTATCTAAATCTATGTCTTCATCAATTTGCTTTCCAGTAAGTAGAAGTTTTAGAGGAGTCTTAGGCTTTACTTCTATGCTTACTTCCTTGGATTTGGAAACAGAAACAATAGTTGACATAGATGGACTAGCAGAAAAAACTTGAATTGGTGCAACTGGAGAAAAGCTAAGAGAAGTATCGATTGAATCCAAAATTGGTGTGCTTCCCAAAAATGATGTACAAACTAGAATATTCACAATTGGAGTTGTAGAAAAAATTGTAGAAAGAACTATAGAACTTATTGTACATTGATTAGAGGAGGTTGACACAGTTGATGATTTGTGACTAATTGCTTGGGTGCTGATGAAGAGAGCTGTAGCTCAGTAGATGAAGTAATTGATACTTCCATAGAAGATGCTTGGAGCTATGGGGTAGCAAGAGTAGATGATGTTTTTGATGTAGTCAATCTTGTTGAAGCTATCTCCAACTCTGATGATGTTTTTGTCTTAGGTGGAGAGTGAGGAAGGGAAGAAATGACTTGTGCCGCAATCCTCATTGGATCATCTTCTTTATCCTCTTCCTCCTTGTCTTCCTCTTCAGCTTCTTCCCCTTTCTCTTCATCATCAGACCTTAGTGCCTGATCATCAATAGCACTTGGAGTGTTGTCATCTTCTTCATCACTACTGGTACCATCATCATCCTTGATCACAACTGGATCATTATGTACACTTCATTTGTGTCACACTCTAAACCCTTCTATCCAAATTATTCCATGAGTTCAGAATGTTCAAATGCCGACTTAGAGCTCCCTATCCATAGAGTGCAAGAAGGTATGTTTCAAGTTTGAAGGCTCTCAGCCAAGCCTTAGAGATATGTTTCTTTCTAGTAAACCATGCAACGGGAGGTTCTTTGAGACAAGAGCAAGAATGCAAGTGTCTACAAGAAATCCCTCAAGGATATCAATGTGAATATGAAGACTATGCTCAAATGAATATGCAAAGTGCAACTACTCTAAGCATGAATGAGAGTGTTACAAGACCAACTATTAAGCTATGTGAGATTATTGCAAAAAAATAAAAGCTAAACTAACATGCAACTATACTAAGAATGTCATATGATCTTATGCTAATATGATGGAATGAGAGAATGTAGACAAGAAAGTGAGAAGTTCTCCATAGAGCTCCAAAGAGACCTATTAGAAAACCTGCAGCATAACAATATTCAAAATGAGGATTGGATCCTTTGAGGGGGAAAGCTCTCTCCCTTTTAAATTCATATGGATGGTAGAGATCAAGATGAAGATGGTGGATGATCAACGGTGGAATTCAAAAATAGGTGTGATCCATGTGCACACACAAGTCAACCAATAGAATATAAGTTGACTTGTCATATAAGACAAAAGTCTCACAAGCCTTTTCTTTTAATTGTAAAATAGAAAAAGGACTTTATGTGTGCACTTTAAGTGGGTTAGAAGAATGGAGTGTTTTATTTAATTAAAAGGGGACATGTTCTTTTAATCAAATAATGAACTTTGGATAGCATAGTCAAACTATAGGTTATAATCAAATTAATTGATTATTAGCAATTTGGCCTAGGTAAGTGATTAAATTAATTTAGCCAAAATGTTGAAAAGGGGGCTAATAGTCTAGATGACCATTTTTAGGTGATTACATTTGCCCCTCTTTGACTAATGCATCATCGATCTGGGAACACATTATGTCAAAGAAAATAGAAAGTCAAGTAGGCGGTGATAGATATAGATATCTGATTTTGAAGAACGAAATGTAGAAAAAGATAGCAAGTCCTAAATGCACAGCCTGATAGTGGTAGTACTGAACACTAGGAAAAGATGATGTCAAAATTCAAGAAGAATGCTAACACTTAGCAAAGTAGATAGAGTGAGAGCAAGTGAGAAGATCAAACAAATGCTCCTAAGTAGTGATAGAGTATTTTTGCCCCCTCGGGATCAAAATCAAAATGAGGTAACGGGACATAGAAACAAGCTAGATATGAGGAAATAAGAATATAGCAATGTCCAAGATGACAGATAGATGATTAGAACCCAAGAATGACTATAAGAAATTGATAAAATGCCCCAGTTTGACTAGAGTTGACCTTGAAGGATATAGCATAAAAATTAGGTCAAAATGAGTAGAAATGTGTTTTTAGACATGAAATGGTGAATTGAAGTAGATATGAAGTATGAAAATGATGAAGACATGAAGAAATGAAGATGCCCCAGTGATGATTCGAAGATTAGACCTCAAAAGGTCAGCTAACTACTCAAAAGAAGGCAAATTTTTAAAATGTTGTTTTGACCATCAAGATGAACTTAGATTTCAATTTCAATCCCAAAAATGGATCCAGGATGTCAAAATTAGCTAGGGGTGCAATTTTCACGCAAGTCCGAGGAGTTTGAAAATTAGGTCAAAATGAGGTTGGAGGCTATAAAAGGGGTTCAAGTGTCATTTTCACTATTCATTTTTCTTTTTGTGATTAGAGAGATTTTGTGTGGTCCACATAGCATCATGGCTTAGGCGAACATTCCTCTTCATCAACACCATTTTGAGCGCACTCCGTTGCACAACTGGCAGGTGATATCGGTGGAGACCACCACCTATGCATGGATGCGTATAGATGAGGGATTGGGATGGCTACCGATGTTGGACTATCAGAAAGCAATTCGGGATATAGCAGTGCTAGTGGCAACTCCCTGGGATTATCGCCCAGATGTGGCAGATGTAGGGGTTGATCCAGGGTATCTTTATGAGATGCAGAGACACCCGTTCCCTCGGTTCACACATCCAGATGCGACACCTGCAAGAGTGAGAGGTGGAGTCAGTGGCAGAGGAGGAGGAGGCAGAGGGAGAGGGAGGGGGAGAGGTGGCAGGCAGATGGAGGGGGAGATTTCCTGAGTAGGGAAAAGGAGGACGCAAGCCCAGGTGATGTAGGAGGCAAAGGAGTCATCAGAGTCTGATGGTGATGATGGTGGGGAGGAGGAGGTGCCCTTGAGGAGACGGTGAGCGGTGAGGGTAGAGGCACCTGCAGAGAAACTAGAAGGAGGAGAGGAGTAAGGTGCAAGGATCCATGCCTTGGAGGTAGAGCTACAGGAAAAGCAGGTGACCATTGTAGTAGGGGATCAGCAGCTGATGGATGAGTGGGTATGAGTAGATGAGCTACGCTAACAGTAGGATACTGTGAGGTGAGAGGCAGTGCATCATGGTGCATGAGTTGCATACTATTATGCCACCTATAGGAGTGTGGTACCACCAAGACAGGGTCTTCCTTATTATTCAGAGCGAGCAAGTAGATCAGAGGGTGCAGTGCAAGCACCGGATAGGAGACAGGCTCCTCCACCAAGGCCAACACCAGCCGCAGAGGGTGGCAGTCAAACATGACATCGAGTGATAGTTGTTCTTTGATTGTACTTCATGTATTTTTGAGACATATATCCAGATTTTGGATCTCACATTTGTATATATACCATGACACATTTGATATATATATGAGATACTGGGTTTATCGATATTCTTGTGTACTTGTCTCAAAATGTATGTTTCAGCTTTCATGTGGTGTTTTAGTTTTTGTTTTCAGCTCATGTATGTGTATATGCTCATGTGTATTGATTTTGATCTCTCATATGGATGGTAAAGACTTAAAAAAAAATTTGTGAAAATATGTGACACTTGGATAGATCGTATGTGATGATTTTGGATTAACCCCTTGTGATGATAGGATAGCAAAGAAATGAAGTGAAAGATTAAGGATGTGAAAAGACATGAGGAAGTGAAAGATGAAAGCAGCTAGCTGATATGTCCGCAAAAAAAATGAAGAGAGAGAGCTCTTCCCATGTGTAGGAATTTGCAACTAGATTAAAATGACATGAATTTAAAATGCAAGCTACTATGCAAAGTGGTTTACCAGCAAGAAGTGCATAACATTTAGACTCTTAATTTCATCATTGAGCATTTATTAGGGACATCATGAGATCATACAACCATCACTAGTATAACTATAAGGATATGAATATGATCGATATTAGATAGGTATGTGGAAATCCAATATAAGCATCATAGACATGTAAGTCAAGATAACTACACGATTAGATTCCCTAAGTTTAATTTGGCAATATTACACCTGTATCAAGGCATAAGCACCAAGATAACCCCTCAGTGTGGTCTTGCAAAATAGTCAAGGATGATACATTTGTAAGTCAACATGTTGGATAGGACAAGCATAAATTCTTACAACACTATAGACAAACAAAGTATACCCACAAGTAGAAATCAAGAAAGTATGTCCCATGGCCCCAGTCTTCTAGTCAATGACATCCTTGAAAGACTATTAGGGAGGGAACATATGGCAAAGAAATCATCATAGACAGTACAAAAAGTAGATAAAGATTAGCATAGCTCAGTCGTTTAAGTGTTAAAGTGTGTGTGTGTAATTCACTTGACCATTTCTTCAATACTTGATTCTGATAGTGAGTAATATCAGAACGTCGAAGATCGTAGGTAAACTATCTAAAAAGTGTTGAAAAACACTAGATGTCAAGGTGGGGGAAGTGTTGAGAAACACTATTTTTGTGAGTTGTCAAAGAAACCCTAATGTACAAGAATACCTCAAAAGGCTAAGTAGCTATGCCCCTGCGGCAAGGACAAGAAACAATTCCAAGCTAGGAAATGTGTAGCGAGGTGGATGATTGAGATTGATAGACATAGGTGCGAGGGTTTCAAGTAGCGCCTATTTCCAGGTTTTCACCACTTGATTGATTTTTTCAAGACTTTTTTCAATTTTTAAAATTTTTTTTTTTGAATTTTTGAATTTTTTTGGTGATACATCAAAGTGCCTATTGCTAGGTTTTCACTAAGATGATCATTTTTTTAGGACATTATCTGATTTTAGGGATTTTTTCAGCATCATATATGATTTTTTTTGGATTTTTTAGAATAATATAGAGATTACTAATTCTCAACCAAGATCACATTATTTTCTCCCAATGTCTAGCAAGGTATAGGACACAATGGAGAAATAAGTCGATGGATAAGAAAAGATGCATAAGAAAGGAATGTGAAGCAAGTGAAAGTGATCCTCAATAACTAACTCCTCAAGAGTACCCAAGCTAGGGAAAGAGGTGAAATAGTCATATGAAGCATATTTTGGATAAGAAATGGAAGTAATGAGAAAGATAGCATGTAGGATAAGCAATGGAGCCAACAAGTGAGATAGCATGAAATGTGTAGTCCAAAAGAGTAGCCATGTCAAGAGACCTATGAGAACCATGTTTCATTTATTATGATCAAGACTCAGGGGTCAACTATATAGGATAGTAATGGGATAGAGCAATAAGAATAAAGCTCAAGATAGAGGCTATGAGTGAATGGGAGAGCACAATAGAAAATCTCATGGATAAGATAGCCAATATGCAAAGATAGCTCAACATTGTCAAGATCAAAGAGAGAAGAGGGGATAGATGGATGATGGAAGAATTACGCATGATGCCTATTTGCCAGGTTTTCATCATGGTACTTATCCAAGGTGCCACAAGAAGTAGTTTTCACCATAGGAGAAATTTATTTCTCTTTATTTTTGCTACCAAGGTGCCACAAGAATTAGTTTTCACCAAGGCACATTTTTTTTTAAAAAAAAAATTTGCTTTTTTTTTTTCTATTTTTTTTTTTGAATTTTTGGAAAGAGCTCAAGCTGTTTGAATGTAGATAGTGCTCCTATAGAAAAGATAATTCATGATAAGCCAAGACCATAGAAAGGCATGTTCAAAGATGTTGATAGGGTGATGAAAGAGAAATGGTAGTAGGAAGAGTATATGGAGGATAAGAGTTCATGTATAGAAAGTAAGTGTAAGCTTTAGAGGATTTCATGAGGGTAGCTGAAATATTGGACAAGATCAACATTGACACACACCTTGAAGGGTATTGGAACAATGGAGGAATCATGGATGAAGTAGCTTGAGGTTTAGATGTATGAGGTGGTAGAAGAGATTTGGAAAAAAAGTGGAGTGGAAGGCTTTGGAATATTTTTAGAAAGATTTTTGGAAGAAGATGGAATGGAAGCCTTTGGAAGCTTGAATGTCAACTTTGAAGTATTTTCAATATTCAAGTCTTTTAAAAGAGACTTGGGAATCCATATAGCTTTAGATTTTCCTTTCGATACTTCAAAACACATTTATTCAATAATGGGTTTAGGAACCCATATTTTCTTTGATTTAGCTTTTTTAATAGTGGACCTTTGCAGTCTCTTTTGTGCTTTCTCCTTCTTAGCATTCACATGTCGATTAGATGGGACATAGTGATCTTTCTTTTTCAATGGATTCTTATGTTTATTCTCACTTCCAAAGGACTTGGGATTTGTGGATGAATAAAGATGATATGACTGGTTTAGATGTATAGATGGGTGAAAAGTCACCAAGAATGAGTGTCTTTGTTGATCTTGTGGTATTATAGGAGAACTAGGGAATGAACTAGGAGTGAATGTAGGAGATGGAGGAACATAACGCCCCAATATGGATGGAAGGTTTGAATGCTTTAGCTTAGATGGATAAGGACCAAGGATAGATTTAGAAGATGCAAAGGGATAGTGGGAAGGGATATCAACATCTTTAGAGTGATCAACATGGTCAAAGCCATCAATAGACTTATGAGTACCTTTGATAGGAACAACATTTTTAATAGAAGCACTTGAAGCTTGAGCACAATTTTGAAGTGGATGTGGAGAAGTAGAACATGATCTTGACAAGTAGCTTTGGATAGCATATGAAGAGAACTTTTCTCATAATTTTCAGTAAGCTCAAGGGAGATAATGGAAGTGGTATCTTCATCATACTTGGGGGATGGAAAAGACATAGGATATGGAAGGGTGAAATTTTGAAGATGAAAGGGTGCTTGATCTTGATCTTTCTTGACATTTATAGCTTTTTCTTTTTGAGAGTCCTCTTGACATGGAGCCACTTCTAAGGACAAGGGAGAATGAAGAGTGAATGGAGTAGTGCTTGGATTAGGCATATTAGTGCATGAAGGTTGAGGATGTTTAGGATTAGTAGCATGGAAAAGGTTTGCAGCCAAGTGAAGGTTAGCTTGACTTTCTTTTAGAGGTAGCCCTTGAGGATACATGTAGTCAATGTGGAAAGCATTAGGTTCCTTTTTTAATAGAGGCATATTGGAAAGCTTTGAAGTGTTGGGAGATGCATGAGTGTTGGAAGAAGTGGAAGATGTAATGGAGCCACTACTAGACATAGGTTCATCAACGTAATATTTCTCAAGAGAAGTATCCTCAGCACATGAGTCACTAGAGGTTCCAAGATCAACAATCTCATCATCAATGAGATCTTGGATTTTATGTTTAAGCTCTATACAATCAGAAGTAGCATGGTCATTAGATCAATGATAGGCATAATAGGTATCCAAGAACGGATTTCCATAGGAGCTAGAATTAGGCAACATGATGAGCTTGGTGCCAAGAAGTGTTCACAAAATTTCATCATAAGAATGTTCCAAGGGAGTAAAAGTCCTCTCAAAACTATGTCTAGGATGTTCTTTTTGTTTCTCAAGTGAATAACATGCATCCATGTCTTCATCATATTGTTCAAAGATAGGTTTTTCATGAAAACTTGGCATAGGATCAAAGGAGGTATCACTTTCTTTCTCTCTAAGGAGGTCTTTAGATCTAGAAGATGAAGACATTTGATGGCTTGAAGTAGAGCAAGTAGACCTAGAAGAAGAGGATGACCTCAAAGAAGGTGACTTGCATGTATGTAAAGACCTTAAGGAAGATTCATGTAATGATGTAATCTTCTCTTCTAACCTTTTCTCAAGTTTAGACTTCATTTCCATCATGTGTTTAGAGCAATGAAGGTAAGAAAGATCATTTGTCTCTTCTAGTTCTTTTTATTGTGCATATAGATCTTAAAACTCTTTAGTTACATGGAGGATATCATGATCATCTAGATTTGGTTGAAGTTTGGTAGCACAAGGTTTAGATCCCATAGTTTTAGATGCAAAGCCAAGCATAAAAGAGCCTAGAAGGTAACTTGATGTTGAAACTATAGGAGGTAGAGCATTCACTTGCCAAGATAGTAGAGAGAGATTAAAGTGACTTGTCAAACAATATGTCCAAGAAACTTACGACATGAATGACTCAAGTCAATAGCTAGGCAAGATGCCCAAATAGCCAAATAGATAGAGCAAGTAGGGTGACAAGTGAACAACTCTCCAACCCAAGAGTGTAGTCAAGAAATCAAGGAAACCATTTCAACAAAAAGATAACTAGAAAGCAAACATAGACCATGAAGATAGAAAGACCAAGAGCACCAAGACCAAAGAGTCACTTTAAGCATGTTCAAGAACTAGAGATATAGAAAATAAAAATCAAATGATGAGACTCCCCTTAGCAAGCAACACAAGAAAATGTTTGCATTTGATGTTTTGACTTGGTTGACAAAGTTTGACAATAATTGATAGCATATAAAATATGATGTTGAAAAGCAATTTCTTTCCAAGCAAGATAGTGACACATGGAGTAGTCTTCAAACAATCAACCAAGGGACAAAGCAACCTTGCATGATACAAACATATCTAAAGTCTCAAAATAAATCCATATAACTATCATCATGTGTATGTTCCAAAGATTTCCATAGGTCTAGCACATTCGAGAACACATCAAGCAATATCTACCTAAATGTCATGGTTCATTACTCAACAACTTGGCCCACGCTTGATGCTCCTTTGCCTCAAACCAAGTGGTTTCCCACAAGAGATATTGGCTTTTTCATGGAAATTCCATAAGCATAACCAAGGGAACATAGATGGTAAGTGTAAAATCTTGGGGTGATCCAGGTAGTCCACTAGGATCGATCCTTGCACCAAGAAGTTGAGCGGCTAAAAAAGGTGGTTAATAACTTAAGGTGTTTAGATAGGGCTTCCGTTCATAGTGTTCCTCTTGCTCCCAATTATGGGACACCTCACCTTGTGATGAATAACCGATCTTGTGACCACAAGAGTACCTTAAGCATTCTTGCCTAGTGATCTCTCTATGGTCAAAATCCCATAAGAGATCACACTAGGCGAAGAAAAATACTACATCTACCAAGGTTTTGTGTCTTTGATAGCCTTGAGTTTATAGTGGGTTGGAAGAGCCAGGTAATCTACTTGTCCCCACTTGGGTCGTTCCTCTCAGGTTGTCTGAGAGCAGGCCCTCTAGAGGATTCTAAACTACACAAAGAGTGGATCAACTTTTGGAAGTTAAGATTTTTGATTCACCACAAGGGTGAAGAGAATACTCTCCTATTCCAATTTTTTTCTCCCAAACACACCAAGAAGATTCAGTTGCCTCTTACTCTTGAAACCAAATGGTAAGTCAAGATTTCTGATTCACCACAAGGGTGAAGAACATACTCTCCTATCAGAAAAAGATCCCAATTGTAAGTTTTAATGTGCTTAAAAATAAACAACTAGTATGTGCCACACATGTAAAAGTAAAGAACAAGAAAAATTAGGTTTTTATGCATTGGGCAGCCCTGCAAACAATTGTTAGTAGCCCTTGTGCATTTGAAGCTTTGACATGCGTTCTTTTTATGCAATGTTTCAATTTTTTTTCACAAGGATGGAAACTTAAAATCACAACTTGTTAGCACCAAAAGTTATTGTGAAATAACATAAAAACTTGCAAAAAAAAGTGGTTAGTTGCCTCAAAAATCCAATTTATCTTTCAACCAAGTGCATGCAAAGAAAGTGCAAGTTAATCACAAATGCTCTCATTTTTACTCTTTGATTTTGACCTAGTCAATAAGATTGGACTTGTTTGCTATGATTTCAGATCCAATTACAGAAATGAAAAGAAGAGACCCCTAATAAAAATCAAAGAGATTTCCAAAAATGAAAGAAATTCAAAAAAATCTCTTCATTTGTGCCCTAGGGAGCCATTTTGTCAAAACATACTAGATTTATCAAATTGGGTTTTTGATCCCTAATACGACCTCAAAAGTCAAAACACAAAGAGAGTACCCCTCTTAGAATTCAAAAACCTTTCTGAAAATGTAAGTTTTTCTGAAAAATACGCTGTTTTGTGATCAAAAATGGCTTTTTATGAAAAACAAAGAAAAAATCATAACTCCCACAAATCATGTCAAAATGCTCTGAAAATTGGACTAAGACATGTTGGACACATACTAAACTTGTAAAAAAAATTCAAAACCAAACTCCAAGTGGTTTAAAAGATATGATCAAATCTTTAAACCAAATAGATTTTTGGCCTTTAAACCAATCTACTTATGGGTTGGCCTTAAAACCAAAGTGATAATTCTACAAAAGCACTTGATTAGATCCAATATGCTACTATAAAAAAAACCAAAGATAAGAAATGAAAGTAAATGGAGCTAGAAACTTGATTCAAGCCCCACGGTGGGCGCCAAAAATGTACACTTGATTTGTGTCACACTCTAAACCTTTCTATCCAAACGATTCCATGAGTTCGAAATGTTTGAATGCTTTCTTAGAGCTCCCTATCCACGGAGTGCAAGAAGGTATGTTTCAAGTTTGAAGGCTCTCAGCCAAGCCTTATAGATACATTTCTTGCTAGTAAACCATGCAACGGGAGGTTCTTTGAGACAAGAGCAAGAATGCAATGTCTACAAGAAATCCCTCAAGGATACCAATGTGAATATGAAGACTATGCTAAAATGAATATGCAAAGTGAAACTATTCTAAGCATGAATGAGAGTGTTACAAGACCAACTATTAAGCTATGTGAGATTATTGCAAAAAAATGAAAGCTAAACTAACATGCAACTATGCTAAGAATGTCATATGATCTTATGCTAGTATGATGGAATGAGAGAATGTAGACAAGAAAGTGAGAAGTTCTCCACAAAGCTCCAAAGAAACCTATTAGAAAACCTGCAGCATAACAATATTCAAATGAGGATTGGATCCTTTGAGCGGGAAAGCTCTCTCCCTTTTAAAGTTGTACGGACGATAGAGATCAAGATGAAGATGGTGGATGATCAATGGTGGAATTCAAAAATAGGTGTGATCCATGTGCACACACAAGTCAACCAATAGAATATAAGTTGACTTGTCATATAAGACAAAAGTCTCACAAGCCTTTTCTTTTAATTGTAAAATAGAAAAAGGACTTTATGTGTGCACTTTAAGTGGGTTAGAAGAATGGAGTGTTTTATTTAATTAAAAGGGAACATGTTCTTTTAATCAAATAATGAACTTTGGATAGCATAGTCAAACTATAGGTTATAATCAAATTAATTAATTAATAGCAATTTGGCCTAGGTAAGTGATTAAATTAATTTAGCCAAAATGTTGAAAAGGGGGCTAATAGTCTAGATGACCATTTTTAGGTGATTACAATTACTAGGCTTAAGCAAATGATAGATATTCTTCCACATGTTTGTTGCATCTCTTACAACATGCTCAATGTCCTTAATTAGAATCAAACATGTGTGAAATCTAATCATCATTTTACCTTCATTGTTCTTCATGGCTACCTTTATTTCTGCCTCAGTAAGATTCGATAAAAGATTGTTCAAGGACTACTCATAGATGTCCTTTTCTATTTGAGTGGCTGACTCCCACCTCGGCTGCAGTCTTACCAACAGTTCTTTTGAGATTTGAGGGGCAATCTGGTCTGGGGAATACTTCCATTTTCCCATCTTGGTAAGTACCAATTCCTTAATCTGTATCTTCTCTGCATTAGTTCTAGTTTCAAACTTTAGAGCTTTGAAATTTGTGATGCTAGCTCCCTCTTCCATTTGTTTCAATCTTTATTGGAAGGTAAGTTGGGGCTTATTAAATACTACTTCATATTTATTCTTACCTTTGCCTCTTTTGGTGAGAATAGTTGTGGAGGCCTTTGGGGTTTTTATGATGATAACCCTTCCTTTGTTCTTGGTTGGCTCTGCCTCCTTTTCTGATTCTTCCTCATCATTTTCTAGTTCTTACTTCTCTTCTTTGTCCTCACCTTTTCCTTGGGTAACCATTAAAGTCTTGGTAGCAATTTTCAACTTGGTAATCTTTCTTTTACCTTTGCTGATTGCTTGGGGAAGTTTGATCACCAATTCTATTCTGGCTTTTGCCTCATCATAGGTACCAAAAATTGGTTGCTTTGGATCTACTAGCTCATTTACTAGTGCTTTGATAATATCCCTGGTTTCATCAATGTTTACCTCATAAGGTAGAGGTTTCACCCATGCAACTCGAGGCCTGACTGCCTGTATGTATACTCTATCACAGTCTATCATGAAACATACATCATATTTGTAATCTTCAACAAGTTTAGGAGGGATCCTAAACTTTTTGTTCATCCTCTCCTTGAAGTCTTCAAAATAGTTGTCCACTATACTGTCAAAATTGACACCCATTTCTGTTATAAACTCATTAATCTGATATAGAATGGGGACATCCTTTCTCCATACAATAGAACCTTTGGAGGGAAAGAATCTTTGTACATAGAAGAATAAACATGTCAAAAATGATCCAAATGTATAGGGGTTATTCATTGATGATTTGATGCTATCCATATTTTTGTTCAGTTGCCTTAGCAGTAGGTCAAACAAGTCATATTCCAAATTCTTCTTCACAACTTTGAATGCCAGGTCTACAGCCTCACATGGCACATTATTCAATAGACTAGAACTGTAAATCTTGTGAGCTATCACATGAATTCCATATCTCAATTCTACGTCAATAATGGTGCTAACCTTTAAGCCTCTGTCATCCCACTTGGCTAGGGTTTTCTTTTGAAGTTCATCTCGACCTAGGGTTTTGGTAGATTTGTCTTTGCTGAGAATGGGAAGACTAGTAATCTTATGAATCATCTTCTTGGTGATTAATATGGGTTGCTCCAACCATAACTAACCATTGTGAACATGGCTAAGAATATACATAATCCATTTTATTGGAAGCTTCTTGGCAGATGAGATATGTGGGTCAACCCTTTTATCTCCAAATGTTTATGCTCGAGTTTCAATGAGCCATTAACACACATTTCTTCTAATGTACTATCCATTTCTAGGGTTCCTATTTCTTGAATTGAACATTTGAAATGAGTTTGGATATCATTGATTAGAAGTACCTTTGGTGGAATTCGTGATTGTGCGCCATTAGGGTCGAGTGCCTCTGCTTTTGTAGGAACCAACTTGAAGTTTAGTGCTTTCCATTCTATGCCCTTGACTAACATTTATGACCCACGTTTCACCTTGCTATAGCTTGTGCTTGTAGAAGCCATTGCTGCTCGGTAAGTGATGGAAATCTTTGAACAAATTCCTTCACTACAAATTTTCTTGAAATCACTTGAAGTCACTTGAATGCACCTGGAAATCTCTTTTCTCTAAGGATACAATGAAAAATAAAGTTGAATTTTTCCCATTTTGATGAAAAGTTCACCATTAATGCTAGGTACTATGTTGTCATAGTGTGTGATAGATTTTCATCCAATAACCTAACTCGGCATGAGTATCAACTTGGTAGATGAAAAAAAATTCTTCTACTCTCAACCTTGCTCAGTAAGGTCTTTAACCACTTTTCTCGGTAGGGTCTAATGCACTCAGTGAAAGATGACTTTTTTGTGATCTCGATGTATCTGCAATACTGATTGGATCATTTTGCATTCCTCACATTTCTTGGAACTGCTTATGATTTTCTTGCTGAGTACAGCTCCAACTCATTCTTAGGAATTTAGTTTGAGGGGATGGAATCACCCACTTCTTGAGTGACTTCACTTCCATGATTTGAGCTTGTATCTTTAGTGGATTTTGGAATCCATTGCTACCTCATTTGTTTCCTTATGTTGTCAGCCCTTACTTTCTTTTTATCTTCAATTTTACCTATATTCATGTAGTTTTTAGCTATATGACTGAGTTCAGTGCATGTGTAACACCTTATAGTAGTGTCCTTCTTCCTTAGGTGATGCCTTGCACGATTTATACCAATGTGTCCATATTCTCCACAATAATGACATTTGCACCAGGTATTGTAGTCCCATTCAAATGTTGCCTTTACAAGTTGTTCAGTTGGATTGAATGTTTTGGATATGCATTGAGATGCCTTGTGACCACGCTTTTTGCATTTGTGACAATTACCTTCAAATTTTGGTTTCTCCTTTCATTCATTGGCTTTGTGACCATGTTGATTGCAGTTATAGCACTTTCCATTGAATTTTCCTTTTCCATTGCTCTAGCATTTTTTTGATGTGTGACCAATTTTCCCACAATGATTGCATGAGGGTTTTAGATTTCTTTTTGCACCTTTCTTGGAAGATTCACCTTGTTCTTCATTGTATCCAAGTCCTACTTTATCTTTTTGCTTATGACGATTCTACCCATTTCGCTAAATCAGTTGATTCATGTCTTCTTGTGACTTCATCATTATTTCATTGATTTATTTTTCATTATTTAAGTCACTCTTTAATTTTTCAACAATTTTCTTTTCACATCTCAGTGCTCTCAATATTCTTTCATTAATTTCTCTTTCACTATTTAGATCACTTCTTATTCTTTCATTCTATGCTTTGAGAATCCTAGTTTCTTCATTTTCTTCAGAGATCTTCATGCCAATTGGATTGATTGTTTATTTCCTGCAAGCCTTCATTTTTCTTATTTCTTTGTTACAAAACTTCACATAGCCTGATTGATTGGATTTCTTGTTCTCTTTTAAGTTTTCTTACTTCTTCTTGTAGAGAGCCATTCTTTGCTAGGAGTTCCTTGATTGCCTCATTAGCTTCATCTAAGTTGCTTGATGGTAAAAGGTCTTCAATATTTTCTTCAACATACTAATGGTCATTCATTTTTCTTTCAAGTTCCTTCCTTCTTTTTAGGGATTGAGAAAGATGCTCTTTTGCTTCTTTGAGTTGAGCCATGGCCATTTCTAGATCTAGCTTTTCATTTTCAATTGCCTTGTCAAGTCTGAATATCTCCATCTATCCTTAGATCTTTGCTCAAGCTACTAAATTTTTATCTTGAGAACCACAAAGCTCTGATACCAATTGTTGGAAATATTCAAGATATGATAGGTTACTGAGAGGGGAGGGGTGAATTAGTAACCTTAAAACTTTTTATTAATTTACCATACATTCATCTATGCTACTGCATGCATTAGTTCTGAAACATAAAACAATCATTACACAAGAGAACACAATATTTTGGTGACCCAAAAACCTTCCAAATAGAAAGTAAAATTGGAGTGGGGATGATACTCACAAAACTTTAATGCTATAGTATAAAGTTGGCCTGTTAAGGCTTATATTGACCACTTCTGGTGATCTTCCCTATTAGGAGCACAAAGGACTGCTAGTAGTCCACCTTGTTAAAGGATTTGCAAATATACAATGAAGTATGCACTCTATTAAGATATTTGTACAAAGACTGTTAAGTCTACCTTGTTAGAGGATTTAGAAAACTAATTCACCTATTAGGATGAAGCAGTGGATCTGCTTGCAACTGATTGTTGATAAGATCCCTTATGCACTGATCACCTCATGTGATGGATATAACTTTTTAGTCTTTGAATTAACCTTGTTGTGTACCTTGAACTGCTGCTGATAATATTTCACATATACTTCACATTACTTTGCAATTCCTTCTCATTCCATCATGATTCATGTTTGATATCTTATAATATATCTTACATATATACCTTTCAAACTTACAAAATTACAAGGTCAGCCAAAATACAAGTAAACAAATACATTATAGAGTTAGCCCAATAGTAAATAACTCGGGTTCACTGAACTAACTTGGTGACCTTCTAATACTTAGTGTCCACTGCATTACTCGGCATCATCATGCACTTAGTAGAAGTGAAGGCACGGTCCATACTAATCACTTGAAGTAGTTCTGAACTTGGTAACCACTGGTGACTCAGTAGATGTAGTGTCACTCGGTAGATACTGTATACTGAGTTTACCTTGCTTCGTTTGGTAAAAACTTGAATCTTTCAATGCTCAATTTACACTAAATATTCATGACACAAACTATCTGCTCGGTAGACACTGTGAAGCATGGTAAATACTGAGAAGCTTGGTAGACACTGTTGGACTTCACATGTCTGTATTTGCTCGGTAGCCATTGTCTACTTGGTGTAAACTGCTGAATTGCTAAGTTTACAAGGTAACCACTTGGATGCTTAGTAAGCATATAGAATTGAGTAAGTGTTGTCACTAATGACAAAAATAATCATAATGCCAACAGTAATATGTATCCATAAAAATTTTTAAAAATTTAGCAATATCCAGTAAATGATTTAGTATTAATTTTACCTCTAAAATCATTCTTCATGTGGTCATAATTATTGCAAGTAAAGCATATGCCTCTAAATGGTATCCTTTATTATCTAGGTTGTTCAATCTTATTTTTAGTTTGGTTGATCTTATCTGATGGTTGATTAGGTTCCTACTCAAGTCTATGTTCAAGTATGACTTCTGATACCTTAGATGATTCTTCTCTAATGTAACCAATTCCTATCATATCTCCTTTAGGCTTTTGTGTCATTAGTTATTCATAAAAAAATTTTGATATTGAATACAATTCTCAAGATTTTTCTTGGTATGTACAAGTTATCATTTCACTATACAATTATACTTCTCAATTTCAACATATTTCAACTTATTATTCTCAAGTTCAGATGTTACCTTTGTTAGTTGTTACTTCAAATTTGTAACCTCTATCTTTAGATCTCCTTCTTTTTTCTCATGTGATATCATACTCATCTTATGTGATGTAATCTCAATTTCATGCTTAATTATTCATTCTCTTTCTTTAGCTTGATAATTGATTATGTCTCATTGACTTGTTCAATTAATTCCTTTCTCTTGGATCATCTTTTAAGTGAAAGCATGTGCATCTCCAACTTTGATCTTCAACCTTTATATTTCTTCATTAGCATGATCTAACTCCTCAAGAGCTACCTCCATGTTCTTTTTATTTTTTTTATATCCATAATGATCTCCCTCAAGCTATTAGACTTCTTCTAAGTAAACAAGCTCTTATACTAATTGTTAGAGATAGGGAATGTTGAGGTGGGTAAGGGTGAATCATTATTCCAACACTTGTTTTCCAAATATGGATATAAAAAATTAACCTTAAACAAGTATAACTAAACAAACTAAATAGATGTAATAAGTATCCCACAATGAGACTCATAACACCATATTTTATTAACTAGGGAAACCCTAGTAGGGATGGTACCCACAAAATGATCCACTAATCAAAATTATATTATGAAAGTTTTTGACCTTGTTAGGAGTCTATTACATACATATAGTGTATATCTACTTTTTAGAGTACCAAACCATGTTAGCAACCTCAACCCTGTTAGTAGTTGTGTTAAAAAAAATGGGTGAGGTTACTGCTCTTACAAGAATATACAACTTTAAAAGTAGCATAAGATATTACCAAAACTATGGTTATGTAGATATCCCAAATATATGATTATTCCTTTTTAATCCCTACACCTTCTCATGCATATAAACCTCTTCTCTTCTCTAATAATCAAAATAGAATCTAATAAATATAACCAAAGCTCACATTTATCATCACAATCTGAAAGCATTTCTTAACCTTCTGATGTATTTTCATAATCAAAGTGTTGATTGTCTTTTACCTCATTTGAATCATCATAAAACTTACTATGAAGTGTCAATTTCTCTTCAAAGAAAACTCCATCGAACACTTCATCTTCAAACTCACAAAATGCAACATCATTAGAAGATTCAATATCAAAAATGGAAGAAGAAAATTTTGATTTATTACAACAGTATGACAGTTTACCACCATTTGCATCTAACCTCACTAAATCTAAAAACTCCATGTCCTCTTCAAACAATGGGTTAATGACTCCATGCAGCAATCCCTTTTGAACATTAGGACAAAACATGGGTTGCTCATCCTCACAAGCATCATCATATAAAGTGTTATCATATATTTTCAATTCACTACCCATTTTATGCTCATGGAAAATTTCAGCGTATGAAGAAAACTCAAAACTATATGAAGACTCCTCTTTTACTTCTTCTACAAAACATTTAGTGTCCATAATTACATCCTTTTCATTATCTTGTTTAGGATAACCATTACGAATAGACCCTGATTCATCCCTAAACATCTCACTATATGCTAAATCTTTACTGTCTAATGTAAGAACACTTGAGAACTCTTCACTGAAATCTTCATATTCAAACTCATTAGCATCAACTAACTTCACCATCTCTTTATCTTCATGCTTTGCGGACAAATCACTTTCAAATTTTTCATTGGCTAACTGATTTGTATAACACAAAAACTAAGATGCACTTTCTTTTTCAGATTCAGAAAAAGAATTCATACCTTCACTTTTGAATGAATGTTCACTATCATCATTGCTTTCTTCTTCCCAATCAGCATCAGATTCATGGGAAGATGAACACATTGTGTCATTTTCCTCACTATGACTTGAGTAACCACTCTCATCATCTCCTTCATATGATGCTTCTTGATTATACATCAGATCAACAACTTCATTTTCATCACTTGGAAGATGACTTTCAGCCTTTTTATACCCACATTGAGATGTATATCTTTCCTCTTCAACCTTTATATTATTCTCAACATAATGCAATGTCTCAATAAGATAATTCATTTCTTGCATATTTGACTGATCAACTGAATCCATATTACCATCTACTGCTGAAGCATTAGAAATATATGCACTTTTTTCTTCTGACTAAAACTGGGATGAATATGATTCCCCTTCTTCATCTTGTTTTATCTCTCCATGGCATGTCAAATCAGCGACATCAAACTCATGATCATAGAGATAACTCTCAGCCTCCTCACTTGCACAAGACTGAGACCTAGGTGCAACAACCTCAAATTTTGAAGCATTAGTTACATCATCATACATATAATCATAATGAGAAGAACTTACTACTGTAACTAAGCCTTGATTTGTAAAATCATCATAATGTTGAACCTTATCATAGTTTTAAATACTATTCACTACTATAGCATCATGAACATGTGTGTTTCTATTTGCAACTGAACTAACCTTCCTTATACACATATTCTAATTTAAATTATCAATCTGATTAGAACCTATAGTAGGAGTGTTCAGATTCTGATTTGAGACTGAAACATCTACACCACACTCATCATTTCTTTCAAACACGTTATACCAAAAATCATTCATAGAAAAATGACCTCTAGTCAATCCATACTTCATATTATTTTCAATATCCCTAGCAGTCATAAAATCCTGATACAATGTCTGTGGTTCTTTATCCCTTAGTAGATAATTCATTTTCTTGTCAAATGCATCAAAGTACATTGCTAAACACATTTGATCATTGGGTCTATAACTCTCAAGGATTTCATTCAAAAATTTTGCAAATCTGATATTAAATTGAGGAACACATTCATCACACTCGATGTGAATCTTCAAGAACTTATCATAAGAATCAGATATGCTTACCTGTTCTCCAAATTGCTCCATGAAGGCTGAATGTAACTCACCCCAAGATGAAATAGAACACGCTAGTAGAAAATAAAACTAGTCTCTAGCATCACCTTCTAAGGTTTGAACAAATAGCTTCATATGCACGTCCTCATGAGCAATCTCATAGTCACCCATTAAATCACTAAAAAATTCAACATGATGACTAGCTGAAACAAGATGGTTCCCACTAAACTTAGGCAAACCTTTTCTCACATCATTAGGAATGACATTTGGGAAACCATGAATACCATTAAAACATAATGGCATATACCGTTTGGTAGAAATAGATCTAAAAATTTCACTGACAGGCTACATACTAGGTGAAATGAATCTTGACATCCTTTAAACTTAAAGCTCAATCATCAAGATTACTTTTAGTATTCATTAATTGCAGTAGATTTGATACCCTTCTACCAATCTCAACTTCAAACACACTTCACAAACTTAAATACAACTGACTAAAACTTGATCTAATGAAGTGTATAAAACCTTAAAACTATTCTCCTCTTCTTAGTGTTGAAACTTCACTTGACGGAGAACACATATGTAAAACTTACTTTCTTTCATGACAAGAAAAACATCATGAAAATGAAATACCTCAAGTGTTGCTGCATGAAACCATTGATCTGCTGATTGGCCTAGTGTTGATCTCATTTCCTCACACCACTGATCATATCCTTTGTAGTGTTGCCATCTCCCTGAGGAGAACTAAATGAAATCACAACTGTGGTTCATTTTTTATCATTTCAAAACTTATGATAGCAGATCAAACAACACTTTAAAACTTATTAGTCAAGAACATATATATATCCTTCTTCTTGTTCAAAGTTTTGACACAACTTTCAGATCTACCTATTTCAATTGAAAACTCTTGAAAACATTTATACATAACCAATCTACACTGGTTCAGAGATCCTTTAGAGAGTCACCACTCACAATTGTGAGAAAGATTTAAAACATAATTCATAAAACTACAGATCTGAACTAAATTGTCACTTTGTAGAACTTTGCAAAACTTTAAACACCTTGAAGAGAGAAACCCCTTTAAAAAAATTCTAACTTTGAATTTTCAGCAGTACTATGAAAACCACAACTGGTTGAATTGACTGGAAATAAAACTTAATAATACAATTTGTATTCAACCTTGAAATTACTACTGCAAATGGATAAAAACTTACTGGGGTGCATGAAACTTCAGCAAGGAAATAAGAAACACCTCTTTCTATATATTTGTTGTATCCAATCTATTTCATGCTAGAGATTTTAGCTTCTTCTATATGCATTTCCTAACAGAGTCGCCATTTTTTTGGTGTTTGAAAATGCTAGAGGGTTTTCAATTATCCCAATGAGAATATGACATATCTAGGGGTAGCTAACTCCCATTCTCAACATATCACTTCAAACATCGGGCCAACTATAAGGCTTGACCCTTCTTCTACTTCAGGCTCTACAAGACTTAGGCGAGTAGACCTCAGATTCAATTGATATCATACCAATGCAAAACATATCCCTGAATCTATTTACTGCAGATGAAACCCCTTATATCTCCTAATTACTCATGAAATGACACAGATCTACAGTAGCTAAATGCAAATCTAAGACATTTATAAGCTGAGTGAGGGTTAATTCCTTTCAGCCCACTATAAGACATGAAAAACTGAATTTATTTGAATAAAATATTTTGTGCAAATAACATTCATATCAGCTTGCATCTGCTTTAGTGATCAGTGCCTTATTCATTGAAACATAGAGTCATTACCAATAGGATGACCTAACTTGTTTGCATTACAATCAAGTTTATCAACTGAAATCCCCAAATCCCATTCTTATGCAATATCCCCTTCATACACCTAGAAACCCTATCAGAACACTGAAGCATTTACCTAACTCCTTGAGTCAGAAGCAACAACAGATCTCATACACAACCCATCCAAGCTGCCTTAAATCAAATGAACCTTATCCATTTAATCTTAAAGTTAATGACATATCAAGAATTAGGAGATAGAACAAGGAAACCCAGATAATTCGTGTAAATCCTTTTTTATATTCATCCATGGAAAGATTGAATACATGAACTAGTAAAACTAAATGAAACTCAAGATACTTCACATAATCTAGCATCAATTTCCAATATCTCAGAATGACAATACATGACATGAAATGAAAATTTGCACATAAATAGGTGTGTGGCCTTTATTAATAGAGATCAACTCAATAGACAAGAAGAAAAACCATCAACAACCCTGGTTTCAATAGTAGAACTGGAACCCTACTAGTATTACCCAGAGCAAACTGCCAACAACCTTGCAAAAGAGAAAAATGAAGAAAGATATAGGAAAGAGAGAATTCTTAGATCTGATCTCAGAGTGACATGTGTCCACTTAGAATTCCATCTCCTACAACTAAATAACCTCTCTCTACCTTCTCCCATCTAATATGATTTATGTTTTCATCATTACTTTGTTACTGATTTGCAAATATCTTTGACAAAATGATGAAAACTTTTGATTGCCAAAATATCTGATATACATCAAGAATGCTGATAAAACTCCATTTAACTAACTTAGAAATGACCCCAACTACATTTTCACTATATTTTACCCACATTCAGGTCATTACCTTACTGGAAAATAGTTCTAAACTTCGATACCTAAATGAAGTTGCAAAATGAGAATCTAAGAAAAAGCCTTGAATAACCTAAACACACTACTTCCTGTGCAAAAACTAACCTCAGAATCAGAAAGTTCATCTTCTCTCAATTTCGACGATATATAATATCGCATATTTTGCATACCAGGAACCTCCAGAATCACAGTTTGAAAAATTTTCCCCCTTGCTATAAAGTTCAAGTCTGCAACTATTTGAATTTAAAGAATTCAAAAATTTAAAATATTCTAAATGTCTAAACTTTAGAATATTATCCTTTTGAATATAAAATGATTGAATGTGCATTTTTTAGAAAATATATTAAAAAATTTATCTTTTCAAGTATTTCATATTTTCCCTCTCCTTCAATCTGAGTCAACAAGCTTTGATCGACCTCTTACCACGTGGTGGCCTCTGATTGGTTGACCTACCAACTCATCGCCACATGGTGCTCACCTGCTTTCCCACATTTCTTAACAACCTTGCAACTCTGTTTTGCGGGCAAGCGCCAGTCGTCAGATTTTGACACATGGCACGATCTGGAAGCTCCATCTTGAGTTTTTGTTGATTGCCACATAATCTGCCACTTCACCACCGGCCCGAGCCCCACTGACACATGGAAAATTTTCACATGCTTGCATTTTCTAACTTCCTTGCATCTCTATGTCACAATCTAGCACATCCTCTCAAATTACTCTTAATATCTATGTCAGCGTCCACTAGAACTCGTCACCACATGGCACGATTTTGCATTCTTGCAATTCTTATCAATCGAGCATTTCATTTTGTAGGCTTGCACCCACTGCACGATCAATCCACATGGCACCATCTCAGAGCATTGTCGCCAAATCAGTACAGTTGTTGGTTCATTTAAAATTATGCATGTGTCATCTCTGATAGTCGATTGACATCATCCACAGCCCCACTTGGGCACTACCTTTTCAAAAGGTTGTGTCTTTATGACACAAGCCAATCTGAGTGCAATTGTATTTAAAGTATAAACAATACCCTCACATCCCTAATGTGGGACTAAAACTTCTAAATGTTTTTTCCTTGTGTCTCATTCGTCATTGGCGGCCTCTTCTTTATATAGCATCAGTGTGGGTTCTTGTTGATCGTATGTGATTACTCATGGCTTCTTTGCAATTGTGTGGGTCTCCTTACAGCTTTGGTCTACTTTTTGGCAAGGCTTCTTCATCTTCAAAGTGTGAGGCTCTATGTACAAGTTCGTGGATGGGTTGTTGTTCCTTGTTTTCTTGTTGACTCTCCAATGTGAAGTGACTCTTTTTTCCTTGTCGCTATCTAGCTCCTACCACTACTTCCAAACTCCCCTACTACAGATTCTTTGCAGGTTCATGTTGATTTTTTACCTTCTTTCTATGCTTTGAATTCTCTAAACTGCGGCTTCATCCTATGTGTTGGTGCTTGTTTATGTCTAAAATTTTCCCTGCCTCCTCGATGTTTCTCCTCTACGTATAACTTATCTCTCTGGCATAATCTTCTTGTTAAATTTTGCCCCCTTCTGCTTAAATTTTGCTTCCACAGTTATCCACTGCATATTCCATGTGGCTTCAAATTTTGCATGGAGGCTTGTTCTTTTTACCATGAGTTCCTTTTCTCTTTCAAATGCTTCTTGTTTTGCATTTTGTGGTTGTCTTTCATGCTTCCCCTACTCTACAAATGCTTTCCTTCCTTCTATTTTAAGGCAGGCTTCATCTGTTATCATGCATGGAGCTGCTTCTTTAACATAGTGACATCTTGGGCCTTGGAACTCTGACTATGGCTTTCAATATGTACACGTTGTTTCCCCCTTCTTCTTTTTTAAGTGATCTTTAGAAAAAATGTGTATGACCCTTACAATTTCTCTATTTTGAAGAGATGTATGTGAGCAATAGACACCTTTTTACAATGCATAGATCCTTTGTTTTGTTTAAATGCCTCTCCCTTTTGGCATTAAAAAACCTCCTTTCTATGTGTAGGACTGCCTTATTTGGCATCTTTTTCCTTTGTGTATTTGTTGGTGGCCTCTTGCACATACATTGATTTCCTTGGGTTTGCATGGGGTCTTTGATATGGGTAGACCACTTTGATTTTTAGTATATCAGAGTAACTTCATTAAGAGCCAGTTATTGAAATGCTAGGTATGTATACAAAAGAGTATGTTTCAATTTTTCTATCTAGATTTCAATCAAGATACATCTTTTGCTACATTTGGGATTTTCTCATAGAATTTCAATAAGAGGGCAATGCCTTGATACTTGAATGTGTTTATCATATCTTGATTGGGCTTTCTACTATCATGCTTGGCTTCTAATGAGAAGGGAAATGAACAAACCCATAGTCTTTTCTTTTTTATTTGGGTGTGTTACATAACAATTGAACTCTCTCAACTTCACCATATTCTTTGAGTTTTTTCTTTGATTCGCTTTTCATCTCAAGATTCAAGTATTCCATCCTTTTCTATCTTGATGAGACTCCATATACTGTATCAACATTTTTACCAGTCTGATGGAATCAGTCAGACCCTAAAGTGGGTCTAGCTTAAAAAAAAATTTATTTTTGAACACCTGAAGTGCCAAAGTAATCCACTAAATCATCTGACATTAACTGGATTCAAAATTGATCACTACTCTGCCATTAAAACTCATTTTACTATCAATCTACAAACTGTCAATTTGGTGTTAGGAGGTCCCTTGACTGGCCTTAAAAACTGATCCAAACACCTGACCGGGCTCTGAAAGTCAACACACTAATTCTCTATTCTGCATATTTTTACCTTGCCAAATCTCATCTCATAACGAATTCTCAGTCAAAAGATATTGACTATTAAAGTTGACCTCTCAGAACTGCCTGCAAGAAAACATGTCAGAAAATAATAAATTGCGTACAGATTTGGCTTTAGAAACTAGGTAAACTAGCACTTGGGAAGATGAAAACTGGGGCATTGGTTCTCTATCACGAGGTGAATATGAATCTAAAATTTGGGCTCGTGATGAATAATTGGATACATATGGAAGATATTCAAAGTAGGCTACTCAGAATTTTTGATTGGAAACATTGGCAGGAAATCAATTTTTGCAAATAGAATTGACCTGGAAAAGTGTGCAAATGGATTTTTCATGACTTAAAAACTGACACACTTAGAGTATTTTTAGAGGACAATACAGTGGTGCAATCCATTTGACTTGACCTATCATGGATCAGGAGATATAACATCATGAACAGGGCTTCTAACAAATTTGCAAATGCTAACACTAATAAAAAGATAGAAATTGGGTTTTGGAATCATGCTTGAAAACTGATCAAACGGAATCGTCATAAGCTGAAACTTGAAACATAACAAGTTTCTGACATCTACAATGCAACGCAAAAGGAAATTTCACATTTTGGTCAACTGGGTCAAAATTATAACTCGTCAAACAGGGCCTCCCAGAATTTTGAACATTTTTGCAAATGTATGAAAATAGTAACTAACCAACTTTGAGGGATTCAAAACCTAGTCAAACAGATTTGAAATGACTCAAAATCTGAAACATAGGTTCTTGGGTATGGACACTAGACACTCGCAAAGTGGTGAATCAATTAACACTTATGGGTTTGAGATATTTGGATGCAAACATGGTCTCCTGTCACTGTCTGACACTTAGGGTAAAATGCAAATATGACAATTACTCAAAACGGGACTTCACTAAATAGCTCAAAATGGTAATTTATCTTCATGGGACGCATAAGCATACTAAATGGAAGGTGTTAGAAACATTAAACACCTCTTACGCTTTTCAAGTACAACTGGGTACATAAGCATCAAAAGGCATTTATAGGGCTTAACTTTCTCAATGGTGCACAAAATTAGGGCTGCAATTTTGAGGGCCAACACTATCCTAGTTGGAAATGGTTTGGGAAAATTACATTCAAATTTGAATACCAAAATCATCATCAAGAAATACACATCTTAGAAGGAGCAAATCTAAGTATAACTATTGATTGAAGAGAAAGGAAAGAAAAGTCTTATGAAGAATACAAACAATGGTCCATAGTTACTTTGTAGAAAAAGAAGGTAAATGAATATCAAAGACAATCAAAAGAAGACAAAATTGATAGAGCAAACAAGGAAAATATTAATCTAACCAAGATTAAAATACCAACAACAATTCTTCTTCAAGAGATGTCAAGAGAAACATCGTCGATTTCTTTGGTTAAAGTTTGGCAAAAAGATCATGTTGGAAATATTCAAGACAATGCTAGGTTACTGAGAGGGGAGGGGTGAATTAGTAACCTCAAATACTATACCAAATCTAGATCTTAATTGCAATAATCCAATAACCATTTAATTCATTAAATTAGATCTAACTACATGCATGAGAAACTAAAAACATAAAAAATTCATGGCACTTGAACACAATAATTTGGTGACCCAGAAACCTTCCAAATAGAAAGTAAAACTGGGGTAGGGATGATACCCATAAAACTTCAATACTACAGCATAAAGTTGGCCTATTAAGGCTTACAATAATCACTTCTAATGGTCTTCCCTATTAGGAGCAATTAGGACTGCTAGGTCCACCTTGTTAGAGGTTTTACAAACATAAAATGAAGTATGCACTCGATAAAGAGATTTTACAAAAGACTGTTAAGTCTACCTTGTTAGAGGATTTGGACTGGTTCACCTATTAGAATAAAATAGTAGATCTCTAACTTACAACTTGATTTTCTGATAGAGATTCTTTGAAGTGTCAATCAACTTTATGTGATGGATATTGCTCTGCTGCTCCTTTGTTAATATGGCCTTACAATACTTTTACTGTTGATTCACATTCGCATCCTTCTTACTCTTTCATCATTTCATGCTTTCTTTCTTTTTCTCACACACGTTTCATATATTCTCCATGCATGGATATGATACAATACATTACATATATATATATCAATCCAATTTACAAAATTCCAAAGTTGATCAATATACAGGTTAACACCAATATTACAAAGTCAACTCAAATGAAGACACTCGAGTTTTGAATACTGACTTGGTGAAGTTCTGATACACAACATCCACTATCACTACTTAGCATTGTCATAAATTTGGTAGAAGTAGAAGCTTAGTCCATACTAATCATCTCAGAGTAGTCTCGAACTCGATCTGCATTGGTGACTCAATAGAAACTATGTAACTTGGTAGAAACTGAATTACTCATGTACCATGACTGCACTCGATAAACACTAATCATCACATAGCTTGGTTAATACTAACTTTACTTCACATGAACTACTAGCTCAATTGAAACTACAAAGCTTGGTAACCACTAAACTGCTGAGGTTGAACTGCTGGACTTCACACTACCTAATTTTGCTCAGTTTGAACTGTAAAGCTTGGTGGCTACTAAATTACATGGCAAATATTGTAGACTATTCAATGAGATTAGTAGCCATACAAAATCTAAATAAGTGTTGTCACTAATAACAAACTTGACTTAATGTCAACAATCTCCCCCTTTGGCATTAGTGACAAAAACACTTATCAGCCAAAACTTATATACATCACATTGTGATACTGGCTTGATGTAGCATATTGTTTTTGAGATTTTTCAAAATTTGTCTTTGTAAGTATATACAGTATACTATATCTACAAATCCTATACTTTCCTTTCCTTCGCATGATTCTCCCCCATACAATATACATACTAAGTGTCTCTCCCCATATATACATACAATCTCTCCCCCTTTTTGATAATAATGCCAAAGATTTATTCAAAACTTATTTACACAAAGACACCAATATAAGAAAGAAAATCAAAATGTACCCTATGTATGAGTTCTAAAGTCTTATCCCAATTTTCTTGCAAAACTTTGCACATATGTAGAGCAATTTGCACTTCTGCAAAGAGTTCTATCATGTGATCTACAATAGAGAAGTTGTTGTCATGGATCAATGTTTTTGAGTAAACAATGTGCTTCTACATTATATCCATGATGGGAAGGATCATATTCTAAATATCTATCAATGAAGACCAAGTCCTTGCTTCTTCTCTCAACAACTTTTCCTGCATATCTGACAAGAATATGATTTTCATATGATGTGCAGAGCTTGAACTAGGGTCAACTTGCAACTACTATGCACTAGCCTTCAGATCTTCATCAATCTTTGTCAATTTTTTCTTTATTTCCTTTGCGAACTCGATAACATTACATAATTTTCCAAAAAGTGATGTTACATTTGTGCAAGAGTTTCCAAGATTGATCAAAATTGAGGGAAGCTCTACTTGTTGAATGGAAATTTGTTGAGTAATGTGCTCAAGCACTTTGTTATCAAATTTCTTCTCTTCTTTCTCAATCAATTTTTCTTGACCACTTGAGTCCTCATTAAACTTCTATACTGCCTCTTCTAATTGAAACAATTTGTGTTGAGAAGTATCAACCTCAACACCTATCAACTTAGTCAAAATATTCTTGGCATCTTTTATGATCTTATATTCTCTATCTCTTTCCTCTCTTAATTTCTTCTATTTTTCTTTCTTTTGGAGGAGTTGACCAACTATTTGTATTTGATCTATAATGGCATTATCAAAATCCCATTTTGAAATCTCAATCTCCTCATCTAGGTCAATATCCTTCTCTATCTCCTTACCACTCAAAAATCTTGTACTTGGTTGAGCCTTAGGTTCAACTACCTTTGTACTTAATGCCTTCGAATCCAAAATGGAAACAATAGTAGAGATAGTAGGACTAGCTATGAAAATTGATATAGTACCAACAGATGGAATACTAATTGGTATGCTTACTGAATCCAAAACTAAAGTACTTACAGAAGTATCCAAAGCTATAGAAGAAAAAACTATAGAATCCAAAATTGTAGAACTCAAAACTATACTTACTACTAAAGAACACAAAATTGTAGAATATACTATTCTCATTGCTGATGATACTAACTTAGGAGATGAAGAAGAGGGAGGCTATAGCTCGATAGATGAAGTGGTAGACACTTCTATTAGTGATGTATTGATCTATGAGGGAGTGAATAGTGATTGGCCATTTGATGTATCTGCTATGGTCATAATCAAACTTGCTGAAGCTATCTCCAAACTTGATGTAGCTACTAATTTTCTTGGAGAGTGAGGAAGTGAGGCAATGACTATGGTTGTTATCTTCATAGGATCATTCTCCTCATCATCTTCTTTGTCTTCCTTGGTAGCTTCTTCCTCTTTATCTTCTTCAACTTCTTCATTATCAAAATGTATTGGCTCAGAGTATGTTTCTTCTTCACTGGCTCTTCTTCCTTTTCTAACTCTTCTTCATACTCTACTTCATCATCATCTTCTCCCTTACCCTCAATCAACATAAGAGGCATGTTGGTTTTGATTTTTTCTATTCTCCTCTTGCCTTTGTTAACTATCTGTGGAAGCTTGATTTCATTCTCTATTCCTGCCTTGGCCTCATCATATGTTCCAAAGTGTGGTGCCTTTAGATCAATAGGTTTGTTTATCAAGGCTTCAATTATATTCTTTGCTTCATCAATGTTCGCCTCATAGGGAATAGGTTTTACCCATATAATTCTAGGTTTTAGTACCTAGATGTAGACTTTGTCACTGTCTACCATGAAACAAACATCATCTTTATAATCTTCAGCCAATTTCTTAGGAATTTTGAATCTGTTATTCATTTTCTCCTTAAAGGCATCAAAGTAATTATCCATTATGCTAACAAAATTCTCACCCATTTCTGCAATATACTCGTTAATCTGATACAAAACTAGCACATCCTTTCTCCATGCAATTGTTCCTTTAGAAGGGAAAAGCTTTTAAACATAGAAAAATAGATATGTCAAAAATGAACCAAATTTTCAAGGGTTGCTCTCGGATGTCCTAATACTTTCCATGTTTTTGTTAAATTGTTTCAACAACAAGTCTACAAGATCATATGACAAATTTTTCTTCACAACCTTGAATGCCAAGTCTATTGCTTCACACAAAACACTATTTAGACAACTAGAACTGTAGATCTTGTGAGCTATCACATGTATGCCAAATTTTAGTTCTGCATCAATTACACTACTGATCTTCATACCTTTGTCATCCCACTCGGCTAGGGTTTTCTTCTCTAACTCCACCTGACCTAGGGTTTTAGTAGTTTTGGCTTTAGCATGGGAAGGCCGATGATATGATGAATCATCTTCTTAGTGATCAAAATTGGTGGCTCAAGCCATAACTAACTATTGTGAACTTGGATTAGAATGTATTTGATCCATTTGATCTGGAAACTTTAGGGCAAGTGGGGAATGTGGGTTAAACCCTTATCTTCCAAGTGCTTATGTTTGGGTTTAAGAACACCATTCACACACAATTCACCTAGGGCATCATCCATCTCTAGGGTTCTAATTTCTTGAATTGCACACTTAGAATGAGTTCAAATATCATTAATGAGAAGTACCTTAGGAGGGATCTATGATTGTGCTCCATCTAGATCAAGGGTTTTAGCAATTGTTGGCACAAGTTTGAAATCTAGTGGTTTCCATTCAACTCCTCGGACCAACATTTTTGACCCTTTCTTTTCCTTGCTACTGCTACTTGATGCTGCCATGGCTACTCAATAGGTTATGGAAAACTTTGAAAACAAAATTTGCTGCAAATTTCACTAGAAATTGCTTGATCACAATACACTTAAAATTTTTAGTGAAAACTAAATTTGATTTCCTACTTTTTTATAATACTTTGCCATTAATGCTTGGTACAAAGGTAGCTATGATGACATCATTATGTGTGACAAGTTTTCATCCACTATCTATTTAGATCACTCGATGAATGCTTCATAACTTGGTAACCAAACATGTGTGACTAGTTACTCCTAACCTCGCTCGGTAGAGAAAGTAACTTAGTGATAATTGATACTAATCTTTTGTGATCCCTTTGTATCTTGAATACTGATTTGGATCTTTTCTTCCTTTAAATTTTGGAACTATTTGGATGTGATCATGATAATGCAGTTCTAGTTCTTATTTAAGAACTTAGTTGGAAATGGTGGAGTCACCCACTTCTTGAGTGACATGACCATCATTGATTGGACTAGATTCCTTGGTGGATTTAGGAATCCATTGCTGCCTCATTTTCTTTCTGATGTTGTCTACTTTTTCTTTCTTTTCATCTTCAATTCTTCCTATATTCATGCAATTCTTGGCTAGATGACCAAGTTCTATACAAGTGAAACATCTTATGGTGGTATCTCTCTTCCTTGTGTGATGTTTAACACAGTTCATGCCAATGTGTCCATACTCTCCATAGTAATGACATCTAGATCAAGTGTTATAGTCCCAACCAAATATTTCTTTCACAATTTGCTCTGCTAGATTGAATGACTTGGTTCTGTAGTATGATGCCTTGTGACATTGTTTCTTGCATTTGTGACACTTGCCTTCAAATTTTGGTTTATCTTTGCATTCATTAGCCTTGTGACCATGTTGATTGCAATTGTAACATTTACCATTGATTTTTTCTTTACCATTAATCGAACATTTTTTTGATGTATGACCTATCTTACCACAGTAATTGCAAGTAGGTCTTTGATTCCTTTGAGCACCTTTTTTGGAGGATTCACCTTCTTCTTTGTATCCAATTCATGCTTTACCTTTTTGTCTATAGATATTCTGCTCATTCAATTGATTCATGTCTACTTGGGATTTCATCATTCTCTCATTGATTTTCTTTTTAGTGTTTAGGTCATTTTTCAATATTTCACTTATTTTCTTGTCAGATCTCAGCTCACTTCTTATTCTTTCATTGATTTGTCTTTCTAAATTTAGATCATTTCTTAATCTTTCATTGATCTATCTTTGGCTCATGATTTCTTCATTTGCATCAAAGATTTGATCTATAAGATCTGCATGCTAAAGGGATTGGTTTTGGATCTAATTGTTTCTTCCATCCATTTCTTCTTTCATCTTTTTTCTTTGTTCCAAGATTTCACATTGCCTTACTGATTGAATTTCTTATTCTCTTTTGAGCTTTCCTATTTCTTCTTGTAGAGAACCATTCTTCTCTAAGAGTCCTTTGATTGCATAATTTGCTTCATCTAAACTGCTTGAAGGGAAAAGGTCTTCAATCTTTTCTTCAATGTACTAATGATCATTCATTTGATTTGCAAGTTCCTTCCTTCTTGTCAAGGATTGGAAAAGTTGCTCCTTAGCTTTCTTGAGTTGTGCAATGGCCATTTCTAGATCTAGCTTTTCATTGTCAATTGCCTTATCAAGTTTGAATATCTCCATTGACCTTGATCTTTGCTCAAGCTATCAAGCTTTATCTTGAAAACCACAAAGCTTTGATACCAATTGTTAGAAATATTCAAGACTATGCTAGGTTGTTGAGAGGGAAGAGGTGAATCAGTAACCTCAAAAACTTTACCAAATCTAGATCTTAATTGCAATAATCTAATAACAATTTAATTCATTAAATCAAATCTAACTACATGCATGAGAAACTAAAAACATAAAACATTCATGGCACATGAACACAATAATTTGGTGACCCAAAAACCTTCCAAATAGAGAGTAAAACTGGGGTGGGATGATACCCACAAAACTTCAATACTACAGCATAAAGTTGGCTTGTTAAGGCTTACAATGATCACTTCTGATGATTTTCCCTATTAGGAGCAATTAGGATTGCTAGGTCCACCTTGTTATAGGTTTTATAAACATACAATGAAGTACACACTCAAAAAAGAGATTTTACAAAAGACTGTTAAGTCTACCTTGTTAGAGGATTTGGATTGGTTCACCTATTGAAATAAAAGAATAGAACTCTAAGTTACAACTTGACTTGCTAATAGAGATTCTTTGAAGTGTTGATCACCTTTATGTGATGGATATGACTCTGCTGCTCCTGATATGGCCTTACAATACTTTTGTTGCTGATTCACATTCGTATCCTTCTTACTCTTTCATCATTTCATGCTTTCTTTCTTTTTTCTCACACACTTTTCATACATTTTCCATGCATGGGTATAATACATACATACATACATACATACATACATACATACATACATACATACATACATACATACATACATACATACATATATATATACATATATATATATATATATATATATATATATATATATATATATATATATATATATATATATATATCAATCCAAATTACAAAATTACAAAGTCCGCCAATATACAAGTTAACACCAATATTACATAGTCAGCTCAAATCAAGACACTTGAGTTTTGAAGACTGACTTGGTGAAGCTCTAATACACGGTGTCCACTATCACTACTCGACATCATCATGCATTCAATAGAAGTAGAAGCTTGGTCCATACTAATCATCTCAGAGTAGTCTCAAACTTAGTTTGCATTAGTGACTTAGTAGATACTATGTAATTTTGTAGAAATTGAATTACTTATTTACCATGACTGCACTTGATAAACACTAATCATCACATAGCTTGGTTAACACTATTTACTTCACATGAACTGCTAGCTTGGTTGAAATTGCAAAGCTTGGTAACCACTGAACTACTTGGGTTGAACTATTGGACTTCACACTGCTTGATTCTGCTCAGTTTGAACTGTAAAGCTCGATGGCTACTAAATTACATGGAAAATATTGTAGACTATTCAATGAGCTTGGTAGCCATACAAAATCTTAATAAGTGTTGTCACTAATAAAATAATTGACTTAATGTCAATAGATCATTACTTTGTTGCTTGTTTTTTAATTGGCGACTTTGGTCACTTTAGTCAAAATTAGGGAATTGATTTTTTTTTTGCAAAATATATAAATTTCATAATGTTGTTTCAATTGTGCAAAGATGATTTTTTTACTAATCCAAAAAAATTAGTTTTCAAAATGATGCCTATAAATACAAGACAATTTGTAATGTAAAGGGGAGACACATTTTAGCAACGACAAAAACTTTGGAGAAACTCTTAGAGAAAACTTTCAATAAATTTTAGTTATGTATGATGTATAAGTGTTCTTGAGTTTGTATATTCTCAAAAATATTATGAAGAATGTATTTTTTTGTATTTTTAAATTCTCCTTTTGAGTAATGATCACTAATTCATCATATGTTAAATTATTGATTTTTTTATGTATTCACGTGGAGTATTTAATTTGGTGAAAATAAACACTGTCATTCCATGGTATCTTGATTTGGATGTACTCATATAGCTTTGTACTTTTTTATGTTGAGATTTTCTATATTGCTTTCAACCTTACTATATTTGGATTCCCAAAACTCCTAAATATTATATAACTGGGGGGGCATAAATCATTTATATCCAGTTGTCCTATAGGCCTATATCACAATTTAGTACCAATTCAAATTTCATAAAGGTTATCAATAATAACTTGGTAACTACATTCAACTTCTCAAATCAAATTTATGTCAACTTTACTTCAAACTATTATCTCATTGTTCCTTACTTATACCAAGTATCAAAGCAATAACTTAGCTTATATCAATTTGTAGTATTAAATAAATAACATGAAAATAAACTTTGAAACACATAAGCATTCACACATTTTGACACATATATTTAATGTAGAAAACCTGTAAAGGGGGAAACCACCTAAGAATCAACCCAAAAAAATTATTCTTCTGAAGAGAGCTCTACTAGGAGCCAACCTTGTTAAAGATTTATGTACACATTTTTAGTGTGACTTGGTTAGAGGATTTTAACTAAAGATCATCTAGACCTTATCATTCCTTGTCATTATGAAAGAATGGTCTTCTCTAAAGGACTTAAAAATGTCACTAATTGATGTTACCATATAGGATTTCAAAGACTTGTTAGGTTCAATCAATTAAGAGATTTCATTTGCTACAATGGCAAGAAAGTAACAATCAATTGATTTGCTAGGTTTAGCACTAATTATCTTGTTTAGACCTATATTTCACTCAGTTTCTTCCTTAAAATCTCTTTTCTAGTCAATTCACATAATTTCACTATCACTTTACACTTCCTCTACTTGATTTTTCACTTTTATTTTGTTTAGTTCACCTTGTTCTTTAACTTTATCAACTGCACCTTTATTAGTGAACTGTTAGCAACATTAGCAACCAAAAATAGTCTCAATCATATCCTTAACTTTTGCCTTCCAAATTTTTCTTCTTAGTCATGATCGAGATCTTAAATTCAATGAACTTAAACACTTTGAAAATAGAAATTCCTCAAATTGTGTACACATCTTAATCTTTCTTAATATCCTTCATCAGATCTTCATTACATCAAATTTAGTTGTATATCTCATAACTAACTTTGACTTTATCCTTTGATCTTCTCAAACATTCTTAATTATCATCAAAAGTCATCCTCAGATTATTCTTTTTCTTTTTTTCTTCACTTAGTGAACATTGAAACTTCACTCGTGTAATGCATCACTCGATTGACACTACAATTACTTGACTAACACTAAACTTTACCTTTTCTTTTCTAGACACTCAATGATAACTATAATCACTTGGCTAATATTGTGTTTCTTTTTTTCACCTAGTTTCTCGGTGTAATTTGTATAGATTAGTAAATACATGAACTTCGTCACAACATTACATGATTGCAAAACAATCAAAGTGACATTGTATAATTATAGTCCAACTCGTTAAATTACCCATTGAATACCAACACTTATCAACTTGTTCATTGTCATACTTTCTTCAAATCTTCTTCATTAATCAAATGATCTTTTACTCTACTTAATTATCATAGTTCCTAACCAAAAAAGGCTTGACATCAATGAAAACATAACAACTAATATGATTCTTTTACATACAATAACAACATTATTAGTTATATTATTAGTTAGGGATAACAATCTCCCCCTTTGGAATTACTGCAATACATAAACATAATATTTTACATTACAAAAAATTACATATAAGATAATCAAATGTATACATTGTCAACAATACACTTTTTAGATGTCTGACTTTATTTTGGTTCTCTACAACATATTCACATGGTCTATATCTTCAAAAACTTAATCTTTGACAATTTCCCCCCTTAGGATATGCTTCTCTTTCTATTCAACAATATCTTCATGTTAGAATATATGGTCCACTAATATAACTGAGATTTGGGGGTGTAAATTAGTTATACAACTATTATCACAAATATAAACCTTAAACAAACTTAAACATAAGAGCAATATAATCAAAAACCACAAGATACTCATGCAAAATAACACTAGATATGTTAACTAGGAAAACCCTTGATAAGAGAGAAAACCCCAATGGGGATGGTACTCACAAGATAATGTACTAATATAAATATTCCTTGTTAGAGGATGGGCCATGTTAGGAGTCTATAACAATATTTAGTACATAGCATTCCCTATTAGGAGACTTTCAATCCTTATTAGGAGATTCCTACCCTGTTAGAAGTTATGTCAATGTTGTTAGGAGTTGTGGAAAATAGATGGGTCCAAATAGCTTCAGGGAAAGACCAATGAACCCACTTTCCAAATGATCTTTGTATTATTCCTTGTAGAATAATAGAAATGAAAAATATTGCTCCTTCCTCTTCCTGTCATATCAACTAGACTTCTGCTCCTTTTGATCTTGTAAGTAGATTACAAATATTGCATCCAATAAGCCCTTGGATCACTTACTCACATTCAATAAACACTCTACTCCTTTTTGCACTTTTCACTCAACACGATACTTGATACACTTTACAAACAAGGAAAATATCTTTCTTTTATACCATATCTTAAAAATAATTCCTTGAGTTAGCCTTGAGACTTTCCCAATTAATTATAATGAGATAATTAATTAATATACAATTACAATAAGATAATTAATTAATATACAATTACAATAACATTGTCACCTTATAATCTGTACAAAACATTACACGTGCAACTTCAAGTCTTCTGCATTCACTAGCATCACCATCAAACTGTCCTCTATCACTAGCTAACTATGCATCTTCATATTACATCTCAGATGAAAGATATAATACAAACATCAAAAACTTCTTTCCAAGCACTATTTCTTTGTATTGCTCTCAGTAAATCAAGCATATCTTCTAAACATCTTTGACTTGGACTCTATGCATTGAACCTCAATGTTAGGACACAGTATAGAACATGCCCTTATATGTGCATCACTAGAAAATCAAAATATTGTACATACAACTAAGATATCATTCTGTTACTCTAGAAATATTTACAGACTTACTGCTATGTTAACATCAATGACAGACACAGTCATGAATACAATATGTTAATACTCTCCAATTTTTAGGATACTCCCCCAATTTAGTATCATCAACATTCATGCTAACAATCTCCCCCTTTGGCATTGATGGTAACATAGATGAAAAATACCTAAGTTCCACGAATACCAAAATAGTACTATGTTGTTTTTGTTATTGTTCTTATCTTTTCAAATCCTCTTCATCAATCAAATCTAAAATCCTCTAGAACATTGCTTTGGTCATCATCTTCTTAGGATTGGAAACCATTGTTCATAGTAAAAAACTCATCATACACCAAGGTTCTTCATGTTGCATATCTCCCCCATAGAGATATTCCTTATTCTTTCTTACATAAATCTTTCTAAATCTCCCTAATCTTCTCTTCATACATACTACGGAGATGTTTTCTTCTCACCCATTTCTTAGGAGATTTTTTTCATGCATATTCTCCCTCATTGACATCAATGACAAAGGTCTCATTATGTCAATTACTACTCCAAGTCTTCAACTTTCTCAAGTGTCTAAAGACATTGTTTAAGACCAAATACCAAGAGTCCATAATGACTCATCTCATCATAGATACTCACCCATATAGGAAGCATCAAAATTGAGTCTGATTCAATGATAGTGCTCTATACCACTTACTATGGCATCTACTCTGAAGTAGGTAGGGGCATAACCCTAAGCATACCTCTTAAGTACTCAAATGTATCTTTAGGTAAAGGCTTTGTTAAGATATCTACAGTCTGGTCTTTAGTACTCACATACTCTAATCGGATCTCTTTTTCTATTGATTTCTCTCTCAACACATTATACTGTGTGTGTGTGTGTGTGTGTGTGTGTGTGTGTGTGTGTGTGTGTGTGTGTGTGTGTGTGTGTGTGTGTGTGTGTGTGTGTGTGTGTGTGTGTGTGTGTGTGTGTGTGTGTGTGTTTAGTCTTATAATGCAATAAAGGATTCTTAGACATACTCATTGTACTTTTTTTATCACAGTAAATGATAATAGGTTCTGTAAACTCAATCCTAATATCCTTCAACATTTGTTTCATCCACATAACCTAATTACAATTATTTTTTATTGTAATATGGTTTGCCTCAGCTATACTCTGAGAAATACAATCTTATTTCTTGCTTAGCCAAGAAACCAATCTTCCTCCAAGAAAAAATGCTCCACCACTCATGCTCTTTCTGTCATCCATATTGCTTGCCCAATCCACATCATTATAAGAAAATAGAATGGAATCACTCGATCTGTCATACCATACTCCATAATCAGATGTTACCTTCCAAATATCTAAATATCATTTTTACTATTACGCATAATGATACTCTTTAGGATTAGATTTAAATCTAGCTACAATCCCAACTACATTTGCTATATGTCGTCTGGTGTAAGTCATATATTGCAAACCTCCAATCATGGATCTATACTTCTACTCAACTGTAGGTTTCTCATCTTTGTTGGATAACTTGTGACCAATTATCATAGGTGTACCAATAGGCTTAAAAAATTCCAATCCAAATATCTTGAACAAATCCTTCAAGTACTTAGCTTGTGAAATAAAAGTGTCATCACTATTCTTTACAAACTGCAATCCTAGGAAAAACTCCATTTCTCCTATCATGCTCATTTCAAACTTATTCTTCATCTCTTCAAAAAAACTTATCACTTTTCTCATCATTACCTCCAAATATGATGTCATCAACAAATATTACAATTATCAACAAACCATTCTCAATTTCTTTCAAATACAAGTTACTATATGTCGTACCTTTAGTAAATCTAAGTTTTTGCAAATAGTTGTCCAACCTTGCATATAGGTTCTAGGTGCTTGCTTTAATCCATATGGATCTTTCTTTAGTCTGCATACCATGTCTTTATCTTCTATCAAAGGAAAACATTTAGGCTACTCAATATATACCTGTTCATCAAGTTCTCCATTCAAGAAAGCTAATTTAATATTCATCTAATATGCCTTGAACTTCTTATTTGCTGCATAAGCCAAAAATATTCTTACTGCTTCTATTCTAGCTATAAGGGCATATGTCTCCTCACAGTCTATGCCTTCTTGTCATGTGTAACATTTGCATACAAGTCTAGCCTTGTTTCTCACAACTTCACCTTGTCTATTTATCTTGGTTTTTTAATATACTTTTGCTAGAAGTTGTCAACTCAACTCTTTCTTCTACTCTAGGCTCACGTCTTTTTTCTTCAATCTGATTCCCGTTCTACAAATCATTATTTTTCTCAATGCTAACTTCAAGATTTTCATGGTTAGCCTTTGGATCAATAATAGTTACCAAAGCTATCTCTTCTATTACTTCATCTTTCTTAACCAATTCAAGCTCATTATCTTTATCATCACAATCATTTAAGAATCTTTCGATACTTTCTTTAAATTCTTCATCTTCATCAAAAAGTGAACTCTTTATAATTCTTCTTACTTTATTAGGACATCTAGATGAAAAATGAGAAAACTCTTTACATGTCCAACAAACAAAAATTTCCATACCTTCTAGCTCTTTTTTCATAAGCAGATCAATACCTTCGTTGATCTTCATGTCTTTACTTGTACCTCTATTCTTTTGTATGCAAAAAAAGGTTTCTAGATTTGAAAACTCAATGCTCAATTTTTTATACAAATTTGATAACTCACCAAGAATCTCCATCTTCTAGGTATCAAAAATTCCTCTATATGACTTAGGACTATCTTTTCTGAAATAACTTGCCATTGATCTCCTAAAGTTGTTAATCTTTCTCTTCAAGGACTTGATGCTCTGATACCAGTTGTTAGAATATATAATCCACCAATATAACTAAGAGGATGGGGGTAAATCACTCATATGACTATTATCACAAATAGTAACCTTAAACAAACTTAACCATATGAACAATATAATTAGAACCCTAACAAGATACTCATTCACAATAACACTAGATATGCTAACTAGGGAAACCCTTGATCAAAGGGAAAACCCTAGTGGGGATGGTACCCATAAAATGATGTACTAATATAAATATTCTTTATTAGAGGATGGACCCTGTTAGGAGTCTATAACAACATTAAATACATGTCAATCCCTATTAGGAGACTTTGAATCCCTATTAGGAGACTCCAACCCTGTTAGGAGTTTTAGAAGACAGATGGACCCACTGTCCAAATAGCTTCAGGGAAAGACCAATAAACCCACTGTTTAAATGGTCTCTATATTATTCCTTGCAAAATATTAGAAATGAATAGTAGTGCTCCTTCATCTTCATGTCATGTCAACCAGACTTCCGCTACTTCTGATATTGTAACTAGATCACAAATCTTGTATCCAATAATCCCTTGGATTTCTTACTCACATTCAATAAACACTCTACTCCTTTTTGCACTTTGTACTCTATACAATACTTGATACACTTTACAAACAAGGGAAATATCATTCCTTTATACCATATCTTCAAAATAATTCCTTGAGTTGGCCTTGAGTCTTTCCCAATTAATTATAATAAGATAATTAATTAATTTACAATTACAATAACACTATTGACTCACAATCTATACAAAACATTACACATGTGACTTCATGTGTTTCACATTCACTGATATCACCATCATACTATCCTCTATCACTAGCTAACTATGAATCTTCTTATTACATCTCAGATGAAAGATATAATACAAATATCAAAAATTTATTTCCAAGTACTCTGTCTCTGTACCACTCTTAGTAAATCAAGCATATCTTATGTACATTTTGACTTAGACTTTACAAATTGAACCTTAACATCAAGACACAATATAGAATGTGTCCTTAGCTACACATCATCAAAAAATATAAATCATTGTTCATACAAGTAAGATCGCAGTATGTTACTCTAGCAATCTTTACAGACTTACTACTGTGTTGACATCAATTAAAAACCTAGTCATGAATGCAACATGGCAATACTCTCCAATGCTTAGGATACTCCCCCAATATAGTATCATTATTATTCATGCTAACACTTCATTCTTATCCCTTAGTGTATTAATCTCTCTTTTTTCATTATCTCCCCATTTAAAAATAATACCAAAGGTAACTATAAGTTCCAATGTGAAACTTATACAACCTTGTTGTAATACTTTGCACCTTTCATGCATTGTTTACATCAATTTCATTACAATAATTTTCACAACTTCAGGAAATAATCCCTAAAGAGTGAACTCTTGCATCAACTCCACAAAGATATTTCCCTATCCCTTGTATTTTATTTTGGGTTGCACTTCCACTACCAGTGCCAATGCCACTCCTCTTCTATTTTTTTATCATCATTAAAAACTTTTAGAACTATACATAGTCAAAAATTACCATTTACAATTTATAGGTGTGATCAACATTTAAACCCTAAATTGTAAATCTAATATTTTACTTTGCAAGTTACCTAGCTACTAGAATGTATAAAAATTAGGCTTAAAATGTATGCTAAATTCAAAATTAAATTCTAAATTCTATGGCCAATACTACACTTATAATAATAATTTTTAAAATGTGGCAAGAAAAATGTGTTTAGGATCTTACCCAAAGAATTGAAACTCAAATATATAATTGTAGCTTGTGAGTTATCTTAGAAGATGAGGATTGTGTTGCAACTTGAAAATTATAAGTTTGTAACACCTTTCTAATCAGTAGTGATCCAATGCTTTTGCAAAGATCTCGATCGTTTTTGCAAAGATCAAAGATTGAACAGTGAAAACAAAACCTTATGGTCTAGACTCAACACAAAAGAAAATTCTACAAATTGTAGAAGCAAGAGAGTCACGATTGTGTTTGATATTAACTATTACATACATTGTACAATGTAAAGTTGGTATAATAATTTATCATAATTTATTATGAAATGAGTGATGTTATAGTATAAATTAGGATTAACTTTACTGATTATTGCTAATTTTTGTCTCTAAAGAGTTGAAGAGTTCTTTCTAAAAACTTATTTTCAGAGGAAATTTTGAAAAAATAACTGCTATAGCCAAAATCAGCCAAAAGTACATCACCAATTATTGATCTTTGATGATCCATTGGTGATTAGCACATCAACCATCACCTCTTTAGAGGTTGTGTCAATGCACAACGTCATACTCATTTCTCACTTGATATGTGTATGACATGTGTCTTCTTTCTGAGAAAATTTTGAAAAAACAACTACTGTAGCCAAAATTAGCCTAAAGTAAATATCCAACTATTGATCTTTGATGATCCAATGGTCATCAATACATCAGCCATTGCCTCTTTAGAGGTCATGTTTATGCACAATGTCATATTCATTTCTCACTCAATACATGTCTTATTTTTGGGGGCATTTGAGAAAAGGAGTCGACAGTTGTTGAAATCAACCTAAAATACATATGGGGTTATTGATCAAGTGATGGTCGTTGTGTCACCTTTGTGCATTTTATGGTACAATATAAATAATGCCACATTTCTTCTATCCAACATGATTTCGGAAAACAAATTGAGTGCTACCCAAGTCAGCCTAAAATACATCTCGAGTTGTTGATCTTTGGTTCTCCAATGGTAGTCAAAGCATCCCCTTTATTATATTAACACTTGTGACAATATATTAAATTATAATATTAATATTAATTGTTATTATATTATAATAATAACAAAATTGTATTAACACTTGTCCAAAGCGATCTAAAGTAGATCCAAGATTAAAATTTTAGATTTAAATAAGATCTCTTATGATAAAACAAGTGCCATGTAGTGGCTTTTATTTTCTGTAACTTGTAATAATTTAATTAAGGAGAGTAAAACATATTTGTATTAAAGATAAAAATTTCTAATTAAAAATAAACTAAACAAAGATGTTTTATGTTTTATTTTAAGAGAAAATTTGACTTATATGTGTTATATTTTTTAAAATTATTTTGTGATTGAATAAGAAGATATTCAAAAAAAATTAAATAGAAATAGGAATCTAAGTATTTGTGCATTGAATTTCATAACTGAATCATTTACATTAACAAAATAATTATCTTATTTTATGCTTTTGATGATGATTAAAAATAAAAAGTTGGTATGTTATAACCAAAGTGTTCGTATGAAAATAGAATAGTTTGTAAATATTTAATATATTGAATATTATGTTAGAAAACTACTTCAATAATTATATTAGGCTATAATTAAGGACCTAATACACTATAGTTAAATCATTCTAATTTCTATAGCATACTTAAAATTTTAATTAAAATTTAAAATTTATTACAATATGAATAATTCAATAATGATACATCATTATTAATTTATTAGTTATTAGAGTTGACATGTGTCTTCTTTTTGGGTGCATTTATAAAAATGGTTGAGCATTCTCCAAATTTGCCCAAAAATCATCTATGATCATTTATCTAAGTTAATCAAATGGTGCTACTGTTGAAAAAAGAGACTATTGAGAATAGATTGATACAAGTATGATCAATATGTTTCAATCATTGTTTTGTCATTGATGTCAACCTGCTATTTTTTGGTAAGGCAACTACTTACAAGATTTAAGTACTATCACTTATTTGATTAATGAAGAGGATTTGATCAAAAGATGTTGCAATAGCACCTAGAGGAAAGGTTGAGTTATGTTATGTAAAGGAGTACAAGAATCAGCTAAGATAGTGATAGCATGATGTATTGATAACCTACTTAAGGTTACAAAGGCTGGTTACACTAAGTAAGTTTAGAAGAATAAGTTAGATAAATATTTTCTGCCAAGCTTGATCAAGTAGATAGTAGGTGTCGAGAAACATCAGTACAAGTTGAGCAAAAAATTAGTTGAAGTTGAGTAAAAGTCTATTCTAGTGTATGTCAAGAAAAATAATGGATGTCAAGTAAAGTTTAGTTGATGCCAAGCACCAGTAAACTTTAGTTCATGCTGAGTGATTCTATAGAGGTGACGAGCAATGCAATATGTGCTGAGCATCAGAAGCTAGTTAATGCTGAGTGGTTGCATTATTTGAAAGATTGTGAATTTGATGAATTTGAGCTGATAAGTTTGTTTTCTTGGATTGTGTGAACCAGGTGGAAGATAAGATTGATGAGTTGGTGGCACAAAATTCAAGGTAAACTATTTTGAGGCAAATTCAAAGAGGATTGAAGGAGAAGTTTTCAGAAGAGATATGAAATGAGGGGTAGATTCATTGAATCCTACCTAATCTATCCTAACCCAAATTTGGATGATAGAGAATGAATGGAAAAAGATCTTAAATTTCCTATTTATAGGGATGGTTGGTTAGAAGCAAAGTTTGTCATGTGCATGAACCTAAGGAAGACAAAAAGGTCAAGGGAATTGCTTCATCAAGTGACCTAAAAGAAGATTTTCCATTAGCATGTTAAGAAAGAAGGCTTAAGGATATGAATGCTTGAAGGGTGGAAAACTATTAGAGCTAAAATGTGTGAAGGAAAAGCATAATGGAGGACTGAAATAGAGATCTATAATCTACAAATTAAATTGTAAGTTGTTGTTAGATCAAGCCTTATTGTTACTCTCTAATAATTGTATCAGTCTAGGGTAAATCCTTTGGATTAAGGTTGACCTAATAGTCATTTGTAAATCCTTTAATTGAGTGACATTCCAAGTGAATGGTCTAAAGTCCTCTAACAAGGCTCACTCCTAACAAAGTGGTTGAAATCCTTTAACAGGGTCACATTTAAGAGTGTGTATTGTAACCTTTAATATTGTTGGCCTTTCACAAGGCATCACTTCAGAAGAGTGAAAATGAGTAGCATGTTACTGGTGGTTTTTTCCAAATTGAGTTTCCATGTAAATAAATTTTTCAAATGTGTTGTTGCAACTATTATGTTTTCTGTTTACATTTCTACAAAATGATTTGACAGTAACCTACAAGTTTTAAGTGATTGCATAATCTTATAGATGCACACATGATGATAAATATTTTATAGGTTCACTAAGCTGTGAAAAGTTTTATTTATACATATGGACCTTGGATAACTTATTCACACCCCCCCCCCCCCCCCAATTATATTAAAAATATTTCAACAATTGGTATCAGAGCCATTTGCTTAAGAGGACTAGTTTGAAGGTACTAGAAGCACAAAGATCAAGATGTCAAAAAGAGAAGTACCCAAGCTTAATAGAGATAACTTTCCTATATGAAAAAGTTTGATGAAGCTACACCTTAGAGGACTTGAAGATTACACAAAATCTACCATTAATATTGAGCATGTTGATCCTGCTGGAGCTCTAACTGCTAAGGATATGAAAAAGAAGAAAGAACATAACCAAACAATGCTTGAGATTGCCTCTACCCTAACCTATGTTAAATTTTATGATATCAAAGGCTTTAGTAGTGCAAAGAAAATGTGGGATGCCTTAACCACCATCTATGGAGGAGACACTGATGTTCTAAGAGCCAAAGCTAAAAGTCTTAGAGGTAAGTTTGATGATATGAGAATGTAAGAAGATGAAAATATTGCTCAATATGTTGCAAGGCTAAAAGAAGTTGTTAATGCAATAAGAGGAGCTACTAGCACAATAGATGATGACACTGTACTAAGAAAAGTTTTAAGAACACTACTACCTATATATGCTATTAGAGTTTCTACAATTCAAGAACTAATATGTATACTAGGGAATAATCTATCACTTGAAGGTCGGGTAGGTAGGCTCACTGTCTTGAGCTATCTAACTTTGATAATTGCAAACCTAAGAATATTGAATCTACTTTCAAAGCTAAGTTTTCATTGAAGGAACTTGATGAGAAGAAAAAGAACAAAAAGATATAGTATGTGTCCAGTAACAGTGATACAAATAAAGAGGATGTACAATGACTTGAAGCAGTATTGGCAAGAAGATTTCATAGAGGTAAAGGAAAGTTGAAAGGTAAATTACCTATCATTTGTTTCAATTGCAATGAGGTTATTCATATTTCTACTATATGTTTAGAGAAGAACTACAGAGTTGGTGACAAGTACAAAAGTAGAAGAGATAAAGATAGCAAGGACTACAAAGACAAAGACAAAAAGTCATCCTACATTTTTGAAGAGGAAACAAAAGATGAATCTAATGAATATGATGATGAAGTGGTGTATGTTGCAATGAAGGAAAAATTTGATGAAGCTGAGACAACTGCACTTGTGACTTGTGTGAACAAGAATGATAGATGGATCATTGATAGTGGGTGTTCACATCACATGACTAGAGACAAAAGTAAGCTCATTATCTTGAATTTTTATGATGGAAATAGTGTAAGATTTGGAAATGATGTACCATATTTGATAAAAGGAAAAGGTTCTATCAAACTCATAGATAAGATTTTATGTGACAATGCTTACTATGTTGAAGGACTTAACTATAATCCTTTGAGTGTGTCACAACTGAATAATTCAAGATGTAATGTTGAGTTTCAAAATAAGATTGCTAATATATATGATATAAATAGAAAACTAATTGGAAAGGGGGATCAGATTAGGAGTAATCTATTCTATCTTGATATAGAGGATGCTACTTGTCTAGTTGTAAAATTTGATGATGTGTGGCTATGGTACAAGAGGTTATGTCATGTTAATTTTGATAACTTGGTTAGTATTAGTAACATGAAAAAAGTTATAGGTTTGCCTAAGTTGAAGAAACTTGATAATATAATGTGCAAACAATGTCAGTTAGGCAAAGTGACAAAGTCAAGTTTCAAGGGTAAAACTCATATCTCTAAAGAAATACTAGAAATTGTTCATACTGACTTGTGTGGACCAACTGAAGTGAAAAGCTACAAAGAAGATAAGTACATTATGACATTTTTTGATGATTATTCTAGAATGATGATAGTTATGTTCCTAAAGTAGAAATCTGATGCTTTCCAAATTGTTAATGTAAATACATATTTACTATTTACACCTACTTAAGTTTACTTAGGTTAATGCATTATTTTATTATTTTTATTTTGTGAGACACTTAGGAGTTTGTGCACCTTTTTGATTTTTCATGTTGACAACACAGAAGTACGTAACTTTATTTTACCGCATGGTGTCTACAACACTAATTTGCATGTCACGCCCTTATAGGCTTATCCTCTCATCACTGCACTTACTTCTGTGCTTATGGAGAATAATCCATATCTGGTGGACATGTGCATGGTTGTATGACATATCATGTAGCTAATTATAAGGCATTTTAGATGTATCACAGAGGCCTTTATATATAGGCACTCCTAGTGTACTTTCATATGGCATATTGAATGAATATATCATCATTCTAATCATACTCTCTCTTTCTAGTCTATAGTTGTGCTTGTGTTTGAGTTCTTAGTTCCTAGGTGAATTTTTCCCATAGGAAAATTCTTACATGGTTTTAGAGCTCAAAGATTTTCTCATCACATAGTCATTTGAGACCATTGTTGCTTTAGCACCTTAGCCCAAATCCGGAGTACTACAAAAATTGAGAGCATCCAAAGCTAGATCTGACTTTGCCATTGCATCTAGAATGCTAATTTGATGAAGATTAACTATAAACTCGATTACCTTGGCCCAAAGTTGACTGAGGCAAAAAAAATTTGCAAATTGGACCCTGAAGGCTCCGATTTGCACTTCAGGTATGGTCATTTTTTGCAGATTTAATTAATTTTCAAATTTGCATTTTTTATTTCTCTGCATTTTTTCATCAAAATTATTCAAAAAAATTTTGGCCCTTTGGGCACCCAGCAGAGAAAATTGTTTTTGCAAAACTGGGCTATCAGATCCCGACTCTATAGTTTGGTGGCATATTTTATTTGTCACAAGAGATTATTTTATGTAGCAGACACTACACACTAATCAGGCCATACTATGCATAGCACACACAACAGACAGTCAAAATTAGGTAATTACTCTACCTGAGACTGGCAACTGAGCTCTTTTCATTATACATCCATGGCCTTTCACATATAAATAGCACTTCACGTGCCCACACAACCAATGTGGGACTAATTCCTTCAAATCGACAACTAGAAAAACTTTCCCGATGTCAACAATTCAAAATTTTGGCATAGCTTTGCAGGTTCACAGTAACTCTCTATTCGCACATTGTAGACTACAATGTATGTTGCAATTAATTCTATTGCCCCACACATTTGCAGTCCTAGCAACTGTTTGTTTCCTTTCTAGCATAATTTTTGGAGTCTGGCGCTCGCAGATAGAAGTTTTTAGCACCACCCTCTGCTACTATGTTTCTTACTGAATGCGAAAATAGAAAAAACTTGATGTTGATTTCGACAAATGTGAAAGGATTCTGGGACTGTGACAGGTATCTCCACATTTGCAAATTTGTATCTCCATGTGGATGCAGTCATCTGTGAAAAGGGAGAGCCATGTAAGCTACTAACTTCTCACCATGCCCTCCCTACGAGTGACATGCGGCCCTATATAACTTTGACATGTGGTGTGAGACACAATGATAGCTATATAAATTGTCACATCTATTTCCATTGTATAGTTACAGTCAGCACTTCTTGACACGTTAGTTTGACATGCAGGTGGCCATATTACCTACCACATGCATACACATAAGTTTTCATACTATTGCCACATTAGCCATTCGTATAGGACACACATCGCGTCCTAAAGTACAGTAGCATAGTTAGCCTGACATGTCAACAAGGAGCCCAATTTTTTATTGACATCATCATTTGACTAGGTTAAATTTGAGGGTTGTTTGACTGTCAAACCTAGTAATTTTATAACTATAGTGATGGTCATTTGACCATCAAATTTAACATCTAAGATTTTCTGCCAGACCCCTCTCCAGATTACTTTTCGATTTGGCAGCCTAACTTTGTGAGCCCATAACTTGGACATCTGGACTCTGATTCAAGTGCAATTTTTTTGAAATTGAGTAGAATTTCATATATTTTCTAGTAGTAGTGTTGTTGTCTAGTTTTGGTGTACAAATTTTGTAGAAATTGCATTTTTTAGTTGTTATACCTGCATAATCCTACCTTTTGCAACTTCAAATGCTTCATACGAGCACATCTGGTTACTTTTTCAAGTTCCATTTTTTTTTAAAGTGCAATTTTTTTGTCTACTTTCTAGATCTAAAGTTGTATTCTAGGGTTGTGTGGACCAAAATCTCATTTTCAAAATTAGGCCTTTTTTGGCATTGTAAAGCTTTGATTACTTTTTAGAATTGTTGTACATCTAAGCTACAATGCTTAGTGATAGATTTGGGCCTCATAAGGTAGTTGTAATAGCATAATTAGAAAGTCCACTTTGTTCATTTTGACAAGTGGCCCATTGTACACACACTACTTATAAAGTGCCAAAAGCATCTTTTTTGAGGGGGTCTTTTGATTGAGTGAAAAAAGGGGCTGTGTACTATGTTTCTTGTGTCTCTCTTTTGTGCTTTTTTCATTTCTACATCATGGGTTTTAAAAATCCTCCTCTAACTTTGTGCAATTATTCTACATGGAAAGATATTGCATGGAGTAGATTAATGGAAAAAGGATATAGTCTTTATGTTGATGGTACAATTACCAAACTTACTGATGCTAAAGAACTCATTCAATGGAAAAGACAAGACCAACAGGCTTTAGGAGCTATCAAGAGTTGTGTTCATATAGATCTCTTCTTTCACATTGCCAAATGTATAGAATCCAAAGTAGCTTGGGATAAACTAAAATCATTGTATCCACCTCCACCTCCACAACATGGTAAGGTGGATGAAGAAAAAGGATTTTAGATTGAGGATGATCCACTTCTCTTGGATCCAAAGAATTTTGACACAATTCAAGATTACATCAACAAAGCCAAAGAGTATAGGGCACTTCTTAAAGATTGTGGAATTCCCATGAAGGATGAGAAGTTGATTCATCACATCCTAAATCGAGTCTACCTTCTGAGTACTCTTCTTTTATTTTGAGTTTCAATACTCATAGGTTAACCATGGGATCTGCTTACCAGAAGCCTTCATTTGATGCATTCACAGGGATGTTGATTATTGATCAATCTCACTTGATGGATTTAGGACTTCTCAAGTCATCAAAGACCAAAGCCTTGGTGGCCAGTGATGAGCACCAATCAAGTCAAGGATGGAAAATAAACAACAACAAGCAGTGGAAGTAGAAAACACAATTTGAGGCACAACAATCCTCCTCACAGCAAGGTAGTTCTTCTTCCAACAAGAAGGGAAGTAATGAAAAGAAGGACAAACTCTTTTGTGCATATTGTAAAAATCCAAATCATGATGAGCATCATTGCAAGACTAAAAGAATCAATGAAAATCTACTCAAGAAGAACAAGATTCAAGTGCTAGGTACTTCCAAGGGTTCAACTCCAACCTCTTCAAAGGGTAAAGGGAAAGCACTTATGGCAAACACAAGTTCTTCTTTAGAATTTATACTTGACTCAGGTGCCTCTCACCATATGGGTTCTTCAAAGAGAGATTTTTCTTCATTGAAGCAGTCAAAGGTACCACACATCTTCGTGGGAAATAATACTAAAATGGAAGTTGAAGGGAAAGGACATGTGGAAATGGAAAATGGGGAATTCAAAGATGTTCTCTACGTTCCAAACCTCGGCTCCAATCTCCTATCAGTTTACCAAATCACTCACCTTGGAGATGGTCACAAAGCTGAGTTCCTTCCAAATTCAGTGCTGGTGCGCAGTCTAAGAGATGATTCATTGGTTACAGTGGGGAAAGTCAATGATGACAAGAGGCTTTACTCCTTCTCCCACTTTGTGCCTAAGTCTCCTTCTCAAGCCTTGTTGACTCACTCTACTTTACACATCAACTTATGGCATGAGTGGTTTGGTCACCTTGACTTCTGCTCTCTTTAGAAACTTTTCTCAAAACACATGGTCAAAGGTCTACCTAATATCAAATTTTCTAAGGGAGAGTGTTCATCATGTTTAGTGGATATGAATCTCAAGGAGAATTATGATAAAAGGAAGTCTTCTAGAGCTCTAGTTGTTATTTAGTTGGTTCACATGGTTTTAGTAGGACCCTTTGCAGTGACTTCAGTCAGCCAAGGCTGCTACATCCTCACATTTGTTGATGACTTTTCAAGATTCACTTGGGTCGAATTCCTTCATCACAAGAATGAAGTGGTTCATAAGCTTCCAGTATTTAAGACTCATGTTGAACACAAATCAAGGAAATCCATTAGGGTTATATGGGTGGACAATGAGAATAGATATGTAGACAGAAGACTTAGGGACTTTTGCAGACTTGAGGGGATTGATCTTTATAATCCACCAGCATTTAGTCCATAGAAGATAGATGTTGTAGCTATGAGGATTAGGACTCCCAAAACCATGGAAAATTGCATAATAAAAGCCAAGTATTTTGATCCTACACTTGAAGTTGACGCCATTAGTAGTGCTACTCACATACTTAACAGGTCTCCTCATAATGCCTTAGATAAGGAGACTCCTTTTGACGCATGGTGCGGTAGAAAACTAGTTGTGAGTCATTTCATAGTCTTCAATTGTCCAGCATGGGAAAACCTATCTTCCAAGAGTTGCAAGGCACCAGCACCTAGACCTTGTACCTTCATCAATTATGAAGACAATGTGAAGGCTTATAAACTTATGGATCCAGAGACTCATGAGATATTTGTGGAAAAGGATTTTCACTTTGAGGAAAGTTCACCCAGCTTATCCTCTACTCCTCTCTGCACATCATACATAGTGGAAATTGATAGTGACACTAGCCATAGTGCTTCAATAGATTGAGACCCATGGGGTTCTATCGACAGTTGTAGTGAGAGGTCACATCATCAGTTCAGTCCACATGCTTACATTGCCATAGTGAAAGGTCCAACACTGCATGGCACAAGTCTTCTAGCTCCAACTTTAGTTGACATGGGAGACAGCCTTGAAGACTTACATCTTCTCTTTGATGAAGGTGATCCTTCTATAGTTTTTGTGAGGCCTCACTCTGACCCTCATGTCCATTCTCTACATGATCAATCTTTACATGTTGGTGTGATTGTGGATCCTTATGTACAGTAATTGGAGGAGGTCTCTTTGTCAGTAGAGGAGATAGATGGTTCATTGGAATAGGTTCAATCGAAATCCTTACCAGATCTGCATTCATTCTTTTCAACACAATTGGAAGGCACAAACATCAGCACTAGCATAGGGATACTTCAGCAGGTTTCAGGACCACCATACATCTTCAAGATTGTACCTTTGGCATTGTTTCTTCCTAAGGGGAGGAACGTCATTCAACACTCTTGGACCAGCTTCTTCCTTGGAGCGGCTTTCACTTGTCGACATTCTTCATTTTTTTTTTTTTTTTTTTTTTGGGGGGGGGGGGTGTGGGGGGGGAATACCTTGTCTCTCTTCCTTTTTTTTCTTATGGGGGGGAACCTTTTCCTCTTGTGAGGTTCTTGTTCTTCTCATTCTTTACTTATCTATATACTGGATGTATGTCATAATGGGGGGTTCTTGATTACTCCATCCATACATACATCCCTATTTCATCTCTCTTTTTGGGGGAGGATTTTTCCCATGAGGTTTTCCCTCTTTTTCCGCTTTATGAGAGATTGCATTTTCATTATGTAAATGGGTGCCTAATGTTGGGACTAAAAATTGCACGGTCAATTTTGAGTACCATTGAGAATTTTAAGGCCTATAAATGTTGTTTGATGAGATTGTACCCAGTTGTACCTTTGAGCCCCATGAGGTGTTTAATGCTTCTAGAACCTTTCATTTAGTGTGCCTACCTATTCCATGAAGTTAAATTGACATTTTGAATCATTTCATGAAGCCTTGTTTTAAGCAATCTCCAAATCTGCATTTGAGTCATTTCAAATCTGTTTGACTAAGTATTTAATCCCTCAAAGTTGGTAGTTTACTGTTTTCATGCTGATGCACTTTGCACATAATTTTAGGAAGCCCTGTTTGACATGCTATAATTTTGACCTAGTTGAACAAAATGTTGAAATTTCTTTTGCGTTACCTTTTAGATGTCAGATACTTTTTATGTTTCAAGTTTCAACTTATGACGAATCCATTTGATCAGTTTTCAAATGCAAATCCAAATGCAATTTCTAAAGTTTTACTGGTGTCAGCATTTGTAGATTGATTAGTACCTATGTTCATGATGTTATAACTCCTAATCTATAATAGGTTAGATCAAATGAATTGTACCACTGTATTGTCCTCTGAAAATACTTTAAGTGTGCCAAGTTTGAAGTCATGGTGAATCCATTTGCACACTTTTCCAAATCAATTCCATTTACAAAAATTGTTTTTATGCCATTGTTCCAGTCTACAAATTCTGAGTAGCCTACTTTGACCGCTCGCCATTCACATCCTATTATTCATCATGATCCCAAATTTTAGATCCATATTCTCCTCGTGACATTGAGCCAACGCCCTAGTTTTCATTTTCCCAAGTGTCCATTTACCCAGTTTTCAAAGCCAAATTCGAACACAATTTATTACTTTCTAATGTGTTTACTTGCAGGTAACTCTAAGGACGTCAACCTTGACGGTCAATGTCTTTTGACCCCAAATTTTTCATGAGAAAAGATTCAACTTGGTGCAAGTATGCAAAAGAAAGAATCATTGTGCCAATTTTTAGAGCCCAATTAGGTGTTCTGGTCAGTTTTTAAGGCTAGTCAAAAGACCCTCTGACATTAAATTGACAGTTTGCATATAAAGTGGTAAAATGGTTTTCAATCGATTGATCACTGGTCAAACTTGGTTCTAATCAAGATGATGGGTTCGATGGATCAGTTTGAAGGTTTAGTTGTTCAAAAATGAAAAAAAATTTAGTCGAACCCACTTTGGGGCTTGACTAATTGCACCAAATTGGATCCATGGAGGCATATCTTAGAATGGGATCACTGATTCAAGCATCTCCACTACAATTATTAGATTGAGATAATTATTCCCCTTTCCTTTGAGAGCAAAGTTTAGACATGCAACTGATATAGTTAAAAAAACCATGAAAGGATCCTTATCGATGGCTTCATTTTCTCTGATTTAATTATAAAAGAAGAAATATAGCTTCTTTCTATAAGTTTATTTCAAAAGATTGCACAAATTATTGGGGGATTGAATAATATAGGAAAGTGTCTTGAACAACTGTTGGTACTCATGTTGCACCTTGCTACCAGAGGATTGAACACATTCTCTACTTGGAATAAGATTTAAGGGTGCGGGATAAACTTCTAAGAAATCCATGATGCAACACAACTACCAAACTCTAGTAGAGATGTCACTCCCTCTAATGATTACAATGGAAATGGAATCATAGCTAGTCTCACTAAATCATAGACAGATGCATCTTAATTAATAATAGATGACATCATTGATCCTACTTTGCAATTTGCTTCCAAGATTTTAGTGTACAAAGTGTTGGGGTATATTAAAAGGTTAGATCCTATTCCTTCAAAGCATGTTAAGACTATCATTGATGTTGCTTATGGGATGCATTTCAATTGGTGAAAGCTTATCAGAGACAAAAAGTGTAGATCAAAAGAAAAGATTAAAGGGAGTCAGCAACATAGAATGGAGGTCCACATGACCAGTAATAGAGATCTATGCATATGAAGAGCAGATGACCTTGAAGAATTAAAAAAGATGCCAAATTAAAGAGCACCCATTGCATCCAAAGGGGAACACGACTGAGTAGGGTATGAAGATGGAGGATAAATAGCTGCTGAGGAGTATATATAAGAAAGATAGCTCACACCAATTTAAAGAAGTCACCCATCCAATAAAAGCTGCTAAAAAGAAGGCAACCCATAGCATGAGTGGAATGGGGCTGTGTAGGATAGTTGGTGGTAGTCTTCTTGCATCTTTCTTGGAAGAACAACTCCTCATGACATGCAGGATGGAGTTGGAAGTGTGGATTTAGGTCTTCAGAGATGGAGTTTTTCATGTTGATAAAAAGAGCAGACCCACATGTTTAAAAGCTAGGGAGCTCCACAAGCGGCTAAGATCAAGCCGTAGCCTACAACAAAGGAATGGAGATATCCACACATGGAGAAGTCACCAATCATTAAAATAGCAGTCTCACATAGAATAAAGGAGGCATCTTTTGAATGATGAAGCCGCAATGAATAGAGAAGAGCCTACGCTAAAAAAATGGTTGCCATGTTAGAGGAAAGGCGCCAAAGTTGAAGGAACAACCCAGTGCAAGTAAGCACTAAACAAAGAGGATCCACGTAGTTAACAAGAAGCCATTTTATTTACAATGGCAATCCCCACACATTGGCAAGGGAGATCCATGTGAGAATACAGTGGGAAAGCAGAAGCATTAAGCTATGATTGAAATAAGGAATGCCCATGTAGCAAGCAGTTAACACAAATGAAGAGAAGCAGCGACAGGGTCCCCATTTTACAAATAGGATTCCATAGAGCACACCATTAAAAGATGAAGGGCACCCTATGCACAAAGTGAAGCCACAGGCAATGAGAAGGGTTGCCCACATCTTTGCAAAGAGAAGACCCTGTGCATAAAAATAGAGCAGAGGCGAGGAAGAACATAGACTGTAGGAAAATATTGAAAAAGTAATAATCCCACATGCCCTGTGGGAGGGGATTTTATAAGTTTAAATAGAAACCCTTGTCATATGCATTGTGTCTCAAAGAAGAAGGCTTTTGGAAGCTACTTGGTGCAAAGTGGGGCCCACAGTCAGCCAAATGGATGCAATCAGAGGAAAATTTTTGAATTAACACGCAATCCAAAGCCTGTGACATCAGAATTGTAGGTCATCAAAAAAATTAGAAAATCTAGCAGCTCGCTACCTCGCTAGCCAGAAAATCCAAGGTTTTTAGTCTAGCGACATAGTGAATCATCAAAAAACCTCAAAATCTAGCGAAGGTAAAATAAGAAATGTGGGTCCTACCTATAGATGTGATGATGAATTAGGTAATGCCAAGTGGTAATGAGCAGGATGAGTTAGTGGTGATGCATAGTTGAGGATACTCCACGTGGATGATCGTGCAACATTCGATACATTGCTAACCAAAGTTTCTCACCAGTTAAGCATAGCAACATAGCGAATTTGATGAGGTGGTGAAGACATGCCGCTGATGTGGATGGCCAGTTAGAATGTGACACATGGTGCTTTCCCAGGAAGCCAATATAGGTCTGACAAGTGGTATTGTCTGATTAGGTGAGGGGATATGAAGAGATTTCAAAAAGATAAAATAATATATCCCTACATGTTCAGTCATAAAATGAAAAATTTGATTTCAAATTTTAACTTTTCTATAGTTCAAACTATAGATTATTTTAAATTTTTCATTTTTTATTCTTTCCATGGAAGCCATGAACAAAGGTTTGATCTTCAAAAGGCAACAACTGGAGTGATTTTTATCCAAAATAAGCACTCCAATATACCACCTAAACTGGGAACAGGTGAACTTTATGAATATGAGGTTAGATTATACACAAGTATTCACTAGTTCATGCTATAGGTAAATTTGTAAAATCTAGGGCATTGGTAGTAGAACAGGTAGATTTGATCATTGAGCATCAAAGTTTGTTACAGGGCAGATTTAAAGACCTTTTGAAGCCTGAATGTGAAAAAAACAACCTGGAAAAGGTTATATTGGCTTCTTGAAGTCATATTAAACTAATTTTTACTTTTACCTTGTGTTCATTTTAACATCAAAATTAGTTATGATGATGAATCAAATTTTTGAGATATTTGATGCCTTTGGGAGATAAAATAAAGGGATTTCAATTCTAGCAGTTGAAGAGGGAGACTAGAGAGAGGCTTTTTTTCTTCTTGGGAAGGAATTCTAAAGGGATACTTGTCATCTCCTATCAGATCTGGGAATTTCTCCTTCCTATATCTTTCTTTTTCTTTCTCTTTATAGAGGTTTCAATTTTTGGAGAAAATTGGCTCATTACTGTGGTACCAGGTTTTGGTTCCAGTCTTGATATATTCGCAATACTATGACACCATTCTTCAACATAATTCTCTTATGTGAAAAACATTAGGAAGGATAATACAGATAGTCCAGATCTGTTAGGTTTTTCTGTGTTTTCATTTCATGCATATGAATGTATTATTTCAAGGAAATTAATACAAAGAATAGCAAGTTGAGTTTCATCTTGAATCTTGTCTCCTTATCAGTGATGTTCAATTTTTTATAATCTTTGAACAAAGAGCTTAGGTTGTAGTTATAGTACCTTAAGGTTGTATGTTATTTCATTGTTGCTTATAACTCAAGGGGTTATGTAAATGCTTCAGGGGAATCAATAGGGTTGCAAGTTTACTGATGGGGATATCATGTAAGACTGGGATTCAAATTGAACATGGATATCTATTCATAAGGTGAATGGATAGATTAGATATCTAAATATATAAATAAGTAGTAGATATCCATATGTATGCATTTGATTCATGGATTTTTCTAATGGATTAGGCACTAGTCAGTTACAGGATCATTAAGTCTTACTATTACATATCAGAGGGTTTGTTGAATTCAACATTATTAATCAAATGATCTTTCCCTTTCATGTTGAAGAACCTAAAAGTGATGCCCTCACTCAACTTGTGAATATCATAGAATTTGCATTCAGCTACTATAGATCTATGTTATTGCATGAGTATTAGGAGATATAAGGGCTTTTATCTACTTTAATAGATTCAGGATATGTTTTTGCATTGGTACCATATTAGTTGAATCTGAAGTCCACCTGCCTAGGTCTTGCAGAGCCTAAAGTGAAGAAGGGTCAAAGCCTTATAGTTGGCCCAGTATCTGAATTGATATGTTAAAGATAAGAGTTAGCTGCCCCTAGATGTGTCATATTCTCATCAAGGTGATTGGAAATCGGTAATGTTTTCAAACACCAACACCTCACATGGCCTAGTAGCCGGGACCCATCCTGCATTTCATCCTAGTTTTCGTAAGCTTAAGGGAATTCCCCTAAGTTGCACTTAAAGGGGGTGTTGGTGTAAATATGTATTTAATATTTACACTTACTTAAGTTTACTTGTGTTAATGCATTATTTTATTATTTTATTTTGTGAGACACTTAGTTTGCACACTTTTTTGAGTTGTCATGTTGACAACATAGAAGTATGCAACTTTATTTTAGCACATGGTGTCTACAACACTAATTTGTGTGTCACACCCTTGTAGGCTTATACTCTCATCACCGCACTTACTTCTGTGCTTAATGGAGGATAACCCATATCTAGTGGATATGTGCATGGTTGTATGACATATCATGTAGCTAATTATGAGGCATTATAGATGTATCTTAGAGGGCTTTATATATAGGCACTCCTAGTGTACTTTCATTTGGCATATTGAATGAATATATTGTCATTTTGATCATACTCTCTCTTTCTTATCTACAGTTGTGCTTGTGTTTGAGTTCTTAGTTTCTGGGTGAATTTTTCCCTTAGGAAAATTCTTACACAAATATTTAAGTGGTATTTAACAAGATTTGAGAAGGAAACAAGTAAATGTCTGAAAAAAATTCAGATATGATAGAGGAGGAGAATTTACATCAAATGAGTTCGAGATGTTCTGTAATGTCAAAGGAATCAAAAGACAAACATCTTCCCCTAGAACTCATCCACAAAATGGAATTACTAAAAGAAGGAACATGTCTGTAATGGATTGTGGTAGAACACTCATGATGGAGAAAAATGTTACTTTGAAATATTGGAGAGAAGTTGTACGTTTAGCTGTCTATAACTTGACCTGTGTACAAGTCAAGAAAGGTACTCTATTCAACACCTTTTGAACTATAGTATGGATACTCACCCAATGTAAAATATTTTATAGTATTTGGAAGAAAATGTTGTATTCTTAAAGACTTTGGAAATGGTAAATTGATGAAAAAGGTGAAAAAAGTATATTCCTAGGATATTCCACAAGAAGTAAGGCTTATAAGTGTTTAAATACTAATACTAACAAAGTTGTGGAAAGTGTAAATGTGAATTTTGATGAATATACAAAAGTATATGAAGTTGAACCTATAAAATAATGAAGAGAATAAAAATCATTTGTATACTTGTATGAAGATATGCCTACTAAAGAAGATGCTACAAATCAAGGTACAAACCAATAACAAGTTTCAGTGAATACCAAGTCACATACTATGAATGTCGAGTTGCATTCCAAAAATGAGCTACACTTAGATGTCGAGCTACAAAACTAAGTTGAAGCACATTCTGATTCTGAGATTAATATACATGAAAGAGATGTTGAATTACCTGACAGAGATGTACATAGTGATTCTGAAGTTAAAAGACCAAATGAAGAAACTAGAACTAAACTAAGATTGTCAAAATATGTCAAGAAAAATCATCATGCTACAAAAATTATTGGAGATAAAGAAGCTAGAACAATGACAAGGAACAAATTGAGAAATGATACATTTTTATTGAGCATGAAAGAACCTAAACTAATGAGAGATGCCTTAGAAGATGTGGACTGAAGTAAAGCCATGGCAAAAGAGATTGAACAAATTGAAAAATAAAAACATGGACTCTAGTTCCTAGACCAAAAGATAAAAATGTGATTGGCACCAAGCGGGTATTCAAAAACAAGCTAGATGGAAATGGTGAAGTCACAAGGAACAAGGAAAATTAGTTTGCAAAAGATATGCACAAGAAGAAGGAATTGACTATGGAGAGACATTTTCTCCTGTTGCTAGATTGGAAGGAGTAAGTACCCTACTTGCTTATTTTGCATACAAAGGTTTCAAATTTTATCAACTGGATATTTAATCTACATTTCTAAATAAAATATTAGAGGAAGAAGTTTACATAGAATAGCCAGAAATATTTGTTGATGTTAACAATAAGAACATGGTATGTAGATTACACAAAGCTCTATATGGTTTGAAACAAGAACCAAGAGAATGGTATGAAAGACTTCATAAGTATCTTGTGAAGATTGGATTTGAAAGGATTGATGATAACAACAATTTGTACATGAGATAGAAAAAGGCAAAGGTATTTTGTTATCTAAAATTTTTGTTGATGATATCATATTTGGAGGTCAAGAAGCTTTATGTAAGGCTTTTGCAAATGAAATGAAGCAAGAATTTGAGATATCTATGTTTGGAGAGATAAAATTATTTTTGGGTTTTCAAGTATATCAGATGAAATATGGTATATACATCATTTAGTCAAAGTATATATATCACTAGTAAATTTGGACCCAAATTTTGACCAAGGTTCGTCAATATTTTTCTTGTCAAAATTTCAACCAAATTGCAGGTTGGTCAAAATTTTGACAAATAAATTGTAGGTTGGTCAAAATTTCAACGAATGCATTTGTCAAAATTTTGACCAACCTGTAATTTGGTCAAATTTTTGATATGAAAAATAGTGATGAACTTTGGTCAAAAATTGGATCCAAATGTACTAGTCAAAGAAATATTGAAAACTTTTGGATTGGAGGATTCCAAACCAATAAGTACAACTATAGTGATAGGATAAAAATTGTCAAAGAATGATGATTCAGCTAAGGTAAATCAACCATTATACAGTTCTATGATTGGCAAATTACAATATGTAGTACATAGCAAACCTGACATTGCATTATCTATAGGAATAGTTGCAAGATTCTCTACTAATCCCAGGGAGAATCATCTAAGGGCTATAAAGAGAATGATGCAGGAGCACCTAAAGTACAAGAACACAAGGAGGTTAAGATTCCTTATATCATATATTAAAAAAAATTAAGACATATATAATGTGTTTTAGTCCATAAGTTGAAATGTAAAGGCTAGAGAAGTCATTTGTAATAAGTGTCAAAATTGTGCAAGGAGGTCTCAAAGTGGTCAAGAAGGTAAGAATATGAAAGAATTATAAATGATTAAATTGATGTGAAATTTCCATTTAATTCTATTTTAGGATTATTCAAGTGCCTATGCAAATATTTTTATCAAATTTGGACTTACACTTCAAAAGTTGTAATGTGAAAAGTGCATAAAAATTGTCAAAGTTGCATAACAATTTAAAATAATATAAAGAGTTAGTTTAAAAGGTGGTTTGGAAGTTACAACAAATCACAAAAACTATAAAAATGGATGTATGGTTGAACCAAAAAAATAATTGAAGGAAGGAGATACATTTGAAACAAATTTGGTGAAATTTTGAGTTGTTATTTTGATTAATTTTTCAATTTTAGTGTTGGTTCTAGGACTTGTACAACCATGTACGACATGAAAACCATGTATAATCTATATTTTTGGATAGAAGGCTGAATAATATTCCTTCTCTTTTTTTTTTGGATTAGTTTTATTTATTTTTGAAGAAGTTATGCACTTTTTAGTGGAAGTGATTATTTACAGATTTTGGATTTCTTGATAGCAATGATGTTGCAGCAATTGGTACTGAAACATATGGAATAGTTACAACCTCTAAATAGATTCATTGGATAGATATGTGAATATAATTTCATTTCATTTTTGGTTGAGTCATTTCTAATCATATTTATGGAAGTTATGAATGTTTTAGTGGAAACTTGTTTTTCTTATATCTTCAATGGTGTTGCATGCATGTAATGATTTACAGATCAGAATAATTAATGGCTTATAGATTTGAAAACTAGACTCATAAGTGGTCATTTTTAAATTATTTTGGTTTCATTTGTAGTTTTTTTGAGAAAGATATCAGATTCCCTAGGCAGGCTTTTGATTTTTACTTCTACATTTTTATAGTAAAATTGGGTCTTGATATAATTATAATTGGGTTGTTGGATTGGGCTCATCTTTGGATATGATTTAGAAGGACTAATTTTAAATAATTCCTCCAAAGGGTTTGGAAAGAAATTTTTTGGAACAAATGTTATGAATAATGGAACCCAAAATAGAAACCAGGCTAAGGGAATGACAAAATATTAAGCTTGGTATAAAATGCCTCTATGTTGAATGTTTAATGTCAGTGATATGTAGATTTGGGTTTTTTTGAAATCCTATTTACATAAAATTGGTATCAAAGTCAGTAAAATATTTGGACAGGGTAAAGTTTGTTTTTCAAGAATAGTTGTAAGTTATTCTACCGAAGTTGTTGGAGGATGAAGTGTTCTTACGTGAAGATCTCAGTAGAGGTCTTGGTATTGTCTCCAACTAGATAAAGCTAGGTAGAAGTGCACTATAGGCAACCACTAAGAGAAGGGTGGGAAGCATCTTCTAGGATCTTGTGTGTGTGAAAATATGGAGGTTGTGTGAAGTAGCATGAAGAAATGTGGATAGCAACCAATATGCACTCCAATGTTGGAAGTAAGTTGCAGCATCAAAGTGAGCAGCAAATCATGGACAAAAGCTTGTTTGCAGATTATTCACAACGGCATTTTCATGGGACATGGAATTTTTTCAAAATTGGGAGTATGGTGTGGGAGCACCTTAAGTAAAAGAGCACAAGGAGGTTAAGATTCCTTATATCATATATGAAAAAAAAATTAAGACATGTATAATGTGTTTGAGTCCATAAGTTGAATGTAAAGGCTAGAGAAGTCATTTCTAATAAGTGTCAAAATTGTGCAAGGAGGTCTCAAAGTGGTTAGGAAGGTAAGAATATAAAATAATTCCTTAAAAATAATTAAATTGATATAAAATATCTATTTAAGTCCATTTTAGGGTTATTCAAGTGTCCATGCAAATATTTGTCAAATTTGAACTTACACTTCAAAAGTTGTAATGTGAAAAGTGCATAAAAATAGTCAAAGTTGCATAAGAATTTAAAAGAATATAAGGAGATGGTTTAAAAGGTGGTTTGGAAGTTATAACCAATTAAAATAACTATAAAAATGGATATATGGTTGAACCAAAAAAATAATGGAAGGAAAGAGATACATTTGAAACAAATTTGGTGAAATTTTGAGTTGTTATTTGAATTGATTTTTCAGTTTTAGTGCTGTTTCTAGGTCTTATACGGCCATATATTACCTATAAACCATGTATAATATATATTTTTGGATAGAAGGATGAATAATATTCCTTCTCTTTTTGGTTTGGATTAGTTTCATTTTTTTTTGAAGAAGTTATGCACATTTTAGTGGAAGTGGTTATTTGCAGATTTTAGATTTCTTGACAGCAATCATGTTGCAACATTTGGTATTGAAACATATGGAATATTTATGACCTATAAATAGATTAATTGGATATATATATGAATATAATTTCATTTTCTTTTTGGCTGAGTCATTTTCAATCATATTTATGGAAGTTATGAATGTTTTAGTGAAAACTAATTTTTTTATATCTTCAATGGAGTTGCAAGCATAGATTTGCATGAATGTAATAATTTATAGATTAGAATAATTAATGGATTATATATTTGAAAACTAGAATTATAATTGGTAATTATTAAAGTGGTTTGGTTTCATTTGGAGTTTCTTTGAGAAAGATATTGGATTCCCTAGGAACGGTTTTGAGTTTTACTTCTGCATTTTTATTGTAAAATTGGGTCTTGATTCAAAGATCATAAATTATAATTGGCTTGTTGGATTGGGCTTAGATTTGTATATTATTTAGAAGGACTAATTTTAAATAATTCTTCCAAAGGGTTTGGAAATAAATTTTTTGGAACAAATGTTATGAATAATGGAACCCAAAATAGAAACTAGGCTATGGGAATGAGAGAATATTAAACTTGGTTGTGTTTAACCTCATAAAATGCCTCTATATTGAATTTTTAATGTCAATGATATGTAGATTTGGGTTTTTTTGAAATCCTATTTACATTAGAGAATAATGAGATATCTAAAAGGAACAGAAGAGTATGGTCTATACTACAAGAAAAATGAGAAATTTGAATTAAAAGCCTATATTGATGTTGATTGGGCTGGAAATAGCAATGACAAAAAGAGCACCAGTAGAGAAGCATTTTTCTTAGGTAAGAGGTTGGTTACATGGACTAGCAAAAAACAAAATTGCACTTCACAATCTATTTCTGAAGCTAAATATGTTGTTGTTGCTATAAATTGTACAAACATTATATGGATCAAACAGCTACTCAAAGGTATAAAGGAAGAAATCATAGAACAAGTAACACTTTATTGTGATAATACAAGTTCTATAAATATATCAAATAATCTCATGATGCATACAAAGACTAAACAAAATGTAATCAAGTATCATTACTTTAGAGAATTAATTCAAGATAAAGAGGTGAAAATGGAATACGTTAACACAAAAGAACAAATTCCTAATATCTTCACAAAAGCATTACCTAAGGATGCCCATGAGTATCTAAGAGGTAAGCTAGGGGTGATACCCCTATCAAAGGCTACCTAAGTAACAAAAGGAGTACCCTACATCAAATGAGCTGATTTTTATATGTTAAAAATTGATGTAGTGGATCTTACTTTTGGAGCTGCCTAAAGTAATCAAAGAGCTAAAACTACAAATCAATCACAAGAAAGGTGATAGAGGAAAAAATTGAAGAAGTTTATATCTACATGTTAAGATGACAAGTATTTGGCACTATTTTCAAAGAGGGAGAAATAAAAGAATAAATAAAACTGATCCTAGAGTGAAAGATTTACTGATCAAGTGAAATAAAAGAGATTGGAGATTGAACAAAGAGAAAAAAAATCCTAACAACACCTACCTAGTAACAGGAAGATAATTGTAGAGGGAGATACAAGGACTAATTCAAAGGGAGTTATAAGGATGACACAAAGGAGTTTTATAACCTATTTAGAAGATGAAAGTTGCTAATAGAGGGAGAGATTTCAATACAACAAAGAATTTCTTTTCTTTTTTGGAATTTTATTGGTCTTATTGTTTCAACCTATTCAGTTTGTTTGATCAATTTGGTTTGCCATCAATTCCAAAGAGGGATATTGTTGGAAAAGGAGACTATTGAGAATATATTGATATGAGTATGATCAATATGTTTCAATCATTATTTTGTCACTAATATCAAACTTACTATTTGTTGGTAAGGCAACTACTTACAAGATTTAAGTACTATCACTTATTTGATTGATGAAAAGGATTTGATTAAAAGATGTAGCAATAGCACCTAGAGGAAAGGTTGAGTTATTTTATGTAAAGGAGTTCAAGAATCAACTAAGCCAGTGATAACATGATGTATTGATAACCTACTTAAGGTTTCAAAGGTTGGTTACACTAAGCAAGTTTAGAAGCACATGTTAAACAAAGTTTGTCTACCAAGCTTGATCAATTGGACAGTAGGTGCTGAGAAATGTCAATATAAGCCAAGTAGAAAATTAGTTAAATCCAAGTAAAAGTCTATTCTAGTGTAAGCCGAGAAAAAGAGTGGATGCCAAGTAAATTTTAATTGCTGCTAAGTACCAGCAAACTTTAGTTCATGTCGAGTGATTCTAAAGAGGATGACGAGCAATCTAGCATGTGTCGAGCATCAGAAGCTAGTTAATGTTGAGTGGTTGCATTATTTGAAAGATCATGAATTTGATGAATCTAAGCCAAAAAGTTTGTTTTCTTGGATTGTGTGAACTAGGTAAAAGATAAGATTGATGAGTCAGTGGCATAGAATTCAAGGTAAACCATTTTGAGGTGAATTCACTGAGGATTCAAGGAGAAGTTTCTAGAAGAGATATGAAATGAGTGGTAGATTCATTGAATCCTACCTAATCTATCCTAACTCTAAATTGGACGATAGAAATGAATGGAAAAATATCTTAATTTCCTATTTATAGGGATGGCTAGTCAAAAGCAAAGGTTGTCAAGTGTGCAAACCTAAGGAAGAGAAAAAGGTCAAGGGTGTTGCTTCATCAAGTGACCTAAAAGAAGAGTTTGCATTGGCATGTTAAGAAAGAATGCTTAAGGGTATGAATGCTTGAAGGGTAAACAAGTTATCAAAGCTTAAATGTGTGAAGGCCAAGCAAAATGGAGGACTGAAATGGAGATTTATAATTTTTAAATTAAGTTGTAAGTTGTTATCAGATTAAGCCTTACTATTGCTCTCTAATAAGTGTATCAGTCTAGGGTAAATCCTTTGGATTAAGGTTGACCTAACAGTCATTTGTAAATTTTTTAACTAAGTGACATTCCAAGTGAATGGTCTAAATTCCTCTAACAAGGCTCACTCCTAGGAGGGTGATTGAAATCCTTTAATAGGGTCACATTTAACAATGTGTATTGTAACCTTTAGTAGGGTTGGCCTTTTACAAGGCATCACTTCAAAAGAGTGAAAAAGAGTAGCATGTTACTGGTGGTTTTTGCCAAATTGGGTTTCCACATTAATCAATGTATCAAATGTGTTGTTGAATCTGTTATGTTTCATGTTTACATTTTTGCAAATTGATTTGGCAGTAACCTACAAGTTTTGAGTGATTGCATAATCTTATGGATGCACACATGATGATAAATGTTTTATGGGTTCACTAAGCTATGAAAAAAATTATTTATACATCTGGACCTTGGATAACTGATTCACCCCCCCGCCCCCCCCCCCCCCCCCCCACCCCCCCCCCTATTTATTCTAAAAGTATTCCAACAGGTACTATGAGAATAGTGATTTCACACTTGATGTGTCTATGCCACGTGCCTTCTTTCTAGGGCATTTGGAAAAACTAGTCGATTGTTGCCAAATTTGGCCCAAAAAACATCTAGACTTATTGATCTTTGTTCATCGAATGGTAATTATAGAATCACCTTTATAATATTACTAAAATAGTTCTTAAATATATTAGAATATTTCAAATTTTAAAAATAAAATAGTTTTTTAATGATATTTTAAATTTAATTGTAAAAGTAAATATTGATTATGTTCCATATATTATATTATTATGTGCTACTAAAACTAAACATTTAAGTAAGTAATTTATTAATTAAATTAAATGTTAAACCTTAATATGTTAATTTTAATTCAATCTTGAATGTTATATTATGTTTCTTAACAATTTAATGGAATTTTTTGAAATCCCAAAATATTGCATAAGCATAATAATAAAACACAATTTTATATGAAACTCCAAAAACTTCATTGGTATTCTTTGAAAATTACAATCTCAGGAAGATACATGTACGATGATTTTAATTTGATAAAACAAAATAGAAAGTGAAACCAAACTATAGGGGAAGACCCTAGTATTGGTATACTAATCTTTGTAGAAAGCACGACATTTGAATAAGGATGTGAATTTTTGAAGCCACAAGTTGTCCTGTGCCACTTCATCTATATTATACCATTTTTGGAGAAAATCCAAGTCAATTCATGCCCATTTCTTATGGTACTTCAACTAGCCAGCAGTCAAGCCCAACAAAAATGGTTGTAGGGCCACATTCTAGCCAAGTTCCTTAAGCTTATGGATTTCCCCCATTTAAGGGATCCCCAACCCTAATTTAGCATGAACAAAAATTCAATGTCATTGCCCAAGTATTCTTCTTTAAAATTCTTCCTTAGGAGCATCAAAATGTTGACCCTTCCTTCTCCAAGGTCAACTAGAGACATTAGAAAATAGGACATAATATTCGCATTAACACGATACCTATTCTCATTCTCCAAAAACTTGCACCCCATAACCATTTTCATAGCATGAATAGTAAAATGCACAACAAGAACAACCTCATTACAAATTGAGAAGAGGTTTTCATCAAGGATGTCACCTAAAAATAGCTTATGGTCCTCTTCCAATTTGCATGTTAAGCAAATTGGAGTGTCCATCTTGATTCAAAATTTATGAAATAATTAAGTATAGAATAATTACTATAGACTGGTGACTATAAAGAAATGACTACTAGTCTACCATGCCAAGTAAACCAGACCATAATTGAATGAGCACTACAAGTATAACTACCTGACTATTGACTACCAAAAATGAGATGAGAAATGATGAAAGAAGAATCTCAATAGCCTATAAATAAGTTGAGTGGTTGATTGATGGTCCCTACACATTTATATGTCTAGCTTCTAGTTCAATTATTTTAAATGATTAAATTTTTTCAAATCTTCCACATAAATGCAGGTTTTTGCCAAAAAAGTTGTAATGTGTGGGAAGTTAATGGATGAGGGAATGTCATTGATAGTAACAAGATATCTATTTAATGTCCACTACAAGTGGTATAGGGTGGAAGGAGACATGTCACCATTCCTGAAACTTGAACAAGGTTAAGGCTTGCTTTGACATATTTGGCCCAAAATAAGCCTTCAATCATTGATATATTATCATCAAATGATAATATGTAGATGGATGTTACCGGTTACATATGCATGTTGGATATTTGACATGTTATTTGAAAAATTTCCCAAAAAGACATCACTTCATACATCAATTCATGCTTGAATGCATACTACATACTACTACTAATTAGTAAAGATTTACTAGAAAATGAAATTATATTTCACACAAATTTGGAAATTAATAATTAAATACATCATATGATTACTGTAAAATAGCTAGAGCCTAGAAGAAAACACCATGCCACTAAAATATCAAAAATATCAAATATCAATGAAAAGGATTTTACTTTGCATTATATAGGCCGAGTCATATATAAACTTGTAAATAAATATGTAAAAATCTATCTCTATTGGAGCAAGCAAGCCTTTATACTCAAATTATTTTCATTATAAGTTGAGTCTAATATTTACTAAGTAGTTTGAGCATATTGATGTCGAGTATTAGAGATAGTGTCGAGCAACACAAAAGTGTCATTCAAGTTAGGAATGATATAAACTTTGAGGTAAACCTTTTTAGGTTGACATTGACAATATATTTAGTACTTGTAGAGGTTATTATGCATTTTATGACATGGATCACAGGCCCCTATGTGTTGTGATTAACTAATCAAATGAAGAGGCAAAATAAGGAAGCATCTAGAAGATTCTTTATGAGATCTTTAAATAGAGAAAATCTAGACCTATTTTGATATAGATAGAGGATGGTGTATGTGATAGTGATGAGAAGGAGTGAACAATCTATTCATGTGATTCAAGTAATGTGTGAACATTTGCAAAGGAGGAAAAAGAGTTTTATTATTGCATAACAAAGCAAGCGACCTTGTCAAAGAAGTGAAAGAAAGTAAAGCTATATCATATAAGAGATCATATCAGATTGAAGAGTGGAGATCCAAAACCATCTTAACAGAGTAGACCAAGGATCAACTATTGAATTAGTTTTAATAGATTGAGTAAGGGAAAATCTCTTAACAGATCTTTGTACATATACTAACAGAGTCCTTACTTTTTTGTAAATGTAACATCCTCTAACAAGGTAAGACTTAATAGTTTTAACAAATTTTAATAGGGTAGACCCATCATAGGGTAGATCATTAGATATGATCAAGCATTGTGACCCTAATAGGTTAACTTTATTACGACAGTAGTGAAGATTTGTGGGTGTCATCCCCACCCCAATTTTACCTTCACCTTGTAGGGTTTTTAGGTAACCAAGTCATTGTGCTATATTTCATATTTCATGCATGTGATTGATAGATTAGATCTATATGTTATTATAGTTAGATTTTACAAGTTATGTTATGCATGCATTGGACATAAGATTGTAAATGTGGTTAATGCAAGAAATAATTGTTAAAAAATTTAAGTGTTATAGATCATGATTCACACCCCCCCCCCCCCCCCCCCACCCTCTCAATATCTTATTTTCCCAATTAAGACTTCCAACAATTAATATCAGAGTGCAATTTCTCTTGAAGAAGTCTAACAACTTGGAGATCAAATCATGGAACTGGAGGCTTATAAATTTGAAAAGGTTAATGACAATCAAGTGATCAAGATCCAGCTCGTACTGCAGCAACTTGAGATAGCAAGATATGAACAAAGGAATTCCTAAATAGGAGAAAGGAGTTGGCTATTTAGATAAAAGATTTGAATTATGCAGAATTTGACACTCAAGACTATTTGAAACTGGAAATTCAACTATGATGTGGTAGCTGCAGATCTACTAGGAAAGAACAAAATCATGAATGAAGAAGTCAGAGGAATAAAAAGGGAACATGAGATTCAATCAATAAGGCTATGTGAAGTGACTAAGCAAAAGAAGAAAATTTAGGAGGACAAGGTTTTTGCTAAAGAAGAAAAAATGTTAATAGAAATCATATTTGAAGAAAGGTCTTCTAATGTCCAAAAGCTTACAAACACTCAACTAGACATGATGAATCAACTAATGCTTGAAAATTAGGCTTTGAACAAAAAGGATGTGGAAATAGAAAATCTGAGATCACAAAAGAATTTACTGAAGAATGAACTAAAAACTGAGTAAAGAACTTGTAGAAAGATTCAACAAGCCTGATGAAGTAATGAAATATTTTGAAGAACTCATGAGGTCATTTGGCAATACTTTTGGATTAGTACATTCATCTACCAAACAAGGTGAATCATCCAAGAGTGGAGAACTGAGAAATACAAAGTCTAAAGGCAAGCCAACATTTTATCATTGTGAAAAAATTGGTCATACTAAAAACATTTGTGAAGCAAAAATGGTATGCAAAACCCAAAACCTAAGTTTACTGATTTTGTTTTTACTACAAGAAACAAAGACATCAAATAAATGAGTGTATATCAAGAATCAAGAATGCATCTACTAAACCTAAATTTGAAGGCTATTATTACAATTTTCAAAAGTATGGACATAGAGCATATAAATATAGATCATAGTCAAAACCCTATTGGAGTAACCAAAGGCAAAACCATACACCTAACAATGGATGTTCCAAATGTCACAAGTTTGGACATTCAAGCAAAAATTGCAAGACTCAAGTACCAATAGAAAATAACAATAACACCAAGGCTAAAAGAAAAGGAGTTAAAAAAAAAGATAGTGGTGGCACCCCCTCTCTCCTCCACCACCAACAAAACCAAGAACTAGGGAAGCAGTAGTGAGAGTTGAGCCCTCTAAAAAGAAAGGAGTAGTGGAAATAGCTACACCAAGAAACTCCAGTGCACAAAAGAAGAATCACAAGCCCTTGTGAGCCAGCCAAAGAGGAGAGAATTGGTAAAGGTTAAAGAAGTTGAAGAATGTTGCAGAGAGGACAAAATTAGATGAACTAGTTACAGTACCTAAAAACAAAATGAATATTGATAAGGTATGTGTCAACCTAAGAAGCTCTACAAGCTTATCCAAATTTAGATTTGTAAAATATGAGATATTGGATAATGCTAATAGAAAAAAAGTTGAGGATATATGATGGCAAGTAATAAATTAGCTCCTAATGAAGTAGAGAAGAAGATACCTATTGATTTGTTCAATAGATTAAATAAAAGATGGGAACAGGCATCATTAGTACAGAAAGATATTAGAGAAGGCACATCAACCAAGGTTGTGCTTAATCTATAAAAGAAGAAAAAGGAAAAAAAATTGGAGAATTATAGGAACTAATTTTTTCCTAAGTTTAGAATCTATATGATTCTACAAAATAAGATTGAAGTTGTAGTTCAGTAGAATGAGATACTATGGAAAAGAATTTTTGGTCTCATAACTAAAGACATTGAGACAATAACCATTCAAGATGATCAAAGTGGTGAAATGAGTTCAACTATGTCGATTCCACAAGGTAGAATTTCACCAATTCATGTTGACACCCCTAATACTCTAGTTGTTAAGCAAGAGAAGCCCTCAGATATAGATAAGGAGTAGAAAGAGGCAATGTACATAAACAAAGACACAAGTGTAGGTATTACTACAAAAGATCAAGAAGGAGCCAATGTGTGAGAACCTCAAATTAAGGAAAATATGAACAAAAATAAAACATTTTTAAGTGCTACTCTTTTTGTTTCTAACATTGGTATACAAGAAAGACCGAGTGGTGATACCCCCTCACCATCTCCTAAAGAAGTATCAAGCAGAAGCACTCCTTCACCTTGAAAAGGGAAAGTAATAAAGGATAGTTCTCCATATATTCAAGTTAGTCTATATGAAGTTATTGAGATGCCACAATTATATTTGGAAAATCTTACTCTTGAACATTGTGTTGCAAGAATTTTTGGTGAAGAAGAAGAAACAAGAAGAGTTGAGAAGAGAACATCAATAGAGGCGAGTACTACATGATGTTAAGCACATTTTTGTAGAATCATTTGATATAAAGAATATTGATGGGCAAGCCCCAACCACTTCTAAGCTTGTAACTATTGTTGAAGAAAATAAATTTTGGAGATATTAAAGCAAATGAGAAGTCAATGGCTTAGTCAACCAAGAAATTTGAGAATAAGGTTGTGTGATGTACCAAGATTCACCAGTGATCTTTAGGCAAATAGAAAGCAGATTTAGGCTAATATGCAGAGAACAAGTAGCATTATTTCATAGTTAGCTAAATTCAACTCACAACATTATAATAAGTCATTGATTTCTTAAGAAAAATTGGTTGAGCTTCAGATAAGTGATAGTAGCCTGAGGTCAAATTTGATCTCTATCCAATCCATGTTGATACCTCATTCGGAGGTTATGGAGAAAGAGTTGAAATCAACACAAGATCCTAATCATGAACATCATAATCTTTCGGTTGCTAAAAATTTAATTAATTTGGAAGCTATATTGAAGTTGTAGAATCACATTTTGGAATTAGTAAGAACCACTTGGGATCATGCACTTGCTATGACCAACGAAGCTCATAAACCATTTATTGAAAAATACGATTTGATTCTACCCATTAAACCTTAGTAGAAGAAAAAAGTGACAAAAACAAGGGGGAATATAATTATGATTACATATTTTCAATGGAGGTAATTAAAGAAGTAAGGAAAGAAGGGAAAGTCAAATTAGAAGAGTTATATTCTACATTCAAAAATTAGAATTCAAAAAGCAACTAGGGTATGACACTAAAAACATCACACTACTTATAGTCATGTGTATATATTGTTCATTATTTGTTTATTTGGCATAACTCAAAGTTTTGTAGTTATATAAGAAATAAGTCATAGGCTTACTCATATTACCATTTTAATGATATAATCATGACAAAGTATTTTTTCCACTAATGTCAAAGGGTAAGATTTTTGGTATCTCTAACTATTGTTGTCTATTAGTATCAAACACTTAGCCATATATGTGGCAGAGTTAGAAGGTCATCACTGCAACCAAGCTTTTGTATTTAGGTTTTCATATATAGACTTGTAAATAAACATGTATAAACTAAGCTCTATAGGATCCAAGAAAGTCTTTGGTCACTGAGTATTTTTAGTATAAGCCAAGACTAATGTTTACCAAGAAGTTTGAGCATATTCATGTTGAGTATCAGAGAAAGTTAGTGTCAAGTAACATAGAATTGCCATTCAAGTCAGGAATGATACACACTTTGAGGTAAACCATTGTAGGTTGACATTGACAACATATTTAATACTTGTATAGGTTTTCACAGAGGTTATCACATGTTTTATGACATAGATCACAGATCCCTACATGTTGTGATTAACCAATCAAATGAAGAGGTGAAATAAGCATCTAGAAAAATATGTATGAAGTATTTAAATAGAGAAGATATAAACTTATTTAGATATAGATAGAGGATAGTGTATGTGATAGTAATGAGCAGGAGTGAACAAGCTATTTGTGTGATTTAAGTATGAATGTGAGAACATTTACAAAGGAGGCAAAAGAGTTCTATTATTGCATAATAGAGTAGGTGACCCTGTCAAAGTAGTGAATGTTGGAATTCTTTAGAGTAACTGAGAGGGGGATGAATTAGTTATCCAAGGTCCAAATGTACAAACAAAACTTTTTAGTTCTTAACAGATTCATAACCATAAAACCATATCATGCTTTCATCCATTAGATCATCCAATACCTTAACTTTGTAGGTCATTGTCCTAGGTAAAAATAACTTTGCAAAAATGTGAACATGAAATACCACAAACTCATTCACACAATTTGACACAAAGATTTTATGTGGAAACCAAATTTGGGAAAACCCACCAATAACATGCTACCCAATTTCCCTCTTCTGAAGTGATACCCTATTAGAGGTCTACCCTATTAAAGGTTACAATACACACTATTAAATATGACATAGTTAAAGTATTTCGATCATTCCATTAGGAGTGAGCCTTGTTAGAGTACTTTAGAACATTCCATTAGAATGTCATCTAGTAAAGTATTTACAAATGATTGTTAGGTCAACCTTAATCCAAAGGGTTTATCCGGACCGATACAGTTGTTAGAAAGTAACAATAGGACTTGATCTAGTAATAAAATACAACTCACTTATAGATCATAGATCTCTGGTTTAGTCCTCCATTTTGCCTGGCATTCATACTCTTCATCTCTAATAGCTTGTTCACCCTTCAAGCATTCAATCTCTTATGCCTTCTTCCTTTGTATGCCAATTGTAGTCTCTTCTATTTGGCCACAATATGAAGCAACACCCTAGACTTCTTGTCTTCTATAGGTTCTTGCACATGAAAACCTTTTCTTCTAGCTTTATATCTCTGTAAATAAAGAATTTAGATCTTTTTCCATTTAACCACAATCATCCATTTTAGGGTTGGGTAAGATTCAATGAATCTACCCACTTTTCCATTTTAGTTCCTCTAGAAACTTCTTCTACAATCTTCCTTGAATTCACCTCAAAATCATTTATCTTGAATTTTGTGTCACTAGCTCATATACTTATCTTCCACACACTTCACATAATTCAAGAACTAAAATTAGTTAGCTTAGATTTGTCAAATCTTCAATTTAACACATTTTGTTATCACTCGGTATCTACATTGTTCACTTGGCAATAACAATCTTTTGATGCTTAGCCAACACTGGGTTGCTTGGCACCAACTACATCTTCTCAGCTTAGTTACTACTATTATTTCCTTAATGTTGGGCACTTTCTAAATTTTACTAATGCTTGACATATACTAACTTTATTCTTGGCCTGAACTAGAATTTGCTTAGCTTACATTGTTTTCTTGGTCAAGCTTGGCAAACACTTCTTATGAAAACACTTATTCTTGGCTATGCTAAAGTAACCATTTACCTTAGCCATAAGTAGATCAACAATACATAATATCATCAATATCTTACTTATTCTTAGTGCTCCTTTTATACACTAAATAACTCAACCTTTCTCTAGATTCTCTTATTATCTTCTCTTTTCAAATCCTCTTCATCAATCAAATAAATGATAGCATTCAAACAAAAAAGAAATTGTCTCACCAACAAGTAGAAGGTTTGACATCATTTACTAAATAATTAATGTTCTATGATAGGTTCTACACTTCAAACAATCTTTTTTCAATATTGAAGGTAGTAAACATATTATCATATTAGAGATTAGATTATTTTGAAGATAGGAGATCCAAAACCAACTTAACAGAGTAGACCAAGGATCAGGTAATGAACTAGTTTTAATAGATTGAGTAAGGGATAATCTCTTAATGGAGTGGTCTTAACAAATCTTTGTAAATGTCCTAAGAAACTCCTTACTCTGTTGTAAGTTTAATTCTCTAACAAGGTAATACCTAATAGTCTTAATAGCTTTTAATAGGGAAGACCTCTCACAGGGTAGATCATTGGATATGGTCAAATACAATAATCGTAACAGGTTAACTTTATCACTCTAGTAGTGAAGATTTGTGGATGTCATCTCCACCCCAATTTTACCTTCACCTTGGAGGGTTTCTAGGTAACCAAATCTTTGTGTTATGTATTACATTTCACGCACGTGATTGATAGATTAAATCTATATGTTATTACAGTTAGATTTTACAATTTATGTTATGCATGCATTAGACATGAGATGGTAAATGTGGTGAATTCAAGAAAGATTTTTTAAAAGGTTTTTAAGTGTTACAAATCATAATTCACCTCCCCCCTCTCGGTATCTTAGTTTCCCAATTAAGACTTCCAATATATATATATATATACATATATACATACATACATATATATATATATATACATATACATATATACATACATATATATATATCTATATATATATATATATGTATATGTATATGTATGTACATATATATACTATATTATACTATACTATACTATATTATTGATATCTAAGCCTATGTTGTCAATTAGTTTCTAAACACTTAGTCATTTACTAGGAAAGATTACAAGGTCATCATTGCGACCAAGTTATCTAGTAAAGGCCAAGCATACAACGCTTATAACCAAGCACGATAGTGATTATTGAGTATTTAGTAGCGACCAAGAAGATGAAAAAGTTGAGAAATATAGTAGAGACCAAACATGTTGACAAGTTAGTGTTGAGAAAATAGGATTATGGAAGTTGAGTAATAGCATTAAGATGTTTACATAACTAAGTGTCAAAGAACTCAAGTGTCGAGTAGTTCAGCTTTGACATATAAGTTTGTAATGGCACAAACACATATGTAAACCATTTTGGCCAACTTTTCTATGATATTTAATATTTAAAGAGCTAGCTAAGGAGTTGATTATGCATCATTATAGAAGATAATGATCTCAAGACATGCAATTGATCCAATCAGAAAATGGGATTGAAATGGCAAAAGATGATGAAGTAGAAGTCATTCATGAAGATCTAGAACCTTCACAGTATATCTATTTAAGGAGGATTCTAACCCTAGAATCATGGGTATGTGTGTGTATGGAGAAGAAGAAGGAAGAGAGAAGGGCAAGTATCCTTATGCATATGTGAAGGAGTAAAAGATGAAGTATGGAGGATAGAGAAAACAAAGTGCAATCAGAGAAGTGATAGACTAAACTAAGTTATCAAATTAGAAGATCAAATTAGAGATACAATAAAGAGGAGACCCAAGATTAGCTTGCAAAGAAAATTGAGGGTCAGGTACTAAATTGATTATTGTTAATTAAGATAGAGTAAATCTCTTAACAAAGTGGTCTTAATAGATCTATGTAAATCTCCTAATAGAGTTCTTACTTTATTGTGAAAGTAAAATTCTTTAACAAGGTGAGACCTAATAGTTTTTTAAGATTTTAATAGGGAAGACCCCTCATAGGGTAGATCATATTTTATTTATAAAAATTGTAATCCTAATAGGTTAACTTTATTTTTGCAATAGTGAAGATTTGTGGGTTTCATCCCCACCTCAGTTTTACCTTCATCTTAAAGCATTTCTGAGTAACCAAATCATTGTGTTATGTGTTGAACTATTTATGGATGTGATGTATTTCATTTATGTTTTGGTATTTTAGTTTTAATGGTAGGTCTTTGAGATGAATTAGGTGTGGATTTTTATTATTGGTTTTGAAGATAAAAATTTAAGATCTTGATTCACAACCCCACCCACCCTCTCAATATCTTGTTTTCCATATACTTATTCCAACGATTGGTATAAGAGCTTAGTTCTCTTGTAAAGAAGCCTAATAGCTTGAGAGGATAAGATCATGAAGATGGAAGTACACAAGATGGGAAAGATCATTGAGAATTAGATGATCAAAATGTAGATTGTATTGCAACAATTAGAAGAAGAAAAAGAAGAGTTAAGGAAAACCCTAAAAAGAAGAAAAGAGATAGCTATTTAGCTAAATGAAACTCAATACAAAGAAGTTGACATAGAAGGACTGCTAGATAGTGGAAAGACTGGTAATAATGATGAAGCAATGACAAAATTTCTAGAGAAGAATAGTGCCCTAGTAAAAGAAGAAAAAGATCTCAAGACAGAACAAGAAATTGAATCAATTATGCTTTGGGAAGAAATTGAACAAAATAAAAAAGCAATGGAAGACAAGCTCATGGCTGAAGAAGAAAAAAGATAGATGGCTAATAGACTTGAAGAAATATCATTTGAGGTACAAAATCTTGCAAATAATCAGTTTGAGATGATAAATCAATTAGTAATTGCAGTTAGGAAGCAAACAGAAAATATTTGGAGATCACAAATCTAAGACTACAAAATGAGTAATTGAAAGGTGAGTTAAGACATGAAAAGAAACTCATGGAAAGATTGAACAAACCCAATGAAGCAATCAATTAATTTGAAGAAATGATGAAGTCACCTACAACAAAAGACACCTCGAAACTTGGATACAACAAGAAATCTTCATCTACTAAAGAAGGAGAATCATCCAAAAGTGGAGAAGAATGGAATGTGAAATCCAAAGGTAAACCTACATATCATTACTATGGGAAAAGTGGTCACACATCCAACATTTGCGAGAGTAGATAAAAAAAATTCCAAAACCTAAACAAAGTGGCAATTGTTTTAATTTCAAGAAAGTGGGACATCAAGCACATGAATGTAGATCAAAGAACAATGACTTAGTGAAGAAGATATCTAAATTCCAAGGTCATTAATAAAATTTTCAAAACTATGGACATAAATCTCATGAGTGCAAACTCACGAAAAAATTCAAACTAGTTACTTGAAAAATAAACACATACAGCAAGGAAAGGCAATTCCTACAATTGGGATTACAATACATGGTATAGTCATCACTATTGTGGAGAATATGGCCACATTCCATAGAATTGCATCAAAAAACATTTCAGAGGAAATTAAAAGAAATGGTTAAATGGAGAATAGTGCATTTTAGTTGTCTCAAAGTTGGACACATTAGTAGAAATTGCAAAACTAGACTACCAACACCAGCACCAAGTAATGGAAGTGAAAAAATTGAAGGAAAGAAAACATGGATAGAGATAGTAAAAGATGGAAGAAATAGAGCAGAGGAAAATGTGATCACCCAATCTGATGGATCAGGTGATCACACCACATCTCACTAAAGAAAGAAGGCATGTAGGAACTATATACTCAATGTTATATTTTACATCAGTTCCTAGCCTAAAAGTGATATAAGTTCATATCTACATAACTAAAGATGCATTAAGAGTTGTTAGACATAGAAAATCATTAATTACTAAACATCAATGGTACAGTCTATATTGATTAAGATTTAAGGTATAGATCGAGTGATCAAGGAAGATATCACACTGGCCGAATGAATCGATTATGATCGAGTGAGTAACCTCAACCGAGCTATAATGAAGACTGAGCTAGCTATCATACACCAACTAAGTATGAAGAGATTAATTGCAAACCTAAAATGAAAGATTGAAGGTATTTATCAAATTTGGTGATTCATTTGCATTCATCAAGTGATCAAAGATTTCACAAGAAGATTTGAAGGCCATCAAAGAAGTTTTAGCGAACAAAGCAAAAGCAACATAGCAATTTAATAATGAATTTTTGAAATCAAGTAAGTATCATTCTTATTTCTAAGTTAGATATTTAGTGAAGATATTTGCAACAAAAAAATAAGTTTAAAACCCTAGTTTGAATGAAGGATAGAAGTGCACAAATCATAAGGAATGCTCAAAGTCCTCTACCCAACTTCAAAAATTTAGTTAATATTGAAAACATTGTTGATGGTATCAGAGCTTTATCATCAATTCCACCCAAAATCTTAACCACCCAAGGTTTCAGATCATGTTATCAATGAAAAGTTGGAGAAATGGTAGATTTTGAAATTAGAGTAGCTTATAAGAAGCTATGTGTTTATGGAATCTTGAAGGAAGAATGTAAGATCATTGTCGAGAAAGGGCTTACTCGTGCCCAAGATTTCCAATTTTTTTAAAGTTGAATAGATTAAGGTTGTGCTCAGCTAAGTTCATGATATGAAAATGTGGTTGGAAGGTGGGAAAATCAAAATCGACAAGGAAATCATTCACAAGGTAACTGTAATACCCCTAAATTGGCACATTAGTGTGTTGAACCAATTTCAGTCTATCGATCTTATTCAAAGTCCTATAGTACTAGGCAATTTTGATTTCGATAATCTCTACTTGACCTAAGTGTCAAATATAGAAAATGATTAATCACATACTTTATTTAATTCCTAAATACTGATCAAATTAGCTAAATTAAACATATTTATTGAATTGATTTAATTACAAGTCCTAGTACTTTAATTAAATTGAATTCACCCCTTCAGCTAATATACATGAGGAATTTAATGTATTTGATTTAATTAAATACCCTCACTTTAATTTTTGAATTTAATTATTCAATTAATTAGATTAATCATTTGTGAGGTCATATTTAACCTTTTGAATCAAATATATTCTCCAAATTCTCTCTTTAGTTCAAAATTGGAAATACTAAGTGGATTGGAATCTAAAAAGGAATTAGATCAGTTAACTCCTTATTATACTCAGAAGTAATCAGTTAACTTCCTTTTCACAAGGGAATTCTCTATTGACTGAATCACATCTTCAATCTTGGTCATTCATTCTATTTGATCTTTACCATTGATCAAATTCTTGGATTCTTTTTAAGAAACCCTCAACTCCTCATTTTGGAGGATGCACATGAATAGTATCAAATTAATGTCAAATGTTTTACTCAATCATTTGCATTCATAGCTTATTTCTTTCACATTACTTTCTCATATAGTTTACAATGCATACATCTAGATTAATTTTTATTTTATTCTTAGATTAATATTCTCACCATCTAGTTTAATCTTGCATTTTACATAGATTAAAATCCTTTGTACTAGTGGTTTGGTTGCTAATCTCTCAAATCTAAGAGTGGATAGCAAAATCCATCTAGTTATAAGGCAACAGATTGATTTTTTGGATCATTCTAAATGAACAATCTCATGTTCATTTCAGGATGTTTCTAAAATGCAAGGATCATGTTGAAGTGTGTGGTTGATTCTGAGGCCCACCATTAGCACATACATTTTTGGCGTCCATCGTGGGGCTCAAAAAAATAATTTTTTGGCCTCCACTTTTAGTAATTTTTTGACATTTTGTTATTCTAATGTTCTATCCATATGATTTAGTAGTTTCTCACACGAACAAATATAAATCTTGCCTATAATTTTGTTCTTTTCTATGCAAAAAAGTGTATCCTTGCATGCAAGAAGGCAATTTCTAATCCGATACATAGCATATTCTCGCTCGGTTCTATGTATAATTTCATGTGAAACTTGACACCAATAAATGTAAACTACATTTTTTTTAGGTTATTTTTTTCATGATGTTGTTTGATCTAACACTTGTTTCAGAAGCATTTGGTTTTTTATTTCTAAATTTTGATAGCCTAGCAGTGGTGTGCAAATCATTTGTCAAAGATACCTTATCATGAACTCATAAATAATACTAACAATTTAATTTTAGGATACTCAGTCAAAGAATGTACTCAAACATTATGTATGTTTAATATTTTCTTACACACATAGTTTAATAGGGCTTGTGACTTCATAGGGCTCTAGACATAGGAATAGGGGAGTATTCTCTTTGCTACTTGGAAGTGATGCCCAAGAGTAAATCAAAAACCTAGACACCTTTGGAAGACGGTGCCTAAGGGAGGCAAAAAAGTTAGAGGTTCTCCCATACAAATATTTTTTATGAAGAGATGATAACTTCCTTTTAGGAAAATCAAAATCTTGAAAAAAGACACATTGGGATTGATAAACTAACTTGGTGATAAACATGTTTTGTGTATTTGGGTAAGGTGACAAGGTAGAGGAGTATGCTCTTTTCCCTTTGTGAAAATTAGAAACTTTGACCCTTGAATTTGAGCCACTAGTCTAAGTCAACCTTTAGAGAGCCTACTAGAGAAATCCAACCTTTGGGAATGACCAAAGTGAGCACACACCTTTCACTGGTGATTCCAACTCACTATAATAAAGAAGCTTTGCAGAGAAAAATAATCTAAAGCCATGTTAATTTCTTCTTCTTGATTCTAATCAAGCATATCAAGAAGAGGCTATGTTTGTTGCACTAGGTAGTGCCACCCCCAAGCTTGCTAGTCAAGTGTATGCACTTACAGATGCTGGTGTGGATTTTTGGCCTCAACTTCATTCACAAAACCACTAGCAATTAATGTGAATGGAAGAAAAGTAAAAACTTTTAGATAGTTGCTACCCAAGTCACCTCTAAAAGGGGGCATAATCTTTGTGCAAGGAGGGGGAAGAATCTCTCCTGTAGATACTCACCATAGGCATGTACCTATTATTTTGTGGTGACTAATTAGGGAAGTACTATACATAATTCATAAAAATTTGTCAATTAGCTATCATTTATTCACCAATTTATGGCCAACATATTATAACTAATTTTAACTCTAAAGCAGCAAAAAATACTTGTATAAAAGGGCTTAGAGTTAGGGATTCTTTCATAAGGTGTGATGCACAAATTTGTTCTTGTGGCAGTATTGAGTTGTAAGGGATTATGGATTATAATCAGCTTGTAATCACTAGATCATAATAATATTAGACTTTTTGTTTGGTGGATGTAGCCTAGGAATTGGGTAAACCATGTTAAATCTTGGTGTCTTGTGTTCTTTTCTATGTGCTCTATTATTTTCTAATATTGTTAATATTTGCATGTAATTTTATTTATGTCTACAATTAAATCCTAACAAGTGGTATCAAAGCCTAGTTTTCTTTCAATTATCTTCTGCAAGAAAGTCTCATGGTTGAGTGGGAGTCTCACAGTTAAGTGGGAGCGATGGCAGATGATGGTAAGCTAATGGTTGACAAGTTTAATGGAAAAAAATTTTAGTTATGGAAGATGCAAATGGAGGATTATCTCTATCAGAAGGATTTAAGAAAGTTATTTGAAAGAAAAACTAAAAACCAGGGAACCATGATAAATGAGGAATGGGAGATTTTAGATAGAAAGGCACTTGGAAGCATTTGATTATGCTTGGCACCATTAGTGACATCTAACATTACAAAAGTGAAGATGATGAAAGAGTTGATGGAAATCCTAACAAAATTGTATGAAAAGCCCTCCACTTAAAATAAGGTATTTCTCATTAATTTTTTATTTAATATGAAAATGGCAGAAGGTGGATCTATTGTAGATCATTTATATGAGTTTAATAATATTACAAGTTAGTTATCTTCAATGGGTATTAATTTTGATGAAGCAATTAGGGCTCTCTTGATTTTGTGTTCTTTGTCTAAAAGTTGGAATGGCTTGGTAATGGTTGTGAGTAATTCTGTTTCTAGATCTAATACCCTAAAATATGATGCTATGATTGGCAATATTTTGAGTGACAAAAATCATAAGAAAATCTTAGGTGGATCTACATCACAAAGTGCTTTGAACACACAAAGAAGAGGCAGAACAACTAAAAGAGGAAATAATTCTAGAAATCATGAGAAATCAAGAAGAAAGTCAAAGGGGAAGAGGTCTCAATCTAGAGGACCAAGAGATTACTGATACTCTGTTAAAATAGGTCATAAAAAGAAAGATTGATGGACTCAAAAGAATAATGAAGGAGATAAAACAAAACAGAACAAGAAGTCAAATGTGGTAAGTAACAAATCTGAAGAGGATGCTTTGCTTCTATCTTTAAAAAGTGTTGATGATTCATGGGTTTTAGATTCTAGTGCTTCATTTCATGCTACAGCTCATAGAGGTTATTTTATTGATTATGTCCAAGGGGATTTTGGGCTTGTTTATTTGGGGGACAATAAACCCTTTCAAATTGTTGGAAAGGGAAAAGTTAAGATTAAGTTTGAGAATGAGAATCATTGGCTACTACATGAGGTAAGACATGTTCCAAGGTTTAGTAGGAATTTAATTTCAGTAGGGCAACTCATTGATGAGGGTTGTGTAGTTACTTTTAATGATAAAAATTGGAAAGTTTCAAAAGGTTCTCTTGTAGTAGACAAAGTTGTGAAAGTAGGCACCTTGTATCTTTGTATAGGTCATATTGTTCCTTCAACTTTGATTGTTTCAGAGAAAAATGAATGTTTATGAACAATTGTTACAGTTAAGCAAGGAGAAAAAATAGTTGTGGTAGATTCTGATATAGCACTGTGGCACAATAGACTTGGGAACATGAGTGAGAAAGATATGAAAGTACTTCATTCAAGAAAGTTTTACCAGGTCTAAATGTGTTAATATGGATTTATGTGAAAGTTGTATGTATGGAAAACAAAAGAGAGTGAGTTTTGTGAAGATTAGGAAGGAAAATAAAAGTGAGGAATTAGAGCTTGTGCATAGAGATGTATGAGGACCAGATCAGGTATCTTACATTGGTGGCTCTCATTATAATGTTACATTTATTGATGATGCAACTAAAAAAGTATGGGTTTATTTCCTTAGATAGAAATTTGATGTATTTCAAACTTTTAAGAAGTGGAAAAGCTTGGTTGAAAATGAGACTTGTAAGAAATTAAAATGTCTCAAATCTGATAATAGTGGTGAGTATTATAGTCATGAATTTGAAGATTATTGCTCCACTAATGGTATTCATAGATAGAAAACTATTCCAAGAACTCCATAGGAAAATGGAGTGGTTGAACACATGAATAGGACTATAATGGAGCATGCAAGAAGCATGAGGTTGCATGCAGGGTTGCCTTTAATCATGTGCACAGAAGCTATCAATACTATTGTATATTTGATTAATAGAGTTCCCTCTATTCCTTTGGGTTGTGGTATTCCAAAGGAAGCATGGACTGGTAAGAAGGTAAGTTATTATTTTCTCAAAACCTTTAGTTGTGAAGCATTTTCTCATATAGATTATGAAAATAAAACCAAGCTAGAAGCTAAGTCAAGGAATATGTATTTGTTGGATATGGCATTACTGAATTTGGTTATAGGCTTTGGGATTTTGAAAATCATAAGATTGTAAAAAGCAGGGATGTCATATTCAATGAGAAAGTGTTGTACAAAGATCTATTGTAGCAACATGAGAAGAAAGAAGATGATTATGTAGTGTTGGATGCTACTCCACAAGATGATGTTCTAGCAATTCCTCATGATCTACAACAATTGAACAATAAATGCCACACACCTTAGTGAATTTTAGATGATCAACAAGGCTAAGTAGATCTCTAGAAAGATTTTCTTCTTCCTTGTATTCTATTTTACTTATTGATGCTGGTGAACTTGAATGTTATGATGAAGTTTTCTAGTTGGTAGTTTGCAATGAAAGAAGAAATGGACTCTTTACTAAAAAATAAGACATTAGATTTATGCAAATTGGCTACAAAAAAAAGCTTTATAAAATAAATGGTCTTACAAGTTAAAAGAAGAGGATGGAGGTAAGAAATGATTTAAAGCCAGGTTAGTGGTAAAAGGATTTGCATAAAAAAGGGCATTGATTTTGATGAGATATTTTCTCCTATTGATAAAATGACTTCCATTCACACTATTTTAAATATTTTGGCTACTATAGATTTTTATTTGTAGTAGCTTGATGTTAAAATAGTCTTCCTTGATGGTGATTTGCATGAAGAGATATATATGGCCCAACCACAAGATTTTGAGGTCAAAGGTAAGGAGAACTTAGTGTGTATATTGAAGAAAAGTTTATATGGCTTGAAGCAACCACCTTGACAATGGTAGCTAAAATTTGATAGGTTTATGCATAAGCATAGATACAGTAGGTTTCATTCAGATCATCATGTTTATTTTAAGAGGTTGGATGATGACAACTACATTATTTTATGTTTATATGTTGATGATATGCGTGTAGCTAGATCTAACATGGATCACATTAAGGGGCTAAAACACTAGTTAGTACATGCATTTTCTATGAAGGATTTGGTGGTAGCAAAACAAATCCTTGGTATGAAGATTTGTAGAGATAGGAAGAATAGAAAATTGACGTTATATTAGGCTGATTATGTTGAGATGGTGTTGCAACATTTCCCTATGGAGAATGCTAAAGCTATCAGCACATCTTTACATGGTCATTTGAAGTTGACTAAGAATATGTGTCCCAAGGAAAAAGAGGAGGAGGATAACATGTCCAAAGTACCTTATGCTTCAGTTGTAGGTAGCTTGATGTATGCTATGGTATGTACAAGGAAAAATATTGTACATACAGTGGGAGTATTTAGCAGTTATATGAGTCATCTAGGAATTGAGCATTGGAATGCAGTTAAATAGATTTTTAGATATTTGAGAGGTACATCCATTAAGTGTCTACATTTTGGGGGCTCTACTACTAATTTACAAGGCTATGTTAACTCAGATTTGGTAGGGGATATTGATACTAGGTGGAGTACTACATGTTATGTATTTACTATTGGTGGGGCAGCCGTGAGCTGGGTTTCTTGGTTACAAAAGGTTAATTCTTTATCCACTACAAAGGAAAAGTATGTTGCTACTATAGACGAAGCCAAGGAGATGATATGGCTTCATTTCTTCATGGAAGAATTGGGACACCCATAGAGGGATAATTATTTGTTTATAGATAGTCAGAGTGTCATTCATCTTGCAAAGAATTTAGCTTTGCATTCAAAGACAAAATACATACAGTTGTGGTACAATTTCATTCAGTCATTTTTGGATGATGGACAATTAAAGCTAGACAAGATACACACAGATGAAAATCAAGCAGATATGTTTATAGTGGTCATGACAAGGGAGAATCTTAATTCATCTTTAGCTTTGGTTGCTCTTCTAGACTAAAAAACATAAAAGAACAATAGAGTCCAAGGTAGTTTGATATTCTAGTGGAAGCTATAGGTTTAGTAGTGCTATGATCAGTCTCCAATTGGGAGGTTATTATTGTGGAGTCTAATTAGTCTCAAAGTGGGAGATTTTTCTAATGTGGAGCCTAATTAGACTTGGAGGTTTATTCGACGTGATTTTCTCCCCACATTATTTCTACAAGGGTTTGAGGGTAGCACCCCCAAAACGGGGTCAAGGAGCAGCACCCTCGTGCCCTTGACACAAAAAATAACCTTATATTATAAAAGGTGTTGGCTACTATTTTTCTATCATTTTAGCCTTGATTGTGTAAGCAACAAAAAGCTTGTATAAAAAGGCTTATGGTTAGGGATTGTCATAAGAGTGTAATATGAAAATTGGTTCTTGCAGTAGTATTAAGCTATAAGGGATTACAAATTGTAATTAGGTTATAATCACTGGATAATAATAATATTGGACTTTTTGTTGGTGGACGTAGCCCAGGGATTGGGTGAACCATGTTAAGTCTTGGTGTCTTGTGTTCTCTTTTGTGTGATCTATTATTTTTTGATATTAATTATATTTGTATGTAACTATTTTTTTGTTTGAGGTTAATCCTAACATTACTAGCTTATGAGGATAATGATAACAAAGAATGTGTTATCTATTATCTTAGATGCACATTGATTTCTTATGAAATGAACTATAGCATCATTCAAAAGGCTTGCTTGGCAATCATCTTTGCTTCTCAAAAGTTGAGACACTACATGCTTTCTCACACTATGCAATTGGTTGCCAAAATTGATCCACTGAAATACTTACTTAGCAAGGTAGCTCTAATAGGGAGGTTAGCCAAATGCGTAATGACACTAAGTAAATTTGATATTATATATGTTGAAAGAAAGGCTATCAAAGGATAGGCAATTATTGATCAATTAGTAGAAGCACCAATGAAAAATCTTCTTCCATTGAATATTGACTTTGCTGATGAATCTATTTTAACACTAACACATCAAACCTATGTGATTTTCTTTGATGGTTCTTTCACACGAGGATCTAGTGTTGGGATCTTATTCATAACACCATAGAAGTATTCATTTCCAAAGTTATACAAGATTATATTTCCTTATACAAACAATATTGCAGAATATGAAGCCCTAATCAATGACATGAAGATTTCAATTGAATTGAGAGTTGACAAATTGAGTATCTTTGATGATTCACTGCTCATAATCAATCATGTCAATGATGTGTATTCTATGAAGGATGAGAATTTGATACCTTATAAAAAAATGGTGGATGACTTAAAGAAGTACTTTATGCATGTCACTTTTTAACAAATTCCTTGGGCAAACAACAAGGGGGCTAATGCAATGGCTACTATTGCTTCCATGCTATAGATGCCTCAGAATGATTTTTGACATGAATTCTTGGTGGAGACATTACTCTACCTTGCCTATTATTCACCTAAATCTTGGATGATATGTTCTATTGTAGGGCATGACTCATTCCACTACCATCATATCTACTCTTACCTATGTGACCAGAAAAATTGGACAATCTAACCTGGAATTAAAAATGTCATCTTATCAATAGTGCTTCACAATATGCTATTATTCTTGATGACTTATTTAGGAGAGGTATAAATGGAACACTCCTTAGGTGTTTAGAACTTGACTAGTCCAAACACACATTAATCAATGTACACAAAGGCATTTGCAAGTCTCACTCTAACGGCTTGACACTAGCTCATAAACTTATCAGAGTTGGTTGCTATTTGCCTAATATGGAGCAAGAGGCAATCAAATATGCCAAGTCCTAAAAATAATGCTAGCTCCATGGAAATATAATTCATGATCCATCTAGGGAGCTAATTCCATCTATAAAACTTAGGCCATCTCAATAATGGGCCTTTGATCTAGTGGGTTAGATTCATCTGTCTTCTTCAAATGGGGAAAATTTCATTATTACAGCTATAGACTACTTCACTAAATGGTTCAAAGTAGTTCCTCTCTCTATAGAAAATAGAAAAATTGTAGATTTTTTAATTATGAATTACATCATATGTAGGTATGATGTACCATCCTCCATCATTACTAACAATGAGGAACAATTTAAAAACAAGGATCTTAAAGAGTTGTGCTCAAAGTTCAAAATCAAGCAGCATTGGTCTTCAATTTATCACCCTAGGGTAATGATCAAGAAGAAGCATCCAACAAGGCTATCCTTAAGATCTTACATTGCACAATCAACAAATTTGGAAGGGATTGGTGCCTTCAGATTAATCCAACTTTATGGGCTTATAGAAAAAGAATCAAAACTCCAATAGGAAATCTACCCTTTTCTTTGGTATATGGAGTAGATGTTGTGCTTCCAATTGAGGTTGAGGTTCCTACTTTGAGAATCTCTATGAAAGGCCTTATTAATGATGATGATTATAGAATATCTTGGATTCAAGAGCTAGAATTGTTAGATGAATGTCAACAAGTGGCGTGTGATCATCTCTGAGCTTACAAAAAGCATATGTCTAAGAGCTACAAAAAGAAAGTCAAGCCACATGACTTCCAAGTGGGTGACCTCATTCTAAGGGAAAACCCTAAGAATCAACAACAACAGGCACAAAAAGGGAAGTTTGAACCCAACTAGCTTGCTCCATACATAGTTATTGCAATGTTTGTATTTGTTGCCTATCAACTTTCAAAAACTAAGGGAGAATCACTCAACGAGCCAATCAACACTCTTCATCTAAAGAGGTTTTGTAGCTGAAATTATTTCAAAAGCTCTTTTGTACATACTTAAAAGTCTTGAGAAATTATTATCTTGGTGAAAACCTAGCAATAGGTGCCTTGGTAATACCAAAAAAAAGTGAAAATTTTTAAAAATACAAAAAAAAAATTAAAAAAGAACAAAGAACATAAACATTTGAAAAACAAAAAAGGTGTCATTGATGAAAACTTGGAAAATAGGCATCATGGTAACAAAAAAAAAATATCTACCAGGAAGGTGAAAACCCAATAAATAGGTGCCTCTTGTTTCAAATGCTACATCTTGCAACACATCTTATGGCTATTGTAAATTTTATTTGGCTCATAAATCCATGGATTGAATCTTGCCATAGTCTTGGGGACAACACCCTGCAGTGTCATAGAGGATCTCTTTCATATCAATCACTAGTTGTTCTAACTATGTCTACCTATTGTAGCTTGCCTTACTATAGAGACTTCTCTTGAAGAAGATCTCTTTCACTTTAGTCACTAGTTTTTCTAACTATGTCTATCTAGTGTTGCTTAGTTTCCTACGAAGGTTCTTCTCAAAGAATATTTCTCTTTGACATCAATCACCATTTTTCCTAACTGAGTCTATCTACTGTTGTCCTCCTACTAAAGAGATTTCATTCACATACGTTATGAACATTGACACTTGACATCAATCCTATAGCATTGACATTGTTTAAGATATGTTGAGCTTTTCTTCTTTTTTTTTTATTTCTCTTTATTATTCCCCTTTGAGAAACTCAAGAATTTCACTTTTTACTAGAGAAGTAAGAACTAGGTGCATGATCTTTTCTTTTACTTTATGTTTGTTGGTTTAGTTCCAATGATCTAGAACATTCATATAAAAGGGGTGTCCATCATAAGATCCTCCATCTTGTATTGGATGGTCATGTGTACCTCGACTCATTTTATATGGATACTTTAGTGAGGTTGGTTATCTTCCTTTCTTGCTTTAGTCAATTCTCTATGCTATAGTAAATACTAATACCTGTCCTACTAAGTGAATGTATGGGTCACTAAAAGTATACTTAACATAGTTCTATCTTAGTTTACAAATGCAAGGGTCATTGCAAACAACATCTTTACTGAATACTTAGCATAAGAAGGATTTCTTGTGTGTCTGGTGTGTTTTTGTGCAAGAAACATTTTGGTCATCCTAGTGTTTATGCTCTATGCTTATGTTCACTTGCTTATGTTCTTATGCCTTGATGTAATCCTAATAAAACTATGACACATGTCATATTCATATTCTCATTATTGTAATGTTAGTGTGAATTTTATGACATTTGTGGCTCTAACTAAACACTTAGTGATGATAATTCTATGAGTTTAGTAACCAGACCTAGGGTTACATCTAGCATAGGGTTGAATTGCATACTCCGCATGCATAAGTGCACAATTTGATAACTATCTTACTTGCATATTTTGACATGAAAAGTTTTTAGTTTCTTTAAAGTATCATGTTTCTTCATGACTGCATAAGCATTCAGCTCCTTGGTTTGTCCTCTTGAATTTCATGGGTACCTGTTACTGAAAAAATTGAAACTTGCATAGATGTTAGTTTGGTCACATTTTTCATTTCATACACCATATTTCAATTCACCTCATCTACACTATATTCATACATCATATCAATTTGCATTCAATCAATCATAGCATTAACATCTCATGTATGACAAACTGTAAGATAAAACATGACACATGCAATGGTACCAAACAAGAGCTCATATATATGTATGTATGTATGTATGTATCTCTCCAATGGATTCAAGTGTACATCAATACAAAAATGTGTTCTACTCAAGCACTGTCGATCTCAAAATGATACAAAATGATGTTGGCACACCAATCAATATATAGCCAAAACAAAATCATAAGACAATAGTTAATTGATTCCTTCTCCCTCATCTCTGAGTGGAGGATGAGGAGGAAGAGCATATGCTCTCACTAGATGACGTACACCATCTGATGCTCTAGCATACTCTGAAAATCTAGGCATCTTTGTTGGTGTAAATATGTATTCACTATTTACACTTACTTAAGTTTACTTAAGTTAATGCATTAGTTTATTATTTTGCATTATTTTGTTATTTTATTTTGTGAGACACTTATGAGTTTGCGCACCTTTTTGAGTTGTCATGTTGACAACACAGGATTACGCAACTCTATTTTAGCACATGGTGTCTACAACACTGATTTTCATGTCACACCCTTGTAGGCTTATCCTCACATCATCACACATACTTTCATGCTTAATGGAGGATAACCCATATCTGGTGGACATGTGCCTAGTTGTTGACATATCATGTAGCTGATTACGAGGCATTCTAGATGTATCTTAGATGCCTTTATATACAAGCACTCCTAGTGTACTTTGAATATGGCATATTGAATATATCATCATTATGATCATACTCTCTCTCTTGGTCTACAGTTGTGCTTATGTTTGAGTTCTTAGTTCCTGGGTGAATTTTTCCCTTAGGCAAATCCTTACATGGTATCAGTGCTTGGAGATTTTCTCATCACATAGCCATTTCAAGACCACTTGTTGCTTCAACACCTCAACCTGAATCAAGAGTACTGCAAAAATTGGGAGTGTCTAGAGGTAGATCTGACCTCGCCATTATGTCTGAAATGCTAAATCAATAAAAATTGACTATAAACTTGGCTACCTTGACCCAAAGTCAACCGTGAGGGAAAAAAAATTTTCAAATCGAAACCCAGTGGCCCCAATTTGCACTTCGGGTATGGTCTTTTGCAGATCTAATTGATTAATTTTGGATCTGTAATTTTTTATTTTCTTTGAAATTTTATTGTATTTTCATAAGAATTATTCAAAAAAAAATTGCCCTTTGGGCACTCGAAAGAGAAATTTTTTTTGCAAAACCAAGCTGTCAAATCCTGGCTCTACAATGTGGAGGTATTATTTAATTGCAGGTTAAATTGGTGAGTCTGCATATTTATACAATGGTCATACCATAAAAATCTGTGGATTTTGTAGTAGGTACTACATGAAATCTAACCACAACCTTACTAGACTAGCCTCCTCCACAATACCCCCAGCGGCAAGTTTTCAACATCCCTGATGGGATCTTTATTTGTCATCCATGGAGTGTGGGTTATAAACCTTTACAACACCCACTGCGGCATACATGTGGGACATTTCCATTTAGACTCTGGCTACATTGATTGCATTTCCCGATGGCTTGCAGAGATTTTGATGGCACATTTTGAGATTCTGACACGATTTTAATAATCCATGGTCACTGTTATAGTTTTTTGGCCCAAAAAGTGAATACTTTTTGGAGACTGGTTCCCACCTGTGCTTGGAGGTATATTTTGGCAATCGCAATTAGAAACTTGGTAATGCAAACACAGTTTCCTTGAACTTGCTCAGATTTTTGGCAACCTACATTCTGAATCCAGATGTTTTGAAGACTTTCGACAACTATAAATAGATTTTTCAACCTACATTGACTTTTATGGTGAACGCTGCATTTATAACTCCCACCCATGGATTGATTCAAATGCGAACAGTTTAAAATCTGGACGCGTGTACATATTGACACATAGGACTGACTACATCAACTGAATCCCATTCATTTGTTGAGTCAAAAACCTTACATGTCAGCCACTAATAGAGATAGTCACATCCAACCTTTCCATATTGTTCATATGATCGTACACAGTGATGCATTAGCAGTCCGTACTGACATGTCAGCAGGGGGCAAAATTTTTGTTGGCATCAGCATTCACCTGTGTTAAATTTGATGACCATCTGATCATCATTCCTAGGTGATTTTCAACTATATTCATAACCATTTGACCATCAAATTTATCATCTCAATTTTCTTTCCAGACCCCTCTCTAGATTGCTTTTCAATTTGGCAGCCTGAATTTGCGAGCCCATAACTTGGACATCCGGACTCCAATTCAAGTGCAATTTTTTTTTGAAATTGGGTAGAATTTCCTAAATTTTCTAGTAGTGGTGTTTTTTTTAAGTTTTGGTGCACAAATTTTTCAAAAATTGCATTTTTAGCAACTATACCTACATAATCCTATGTTTTGCAACTTCAAACACTTTGTACAGGCACATCTAGTCACTTTTTCATGTTCCATTTTTTTTGAAAGTGTGTATTTTTTTGTCTACTTTATATATCTAAAGTTAGATTCTAGGGTTGTGTGGACCAAAATTTCACTTTCAAAATTAGGCCTCTTTTGGCATTGTAAAGCTTTGATTCTTTTTCAAAATTTTTGTAAATCTGAGCTACAGTGCTTAGTGATAGATTTGAGCCTCATAAGGTAGTTGTAAAAGTAAAATCAAAAACTCCACTTTGTTCATTTTGACAAGTGGCCCATTGTAAATGCACTACTTTTAAAGTGCCAATAGCATCTTTTTTTGGGGGGATCTTTTCATTGAGTGAAAAGGGGGAGTGTGTACTGTGTTTTATTGTCTCTCTATTTTTCTCTTTTCATTTCTACATCATGGTTTTTAAATGTCCTCCTCTAACTTCATGCAACTATTCTACATGGAAAGATATTGCATGGAGTAGATTAATGGAAAAAGGATTTAGTCTTTATGTTGATGGTACAATTACCAAACCTATTGATGCTAAAGAACTCATTGATTGGAAAATTCAAGACTGATAGGCTTTAGGAGTTATCAGGAGTTGTGTACATGGGGATCTTCTCTTCCACATTAAAAATTGTTTAGACTCTAAAGAAGCTTGGGATAAACTTGAGCCATTATATGGTAAGGTGGATGAAGAAAAGGGATTTCAAATTGAGGATGATCTTCTTCTCTTGGATCCAAAGAATTTTGACACAATTCAGGATTACATTATCAAAGCCAATGAGTATAGGGCACTTCTTAAAGATTATGGAAATCTCATGAAGGATGATAGGTTGATTCATCACATCCTGAAGAGGCTACCTTCTGAGTACACTTCCTTTGTTTCAAGTTTTAATACTCATAGGTTGACCATGGGATCTTCTTACCAGAAGCCTTCATTTGATTCATTCATAGAGATGTTGATTGCTAAATAATCTCACTTGATGGATTTAGGACTTCTCAAGTCATCAAAGACCAAAGCCTTGGTGGCTAGTAATGAGCACAAATCAAGTCAAGGGGGGAAAAGAAACAACAACAAAAAGCAATGGAAGCAAAAAACACAATCGAAGACACAACAATCCTCCTCTCAACAAGGTAATTCTTCTTCAAACAAGAAGGGAAGTAATGAAAAGAAGGACAAACTCTTTTGTGCATATTACAAAAAGTCAAATCATGATGAGCATCATTGCAAAATAAAAAGAATCAATGAGTTGGAAAACATACTCAGGAAGAACAATATTCAAGTGCCAGGTACTTCCAAGGATTCTACTCCAACCTCTTCAAAGGGTAAAGTGAAAGCACTTATGGCAAACACAAGTTCTTCTTCGAAATGGATACTTGACTCAGGTGCCTCCTGCCATATGGGTTCTTCAAAGGAAGACTTTTCTTCATTGAAGTAGTCAAAGGTACCACACATCTTCATGGGAGATGATACTAAAATGGAAGTTGAAGGGAAAGGACATGTGGAAATGGAAAATGGGGAATTCAAAGATTTTCTCTACATTCCAAACCTTAGCTCCAATCTCCTATCAGTTTACCAAATCACTCACCTTGGAGATGGTCATAAGGTTGAGTTCCTTCCAGATTCAGTGATGGTGCAAAATCTTAGAGATGATTCATTCATTGTAGTTGGGAAAGTCAATAATGACAAGAGGCTATATTCTTTTTCCAACTTTGTGCCTAAGAGTCCTTCTCAAGCCTTGTTGACTCTCTCTACTTCACAAATCACATTATGGCATGAGCAGTTGGTCACCTTGACTTCTGATCTCTTCAGTAACTTTGCTCAAAATGCATGGTCAAAGGTCTACCAAATATCAACTTTTCTAAGGGAGAGTGTTTATCTTGTTCTATGGATATGAATCTCAAGGAGAAGTATGATAAAGGGAAGTCTTCTCAAGCTCTAGTTGTTCTTCAGCTAGTTCACATTGTTTTAGTTGGACTCTTTGTAGTGACTTCAGCCAGCCAAGGCTACTACATCCTCACATTTGTTGATGACTTTTCAAGATTCACTTGGGTCTACTTTCTTCATCACAATAATTAAGTGGTTCATAAGCTTCAAGACTTCAAGACTCATGTTGAACACAAGTCAAGAAAAGCCATCAAGGTTTTAAGGGTAGACAATGAGAACAGATATGTAGACAGATGACTTAAGGACTTTTGTAGAATTAAGGGGATTGATCTTCAGAACCCACTAGCATTCAGTCTACACAAGATAGATGTTGTAGCTATGAGGATTAGGACTCTCAAAACAATGGCAAGTTGCATGATAAAGGCCAAGTCTCTCGATCCTACATTAGAAGTTGAAGCCATTAGCAGTGCTACTCACATACTTAATAGGTCTCCTCATAATGCCTTAGATGGGAAGACTCATTTTGAGGCATGGTGTGACAAAAAACCAGTTGTGAGTCATTTCAAAATCTTCAGTTGTCTAGCATGGGCTAAACTATCTTCCAAGAGTTGCAAGGCACTGGCACCTAGGCCTTGTACCTTCATTAGTTATGAAGACAATGCTAAAGCTTACAAACTTATGGATCCAAAGACTCACAAGATCTTTGTGGAGAAGGATGTTCATTTTGAGAAAAGTTCTCCTAGCTTATCCTCTACTCCTCTTTGCACATCATTCACAGTGGAAACTCATAGTGACACCAACGATAGTGCTTCAACAGGTTCAGACATGTGCGGTTCTATCGATATTTGCAGTGAGAGATCACATCAATTTACTTGGGAGATAGACTTGAGGACATACATCTTCTCATTGATGAAGGTGATCCGTCTATAGTTTTTGCAAGGGCTCACTCTGACCCTCATGTCCATTCTCTACATGATCAATCTATACAGGTTGGCATAATTTTGGATCCTTATGAATAGAAATTAGTGGAGGTCTCTTTGTTAATTGAGGAGATAGATGGTTCATTGGAATAGGTTCAACAGACATCCTTGCGAGATTTGCATTCGTTCTTTTTAGCACAGTTGGAAGGGGCGAGCATCAGCATTAGCACAGGGATACTTGAGCAAGTTTTAGGGCCACCATACATCTATAGGATTGTACCTTTTCCATTGTTTCTTCCTAAGGGGAGGAACACCATTCTGCATTCTTGGACCAACTTCTTCATTAGAGCAGCTTTTACTTGTTGGCATTCTTCTTTTGGGTGGGGAGCCTATTATGTCTCTCTTCCTCTCATCATTCTGTTATGTATATATGGGATGTATGTCATAATTGGGGGGTCTTGATTACTCCATCCATCCATACATCCCTATTTATCTCTCTTTTTGAGGGAGGCTTTTTCCCATGAGGTTTTCCCTCTTTCTCCACTTCACAAGAGATTGCATCAAGGCATTCCCCTAAGTTGCACTTAAGGTGGGGTGTTGGTGTAAATAAGTATTCACTATTTAAACTTACTTAAGTTTACTTAGGTTAATGTATTAGTATATTATTTTGCATTATTTTATTATTTTATTTTGTGAAACACTTAGGAGTTTGCGCACCTTTTTGAGTTGGCATGTTGACAACATAGGAGTACGCAACTCTATTTTAGCACATGGTGTCTACAACACTAATTTTCATGTCACACCCTTGTAGGCTTATCCTCACATCATTGCACATACTTTCGTGCATAATGGAGGGTAACCCATATCTGGTGGACATGTGCCTGGTTGTTGACATATCATGTAGCTAATTACAAGGCATTCTAGATGTATCTTAGAGGCCTTTATATATAAGCACTCCTAGTGTACTCTGAACATGGCATATTGAATATATCATCATTCTTATCATACTCTCTCTCTTCATCTACAATTGTGCTTGTGTTTGAGTTCTTAGTTCCTGGGTGAATTTTTCCCTTAGGAAAATTCTTACAATCTTCTTTGAAATCTAAAGCATTATTGTGATATAACTTGCATAGTAGTAGGCTACTTTAGCACTCTATAATTGAGCCCCCTCTTGTTGCTTCTCTAACTACTCATATAGCTCCTAGATCTATCACTCTCTATCACCTAATCGCATATCACAAATGGTCAATTGGATCTGCATCTCACTCAAATTTTGTTGTGCTTCTCTTGATCACTCCTTAGTCCTCCTTAGAGAATCCTACTGTGGATTAGGAGTAGGGTGATCCTGCATCTCCTCATCACCCACTCCATGCTCTACCTTCTCTATGGGTTGGTCCTCCACCTACTACCTCTGGGCATAACTGTCGATGGCACCCAAGGTACCCATCTCATCCTATAGATTCCTATTTCTTGGCCCACTCCCATCAGCACTTGGATCCTCTCTCATCTGACAAGGATAGATCTGCACCTATGTTATGCATTGTCTAGGTCTCTGTTGCTATTGTGGTGACTCATGTGGTGGCTATTTTGGTTGTTGTTATGGTGCCTACATTGGTTGTACAGGCACTACCATCCCCATTAGGTCTATAAATTGAGCGAAGGGATGACTAACAAAATACTTCCTATATGTAGGGGTTATCCCCCCATGTGCAACTATCAAAAAATAATCCCATCATGTCAGGGTGAGGGAGCACACATCAATCATAGACCTCCCAAGGTCTAATCAGATAGACCACCCCTTTTCACCTCTAAGGTGAAATAGGTGTAGGTGTAGTACTCCTATGAGATATCATGTGGTCGACCATAGTGCCACCACATGTTTGTCTATGGGAATCTCTTAATCACCTAGATCAAGTGACCAATCAATGGTTGAGAAGCAAACATGTCTCCAAGCTCCACTCACACATCATTTTATGCCTTTGTCTCTCTCCACAGCTACCATACTACTACTACTAGATCATCAAGCTGACCTCACCACTGCTCATTCTTACCCAAATTTATCTAGGTAATCTATCCTTAGTATCTGCAAATGTATGGCTCATGATCCTACCTCATGTCAGCATAAATGGGCCTCATAATGGGAAAGTGCTCCCATGCCCATACTTGTAGAACATAAAATTCAATGGCCATGCTCTTCTTCTCATGATATATGATCTCATGCATCTCATGGTACATGTGGTCCAACATACACTAACCCCATTCAAAATGTGTTGGTACATCAAACATCCTCTACAGCATTCATCCCCATCCACACTCTAATCTATGCTAGCCTCTGTCAAGCATCAAGAAGAAACTCAAGAATATACCAAGCACTATTGCTAACCTATAGGTAAGCCCATAAGTTTGTACCAAGTCCTCCCATGTGATGGCTCTTCCCATGATGAGATCCTCCTAGAAGATGTTCCTTAGTTCCAATGTACCTGGTCTTAGCTAAGTATCATTCTCAACCTATGGTCCATGGAATGGGATATTGAGAATCATGTATATGTCCTCTAGGGTGATCATCATCTCTCCAAGCAGCAAGTGGAAAGTGTTTGTCTCTGAATGGAAACACTCTACTAGTTCTTTCAACAATTTTTGACTCACCTGCAAATCAAGGATATCACATAGGTGAGATAATCCAAGACAATTGATATGTGCTAGCTTTGTAGCATCTACCTGGTGAATTAGCACCTTGATGGGAGGTAGTGTGATATGAATACAACATCTGGAAAGCTAACTTGCGTACATGAAAATGACATGAACATGATCAGTATCAGACATGTGAAACATCATACTATTCCTAAATGTGCTAAAACATATTGAAGAAATGCAATGAAAACTGATGATAATGTGAATAGATGACTAAAAAGTCAAGTTTTTAACAAAATAATTGCAAAATACACCAGATTTTCACTCGAGATTTCATTTTCTTATGCGAGGTTTCACTTTCTCATGCAAGATTTCACTTCCTCATGAAAGAGATGGGTTCCTCTCAATGATGAAATCCAACACCCTACGCGAAGAAGTACCCTTGTGGTACTTCCTCGCACAAGCTTCCCTATAGGCTCACGTGAAAAATTGGGTTTTCGCGCTAGACCCGACAACCAAAAACTTTAAAATGACCAAAAATATGAAAAAAATCAACTAAAACATGTAAAAATTTTAATGCAAATTAGATTAATCGACTACTCAATGGAGGCTTGTAGTTTGTTGGCTAACTGTGTCACCTCAAACACTCGAATCGATGAGTATGCACAAGGACCACCATTTTTTCTCCTTGGAGTTGTCTTCTTCACAAAAAACAAAAAGCACAAATGAATTAAAAATGACCTTTTAGACCCTTTTATAGTTTTTTAACTAATTTTCAAAAAGCTTTTATTTATGTAAAAATCACCCCCTTGGCTAATAGGGCTTCTCTAAACTCATTTTCGAGATCAAATTTGAAATTTGACACTTAAAGAGCTCAAACTCATACTTTAAATTTTTGGGACCATTGCGATCAAATGCTTGTGCAGTCTATTTTTCTGATACTTTGTGAGTCTTGGAATATTTTCAAATCACATATTTCTTCAAATTTTCCAAATATTCTAGAAAAGTCAGCTCTAGTCAACTTTGGTCAACCAAAGTCAAACTTGCTCTTTTAGACCTTGAAATCACTTTGAGTCAACTCCAAAATTTCTTCATGCTCTTCTGATCTATTCTACATTCTTCTAAATCTTGTATCACTTTAGTTTCTTCCAATCTATGGCTCCACATCATTTTTCTGGTATGTCATCTTTTGATTTCGCTCTTGAGGGGTCAAGATGATTGCATCATTGAATCTTTCAAAACTAGCTTCAACTCAATCTGAACATTATGTCCACATCACTAGGGGTATCTCATCACTTGGGGCATCTTTGTTTCACCCAATTTGGCATCATATGTCATCTATCTCATCCTTGATCAGTTGATTACACTTATAATAGTTCTTGTCATAGTTCAATGGATAGGTATCAGGGCATTCTAACCCTAACTCCTAAGGATCAAGCCTCATTCTAGGGATGATTCTATGACACATGATTAGGTCTTGCTATATTTTATGGACCAATATTCAAGTGTTCCATCTGGACTCTAGAGGATTAAGCTTCATTCTGGAGATAATCCTTACTCTTGCTGAGAATTAAGCTTTGTTCTAGAGATACTTCTAGAATCTTTCTTTCAATCACCATTTAATGGATAGGTATGAAGGCATTCTAACCTTGACTCTTGAGGGCTAAGCCTCATTCTAGGGATAGTTCTATGAATCATGATTAATCTTGCCAGCTTCTAATGGACAGGTATTAAGGAAATCTAACCTTGACTCCTAAGAATTGAGTCTCATTCTGGGAAAAATTCTATGAAGTTTGTTAATCTTTATTCTTTCATATTGGTAACTGTAGACACCTAAATTTGATTACACCGCTTCGGTAATCCTATTTAGCTATCTCTAAAGGCATCATTAATTAAATTCCTATTTATTTAATCCTTTGCCATCCCCTAGCTAATTAATTTAATTAATCATCTATAGTCTTAATTGATAAATCTGATAACCCATTATTTATCAATTAATCCTATTCTCCTATCTAATTCCAAATCCCAAATTTATTAAAATCACTTTAATAAATAAAACCCTCAAATCTAATAGCCCCTAAACTATCCTAAATCCTCCATTTATCCTAATCCACCCCATCCACCCATACTAACCTAGCTTAGCCACTAATTCAACCACCCTCATGAATGCCATCCACTTGCACATCTCTAACATCCTTAATCTAATCTTAACCAAAGCCTAATCCCCCCCCCCCCAACCTTTTCACATTCCCTAAGTGAGCTTAAGGCTTTCCTAAACCAAGCTAAAGTCTCCTCCCTCAAAATATCCCAACCATAAAACTCTATCCCAACCACAAAGCCTTCAATGCTCTTACATGCCCTTAAAATCTCTTACAAGCCATTATGAGGGCCATTTAAAGCCTTGAGCCTCCCTTGTTGACTCATCCTTGCCCTTTCCTCCATCCACTCACCCTGTGACATGTGTCACTCCCTGATTGGTGCTAAACAAGCACAATCCATGTGCTCCCCTTTAAGTGCATCCTAGCCCTCCTTAAGCTTTCATATCTCCTTGCATCTTAGCCCTTCATCCCTCAAGCCCTTGGCCTATAAATTGAACCCTCCTCCTTCACTAAAATCAATCATCCTCCATGCAAAGTTATAATGCTATTTTGAGAGCTCATAAACTACCAAAATACTATTATAATGTTGGAATCACTCCATGACTCCATTGTTGAAACCTTGCCTCACTCACTCCATCCATAAATCTAAGCTTAAAGCATAACTTGTGAGCATACATTCCTAAAATCAAGGACAAACCCATTGCATCATTGTGTTATACCATTTGGAGCTTACCATTCTTGGTTTGCCTCCATTTTTGGTGATAACAAATTGGTCCTATCATAAGTGTTTACTTGTTTTTAGTATTGAAAATGCTTTTTATACATTAGTATTCATGTTACTCTGATAAAATAGGTGATACAATAACTAGGTGTTCTATTTGGATCCCCTAACGCTAAGCTCCATTCTGGACATAACCTTAAAAAGCTCATCAATTGGTCTCTGTGTCATCAATCTCAGAACCAAACTCACTTCTTGGTCTATATTCTTAGACTTCTAGTTTCTTTGAATCAAATTTGTTCCTCGCACATTCATTCAAAGAGGGACAAATGTAATACCCCTAAATTGGCACATTAGTGTACTAAACCAATTTTGGTCTATCGATCTTATTCAAAGTCCTATTGTACTAGGTAATTCTAATTTCGATAATATCTACTTGACCTAAGTGTCAAATGCAGAAAATCATTAATTTTTATTAATCACATACTTTATTTAATTCCTAAATACTAATCAAATTAGTTAAATTAAACATATTAATTGAATTGCTTTAATCATAAGTCCTAGTACTTTAATTAAATTAAATTTGCCTCTTTAGCTAATATACATGAGGAATTAAATATATTTGATTTAATTAAATACCCTCACTCTAATTATTGAATTTTATTATTCAATTAATTAGAATATTTATTTATGAGGTTATATTTAACCTTTTTAAATCAAATATATTCTCCAAATTCTCTCTTCAATTCAGCATTAGAAATACTGAGTGGACTAGAATTAGAAAAGGAATTAGATTAGTTAACTCCTTATTACACTCAAAAGTGATTAGTTATCTTCCTTTTTACAAGGGAATTTTCTATTATGACTAAATCTCATCTTCAATCTCGATCATTCATTCTATTTGATCTTGATCGTTGATCAGATTCTTGGATTCTATTTAGAAAACCCTCAACTCCTCATTTTGGAGGATGCACATGAATAGTATCAAACTAATACCAAATTGTTTACTCAATCATTTGCGTTCATAGCTTATTTCCATCACATTGCTTTCTCATATAGTTTACAATGCATACATCTAGATTAATTTTCTTATTTTATTTTTAGATTAATATGCTGACCATCTAGTTTAATCTTGCATTGCATATAGATTAAAATCCTTTGTACTAGGGGTTTGGTTGTTGATCTCTCAAATCTAAGAGTGGATAGCAAAATCCATCTAGTTAAAAGGCAACAAATTAATTTGTTGGATCATTTTGGATGAACAATCCCATGTTCATTTTGGGATGTTTCTAATATGTAAGAATCATGTTGAAGTGTGTGGTTAATTTTGAGGCCCACAATTAGCACTTATAGTAACTGGGTATCCTACATTAGATTGACCAAAGAGTATAAGGAGCAGGACAAAGAATGAAATTTTAAACCTAACCAAGAAAAAGTGGAATGGTTGTGGAATGTCAACTGATGGAATTTAGGACCCATTAATTAAATTTGACATTCATGTGATTGCACACAAGTTCTATCAATCTAGTAGATTTAATAGCATACCATGTGTAGTAGTGGATTTGGGCTACAAAATTGTAAGAAGGATCATTCATGAGCTTGTCGAGCTACAACTTCACCAACTTACAGAGAACCTAGAAGCAATAAAAAAGAAAAGAACACCTCTTGTAAGTTTGGATCCCTATTAGTTTGCATATTTTTCTATGTAAAAATTATTTCCCTACTATTGGTATAGTTGGATGGGACACAAATAGAATTTCTATACATCAACTAAGTGATTTGATAAGAAAATTGGGAGAGAATTTTGAAGTAGTAATGGATAACTATGTCATGATCACAAATGGGAAAATAAGGAATCTTGCCAGTAGCGACATAGTGCCTAACCTAAAAATATGAAACACAGCATAGCCTAATCCTATAATGTCATGAAAGGAATTAAAATATTGAATTATTTGCCAACTTGTTAGGATATTTCCAAGTCAGATAGTGACATGGACCCACACCTAAAAGGAAAGGGCAAATAAAAAATCGTGATCGTTGGATTAAAATTGGATCAATGATCGTCACCATGGAGAAATGCACACCTTTTATTCAACATGACATAGTGACTAAAGGAAAGAACAACTAGACCCACCATAGTTAATATAATATCAATATAGATTTCTCATTGTCATTTTAAGTTCAAATCAATGGTAGTTGCTTCGTCGCTATGGAAAGTTGTTTGTTCTTTAAGGGTAGTGACATAGTGACCAAAGGAAGAAAAGGAGGGACCCACCATAGTTGTATTAAAACATTGATCAAAGGCACATTGTTAGATTCAAATGAGATCAACAATTGTCACTATGTCACATAGACAAAGTGCTAACTTTTTATGCATAGTGATGTAGCGACTTAATGACATGTGTCCACAAGAGCTAGTGGGTCCAGTTTATGTCACCAATAGTAAAGGAAAAGCATATGTGGAGAAACTTCATTGGGTTGACTTCCAACATGGAAAATGGAAAATGAGTCATTCCTATTTTCGTGCTAGAATCATCATATTTTCTAAGATCAACAGTGCAAATTTGAAGATAGAAGGTGGTGCCACTTTGGTTTCCCTTACAGTTCATTTATGAGGAATGAAAGCTCATTGTGCAAGCAGAAAACAGCATATATTGCAGAAATTTTTACCATTTCCATCCCATGCAAACAAGATATCAAGCTTCTAAACAAAAGATTTATTGAGAATTTGTGTTGAACATGATCAAATGTGAAAGAATTTCCCTTTGTTCGTTAAAAATATCGTAGAATTGTAGAATAGGATAAGCAGATAATCAAGTAAGTTCCTATGCACCATACTTATTGAAGTAATCTAGTTTTCTATAAATTGTATTCATTATGCTTCCAAAGAAGGTTTTCTCAAGTCAAAAAGACTATTTGGACAGAAATATCCATGATGATCTCCTCGAATTACTACCTGAGTCCACAAACGAAACTGTTAAAGTGAAAAAGTTAACCTCTTTAAACCCTAGACTCAAAATTGTAAATGGGTTATATGATAAGGTAAATTGGGTTAGGGATGCTAAAACTTCTCAAATTAGGCTTTCTTTGTTTAAAAAATAGTTGTCAAAAAGGAATTTATTTGCCCCTCATGCAAATGTCTAGAATTTTGATTTGGGAAACCTAGTGGTTCCTAGTGTCTTTATGGACTATGACCTCTTAGAGGTTGTTGCAAAAAATTATGATTTAGTAATTAGAGTAGTGAGAAGAATTGATGGCAAGATTCTGATCACAATCAGCCCTAAGGAAATTTGAGAGGTATTTGGCCTAGAGCCACCGACAAAATATCATGTACCCATTGACCTACAAGAGTTAGAAAAAGAATATTTATTAAAGAAAGATGCAATTAGGAAGGGTACACTGAGGGCACATATAGGCACAATTATAAATTTTCCAATGATCATAGCATCCTCTAGGGAACCTTTCAAAAAGGGGTATTTCACTACCCAGGCTATGGAGGCATACAGGACTTTGTATAGAGTTTTTGATGAAGATGAACAAAATGTTATGCCCATAAGTTTTATGTATATGATCACTCAGATTTCTTCTTTTGGTGTTGATGTTATCTTTGATTTTGCATAAGAAATTCACACAAGCCTGGTGGGGATTGCAAAAGGCAAGGTAGATAAAACTTTTGGTCACTATTCTTTGTTGATGCATATGTTTTTATTTAAAGGAGTAGCATATTTTGGTAAAGAGATGAATCTAAATAGAGAATAGGAGGGAGAAGCACTAGCAGTTTAGCTATTGAATGTAGATATGACATGAGATGTGGAAAAAGCTAGTTTTGTTAGATTTGATAGGGCTTTGCTTCAAAATTGAGCTGCTTATTATTCAAGGATAATCCCAGAATCCCTAAGGCACTAGAAGATCTTATCAAGCCCATGGATAATCCTACTAGTTTGAAAGTATCACATAATTGGGGAGATATTATCCCATACTCTGTTTCAACTATTTTTAGGATTTATGGTTTCAAAGGAACTCCACATGTATTTCCCTACTAGTTGTTGTTAAAGGTAGGGGTAGCTGAGTTTTTGTGGTACCTAGGAGGATTGGAGGAAAATGATTTAGTGAAAAGGGGAAGAGGGTCAATTTTCCCAACTTGCATTGCAGCTCACCAATTTGTGATTACAAAAGGTGGTTGGCTATCCCTTTATAAAATACTAGACCAGTATAAGATGGTTGTGTCTCATTCCCATTTTTGTGAAATTGAGGGATTCTATGACTTGGCTTTTAGGCATAGAGCTAAGCTTGGTAAAATAAAACATGAGCCATATTACCCTAAGGACATAATAAGAAATGAGTTCTCCTTGTAGGAGCAAAAAACCAAGAAAGAAAAATGGAGGATTTTCTCAAGGGTTTTTCAGTTTATCCATTGTTTTCATGGGATTATAATCATCTAGATAATGCTAGCATAGAGGCAAATAGAATCAATAAACTCATGATTACTTTTCCTAAAATAATGGAAACTATGAATGAGAAAAACAAGTTTTTTATTATTGCTTATCCAAATAAGGCCAAAGAGGTTATGAGGAGATTGGCATTCACTCCCAATGTAGGGGTAGGACATTTGATTGTCCAAAAGAGGTCAGGTTATACTCTAATACAAAATAAGAAGGCCACTGTGGATAAGGGTAAATAAATAATAGGATCCACTAGTGTTGTCTTGGAAGAGAGACCTGATGAGCCCTCCCCTAAGAGGTGAAAAATAATAAAAGATCACGGTCCTCACATTGAGGAATATTCACCTACATAATCCGCTTTATGGAATGAAGAGGAACAACTTATTGGAGAGAAAATTGAATAGCTGGGGTCCCAAGGAGGAGTTTTTATTACCTAGGTTGAATTAGATGAGGGAAACGTCTAAGAACCTCCTATGCCAAGCCTTGATTTGACGGTGACAAATTATAAAGGAAGGGAACTAGACCCTGTGATAGAACAAGCTAGTCATCAATTTTTGTTGATGATAGTTTTGTTAAGTCCAAAGCCTTCCACCAATTTTCATGTATAGCAAACATAGAAAAATATGAGGAAAAATGTAATAAGTTAAGAACAGAGAATCCAAAACTAGAAGAGGCAGTCTTGTAGAATCAAGTAAAAGAAGAGATGATGCAGGAATTCCAAAGTATAACCCATGAAGAGGGGAGGTAGATGGTGAAAGCATCAAATATTTTACTTCTACCCAATTGGGATATAGCATATGCTCTAGTTTTTAATTCTATTTCCAATAAATTGGACCTATAGGATCAAAACAAGAAAAAATTCAAAGGTACTACATTTAGTGAGGACCAAGCTACCTTAGTTATTTGGTCATTAAGGAAAGTATCAAGGGCTATTTCATCACAGCCAGATGACTCTAGATTAATGGGGAATATCATTGTAAATAGAGTAGCAAATACCACCCATGTAGAGGCTACACATATGAATGTTGGAACATCTCACTTAGTTCTGGCTACTGCAGAGAAAGAAGAGAAGGAAATGTCTGAACTGCAGAGTAAATATGAAAAAGTTTTAGAAGCCTATAATAAATAAGTTCAGAAGAGAATTGAACTTGAGATTAAGGTGTTGAGATGGTCTACTAGGACTAGGATCACATACCATCACCCATCAGTGGAACCTTTTAAATCCACTCCTCTCATAGAAATGCCAGATACTCCAAAAAGACCACAATATTACACAGCTGAAGATTTTGAAGAAGAAAAGAGAAAACTATGGGCACTACATGTAGAGCTAAATGTGCAATAAGAAGACAAACTAAGAAAGGCTCTCATTTATCTAGTTGATAAAATTTAATGGCCATTGTTTTATGATTAATTAACACAAGTAATAAATATATGGGATGAAATAAAAGCAAGTGATGAGGCCTTGAAACCTATTGTCAATAAGTAGAGTAAGATGAGAAAGGAAATCACATTTTTGTGCTACTTTTTCATAAGGTCTTCACATGATCACATTGAAATAACTTATGATCTTGCTCATGACCTCCCAGAATTTTATGATAAGAGAGTTGAGCTACAAAGAAGAATTGTTAGCTATTTGGATAAGTACAAGAGTAAGAAATTTGATTTATTCCCACTTTTTTTGGATAAGAAAAATAAATTGAAAATTAAAGATGAATGGGCCAAAGAATTACATGATCTATTTTGTTTAAGAATGAATGAAGTCATAAATGAAAAAGGACATGCATGGTGGGTAGCCACAATAGAAGAAATAATGAAGGCCCAGTTATTCTTTGATTATTTAAAGCAAGATTTTGTTCATATTGATAAAGAGGCAGAATATGTGATCAAAAAGCAAAGTGATATTTTGTAGTTTAACTGGCCAAATGATACCCTCTTTGACAAGTGGATGACTGATGTTGCTTCTAATGAGTAGTGGGAAGGGGTTGAGAGTGATGATGATAAGATGAATCTAGATGAAGTACAGATCATTGATACATCTTTAGAAGATTAGAGGAGAGAAGAAGACCAAGAAGGGAAATCATCCCATATGGAAAGTACCTTGTGCTAGATGGATGATGTGGTAGAAATGAAACCAAATATAACTATCACCTTGTTAGTACATGATGATGCAAGTGGAAATGCCAAAGTAGAGGTGAATTTGCAAGAATTAGAGCCTAACACATCATTGGTGAGCTTGATAGCTACATATGCCCAGGACTCAGAATAACAAAGCCAATCATGGGATTTGTAGCATTTGAAAATGTAATGGAAGAGGGGCCTACCAAAAGAATAATTTGATATATAAGTTTTCCCGTTACACTTTTTTTTTATCTTTTTGTTATAGCTAAACGTAAATATCTTTTGTCTAGTTGACACCTGTCAGTTCTTTATGCCTAAAGCTCGTTGCATCTCACTCTATTTAACTAAGATTCCAAGGTTAGAGAAGGGTCTGATTTCATTGATAATTTTGGTCTATAGTGAATATGGTTTGGTCTAGTTTATTAGTGCAAAACTTATGATGTATTTTCTCTACAAATACTTGGGAATATATTGATGTTATAGGGGTCTAATTTTTTTTTCTAGAGTCATTATGAGTTTTATTACAATTGTGTAAAATTTTCAAAAAAGATTAATACAAAGTTGAATTGTCCCCATATTTTTTATTGCTAAATTTTGTCTCCATTGTTATTACCTAGTCATTTTGATGTTGTGTGAGCAAAGCTTGTCCAATTGAATGCAATTCAGCTAGATTGTATGTCAATTCATTATTGCTATTGATTTAATGAATTAAGTAAATGCTCTAGTGAATTTGATAGGGTTGCTAAGGTAATAGGAAGGATGTCTCTAAGAATGAATTCTAGTAAGAATTTCTAATAGTATTGGTTGCAATGCAATCAATTAGATCTATAAATTGAAGTAGACTCTGAATCCCATGGATGAAGCACTGATCTAGTTAATCTAGTCTGCAGATAGAGAGATCATGAATAAGCACCAATTCTAAAATTAAAATCAATTTTATTTTACCATTTGAGGAGTTTCAAAGAGGGTCAGCACTCATTTACATCTAATTTTTGAGTCTTAGATAGCTACTATTTTTAGAAATATTTGTAAACCTAAGGAGAATTGTGACCAAATCTTCTTATAAGGGATGTATATCATCTAAAAATGTCAAGGAATGGATAAACTATGTATATGTCAGATATAGGAGATGAGAATTAGAATGAAACTAAAAGGATTCTCATATAGCAACATTCATTTAAATCATCCCCTAGGTATACCCACCTTGGTTCTGTAGAGCCTAGAGAGTAGAAAACCAATCTTGGTTTTGTTGAAGTTGGATACAAATAATATGCATACATAATTGTTAATGGGAAGTAGCTAGTCCCTAGATTTTTGAGTATTATTATCTTGGTATTGAGCTTTTGTTATTTGGTAGTTGAAAAACACCAACAAAATGGTGACTCTACTGGGGAGTTGTTCAACACATGTGTGAGAAGTACTGCAGTTTCTTTGGTTGTGTTGTGTGCATGTTTGTCAAATCATTTCAGTACTATTTGTGGTTATGGTGGACTTGTTTTAGTGACATACCTTGAGAATTTAAAAAGAAAAGGAAACCCAAATGCCACATGTGTACACTGACATATATAGCCCTTTCAAGTGTCTTATCTTTCAAGCCATAGTTACAGTCTTATGATTTTTGTGGTTGGTTCCTCTGTGTGTCATATATGTTTATATTATCTTGAGTCCTTTCCCTAAAGTTAGGAGTTATTTTATTGTTACTTTTTCCCTAAGAATAGAGTGGCGACTCGGTCAAGGTTTTGAAGCTAGTGCTTATTTGATATATAGTAAATATGGCTGACAAAAGGAAAAAACAAAAGAGCTTACACAAGAGCCAATCTTGATGTACCAATGTATACTAAATTACCTCAAGGTGGTAGGAAGAACTTGAATAAGAAAAAGGAAGACCCAAACCCCACTTGAAATCCAAGAGATAGTGTATCAATTAATTCTTAATACCAACCAGTGGTAGGGAGAGAGTCTTCTTCACTTGGCTCTAAATCAAAAACCACAAGACTCTTAGGAGGAATATTTAGTACCTCATTACTAGATGAAAGAATCTATTAGGACAAGAATATGTCACTAGTATAGAATGCATCCCCTAGGCCAAATCTGATAGTCAAGATGAATCATAAGCTAGGATTTAGGAGTGCATTTGAAGATCCTCTTAATCCTAGAGTAGTCCCATACATGGAAACTAATCTTATAGATCTAGATGATCCGGCTAACTTAGAAGCCACTTTTTTAGATCCTAAAGAAGTACAATCAAAGATAGGATTTTTGAAGAAATGGATTGTTGAGGAAGAAGCTAAACATACTCATCTAGAAAAGGAAAGAGAGCAAGCCACCCTAAAAGCCATTGTTAAAAGAGATAATTTTCTTAGAAGGATGGCTACCTTAAAAGAACAAAACAAGAAGTTAGAAGAAAGAACTTCAGTCCCTCATGTTAATGTCTTTGGAGATGTAGATAGTTTGAGAACCAAAGTTTAGGAACAAGAAAAGCTTCTAAGCCAAAGACAAGAACCTGTTATTTCCCAAGTTCAACCCTACAAGCCTATCCAAAATAACTAGGTAGAACCTATTGTCAAACAAATAGATAAAGGAAAAGACAAAGCTATAGGAATCCAAATAAATGAGCTGCAAGTTGCAGAAAGTAAATTTGTAAATCCTCTTATGTCAAATTTAGATCTAGATCTAGAAAAGGCTAGGAAGGATAAAGAAGATCTTGCAAAGGAACTTGAAAAGGTTGAGAATGAAGCCCAAGATGCAGAAACTAGGAGAAAAAATTAGTTCATAAAGTCTAATTCTGCATTGGCTTCATGGCCAAACTTGTTGACCCCGGTTGCAACTTTTGTACCTATTTGTGGACTAGTAATTTCAAATCAAAGAATATCTCAATCTGCCCCTACCTCATCATCCACCATTAGTACTCAAGTCCCTGTCGTCCAACCTCAACAATCTCAAAGTTTTATTCTCAACCAAGCCAATGTAGCAAGCACCTCAAATGTTGCTAGTTTTTAGAAGAATCCCATCTATATGGAAAAATATAAACAAATGCCATTTGTAGGTACTCTTGTTTCTCCACACCCTATATCTATTGATTTAAGAGACAAAGTTATCAAGTTCTCTAGAAATAATGATGTTACTAGTGAAGAGCACTTAAGAATTTTCATAGATATGCTAAATGACTTTGAAGTTGAACATGAGGATGTGGTGATGAATTTTTTTTTTTATTCACTAACTAAAGATGCAAGGGATTGGTTCAAAAAATTAACTGATGATAGCATTAGTTCATGGAGTGATTTGGAAAAATTATTTAAAGAATAATATGGAGATAATACTAATGTTGGTTTTATGTTGAATGATTTCAATAATATCAAGAATAATTCCAATGAGTCTACATTTAATTTTAATTTGAGATTCCAAAAGGAAATGTACAAATTGTTCAAAGTTATGAGGTTGAATGAGGATGTTTGTCTTACAACCTATTTTAATGCTTTTGATAGCAAGATGTCTTACTAGTTGAGGGATAAAGATCCTAAAACTTTGAGAGATGCTTATAAGATTATAGTAAATATTGAAAATAATAGGAAAGCATCTGGTAAGCTTGGTAGGAGAGATGACCCAAAGTTGTTCAATCCCAAGAATAACAATAAGAAGTTGATAAAACTCATGTAGGTAAGAAACTTGAAGAACCCACAATAGGTCAGGTATTAGACTTGTTGAAAAATATGAACCCAACTACTTTCAATACACATAAGCCTAATGTTGGTGAGAAAGCCCCAGTGACCAAAAAAAATTTCAATAGAAAACTCAGAATGCAGAACTACCCTTATACCACTCAATGGAAGGATGGTAAACCAAATCCTAACTAGGCCCAAAATGTAAAAAATAAGGGTACACCAAATCCTCTACAAAGAAGCTCTATTAATATGAATGATGATGTGCCATGGTGCATCATATGTTAATCACTTGACTCTTCAGATTATTGTGTAGTTGCTCAATCATTTGCTTCAAGCCAAAATGCACAAAATGAGGAGGAGGAAGAAGAAAGCCATAATGATGTAAGCTATAATATGGTCAACATGTGTGACTAATTGTATGGATTCTAATTTGGAAGAAATTGAAAGTGATCTTGCAAATAAGAGAGTTGCATATAAGTTACATCATCAACAAGTGTTCTCAGATGATGAAGGTTATGATGATAATCAGATATGTGTTACATCTTTTGAAGTTGGCCATGTAAACTTGAGAATGCCCTATAAAGAGGATATTGATAGGATCACTATAGAGATGATTTCCCAAGTGCATAGTAATTAAAATTTGAGAAATTTAATAGTTAATAATAATGTCAAGAAACCTTTTGGTATATTCATAAAGGACATTACACACAAGATGAAAGATGAAAACAAGAAGGCTAATGTAGAGACAACTAAAGTTAAAGACATCAAAACCAAGAAGTGGGAACCTAAGAAGAAGGTTCAATTCCAAACAAATGAGATAGCAAAAGCAATTATGCAAGAAAAGAAATTAGGATTTGCTACTATCAAGCCAATAATAGTGCTTGCTGTTCAAAAAGCTTCAACTCCAGGTATTGTTGTGAAACCCACTATATCTGAACCTATTGATATGATATCTATGTTGTCCCAAATAATAATAAAGGTACCTTTATCTAAACTATTTAGAATTGAAGAACATAAAAGAAAAACTTTGTCATGGTTGGGAGGGATAGGAAATAATAACAATATTGTAGAACAAAATGCCATTCAACAAACCCCATTGGTAGTAGAAGATAGTGGTATTATATCTCAAATTTCTCAAATGTTCTTGGATGATTAATTAGTAGCATATATAGAAGATATTGACCCCTTCTTTCACAGTCTAATTATAAAGGGAAAAACCCTAAAAAATTGCATGATAGATTCAAGAGCCTCTAACACCATCATGCCCTTCAAAGTAATGGAAGCCCTAGGGTTGAAAGTAGACACTAAGCAAGGTAGATGTAGAGGTATGGATGCTAGAGAAGTTCTAGTTGTAGGTACTATAAATTCTCTACCATTTAAGCTAGCTACATACCCAGAGGTAGAATTGACTATGTCAGTCCTTATAGTTGATATTCCTCCACACTATGGAATATTGCTCTCTAGAAAATGGAGTGCTACTATGGGAGGTATCCTACAATGAGACCTAACCTATGAAACTTTTCACATAGGAGATAAAGCTGTATAAATAGACAGAGAGCCAGGGGTCAGTCATATTTTGGGGGAAAATTTTGACAAAGATTCTACTTGTTTCTTAGACATGGGTGTGAATGCATTCAGGGCTAAGTTAGTTATCCAAGAAGTTGAGAAGTTGTCTGTTGTGACTAAGCATGAAGTTGAGTGTTGTATGGATTCACTAGTATTATGGACCATGTATTTTGATGGGGCCAGCTCTAAGGAAGGTTCGGGGGTAGGGGTGGTTTTTGTTTCTCCTGAAAAGAATACTTTTAGATACTCCTTCACCCTAAATTTTTCATGCACCAAAAATATAGTTGAATATGAAGCTTTGTTGTTAGGATTCAAAGTTGCTACCCACCATGGCATTAAAAGGTTGTATTCTATAGGTGATTCTAAATTGGTTATCTGATAGATAAGGGAAACATATGCCTCTAAAAATAAAAGACTGAAATAGTATAGAAATGTTGTCTAGGACCAGATAGAGTTGTTTGATGCATTTGGTATTTCATTGAGAGACAGAACTCAAAATAAGATGGCCAATCTATTAGCAAATGTAGCAATTAAACCAAAGAATGTATCATTTGTAGGAATTTCATAGATTGAAGTCCAAAATAGACCTTCAATACCTAACAATATTGAACATTGGCAAGTATTTGAAGATGACAAAGACATTGTAAATTTCTTGTTGAATTAAGATAAATATCATGGTCAAGAATTGGATTGTCGTGATTTGGTTGAAACTATAGATGGTAAGGAAAAAAAATTTGGTCAAGAGTTCATACAATTAAAGACTAATAAAATACCTAAGGTTCTGGTTGTTTTAGAGAACAAGTTTGACAACCAAGATAGGGTAAGACCTAAAGCTATAGATTATAAACCTCAAGAGCTGGAAGAAATAAACCTTGGAACTAATGAGGCCCCCAAGAAAGTTTATATTGGTCAGAATTTGTTAGCTAAAATCAGAAAGCCTTTGATTGACCCATTGAGCAAATATAGACATGTTTTTACATGGTCATATGCGGAACTCAAGGCCTATAGAGAAGACCTTTTCCAACATGTTGTACCACTAAATAAAATGTAAAACCTTTTAGGCAAAAATAGAGACTAGTAAATCCCACCTTCGCACCAAAAATGCAAGAAGAATTGATGAAATTAAGGGATGGAGGGATAATTAAACCTATTAGACATTCCATTTGGGTCTCAAATCTAGTACCTGTTAGGAAAAAGAGTGGAAACATCAAACTATGTGTGGATTTTAGAAATCTAAACATTGCTTCCCTAAAAGATGATTATGGGTTGCCAAACATGGAGGCTATGTTGCAGCAAGTAACTAGTTCTAAACTTATGTCCATGATGGATGGGTTCTTAGGGTATAACTAGGTCCTCGTGAAAGAAGAAGAGTAGTTTTAGATAGAATTTACAACTCCATGGGAAACTTATGTATATGCTATGGATGTGGCTTTTCATGAGTACATTAATAAGTTTATGGTTGTATACCAAGATGACCTTACAGCTTATTCCAAAAGGTTTGAAGACCATTGTAGACATTTAGAGAAGATTTTTATCAAAGCCTTGGAATATGGAGTGTCATTAAACCCAAAGAAATGTACATTTAGGGTGACAGAAGGTAAGTTACTAGGACACGTAGTATCAAAAGATGGTGTAAAGATAGATCTTAAGAGAGTGGCAGCCATTGATAAGGTTCCTTGGCCAAAGAATGTGAAGGGAATACAATCTTTCTTTGGGAAAATTAACTTTCTAAAGAGGTTTTTTACTAACTTTGTTGAGATTAGCATACCTATTTCAAAAATGCTTAAGAAAGGAGCTACTATCAACTGGGTTGGTGAACTTTTACAGGCATTTTAGGATATTAAAACTACCATAAAGAATGCTCCAGTCCTTAGGACTCCAGATTATACAAAACCAATGCACATATTCTCTTTTGCATCTTTCCATACTATAGCTGCAGTCTTGTTGCAAAAGAATGAGGAAGGATATGAATAGCCAATTACATTCTTTAGCAAATCATTACAGCCTACTAAATTAAAATATGAGATTAATGAGAAATAGGCTTATGCCTTGGCAAAAGTTGTTAAGGCTTTTAGATGCTACTTGATAGGTGCCATTGTCATTGCATTTGTACCCAGTGCTACTGTAAAAGACATATTTTCTCAACAAGAAGTATTAGGTAGAAGATGCAAATGGATCAACAAGATCCAAGAATTTAACATTGAAATATAGATAACAAAATTGGTGAGAGGCTAGGGATTAGCTAAGCTTATGGGTCAATCCAATTTGGATGCTAATCAAATAAACTTGGTGACAAGTGACTTAAAGTTAGGTTTTTATGATATGGACCACTATGAATGGTATACTAATGTTATCCATTATCTACAAAACATGGAAGCTCCTCCTCATTTGACTGAAAATAAAAAGAGAAGCACCAAGTTACAAGCCATCAAATATATTATTGTCCAGAATAGCTTATGGTGGAGAAATTTAGAAGGAGTACTGCTAAAGTGTGTTGATCAGAAGAAATCAATAGGCATATTGAATGAGATGCATATTGGAGTTTGTGGAGGACATTATATGGCCAAGACTACTACACACAAGGTAATGAGAGCTGGATTTTGGTGGCCATCCCTTTTTAAAGATGCTTAGGTAATGGTTAGAAAGTGTGTTGCCTATCAAAGATTTGTAGGTAAATTAAAATTTGTAGGTAATACTCCATTAAAGCTAGTTGAAGTTCAAGAACCATTTCAACAATGGGGAATGGATTTTATAGGTGAAATTTCTCCTAAGTATAGCACTAGTTATTCATGGATTTTGGTTGCTACTGATCATTTCACAAAGTGGGTAGAGGCGATTCCAACAAGAAATGTAACTAGTAAGGTTGTAAGCAATTTTCTTCTCAATAACATCATTTCAAGATTTGGTTGCCCACAAAAAATTGTGACAGATAATGCAATGTGCTTTAGATCTAAGGAATTTATAAAATTTTGTGATAAGTATGGGATAAAAAGATGAGCATCTTCTCCTTACCATCTACAAGGAAATGGACAAGCTGAATTCACAAACAAAAGCTTATTAAAAGTTATTAAGAGAACCTTGGATGATAACAAAAAGGCATGGAATGTCAAGTTGCAATTAGCAATATGGGCCGATAGGGTGACTATGAAGAAAGCTATTGTTGTAGTACCCTTTGATATTGTGTATGGAATTCAAGCAAGGATGCCTTAGAATAACTTGGTAGGGCCCTATAATTACATCCAATTACATGATGAAGATATTATCAATGATATGCAAGAAAGATTGGATGAGCTTGTAGGATTAACAAAAACTAGGTGAGAAGCATCTCTCCAGAACCAAAAGTCGTAACTATAGATCAAGACACTGTATGATAGAAGAACAGTTAGTAAAAAGTTTAAACCTAAAGATTTGGTCCTCATGTGGAATGCATGAATTGAAAATAAGGGAAAACATGGCAAATTTGACCATATATGGTTGGGTCCCTATCTAATGAAGTTTTATGGGGAGAGGATTCTTATTTGCTAAAGGATTTATCAAGTAAAATTCTTGAACTACAAGTTCATGGATAGTTCTTGAAGAGGTTGTTGGAAATTATTAAAAAGATCATGAATAAAGAATAATGGAACTGGTAAAGAATGTTTCAATCAATGTTTTGTCATTGATGTCAAACTTGCTACTTGCAGGAATGACAATTGCTTTAGTGATCCAAATACTATCAATTCGTTGATTGACAAGGAGGTGGAAATCAATAAGATGTAACTAAAAGTACCTAGAGAAAGGTTGAAGTTATGATGTTGTGATGAAGTATAAGGATCAGCTAAGCCATTGATGAAATAGTATATTGATAACATACTCTAAGACATAGAGGATGGACACACTAAGATACATCAAAGATGTAAGGATTAACTAAGTTCATTGGAGAGAGCCAAGCTAGCTAGTTAGTGTCGAACAGATTCTCAGTTGAAGCTGAGCAAGTTCAACTTAGTGTGTGCCAAGTGATCTTCAGGTGTTGAGCAATCTTCAGGTACCGAGAAGCTTTCAGGTGTAGAGCGAAGATCAGGTGCTGACTAATACAAAATTTCTTTAGGTGTTGAGAACTAGTAAAATAACAATAGAAGTCAAGTAACATAGAAGGATCCAAGCATTAGTAATCCAATGATGCTGTGTTGCTGCATTATTTGTTAAAGTCAAAGATTTGCCAGATCAGCAGCGATAAGGTTGTTATATCAAATTTTGTGAATTAGTTGGATGATAAGGATGATGAGTAGATGTCACAAAATTCTATGTAATCCATGCAAACCATTTTCAAGATAAATGCTAATGGATTTATCATGAAGTTTCTAGAAGAAACAATTTGGAGGGAAAACAATATCATTTTCTCAAGAGAAAATTAAGATTTGAGTGGGAAATCAAGAACAAAACTTCTTTATAAGGAGCTACAAGTTAGAAATCAAGTGCGCATACATGAGAGGAAATTGGTCTAAGGTGTGGTCATGTGAAGAAACCAAGAGGAGTAGGAACAGAGCATCAAGATTCTGAGTTGATCAAATGATCATGGAGTGCAATGGCATAATGAGTGGAAGAACTCAAGGAGACAGATCTTGAAGGGTGAACAAGCTGTCAGCACTATGAAGGAGGAAAGCCAAGCAAAGAAAAGGACTGAAGAGTGATATGAAATCTGCAAGGTTGAAGTTGCAATCTGTATTAGGTCAAAACCCTTCTAATACTTTCTTACCATTGTATTAGATATTGAAATCCTACATTGCTAGGTTAGCTTAATAGGTAGGTGGATAAGCCTCAGGAAAAGGATAAAGAGATCCCCAAGAGAAGGATAAAGAGATCCTTAGGAGAAGGATAAGATATCCTTAGGAGAAGGATAAGAGATCCTTAGGAGGAGGATAGGAGATCCTTAGAGAGGGATGAAAGATTCTTTCTGAGAAGGTGACTGTAAATCCCATGGACTTGGGTGAGCCTAATAGCTCTATATAAATCCTTTAACAAGATGAAATTCTAAGTTGAATGTTCCTAAATCCTTTAACAGGGTCACATCTTACAATGTGTAAAGCCTTTAACAGGGCAGGCCTTTAACAGGGCAAACCATTAGAAGTGGTTGAAATCAATTGTGTAGTTATTCAGTAGGCACCATCCCCACCCCAGTTTTACCTTCTTATTCCTGGAGGGTTTCTAGGTCATCAAAATCCTTAGTGTTATGGTGTGATGCATGTTTACTTTTCATGATTGTATAATGTTCAATTGCATGCATGATAATTTCAGTTATGTGTCATTAAGGATTTGTAGAAAAAGTTGTATTGGACATCTTTAGACCTTGAATAATTGATTCACCCCCCTCTCAGTTATTCTAAAGAATTCTAACAGAGGTATTTCTATTCAAATACTTATTTTATCCATGAACAGTAGTTTTAGGTTTTTTGTACATTTGTATATTTTGTTGGTTTGTGTATAGTTCTTGTGCATAGCTCTTTTCTGACGTGGTTGCTCTCTCAGAAGTTGTTGTTTCTTGTCAAGTATGTGGTCTACTCAACCAAAGATTCTAAATTCTTGCATAGACGTAGGTAATCTATCATCCCTAGATAGAGCAATTGTTGGACTAATTTTTACACAATAAAATTTTCATAAATTTAGATATAAAAACTTAGAATAAGTTTTATGTCTTGCATACTAGGGTTTTGTTTTCTATCTTTGGAATTTCAAAACACTATTAAACCCTAAGCTTTATGCCTAGTTATGCATGTTAAGTCTTGTGCTTTTTAATTTTTAATGGGCATTAAGTTGTTTTGAATTTTGAATATTCCTTCAAGATCCATTTAAATTACCACTTTTCCAGTGCTTGTTATCGAAGTTGTTTCCACCATCTGATCTTTATAAGATCTATGATGGTCATTATGTCACATAGAGGAAGTGCAAGGTTTGTAACCCATGCAACATAGTGACTACCTTGAAATACAAGGATGGTGTCAAAAAGTGGAAAGTGGGTGCCAGAATCTCGATTGATTCAAACTTTTCTGTGATGTGATTGATGTAAGAATTGTCAGTGTTGGAGAAGGGAGCAGCTGGAGTTTTATAAAATTTGTGACACCATGTTTTAGTATTTTCTAGCAGGTCACTATGTCACAACCAGAAGATGTAAGTGCCCTGCTGGTAGCGACATAGTGCCTTACCAAAAAATAGAAAGGATGGTAGATTTTTGAAAAGGACGAGCACCAAAAAGTCTCAATTAATAATATAGTTATGTGCTTTCAATACACTATCAGAGGAATTGATTATAGTAATCATGATGAAAATGTGGAGATCTTTTCGACACTGGATTTTTAACAATATTAAGGAGGTCACTTTGTTTTGATCAAGAAAATAAGGAATCTTGTCAGTAGCGACATAGTGCCTAACCTAAAAATATGAAACACAGTGGAGCCTAATCCTATAATGTCACAAAATGAATTAAAATATTGAATTATTTGTCAACTTGTAAGGATATTTCTAAGTTAGACAATGACATGGACTACACCTAAAAGGAAAGGGTAGATAAAAAATTGTGATCATTGGATTAAAATTGGATCAACGATCATTGCCAAGTCACTATGGAGAATTGTACACCTTTTATTCAACATGACATAGTGACTAAAGGAAAGAACAACTAGACCCAAAATAGTTAATATAATATCAATGTAGATTTCTCATCATCAAATCAAGTTCAAATCAATGGTAGTCACTTCGTCACTATGGAAAGTTGCTTGTTCTTTAAGGGTAGTGACATAGCAACCAAAGGAAGAAAAGGAGGGATCCACAATAGTTATATTAAAACATTAATCAAAGGCACATCATCAAATTTAAATGAGATCAATGATTTTCGCTATGTCGCATAGACAAAGTACTCGCTTTTTATGCATAGTGATGTAGCGACTTAACAACACATGTCCACAAGAGCTAGTGGGTCCAGTTTATGTCACCAATAGTGAAGGAAAAGCATATGTGGAGAAATTTCATTAGGTTGACTTCCAACATGGCTAGTGGAAAATGAGTCATTCATGTTTTCACTCTAGGATCATCAAATTTTTTGAGATCAATATTGCAAATTTGAAGATAGAAGCTAGTGCCACTCTGGTTTCCCTTACAGTTCATTTATGAGGAATGAAAGCTCCTTGTGCGAGCATAAAATAGAATATATTGAAGAAAGTTTTTCCATTTCCATCTCATTCAAACAAGATTTCAAGCTTCCAAACAAAAGAGTTATTGAGAGTTTGTGCTGCACATGATCAAACGTGAAAGAATTTCCCTTTGTTCGCAAAAAATATCGTAGAATTGCAGAGTAGGATAAGAAGAGAATCAAGTAAGTTCCTGTGCACCATACTTATTGAAGTAATCTATTTTTTTTCAAATTGTATTCATTATGCCTCCAAAGAAGGTTTTCTCAAGTTAGGAAGACTATTTGGCTAGAAATATCCATGATGATCTCCTCAATTTACTACCTGAGTCCATAAATGAAACTGTTAAAGTGAAAAAGTTAACCTCTTTAAACCCTAGACTCAAAATTGTAGATAGGTTATATAATAAGGGAAATTGGGTTAGGGATGCTAAAACTTCTCAAACTAGCCTTTCTTGGTTTAAAAATGATTCTTGGAAAGGAATTTATTTGCCCCTCATGCAAATGTCTGGAATTTTTATTTGGGAAACTTAGTGGTTCCTAGTCTCTTTATGGACTATGACCTCTTAGAGGCTATTGCAAAAAATTATGATTCAACAATCAGAGTAGTGAGAAGCATTGATGGTGAGATTCTAATCACAATCAGCCCTGAGGAAATTCAAGAGGTATTTGTCCTAGAGCCATTGATAGAATATCATGTACCATTGACCTACAAGAGTTAGAAAAAGAATATTCATCAAAGAAAGATGCAATTAGGTAGGGTTCACTGAGGGCACATATAGGCATAAATGAAAATTTGCAAGCAATCACAACATCCTCTATAGAACCTTTCAAAAAGGGGTATTTCACTACTTGGGCTATGGAGGCATACAGGACTCTATGTAGAGTTTTTGGTGAAGATGAACAAAATGTTATGCCCATAAGTTTTATGTATATGATCACTCAAATTTCTTCTTCTGGTATTGATGTTATCTTTGATTTTGCCTCCTATTTAGCATAATAAATTCACAAAGGCTTGGTGAGGATTGAAAAAGGCAAGGTAGATAAAACTTTTGGTCACTATTCTTTGTTGATACATATGTTTTTGTTTAAAGGAGTAGCATATTTTGGTAAAGAGATTAATCTAAACAAAGAATAGGAGGGAGAAGCACTACTAGTTTAGCTATGGAGTGCAGATATGATATGGGATGCAGAAAAAGCTAGTTTTGTCAGATTTCATAGGTACTTTGCTTAAAAATTAAGGTGCCTATTATTTAGCGACAATCCTAGAATACCTAAGGCACTGGCAGATCTTATTAGGCCCATGGATAATCCTACTAGTTTGAAAGTATCACATAATTGGGGAGACATTATCTCATACTCAGTTTCAACTATTTTTAGGATTTATGGTTTCAAAGGAACTCTACATGTATTGCCCTACCAGGTGTCATTAAAGGTAGGGGTAGCTAAGTTTTTGTGGTAGCTAGGAGGATTGGAGGAAAATTATTTGGTGAAAAGGGGAAGAGGGTCAATTTTCCCAACTTGCACTATAGCTCACCAATTTATGATTACAAAAGATGGTTGGCTATCCCTTTATAAAATACTAGGCTAGTATAAGATGGCTATCTCTCATTCCTATTTTTGTGACACTAAGGGATTCTATAACTTTTCTTTTAGGCATAGAGCTAAGCTTGGTAAAATAAAACATGAGCTATATTACCCTGAGAACATAATAAGAAATGAGTTCTCCTTGCTAGAGCAAGAAACCAAGAAAGAAAAATGGAGGGTTTTCTCAAGGGTTTTGGAGTTTATCCATTGTTTTGATGGAGATTATAATCCTCTAGATAATGCTAGCACAAAGGTAGATATAATCGATAAACTCATGATTACTTTTCCTAAAATAATGGAAACTATGAATGATTAAAAATAATTTCTTATTAATGCTTATTCAGATAAGACCAAAGAGTTTATGAGGAGATTGGAATTCACTCCCAATGTAGGGGCAAGACATTTGATCGTCCAAAAGAGGTTAGGTTATACTCTGATACAAAATAAGAAGCCCATTGTGGATAAGGGTAAAAAAATAATAGGATCCACTAGAGTTGTCTTTGAAGAAAGACCTAATGAGCCCTCCCCTAAGAGGCAAAAAATAATAAAAGATCAAGGTCCTCACATTGAGGAATATTCACCTACACAATCCCCTTTGTGGATTGAAGAGGAATAACTTACTAGAGAGAAAATTGAACAGTTGGGGTCCCAAGGAGGATTTTTTATTACCCAGGTAGAATTAGATGAGGGAAACCTCCAAGGACCTCCTATACTAAACCTTGATTTGATGGTGGAAAATTATAAAGGAAGGGAACTAGACCCTATGATAGAAAAAGCTAGTCATCAATTTTTTTCAAATGATAATTTTGTTAAGTCGAGAACCTTCCACCAATTTGCATGGAGAGAAAACATAGAAAAATATGAGGAAAAATGTAATAAGTTAAGAACAAAGCATCTAGAACTAGATGAGGCAGCCTTGTAGAATCAAGTAAAAGAAGAGATGATGTAGGAATTCCAAAGAATAACCCCTAAAGAGGGGAGACAGATGTTGAAAGCATCAAATATTTTATTGCTACCCAATTGGGATATAGTAGGTGATCTAGTTTTTAATTCTATTTCAAATAAATTGGATTTACAGGATCAAAACAAGAAAGAATTGAAAGGTACTACATTCAATGAGAACCAGGCTACCTTAGTTATTTGGTCATTAAGGAATGGATCAAGGTCTATTTCATCATCGCCAGATGACTCTGGATTAATGGGGAATATCATTGTAAAAAGAGTAGTAGATACCACCCATGTAGAGGCTACACATATGAATGTTGGAATGTCTCACTTAGTTTTGGCTACTATAGAGAAAGAAGAGAAGGCAATTTTTAAACTACAGAGTAAATATGAAAAGGTTTTAGAAGCCTATAATAAAGAAGTTCAAAAGAGAATTGAACTTAAGACTAAGGTGTTGGGACGGTCTACTAGGCCTAGGATCACATGCCCTAGCCCACCAGTAGAACCTTTTAAATCCACTCCTCTCATAGAAATGATAGATATTACACAAAGGCCACAATATTACATAGCTAAAGATTTTGAAGAAGAAAAGAGAAAATTATGGGCACTAAATGTAGAGCTGAATGTGCAATATGAAGACAAATTGAGAAAGGCTCTCAAGTATTTGGTTGATAAAATTGAATGGCCATTGTTTTATGATCAATTAGCACAAGTAATAAACATATGGGATGAAATAAAATCAAGTGATGAGGCCTTGAAACCTATTGTCAATAAGTAGAGTAAGAGGAGAAAGGAAATCACATTTTTGTTCTACTCTATCATAAGGTCTTCAGATGATCACATTGAAATAACTTATGATCTTACTCATGACCTCCTAGAATTTGATGATAAGAGAGTTGAGCTACAAAGAAGAATTTTCAGCTATTTGGATAAGTACAAGAGTAATAAATTTGATTTATTCCCACTTGTTTTGGATAAGAAAAATAAATTGAAAAATAAAGATGAATGGGCTAAAGAATTAGATGATCTATTTTGTTTAAGAATGAATGAAGTCATAAATGAAAAAGGACATGCATGGTGGGTAGCCACAATAGAAGAAATAGTGAAGGCCCAATTATTCTTTGATTCTTTAAAGCAAGATTTTGTTTTTGATTAGATAAACAGGTTTTACAGGGATCTTGAAACCCGAGAGTTAAAACATAACAGGATGAAAATAAGCGTTAGAAGCTCAACCACAAAAGTTACAAGTCTAAAGGCTAAAAATAATCACTAGGCCCAGCCAAATAAACAAAGGCCAAAGAAAAGGCCAACAGAAAAGACAAGAATAACGAAATATTCAAAAGCCAGAACAAAAAGCCAGCCAAAAAGGGAAAAAATAGGAACTAATCCTCGATCTTTCCTTCCATCTCCTGCATGACCTAAGCAACCTCTTGGGCCATCTGGTTCTCCTCGGCCTCCTACTGGTGAGTCCTATGTTCTTCCTAGTTCAGTGTTGATAAAGTGATACCGATGGTATTATCATCATTAGATCTAGCTTTACCCCTATCTTTTCCATCCACATCCCCCTACATGCCTTTATCTTTAAGTCAAACAGTTAAAGATAGAATGTTGTTATTGATTGAGTTGAGCAGTGAGATCATCTGGCTAGACAGATTGTGATTGTAATTTTCTAGGTTATGGATCCTCCTTTCCACTAGGCTATGCCTATCATCATAATCTATCCCTTTCTCTAGGCCCTTTAGATTCCTGGCTCCTTCCATTTGACCCACCTTCTCCTTAACTTCCTCCAGCTCATGAAAAAGCCACTTGATTGACCTGTAATTGTCTATCATGCTATTGCAAGCATTGTTCAAGAGGTTCATCCCAAATTCCTTGGCATTATCAGAGGTTTCCACAATTTCAGGGTCAATGACCTCTTCAAGACACGGTTCCTCCTGGCTATCCACTAGGATCTGGGGGTTCATCACTTCTCTAAAAATACCCATTTTCAAAGTCCTCACGTTAAAATTTCTCCAAGCTTTCCTCCTATCTTTGGCCAGCACCTCCCCCCCCCCTCAGCTCTAGAACTATCCTTTATCTACTCCTCTGGGTTGGCTTGGGGATGGATAGGGGAGAGAGGGAGTGGAGAAGAGTTCGGGTCTTGCTGCAACCTCTCATCCTCCATGCCCACCCTCTTGTATTTCTTCTCACCCTCAGTTTCCTTATTTTCCTCCTGCCTCTACTTTTCCTCATCTTTAGACTCCATAGCCTCCTCTTCATCATAGTTGTCTTGCTCCTCATTCCCAAGCTTCTTTTGTTCATGATCTCTAGGGCTTTTTCTTCTAGGGGTAATGGGGGAGGGAAACTTCTTTACATTAGGCATTACTTTTTTACTAGAGAAAGTAAGCCCCCCTTCCTCAGAACTAATGCTCTAAATATCATCTGAGTCAGAGGAGTAGCTAGAGCTTTTGATTTCCTCATTCCCAGCCTATAAAGGGATTTTACTTATCATTTGAGCCTTGAAGTGCTCATAGATGAGCAGTAACAACCCCTCATGCAAAGCAAGGTTAGCAGAGGGTTTCTTTTTGAAGCTTGACATCACCTTTCTCATAGAGTTCAACAAATAGAAAGGGAAAGAAACTTTTCTATCATGTCAAAAATGATTCAAAAGAATGAAATGGTGGGTGCAAACATGATCAAACCTAGGTTCAAGAGTAATATACTCAATGAAAACACGCAAAACATAACTTCAAATCATCATTATAGAATTCAGATCATAAAACATATCACTCTTTTTTAGGGCATTTAGCTTCTTAGAGTTTTTGACAAAGTCCTTCACTACACTGGCCAAAAGCTTTTTGTCCCTAAAGAACTTAAAGCCCACCATCAAAATCTCAATAACAGCCAAAATCACATCCTTCGTAATCAGAAAAGCTATCCCATTCACCTTGACTCTACCATCCTTCCATGAATTGACCATGCTATCAGTCACATTTTGGTCATAACCATGCAGCTTCATGATATACCTTGAAATCTTTCCCTGAACCAGCTTCTCCCACACCTTCTACCTACTTCTCCATTTCTCCATTTTTCCCACTGATTCTTTTCTGCACCTTTCACCCACCATATTGGTACTTTTCTCTCCCACAATTCTCATAAGCATAGCCCTCTGATACCTCACCACCTGATAGGGTTCTCTGTGTTTTAGAAAGAGATCGAAGGAATAAGCCTTGTCATTTCTCAGGTTACAAATGCAAAAAAAGACCCATAAAGCATGTTGAATAAACTATAATAATTCCCACTTCTTGCATTTACCAATACAGCCTTTAAGAGACATACCCTTTCCCCATAAGCCTTTCCTATTCATAATTGTAGATTGATCTCCTACATACTCCCTTGGATCTTATCCAGCTCAATCAAGCTCTTAAAATCCATCGAAAAACTCTCTCCTGATTTCCAAGTCATTTTTTGGTCAAATTGGACACCTTTATTTTCAAACCAATCTGCCACTGGGTTTGCTTCTCAAAAAATGTGAGTGACATGGACTCTATTAAATTTAGCAAGAGTCTCATGTGTCTCATCAATAAGATTTTCAATCGACCATGAATAATGAGATTTTCCATTTAAACATTTAATAATTTTATTTGAGTCCCCTTCAAGGAATAGATTAGTAACTCCAACTTCAAAAGCTAGTTTCACCACATGGCAGGTTGCACTTGCTTCCACAAAGTGATTAGTTTGGAATTCCAGTGGGAGAGAGAAGGTTGCTACTCCATCCTTGAATTCATTCCTAATAATGCCTCCACATCTTGAGGAGCCAAGATTTCCCTTAGAGGCCCCATCAAAATTGGGTTTATGCCATCTTTCTGGGGGGAGAAGCCACTTGGCTTCCTGTCTATTTAACATTCTTTCTTTTTCCTTCTCCATTTTCCTGCCGCCCACTTCGATATCTCCCCCCTTCCTAACTAGGTAGTTTTCCTTTATATTTTAATGAATCTTCTTCCCAAGAACAATGGTTGGCTCCTCTCTGTCTCTAAAGATTCTATTGTTTCTCTCCTTCCATATGCTCCAGCAATAGTTGGGTAAGATCCAAGTTCCTAATTCCTACAAAATAGGGGATTTGAACAAGGATTTCCATTGGCAAAAAAATCCAGGAGATTATCTAGCATGCACTAGCTAATCCCTAAGTCTTGGGTCAGGAAGTCCCATACCTCCCTAGAGAAGGAACAGTGAATGAACAAGTGGTTGTCTATTTCCAGCTAGTTCTTACATAAACTACATCTGCTTGGAAAAATCTATCCTCTTTTTATAAGTTTATCCTAAGTGAGAATTTTTTTCTATAATGCCAACCAATAAAATATATTGATTTTAGGAGTGTGGCTTGGGATCCAAGCTTTCGACCAAGGAGGCTTCTGTTTTAAACTCCAAAGAGCCATATACCCAGAAGCAACAGAGTAGTTTCCATTGGAGTTGTCCCCCCAAATCATTTCATCCCTCTTGTTGCTGAGAACCATTGAATTTAACATTAACATGATTGGATTTAGATCATCAAAGATAATAGACAGATCTATCCAACCTTGGTCATTCCTATAGTTGTAGACTTTCCGCCCAAAAAGTTGAATACAATAGTTTGCCCAAACATCATAGACATGATTGTTCATTAGGGGGCCCTAAATAAGCCAACTATCAGACCAGAACTTGATATCCTCCCCATTTCCAAATTTCCAAGATACTTTTGCCTTTGCTAGGTCCCTAGCTTTTAGATTACCATTCCAGATAGCTAATCCTCTAGGAATTAAAGCAAGATTTTTTTAGTATTGATAAAAAGGTAGAATATGTGATCAAAAAGAAAAGTGATATTCTAAATTTAACTAGCTAGATGACACCCTCTTTGACAAGTGGATGGCTAATGTTTCTTTTGATGAGCAGTGGGAAGAGGTTGAGAGTGATGATGATGAGATGAATCCAGATGAAATACAGATCATTGATACACCTTTGGAAGATCAGAGGAGAGAAGAAGACCAAGAAGGGAAATCATCTCATGTGAAAAGTACCTTGGGCCAGATGGATGATATGGAAGAAATGAAACCAAATATAACTCTCACCTTGGTAGTACATGATGATGCAAGTGGAAGTGCCAGAGTAGAGGTAAATTTGCAAGAATCAAAGCCTGACACATCATTGGAAAACTTGATAGCTACATATGCTGAGGACTCAGAATAACTAAAAGCCAATCATGGGATTTGTAGCATTTGAAAATATAATAGAAGAGGGGCCTACCAAAAGAATAATCTGATATATAAGTTTTTCTATTACACTTTTTTTTTAACTTTTTGTTACAGCTAAATGTAAATATCTTTTGTCTAGTTGACATCTATCAATTTTCTATGCCTAAAGCTCGTTGCATCTCACTCTATTTAAGTGAGATTCCAAGGCTAGAGAAGGGTCCAATTTCATTAATAATTTTGGTCTATACTGAATATGGTTCGGTCCAATTTATTAGTGCAAAACTTATGATGTTTTTTCTCTACAAATACTTGGGAATATATTGATGTTACTGGGCTCTAATGTTTTTTTCTAGAGTCATTATGAGTTTTATTACAATTGTATACAATTTTCAAAAAAGATCAATACAAAGATGAATTGTTCGCATATATGTTCTTGCTGAATATTGTCTCCATTATTATTACCTAGTCATTCTGATGTTGTGTGAGCAAAGCTTGTCCAATTGAATGCAATTCACTTAGATTGTATGTCAATTCATTATTGTTATTGATTCAATGAATTAAGTAAATTCTCTAGTAAATTTGATAGGGTTGCTAAGGTAAAAGGAAGGATGTCTATAAGAATGAATCCCAGTAAGAATTGCTAATAGTATTGGTTGCAATGCAATCAATTAGATCTATAAATTGAAGTAGACTCTGAATCCCAATGGATGAAGCACTGATCTAGTTAATCCAATTTGCAGATAGAGAGATCATGAATAAGCACCAATTATAAAATCAAAATCAATTTTATTTTACCATTTGAAGAGTTTCAAAGAGGGTCAGCACTTGTTTACATCTAATTTATGAGTCTTAGATAGCTAGTATTTTTAGAAATATTTGTAAACCTAAGGAGAATTGTGACCAAATCTGCTTAGAAGGGATTTATATCATTTGAAAATGTCAAAGAATGGATAAATTATGTATATGTAAGAGATAGGAGATGAGAATCAGAATGAAAGTAAAAGGATTCTCATACAATAGCATTCATTTGAGTCATCCCCTAGGTATACCCACCTTGGTTCTACAGAGCCTAGAGAGTAGAAAACTAGTCTTGGTTTTGTTGAAGTTGGATCCAAATAATATGCATACATAATTATTAATGGGAAGTACCTAGTCCCTATATTTGTGAGTATTATTATCTTGGTATTGAGCTTTTTTTGTTCATTAGTTGAAAAACACCAACAAGTTTAATATCCAAAGCTTGAGGTCAAGAATACAGATGATGTTAATGTCACATCAATTGTAGAGGATACAAGTGTTAGGAAACTTGGTAAGGCATTAATTGTATATACATCATCAAGTTTATGCAAATTTTGAAAAAGGAAGCAAGCTTTGAGAAATATTCTTTCACTAAATTGGTAGAGAATGAAGTCACACAGAAAGAGCAAGAGGCTACTCAAGCTCTTATTTAATTACTAAGTACAAAGGTTGCATAACCAATAAATGTGACACCTATGCAACAAGTGAGTTCTACACAAGTGCAGTAGCCAAAATCAAGATTGAATGAAAAGGGGAAACAGTTGTAACTATCACTAGCAAGTGATACACCCTCATAATCTCAAGATGTGACTCATGTAGGTGAGGAAGATGATGAGTCAATGAGCCTTGATGAGGTAATTAAATTATCTAAGTATGATTTAAATAACCTTATACTAGAGAAGATGCAAGAATTTTAATTCTTGTTGATCCATAACGAAAAAAAAGAATAGCTAAGAAGAGAGCAGAAGAGAAGACAAGTACTTCATACTGTCAAAGATAATTTTATAGATGCATTTGGAATCACATATGTGAATAATAAGCATACAATTATGGATTGGCTAGTATATTTAGTTGATAAGATTTAGACAAATGACATAGAGACAAATGAAAATTTGTTACAATGGTCTGAGAGAAGAATGGAGCATAAAGTATTATAGAAAGTCTCACGAGAATTCATACAGAGACAAGCTGAGATTTTTACTTCTATCACACATATGGAAACAATTTTGACAACCGTCAATTTTTTATATTTCAAATTGTGTGATATAAATCCCTTTACAACAGATACTAAACACACATTAGAGCTATTTCATGCAAAAATAAGGGTGAATGTTATTACATTGGGTAAGAATGCAAGTTCAAGCTCATCCTCTTCTAGTGAGGTCAAATTTTGTCAAAAGAGATTAGTCAAGCTCATGGCTAAAGATACAAAGATTAGGCACAAGTTGATGTTGGTTAAACTCTTGTTAGTACCACATATAGAGATTATCCAGAAGGTGGTCTTTGTTGCTAAAAAATTTTTGAAGAAAGAGACATATTTCTCATATATTACAAGATTTATTAATCTAGGTGTCAAGCTAGAGATTTAATTTCATATTTTGGAGCAACTACAAGAATGATGGAATAAAGGCTATGCCAATATTATGGCAAGTCATCAATATTTTTTTTATAAGTATTAGTTAGCCCCTACAGTCCCAAGTTCCATCAGTGAAAAAAATAAGGGGGTAAAATAACCTAACAAGGGATATGAAATAAAGAAAGACCAAGAGAGAGAGGTGAATCAGAAACAAAAGGGGATATAAATCTTAGGGGGAGTGTACATTTTTTAACGAAATGATTTCATGAAAAAAGTGTTTTTTCCACTAATTTAAAAGAGGGAGATTGTTGATCTATAAGCCTATGTTGTTTATTAGTGTCCAAATATTTATTCATTTACTAGGCAAGATTACAAGGTCATCACTGTGACTAAGTTATCTAGTAAAGGTTGAGCATACAATGCTTATACTAAGCAAGATAGTGATTGTCGATTATTTAGTAGTGGTTGAGAAGATGAATGAGCTAAGAAATATAGTAGAGATTGAGCATGTTGACAAGTTACTAAGTGCCAAGGAAATAGGATTATGGAAGCCAAGTAATAGTATGAAGATGTTTATATAACTGACTATTAAAGCATTCAAGTACCGAGTAGTTTAGTTTTGACATATAAGTTTGTAATAGAACAAACACGTATGTAAACCATTTTGGTCAACTTTTACATGATATTTAATATTTGAAGAGCCAACTAAGAATTTGATTATGCATCATTATGGAAGGTATTGATCCTAAGGGATGCATTTCATTCAATCAAAAAATAGGATTGAAACAAAAAAAAATGATGAATTATAAGTCGTCAATCAAGATCTAGAACCTTCACAGGATATCTATTTAAGGAGGATTCTAACCCTAGAATCATGAGTATGCATGTGTATGAAGAAGAAGGAAGAGAGAAGGAAAAGTATCCTTTTGTGCATGTGAAGAAGTAAAAGGCAAAGTCTAGAAGATAGAGCAGATAGACTGCAATTAGAGTAGTGACAGACTAGATAGATTTATTAGATAAGAAGATCAAATCAAAGATATAGTAAAGAGGAGACCCAAGATCATCTTGCAAAGAAAAGTGAGCGTTAAGTACTGAATTGGTTATTTTTAATTCAAATAGGGTATATATCTTAATAGAGTGGTCTTAACATATCTATGTAAATCTCCTAATAGTGTCCTTACTCCATTGTGAGTGTAAAATCCTTTAATAAGGTGAGACTAATAGTCTCTTAATCTTTTAATAGGGAAAACCATAGAATATATCATATTTTATGATCAAACATTGTAACCCTAATAGGTTAACTTTATTGTTGTAACAATGAAGAGTTATGGGTTTCATCCCCACCCCAGTTTTACCTTCATCTTGAAGTATTTTTGGGTAACCAAATCATTGTGTTAAGTGTTGAGCTATTTATGAATGTGATGTATTTCATTTTAGTTTCAGCATTTCAATTATAATGGTAGATATGTGAGATGAATTAGGTATGGATTTATATTATTGGTTTTGAAGATAGAAGTTTAAGATCTTGATTCACCCCCCCTCCTCTCAGTATCTTATTTCCAATATACTTATTCCAACATATTATACCAAAAATATTTTTGGTTTACCTCAATAAGGTAAGCAACAAGCTTCAAAGTGTTACATTTCAAATTCATACACTTTTTGATAATACTTTTTCCAAAATAAAACCTAACTAAATTGACAATTCTTCATGTAACACTTATTTTATCCTTCAAAAAATCCCAAAAGCGTTGAAGTTCTAGTTTTGTTGTTCCACTATATTTGCAATTTCTCCTTCAAAATTAGCACATTTGAGACCCATTTCAACGAACATTTCTCTGAGGCATGCCTTATCCTACTTCTTTTCAAGCTCTTTGATGGTATCATCAGGATTAGCAATGAGAACTTGTGAAGATGTAATAAGTCTAATAGTAAGATCACTTTGTTCCTCATCATTCTCTATACTCAAATTTGGATTGACAAAAGGGCTTGGATTTTCATTTGACAATCCCTCTTTCATAAGCAATCCTATTATGATAAAACCATGGATAGAAGTAAAAAATTACATGCAAATATAACCAATAATAGAAAAAATAATAGATCACACAGAAATGAACACAAGGCACCAAGATTTAACATGGTTCACCCAATCCCTGGGCTACGTCCACCAAATAGCAACTCTGATCTTATTACAATCCAATGATTACAACCTGATTACAGTTCGTAATCCCTTATAGCTCAATACCACCGCAAGAAGCAATTTCGCATCACAACATAATGAAACAATCTCTAACCCTAAGCCCTTTTATTCAAGTATTAAACCACTTCAGGGTTATAACATGTTGGCCATAAATTAGCCATAACTTTAGTGGCAAATCTACAAATGGCTAATCTACAAATAGTATGTACAGTACTTTCCTGATCAGTCACCACAATCTAATAAATCCTAATTTTGGCAATCAACTATGTATCTAATAATGGCATCCACTAACCAAGATGTTTATAATTTAAAGAACTTTTTTTTGACTAGATTTCACTCTACCATAAATGCAATAAGAAATTCTACATAAGTGTCATCCTATAGATACCTCACTTTCTTATCACTCTTTGATTTAATAGTAAGCATAATCTTTTGATAATCTGACAATTGATCTAAAAAACATATAATTAATTTCTTGTCATGTATTCATTTATTGAGTAATCACATAACTTTCTAGGACATTCGTCAATGCATTATATATACTTTTTCAGTAGATGAGAAAAATTGCCTAATCCAATATATATTTTTTCCAATAAATAGGAAAAATTGCCTAATAGAATTTGTTTTCTAATAATGGGAAAATCTCCTAATACAATATATTATTTTTCCAAGAAATGGAAAAAATCATCTTATACAATATATATTTTTCTATCAAAAGGGAAAAATTGGCTCAATTTTATGAAATTTTGTAATGGTCATAGAAAAATCACATCTAAAATTAAACTTTTCCTGATATCAAAAAAAAAATTTCCAATCCAATTATTATTATTTTCCCCTGAAACTAATGTTGGATTTGCCACGAATTTATATATTTTTGGGGGAGGGGGTTTCTTAAAGTTATCCCTAAAAAGGAGGAGGCCAATAATAATGGTAATAACTAAATGGGAAATAATGTCAATCATTTCCCTGATCAAAATAACATGGATTAAAGAGGATAGGGAAGATGACAAGGAACTAGAAGAGGAGGTTTTCATGGCACGTGTTTTCACTACAGAGAAGAAGGTCATAAAGCATGTGAATGTCCTTAATGCCAAGGAAAGACAAATAGGAGGACTAAAGGTTAAGCTAGAGTTGCACATATAGATGAAGATGTCAAATAATCACATTATAAAGATGTTGAAAGAGGGGAAGTCCTAGTTAATATAAGAGTGTTGTTGAGTGGTGAGTATAAACCAAAGAAAAGGAGGAGTTTTTTTACACTATATGCAAGTGTGAAGATAAGTGTTGTGATGTAAGTATTGATTTGTGGAAAGCACTATAAATTTAGTGTTGAAGGAGATGGTCACAAAGTTAAAGCTCAAGAGACAGAAACACCCACATTTGTATTAGATCTCTTGGGTGAAGGATGACCACATGGTCCATAAATAGTGCCTACTAAAGTTCAAGATTGTGAGTGTATTGCATAAAAATGTAACAACAGAATAAGCAATAAGCAACTGAAGCCTATTCCTACATGTTCATGCAAACCTCAAATACGAAAGACAACATGTATATAATGAAGACATGAAATCAAAAGAGTAAACAATATTCAAAATAGCACTAATGCAAACCTCACAAAATCACCAAGTTTTTGATAACTTCATTGTTGTGGGATGTGGTTGCTCACAAATCTTGCAGCATAACAATGGGCTAGATAGTGCTTATGAAAATGAGGAGAGGGCTCTCCTTTTATAGGAAATGAGATGAAATGGATAGTTGAGATTTGATGCAAGATGAAGGGCTAGGATCTCTCAAGATCAATGAGGTGTCCATGAGGTGGAGGCCAAGTAGACTCCATGTGGATTAGGGTTTTTGACCATTCAAAGGGGGACATATGCTCACACATATGTGAGCAACCTTTGATGGGATAGGTCAATGACAAGTGTAAGAGGTGTGAGAAGCATGGTTTCTAAGACATGTGTGAGACACCTTGATTCTCATGTGATGGGGGAAAAATATGTAAGAGGTGTGGAAGGCATGAGGGGTGTGGTAAGTGTGAGTGTTCCTCACACATGTGTGAGCACACACTTAGGATTAAAAGGGGATTAGCAAGGTGATTAGGAAAAGGTAAGTGGGATTAAGTAGTGGGTAGGTTTAGAAGGATGGGTTAGGTTAGTAAAGTGAGGTTGGGTGAGGGTTAAAGTTAGGAGCCATGTACTCAAATAGGATTAAATTTAATATTTAATTCCAAGTGGGATTAAAAGGGTTTAATTAAGTAAATGAAATAATTTACTTAATTAAATTGAATGGGTTAGGATGCAAGTGGGGTGGGAGATAGGCTAGGATTTAAATAAACCTAAGTTCATTTAAATCAAAGAAAGATGAATATAATTAAATAAATGTAAATTTATTTAATTAAAGGTAGGGTAATTAAATAAATAATAAATATCTATTTAATTGGTCATAAAAAGGAGATTTGGACAATTCTAGGTGTCTGCATTTTGCCCCTCTTTGATATAGCATTAGTAATGTTATATCAAAGAAGAATAAAATATAGTGGATGGAAGGATAAGACTAGTAGCATGATGGCCTAGTCATAGAAAGATGAAGAAGGGTGACAAGGGTGGAAAGGTATGCCCCCTTGAGAGGACATGTGGGTTAGGAGAATATGGATGTTCTCTTGAAATGGATGGGAGTATGGTAGGGAGGGGAAAATGATAAGATTGATAAAGTTATGTTGCAATGGTGTGAACAACCTAAGTTTGATATTGCATTCAACACTATGCACCAAGGTATGAGGAACCAAGATGACAATGTGTCAAGTAATTGATAAAAAGGGGTCTAATACAACCATATGCCTTATGAAACCATGATATGGAAGACCATGATTCCTTGGGACAATAGGATACAAAGACCATGATAAATGCAAAAAATACTAATACATACAAGTAACAAGTAATCATGCACAATAAACCAAAAGTAGACCAAAATTTTCCCCTAGTCAAGCTAGAAACCAATTAATGGATTGATTGATGATGATTGATTAAGGATGAAAAAGCTAATGATAATCACAATGCACATTCAAGGATTGGGAAGGATAAATCCCATGATAATGTTTGAATATGGTCAATGGACTAACAACTGATTGGGTCAATTTGATGAATTGATTAAGGATTAATGTACAAGATTTCAAGATTAGATTGATTGGATTAGTATTGATTGCACAATGATTGAGATTTTTTTTGATGTTTTTGATTTTATGAAGATTTTGAGGAATAGATTGAAGAGAAATGCAATTGGAAGAATAAATGTGGATGAGATTGGAAGAATGATGGTGATAGGATGAAGAATGATGAGAGTAGAATTGATTTGATGTGAAAGGATTAAAATAAGGAAAAATTGATTAAATCAGAGGATAAATGAATTTGATTGAAGTGAGTGGAAGAAGTAATGTGATATTAATGAATTTGGGATAGAATGGATTGGGACCAATGACAAGGGAGAGCCAAGGCATGGTAAATGGAGGAAAAGAAAATTGAGTCAGTGGATAAAAGGAATGGTGAAAGGATATGAGGGGCCAAATTATATGATATTAGAAAATGTAGAGCCAAGGACCATGTTTCGAAGGAGTCCAAATGCCCCATACCAAGGATAGGAAAATGGAAGGAAATATGGTGGGAAAGGATGCATGAAAATTGAAAGATGGTCCAAAGGCTGGTGTATAGAGAAAGAGAAGGCATGTGTTCTTCCAAAGCATGTATGAACATTATGGTATTGTGCCTCTAATAGTGATCATGAGCATGGGTATGAAAGTGGAATGAAGAAGGGATATGGGAGGGAGGGTATGGAAAAGGGGGAATGATATGGATAAAATGTGGGATATGAAGTGGATGAGATGGAAGGGATAACCAAGACCAAGGACATATGAAAGAGAGATGGAAGTATGTAGGAGTATGGATGGAAAATGGATGAATCAACATGACAAGAACTATGGGAGACAAGATATGGATAGAATGTCAAGATCAAAGATGTGAAAGGATTATGGAAGTATGTAGGATAGTGTATGGATAATAAGAAAGGGACATGGAAAGTGCATATGGATGGATGAAAGGAAAGTGAAAGTCAAGATCAAAGATGGAAAAGGATGATGAATGGTAGATGGAAGTATGGAAGATATGTAAGGAAGAGTGGTATGGATGGAGCTTGCCCCCAGTGTAGAGTGCAAGTGGAAGAGTAAAAGTGAATGGATGGATAAGTGGAAGTGGAAGACATGATAGGAAAATTAAGGGAGGACTAAAGCATCAAGATATATGGATGGTATCCCTTGATATTTATTTCCCTATCTTTTTTATTTTCAAGGAATAGTTTCTCATAGATGTTGGTAGGATAGTGAATGGAGGACAATGACTTATGAAAAAGTTTGGATTAAGGGGGTGGAGTGGGTGGGAGGAAGATATGGTTGATGTATGTTAGGTTGGAAGACTTGTGAATGAGTGGATGAAGGAGGTGGAAAGATCATCATTGACACACACCTTGAATGGTGATGGAAAGGAGGAAATTGTATAGGATATGTAGGAGAAAGTTTTGATTTTGGGATATAGGGACCCAAAATGGATTAAGGAGATGATGGATTTAGGATGGTGGATTTGGGTATATAAGGACCCAAAATGGATTTGGAAAATGGAAGTTGGGATGATTTATGCATGAGGGAAGCCTTTGGATTAGCAGAATTGGATGTCATTTGGAATCTTTCTTTGAAATTCATTGCTACATTAATTAGCTTTGGGTTCCACAAAATTTTGGATTTTTAATTTTTAGCCTTTGTGGTCTTTGAGTTTTGTTTTGGATTGTATTTTTCTTTTCTTGGACATGTCTTTTAGAGGTGACATGTTGATCCTTGGATTTTTGTGGATTTTTGACTTTATTCTATTTTTCTTTGGCATCCAATTTACTTCCATTGGCCATGGTATCAGTGCATGAAGATAAATGGGGTGGAGAGCTTATGGATGGTGAACACTGTAAGGAATTCAAGAATGTGTACCTTTGTTGATCTTTACTAGGACTATGAAGTTATGAAGTGGAAAACATGGATATGGTAGATGGATGTACGTAAGGAACCAAAATGGAAGGAAGGGATGAAGGGTTTGGCTTTGGAACATAAGGATCCAAAATGGATGGAAATGAGGTAGGAATGGGAATATGGATATAAGGGCCCAAAATGGACTTGGAATGTGAATGATGGGAAGCTTTAGGTTTGGAAGGAGGAATTTTGGATTTTGAAGGAGTGGAAGACATACCAACATCTTGAGACATTATTTCTTCAATGGGATACTTATTATTTTCAACACAAGATGTGAGTCCATGTATATGGGGTTCATGAGTGGATTGGATAGGTGTGATAGGATCATGTGGAGGATTAGGATCATGAGGGGGATTATGAGGGATAATAGAATTTTGAGATGGAGTGGGATTATGAAAGGTAAAAGAAGGGGTGCTTTGATCTTGACTTAAAAGAGGATCATGTAGTGGGATGAGTGGATCATGAGATGGAATAGAATCACATAATGGAGTGATTTGATCTTGACATGGAAGAGTATTAGTGGATGGAGTGGAAGGAATTTCTTCATGAAGGGGAGGATCTATGGATGCTAACTCTTGAGATGGAGTGGAATTGGTAAGGTGTATGGTACATGGAATGTCTTGATCTTGTTGAGGAAGAGGATCATGAGATGGACTAGGAGGGATAAATGGATCTTGAGGGATAAGGGAATGATTGGATGGAGAAATAATTAGATCTAGAGGAGAAGAGGAATCTATAATGTCATGCTTTGGAGGAAGGGTTTGAGATGGAATTGGGGGTAGGACTTTGGGTGATTGGATCACTTTATTTTGAATTTTGTACTTAGACAAGAATTTGGGTGAGAAAAACCTATTACGACGTGGGGATGATGTTTTTGGAGGATTAGGATTGTGTGAAGGTGGAAGTATGGGTAGGGGATTGGGATGATGGTTTTTGAAATTAAGCTCAAAGTAGGGGGAATTTCATGGAGGGTTTGGGTTGGATGGGACATGAGGACTATGATCTTTGAAACATGGGGGAGGAGGACATATGGCATGGAAGGTGGACTTTTTCTATTGATTTTCTAGGCTCAAGATAGAATTATTTATTTCCTCAATTTCTTTAGCCATGGCATTTATATTTGAGGGATTGTGTGGGCTATGAATGGAATCATATGTGGTTGAAGGATAATGAGGTGGATTTCCCTTGTCAAAGGTAGAAGAATAATGAACATGAGATGGATTAGAATTGGATATGAAGTTATGAGGATTGATTTGATACATATGTTGAAAGGGAGGTATAACTCCATATTGCCTTTGAAGATCTTCAACCATTTGATTAAGCCAATTCTTATCCATAGATTACATGCGGAGTGGTGAGAGATGTGATGATGAATGAAATATGAACTTGGGACTAGGAGAAATTGTGGTCAACCATTTGATTAAGCCAATTCTTATCCATAAATTAGATGAGGAGTGGTGAGAGATGTGATGATGAATGAAATATGAACTTGGGACTAGGCGCAATTGTGGATTTTGTGTCAATTTGATGGGATTTGAATTTATATTGATTTGATTTGATTTGATATTGATTTTATTTTATTTTATTTTATTTGATATTGGATGAAGGTTTGATATAGCTTTGATAAAAACCTTATGATATTGCAAACACGTGAATGTGGGATTTGAATTAAAGTCTGATGTTTATGACAATGCTCCTATGTTGAAAGTAGAAGATGTGATGCAAATTTGAATTAGAAGGAGACTTGGATGAATGAAATTAGAACAATTGATTGTGGATGAAGATGTCAATTGATCGAATTAAGAAGTGATTAGAGATGAATTGGATTGAGAATCATGAGTATGAAGCATTGGATGAGGGAATTGAAGTGTGATGTGGATTATGCACCATGACTAGGATGAAGATTAGGAAATAGATTGAATGATTAGGAAGAAAAGGAAATGATTTGGATGAATAGAGATGATTAAGACTTCAAGGAATGTTTTGAATGACTAAGAGATGCATGAAGGTGATGAATTTGATGGAAAGAAGAAGTGATTTGGAATTGATGTGGACAACTTGACTAAGAAGACTTAAACCAAGACTTATTTTTGTTGTTTTTGAGGTTTTTTTATTTTTTTGAATTTTTGAACTTTTACGATTTTTTTTTGGACTTTTATGTTATATGATGTTTTAGCTTTTTCAAATTTAAGATGCAAAATCAAATAATGAAATATATACAAGACTAGTGTAGTCAGTGTGTCCCCTTCAACTGGAGAGGGTTTCAAACACTCAAGAATGTCAAACATACCAACGATCCTATGAGATTGCAACTAGGATATACAAGGATCAACTAGAGGGCATCCTTGATATATGAAAAGTACATGAGGCCCAAATCTATAGATGAAAGAAAATAATGCCACACAGTCGGGGGGAGGCAGTAACCCAAATCTCCTCCTTCACTTCCCAAAGGTATAAAATTCTTTGGGGCTTAGCCAAGAGTGACAAGATTTTACTTCCAAGAGAGGTGTCTTTCAATTCACCTCCCAAATTTTATACTCCTAAAAAAAGAAAAAAAAGACCGTGCACCCAAGATCACCCAAAGACCTGAGGGAAGAGAATATGTAAGTGGCCTTGGGGTTTAAAAGACACTTGTTCTTTCCCAACGAAGCTTTAGGTTCTGTAATCTACTTTGAAGACACACGTGCTTATAGCATACAATGTTCTTTCCAACTTGACAATGTCGTCAACATAAAAATTGAGAGTTCACCAACATAAGTAAATCAAGCATTGTCAACATAAGAAAATCTGATAAGGAAAGAATCAATTCCCTTTATGCATTCAAGATTGAGTGAGTGTTCATTTTAAGCACCAAATTGAAATATGCATTGCAACATTCATTGATCCTTAGACATTCAAGATTGTGCTATCATTCATTTCACTAAAATGTTCAATTTCCTTATGGCATTCAAGATTGTGTTTAATTGTTTTAGCTTTAACCATGCATTCAAAGACAAGTGTTTAAGCATACAAGTTCATTCCAAAACAAATTTAAAGCAAAACTTGCAAGCAATATGGTTAGTGATTTCTAGAACTCTCCAACCTTCAATGTATGAGCGAGAAAAATATCCCTGCAAAACCACAAGTTAGGGCATCAAAAATGTATGACAATCATGAAATAACCCTACAATGAAAATGTTAACACAAAGTTCAGCCTTTGAAAAAAAAAATAGGTATCTAAATAGCATCAAAATCTAATGAAACCAATAGCATCATGACGAGCTTGGAATCAACTTTCTGGCAATATTTCATTTCTTGAAAATGGATTCTATATGCTCAAGTTATGAGCAAAAAATTGAAGGCTGCTCCTTATGTTCTAGAAGGGCATGTGGAATTCTGGTGTTGTGATGATGTCAATGACTTGCGGGCTTCAATTTGATGGTTAGATGCATGTCAGGGAAAAAAAATTGTTTTTTGCTATAAAAAAAAGTCAAATCTAATCTAGATGGTTGATTAAAAAGATAAACTTTATGTTTTACAAAAAAATATTGAAAAGAACATCAATAATTATGTTCTAAATATCAAAAAAAAAATCCTTTAGGGTTGCGGGAGGAGGGAGCTCAGCGGAGGGAGCCAGCGGTGGAAGGGCGGAAGGAGGAGCGACAGCAATAGCTGCAAGGGGGGAAGAAATAATGGTGGCTATAGGGGTTTCAATGGAGCTATCATGGATGGGGAGAGACAACAGTAGTGGTGAGGGAGCAGGGAGGGAGGTGCAGAGGTTGCAGGGTGTAGGTGTTTCGGTAGAGGCAGGGAGGTGAGTAGCAGTGGTGGGAGTCAAGTGTTCAGTGGGCGGCATGAGTTTCTATAGTGGTGAGGGTTGAGCAATTAGGAGCACTGGGGGAGGAAGTTATAGGGCATGGGGAGGAGGTAGGTGGTGGTGGGAGTTGTGGTTGCATGAGGGGTAGCTACGAGTGAAGTGACGGGTTAGCTACGGGTGAAGCAACGGTCGCGGGGGATAGAAGCAGCGAAAAGAGAGTTGCAGGCAGGCGGAGAGGGAGATGACCACAGATGGAGCAAATGGGAGCCACGTGGAAAGAGAGCCGAGTAGAGGCACAGCAGCCATGGAAGTAGAGGTGGCGCGGGGGCAGCACTCGCAGGCACCACCACCAATGCTAAACCTGCACAAACAATGAGAATTTTTTATTTTTTTTTTGTTAATTTTTTTTTATTAATTATTTTTTTAATTTTATTTTTAGTTTTTATTTTATTTTTCCTTTTTGACCACACATTTTTTTACAACTTATATATATATTATATAAATATATATAGTAGAATATATATTTATATTATTAATATATATATTTGAAAAAAAAAAGAACATAAAAACAAACCCCTTTTTTTTACCTATTTATCTATCAACAAATATAGACTTTTTTTTTAGTTTTCTATTTTCCCATCAACAAAGAATTATAATCAATGTATATACACTCCTACAACTTGGAAATAGAGAAATAAGAAATATAGAGTGTTATATGTCAAAAGACTTCTCTTGTGTGCTTCAAGCACAATGATGGGCTTTTTGGCTTGATTAGAGGCTCCTCATGAAACTTGATCTCCAAGTGCAAGCCTTCAACCTACAAGCTTGAAAACTCAAGAATAAATTCAAAAACACATTAGATAATTAGTTTGTACCCGTGAAGTGGGTCCCACCGAGCATGCAAATATGTATTGCATAAAAATGTAACAATGGAATAAACAATAAGCAACTAAAGCCTATTCCTACATGTTCATGCAAACCTTTCAAAAGAATACAAACTATTCAAAATAGCACTAATGCAAACCTCACAAAATCACCAAGTTGTTGATAACTTCATTGTTGTGGGATGTGGTTGCTCACAAATCCTGCAGCATAACATTGGGCTAGATAGTGCTTATGAAAATGAGGAGAGGGCTCTCCTTTTATAGAAAATGAGATGAAATGGACGGTTGATATTTAATGCAAGATGAAGGGCTAGGATCTCTCAAGATCAATGAGGTGTCCATGAGGTGGAGGCCAAGTAGACTCCATGTGGATTAGGGTTTTTGACTATTCAAAGGGGGAAAGATGCTCACACATGTGTAAGCAACCTTTGATGTGATAGGTCAATGATAGGTGTAAGAGGTGTGAGAAGCATGATTTCTCACACATGTGTGAGACACCTTGATTCTCATGTAAAGGGGGACAAATATGTAAGAGGTGTAGAAGGCATGAGGGGTGTGGGAAGTGTGAGTGTTCCTCACACGTGTGAGCACACACTTAGGATTAAAAGGGGATTATCAAGGTGATTAGGAAAAGGTAAGTGGGATTAAGTAGTGGGTAGGTTTAGAAGGATGGGTTAGGTTAGGAAAGTGAGGTTGGGTGAGGGTTAAAGTTAGGAGCCATGTGCTCAAATAGGATTAAATTTAATATTTAATTCCAAGTGAGATTAAAAGGGTTTAATTAAGTAAATGAAGTAATTTACTTAATTAAAGTGAATGGGTTAGGATGCAAGTGGGGTGGGAGATAGGCTAGGATTTAAATAAACCTATGTTCATTTAAATCAAGGAAAGACGAATATAATTAAATAAATGTAAATTTATTTAATTAAAGGTAGGGTAATTAAATAAATAATAAATATCTATTTAGTTGGTCATGAAAAGGGGATTTGGAAAAATTTAGGTGTCTATAGTGGGATACCATGATGAGGTACTATGTGATATCATATCTATGGAATCATGTCATATTTTGTTGGGAAGGTCATTGCAGTTTTATAGGTATATTATACATGATGGTCATGTGAATACCTATTCCCTAACAATGGCTAGAGTGAGACATAAGGTAAACCCAGTAAAGGACATAAAGGTATATAATACTACCATAATATGTTGTGTTTATGGAAGGAATTTTTTGGAAGGTCTGAGGTATGAGAATCTGTATTTTTCTATAATTCCAAAAGATGGTAAAGAAAAAGTAGAATATGCACTTGTAGAAGTTACATATTTGTTGAATGAGTTTTAAGATATTATATCTAATAAGGTATATGATGGATTAGCACCAATAAGGAAGATTGGTCATCAAATGGATATGATTTTAGGAGCTATTTTTTTCACATAAGATATTACACTAAATGATACCAACAAAAAGTGAAGATTTGAACAAAAAAGTACCAAGAGTTGTTGCAAGAGGGGTTGGCTTGGGAGAGTCTAATTCCATGTATTTTACTAGAAATATTAGCATCAAATAATAATAAAGAATGGAGTATGTGTGCATATTCCAAGGCTATCAAAAAGATAACCATTAGTGTAAATATGTATTTACTTATTACACTTTACTTAAGTTTACTTAGGTCAATGCATTATTTTATTATTTATTAGGTGAGGCACTTAGGCATTTGCATACTCTTATGAGTTGTCATGTTGACAACACTGGAGTAAGCAACTCTAATTCAGCACATGGTGTCTACAACATTAGAATTTGCATAATTAACTGAGTTGTCATGTAGACAACATAGTTATTCACACTCCTATTTTAGCACATGGTGTCTACAACATTAGAATTTGCATAATTAATTGAGTTGTCATGTAGACAACATAGTTATTCACACTCCTATTTTAGCACATGGTGTCTACAACATAATTTTGCATGCTACACCTTTGTAGGCTTATCCTCTCATCATCACACTTACTCATGTGCTTAATAGAGGATAACACACACCTGGTGGACTTGTGCCTAGTTGTATGACTTATCATGTTGTTGATTCCTAGGTATTCTAGAAGCATTCCAGAGGCCTTTATGTTGGGTGATGCGACGCGCTCGCCTGCCCACAGGTGGTTAATTATGTGGTGTTCCATGTTCACTAACAGTCATGGCTTTTGGTGCAACGGCAAATGGGCCCTACAATTGGTATCAGAGCCTAGTTTTGGCTTGGTCATGGGTTCAAATCTCCTCGGTGCCTTCCCGACCCGCGTAAGCACTTGGTATGCGCATCGAGGGGGAGATTGTTGGGTGATGCGACGCGCTCCCCTGCCCACAGGTGGTTAATTATGTGGTGTTCCATGTTCACTAACAGTCATGGCTTTTGGTGCAACGGCAAATGGGTCCCACACTTTATATATAGGCACTCCTAGTGTACTTACACTTTGAATTGAATATCATATCATTATTCTGATCATACTCTTTTGGTCTACTGTTATGCTTTTGCTTGAGTTCCTTAGTCTTGGGTGAATTTTTTCCTAAGGAAATTCTTACATGGTATCAAAGCTTGGGGAATTTCTCTTGACATAGTCATTCGAGACCATTCTTGCTTGAGCACCTCGACCCGAATTTAGAGAATCCATAGAAATTGGGAGTATCTAGAGCTAAAATAGACCTCGCCATTGCATCCACAATGTCGATTGATGAAAATCAACTATAAATTTTCCTATATGGGGCCAATGTCAATTTTGAGGCAAAAAAAATTTCCAAACCAGCACTGAAAGGCCTGATTTGCAAATCTGGTATGATCTATTAAATCTGTGCAATTATTTTGTTTAGATTTATAATTATTTATCCTTTGCAATTATCTATATTTTTTGGATTTTTTTTTGAAATTTTTTTAGCCCTATAGGGCCTGTAGAGAATTTTTTTGCAGGAACTGAGTGGTGAAACTCCGGCCCCTGCAAGGAATATTCTATTTAATTGGCAAAATACTCTATTTATTAAGCAGGCTTCATTAATATTTCCAACGCACTAAGCCACCGGCAAACCTCACTGCATATTCTGATGACCAATTAAATTCAACACATATACTCCAAAGAATATTACAACTCGCAAGCATATTCCAACCAACAATCACATTCTTAATCAATAGATCTTAAGCCATGTTAACTCCTACGTGGTTTGGGTTTTATACACTTTAAAATCCTATTGCACATTGCATGTGGGATTTTATATCCCAAAACTAGTGATCAAAGTACTCCTGGTGGCAACAAGCCTATCGATCTTTGTACAACTTTCGACATCGACAAAAATAATATCCACCAACCATTAAAAAGAACCTAGAAATAATTGCAGTTCCTAGCACCAATCTAAAGCTTTGGCTTGGTGCAAAGTCTCTGGCAACCTTCTGCCAATAGCTCCAGTGGTCCTCCCTATGACACACGGTGCCTCCTCAATGTAGTTACAAACTGATACGCATCACACTGTAGGACACTTTTGCCTAATCAGTGAGGACTGACATGTAGACCTCCATCCAAGGACACATGTCCCTCCATGTCAGACCTAGACCCATAACATGTGTGACAATAAGGTGCCAAACACATCATCTTTTTCGTAGATGCCATACGGTGATGACATCATCCTGACATTAGTTGTCACATCATCCTAGGGGACTGAATATTCTGCTAACATCATCATTTCATGCATTTAAAATTCATAGCCATCTAACAATTTAAACTATTGCAACAGTCATTTGACTGTCAAATTTAACCTCCTCTTTTGCTTATTAGACCTCTCTCTAGATTCATTTTTTATTTGACAATTTGACTTTGGGAGGCCATAACTCAACCATCTGAACTCCAAATCAGGTCTAATTTTTTTTATTTTGGCTAGAATTTTCTAAAATTTTCAATGGTGTAGTTCTTTTTTATTTTTGGTGCATAGATTTGTTAAAAATTTTGTCTTTTGGTGATTGTACCTGTCCAATCTTGCATTTTGCAACTTCAGTTGCTCTTTATAGGCTCATCTAGACTCGAAAATAGGTTCCATTTTTTTTGAAAGTGTGTTATTTTTTGTCTACTTTCCAGATCTGCAATCAAATTATAGGGTTGTGTGAACAAAACTATCACTTTCAGAAATAGCTCCTCTCTTTGCTTTGAATTGCTTCAAAATTGTTGTACATTGTAAAGTTCCAAATTTGTACTCTATAAGGAGATTATAAAAAGGCAAAATCAGAAGTCCATGAAGGCCAAAATTGGCAAGTGGCCATTGTAAATGCACTACATATAAAATGCCAAAACCATCTTTTTCTCTTTCTTTCTTTTTTTCTTTTTTCTTTTGCGGGGGGGGGGGGGGGGGGGGGTTTGGTTTTCTTAGTGTTTTGTTCCTCTTTTCCTATTGTTTTCTTTCATTTCTTACATCATGATAAATTTTAAGTTTCCAAAATTAACACCAGATAACTATGCTACATGGTCCATTAAAATGTGGTGTCAATTAATGCATAATCAAGTTTCTTAATATGTTGACAGCACCCTTCCTAAACCAACAGGTGATCAAGTATCTAAAAATGGCATTAATGATTGGGAATATGTAGATAGGAAAGTTATAGGTGATATTATGTTGGGGGTTGAAGACAAAATCCTTTATCAGGTATAGAAGTACAAGACATCCAAGGATGCTTGGGATGCCCTCAAAAACTTGTATGGTAAAGTGTCTAAGGAGGATGTTTATAAAATTGAAGATAAGCTTGTCTCCATAGATCCTAAGACATTTGATTCTATACAAGATTTTATCATAAAGGTGAATGAATTAAGAACGAAGCTTGATAATATTGGTAGTCATATTAAAGATGATAGGTTAATCTATCTTATTCATAATAAGCTACCATCTGAGTACTCCACATTTTTTTCTTCTTAAAACACCACAAAGACTACAGTAGGGGCTACCTATTAGAAAGTCACTTTTGATCATTATGCTCAATTGTTTGATGATGAAGAAAAGAAGTTTCAATCAATGGGGATTCTCAATTTAAACAAGTCTAAGGCTTTGGTGGCCAATACTGAGGGTTCTCAAACTTCAAGTAAAGGAAAGGGCAAGAAGAAGAAGTGGAAAAATAACACACAAGAGGATACAAAAAAGACAACACAACCATCAAATCAACAAGACAAGTCTTCCTCGAATTCAAACAAGAAGGTGGACACTGATAAGGACAAGAAAAAGTGTGCCTGTTGCAAGAAGTTGGGTCATGATGAACATGAGTATTATCATAAAAAGATTGATGAGTTAATGAACATCATAAAGAAATAAAATGTTCCACTACCTAATGCATATAAGGAGAAAGGATCCTCATCTTTAGATTCAAAGGTCAAAGGGCAAGCACTTATGGCAAACTCAAGTTCTTTAGTGGAATGAATTCTTGACTCAGGTGCCTCATATCATATGGGTTCTTCAAAAGGAGACTTTTCTTCATTGAAACAGTCCAAGGTACTACACATCTTTGTAGGAGATGATACAAAAATGGAAGTTGAAGGGAAAGGACATGTGGAGATGGAAAATGGGGAATTCAAAGATGTTCTCTATGTTCCTAAACTTAGCTCTAATCTCCTCTCAATTTACCAAATCACTCACTATGGAGATGGCAATAAAGTTGAGTTCCTTCTAGATTTAGTAATGGTGTGCACTGTCAAAGATGATTCATTGGTTGCAGTGGGGAAAGTTAATCATGACACAAGGTTGTATTCTTTCTCCCACTTTGTGTCTAAGTCTCCTTCACATGCCTTGTTGACTCAATCTCATCCACAAATCAAATTATGACATGAGTGGTATGGTCATCTTGCCTTTCGCTATCTTCATCAAGTTTTCTCACAAAACATGGTCAAAGGTCTACCTACAATCAACTTTTCTAAGGGTGAATATTCAACATGTTTAGTGGATATCCATCTAGAGGAGAAGTTTAATAAAGGGAAGTCTTCAAAAGCACCAGTTGCTCTTCAGTTGGTTCACATGGTACTAACAAGTCCTTTTGTAGTGACATCTCTCAGCCAAGGTCACTACATCCTCACTTTCATTGATGACTTTTCATGCTACACATGGGTCTACTTTCTTGATCATAAGAATGAAGTCTTGGATAAGTTTCTAGCCTTCAAGAGTCATGTTGAAATGCAATCAAGGAAAGCCATCAAATTTCTTCGGATGGACAATGAAAGTAGATATGTGAACACAAGACTTAAAGACTTTTGCAAACTTGAGGGTATTGATCTTTAGAATCCACTAGCATTTAGTCCGCACAAGATAGATGTTGCAGCACTAAGGTTATGAACTCTTAAGTCAATGGAAAGTTGCATGATACAAGCCAAGTCTCTTGATCCTACACTTGAAGTCAAAGCTATAAGCAGTGCCAATTACATACTTAATAGGTCTCCTCATAATGCTTTAGATGAAAACAATCCTTTCAAGGCATGGTGCAGTAGAAAACTAGTTGTGAAACACTTCAGAGTCTTTGGTTGTCCAACATGGGCAAACATGTCTTCTAGGGGATGCAAGGCACCACCACCTAGGCCTTATATTTTCATTGGATATGAAGACAGTGTTAAGGAATACAAACGTATGGATCTCAAGACTCGTGAGATCTTCTTAGAGAGGAATGTACACTTTGAGGAAAGTTCACCCATCTTATCCTCTAATCTTCTTAGAACTTCATACATTATGGAAACTAATAGTGACACCAGCAATAGTGATTCAATAGATTCAAATATGTGGGATCGTATTGACAGATGTAGGGAGAGATCACATCATCAGCACATTCCACATGCATATATTTTCAAAGTGATAGGTCCAACACAGCTGGGTACACCTAGTCTTCTAGTTCCAACATCAGAAGATGACTACATAGCAGATATTTTAGGTTTGTTTGTGGTGTCATACATAGAAGGTTTGGGAAACATCATTGATGATATACATCTTCTCTTTGATGAAGAAGATTCTTCTTCAGTTGTTGTGAGGGTTCATGCTAACCCTCTTGTTCATTCTCTACATGATTGGTCTTCATATGTTGATATGATTGTGGATGCTTATGTACAACAATTGTAGGAGGTCTCTTTATCATTTGAGGAGATAGTAGGTTCTTTGGGATAGGTTCTACATCCATCCTTGCTAGATCTAACATTGTTCTTTTCAATAGCATTGGAAGGGGTAATAATCAGTATCAACACGAGGATAGTTGAGTAGGTTTTAGAGGCATCATTGATCATCAGGATTCTTTCTACACATAGGGGAATCATCTCATATGTACCTATGATATTGTTTCTTCCAAAGGGGAGGAACATTATTCAGTAGTCATGCATTAGCTTCTACATTGGAGTAGTTATCACTGATCAACACTCTACATTTGGGGGCGGGGCAGGGCAAGGGGGGGGGGGGGGGGTGTGGGCTACCTTGTCTCTCTTCTTCTTCTCATACTTCTCTTTTGTATATACTTGATGTATGTCATAATGGGGGGGTCTTGATTACTCCATCCATCCATGCATCTCATTTTTTCATCTCTCTTTTTGGGGGAGGGTTTTTCCCATGAGGTTTTCCCTCTTTCTCCACTTTATGAGAGATTTCATTGCATTATGTACATGAATACCTAACATGGCCTATTAGTTGGGACCCATATTTCATTTCATCCTATCTTTCGTAAGCTTAAGTGCATTCCCCTAAGTTGCACTTAAGGGGGGGTGTTGGTGTAAATAAGTATTTACTTATTACAGTTTACTTAAGTTTTCTTAGGTCAATCCATTATTTTATTATTTCTTAGGTGAGACACTTAGGAGTTTTCATACTCTTATGAGTTGTCATGTTGACAACACTGGAGTAAGCAACTCTAATTCAGCACATGGTGTCTACAACACTAGAGTTTGCATAATTAACTGAGTTGTCATGTAGACAACATAGTTATTCGCACACCTATTTTAGCACATGGTGTCTACAACATAATTTTGTGTGCTACACCTTTGTAGGCTTATCCTATCATCATCGCACTTACTCTTGTGCTTAATAGAGGATAACCCACACCTGGTGGACATGTGCCTAGTTGTATGACTTATCATGTTGCTGATTCCTAGGTATTCTAGAAGCATTCTAGAGGCCTTTATATATAGGCACTCCTAGTGTACTTACACATTGACATGAATATCATATCGTTATTTTGATCATGCTCTTTTGGTCTACTATTGTATTTGTGCTTGAGTTCCTTAGTCTTGGGTGAATTTTTCCCTAAGGTAAATTCTTACAATAATAATTAGGTATAGATTTTCATTGTCGAGAATGGATGATATTATGGATAGTTTGAGAGGAGCTATGTATTTCAAAAACATGGATCTGAAAAGTAGATATCATCCTATTCATATCAGAGAAGGAAATGAGTGAAAAAATTATCTCAATACAAAGGAAGGATTATATGAGTGGTTAGCTATGCCTTTTGTGCTAACCAATGCACCAAGTACTTTATGTGACTCGTGAATAACATACTAAAAAATTTTATAAGTTTGTCATTATTTACCTAGATGATATTTTGATCTTTAGTGAGACATTGGAGGAGCATATATAGCATATTCCTAGGGGTTTTGAGATGTTACGAGAAGAGAATTTGTTGGTTAATTTGAAGTAGTACAGTATTTTGAATGAGTTAGTGTATCCAAAAAATTTAGTTTCTGTAGAAGGTTTAAAAATGGACCCATAGAAAGTGAAGGCTATCCTCAAATGACTTACTCTAGGAGTTCTTCTAATGTAAGATCTTTTTATGGTTTTTCTAGGATTTATAGAAAATTTATCTACAATTCTAGTAGTGTTTTTGGACCCTTGACTAAAACAATGAGAGGAGATAGGTGGTGCAAGAGCACATTAGGTTTAGTTTCTAGTTCTAGTTTTCAAATTTTTCAATTTTGGTTTGTGACTACCATACTATCAAGTATTTTTGGGCTTTTACTTACTCTAACCAAGTTAGGGGTGTGAGCAAGTTAGGATTTGTTAGGTAAATGCTTTTGGTGTGTTTAAGTTTTGATGTTTTGATTTGTGCCAAGAACATAGGTCTAGGACCTTGAGAAGTGTGAAGAAGGTGTGTGTTTAATCCACCTAGTCATATATGGGTTGATTTCACTCATTTGTATGACTAAGGACTCCTAGCATGTCATGTAGGAGTTAGGAAGTGAATAGATGGAAAATATGTCAAGCTAGGCAACAATTGGTAAAAGTTGTCAAATGGGAAAAAATAGCCTAAAATCTTGCATATTGATGTTCTTGATGCACAAACATGTTTAGAAATATTTTTAGACACAATCTAAACAAGTCAGGAGGTTCCAATATGAAGGAGAACAAATTTTCTCATAGAAACCAAAATGTTGTCAAGTTTGTGCAACTTTTTGAAAAGTTGCTTGACAACTTTTTTGGCAAAAAGTTGCAAAATGAAAGAATGAACTTGATGGTTATGCCACCCAACTACAACCTCCTTGGAAATCTATTTAATAATCATTCACCTAGATCCCAAGGGTTGGGAATTGTAATAAGAAAGTTTGAGCATTTGAATACACATTTTTCTAGACACTTTGTTGCATTTAATTTACCTTATGGACAAATGGATTGAAAAAACCAATTTGGTATTGGATTTTTTGTTTCTTATGTTTGTTAAAACATTTTCTCTTCAAATTTTTTGGTTTTGAATTTCCATCTACTTAGGTTTTGAAAAAATTTCAAATTAGACAGTGTGTTGTTTCAATTTTGGGTTTGTGAGCAATAATGGCTCTCCCAACAATTCCTATTGTGAGTTCTTCATGGTTTCAATAGGCATGGTATTAGAGACTATGTACATAATGTATACTATATTTGGGGTCCTAGCAAGCATGGAAAGAAATTTTAAAGTGATACTTTAGGCAAGTCTATTGTACTTGGTTAGGCAAATCACAGATTGGAATGAGAAGTTTGAGGGTTTGAATGTTTTTGATACTTCAAACAAAGTTATGAAAAATGAGGAGAGCTGAGTAAGTTCAACTTAAACCAAGGGAAAAGAATCCATGACAAGCTTTGATGGAGGAAAGACCACACCCTAACCAGACTAGTCAGCATTGTTTTGAAACCCTTTAAACCAGGCTAAAAAGTTGATTTTGGGTGTATGGATACTTTAGGGATCTAAGACCCACAAAATATTTAAGAATTTCAAAAATATTATTTGAATATCTAGTTTCTTTTCCAGCTCCTTTGGATCATTCGAAGTAAAGTCCAAAAATCTAGTTTGGAGAGCTAATTCTAGTAGCCTTGTTTTGAGAAAATTTGACTTATGAGTAAAGAACTTGGGTTTAACTTGCAAGATTGGTGTCAAGAAGTTCAAGTGGAGTCCAAGAAAATGAATTAAATTCATCACCCTACACAAATGAAATATTTGGTGAGAAAACCATAGGAACAAGGTCAACAAAGAGTTGTGAAGAAGCATTTGTGTAAGGAAAGAACCCTATCTATTGGTTTAACTAGGTTGGAGAGGGATTAGAGGATAGGATGAAGATCCTCTAGGGATTAGGGCATCAAGGAACCCTAATAGGATATTATTAAGCCTAAGTGAATTCTCAAATTAGTAAATGATTTGGAAGTAGTTTGACCTAGTGTTACACCAGAGTGGTACCAAAGCAAGAAACTTGGGATTTTTGGGTAGATATCTCAACTTGCAGAATTAGTTGGAGAATCCTATATGGTGACCAATATATATTTGGCCAAATAAATGGGTGATTAGAAGGAAAGGAACACGATCCTTGAGGAAGCTTTGGAAGTAGTGAAGACCAAGTTGGAAGAATTTGGGGTAGCTAAGAAGGAGGAAGAAGGTGAAACCAGCAATAAGGGAAAGGAAAAGGTTGATGAAGAAGACCTTATCCTTGAGCCTAACCCTCCTATTAATGAAGAACCATTCCTAAAAGCTATTAAATCCCTGGGTGGGAAGGCCCTAGAAGGAGTTTCTTGATTTAGTGGGAAAATGGACGTTGAGTTGGTGATGGAATGGGTGGAAGGAATGGAGACTCACTTGGAATGTGAAGGAGTGAGTAAAGCACAAAAAGTCAAGGTATCCAAGTCTAGACTAAGGGGATCAGCCCTAACATGGTGGAAGTATCTCTAAGACAAGAGGGAAAAAGTGGGTAAGAAGCCCATTAAAAGTTGGAATGCTATGGTAACATAAGTGAAAGAGCAATACCTACCAGAGGACTTTGAGCTTCAACTTCATAAGAAGAGACAAGTTTGAAGCAAAAAGACATGGATATAGAAACTTAAGAGTTCCAAAAGTTATGCTTAAGATCAAGTGTACAAGAAGATGAGGCCATCAAGATAGCTAGGTATCTAGGAGTCTTAAAATGGAGCATTCAAGAAGAGATCAATTTATGGACTCCTACAATAGTACATTAATGCTTCCAACTTGCTTTGAAAGATGAAAAAAAGAATAAAAAGAAGGAAAACTCAAACTTTAGAGGAAGAGGTAATGGTAGAGATGGGAGAGGTAGAAGTTATGGTAGAAGAGGATCAAACTACAGGTCACAAGGAGACAATAAAGCAACTGAACAGCAAGAAGGAAGTTCAGGAAGAGGAGGATTTAGGCGAGGTAAAGGCTCTAACACAAGTTGGAGAGGAAGGAGCAGCAACCAAGGAAGAGACTCTTACTTTGCTTCCATGAAGTGTTATCATTTCCATCAGCTAGGGCATCCTACCTATATGTGCCCTAAAAAAGGCTCAACTTCTTAAGGAGCCACAAAAAGAGTCAATTGTGTACAAGAGGAATCTAGCAGTAGCAACAAGCACTCTGAGGTATTCCTAGAATCAAAGGAAGGGGAGAATTTGATGATAAGGAGAACATTGATAAAAGAGCTAGTCAAATAAGAACCAAGTTAGAGGAGAGCACTCTTTAGCATCAAATATAAGATCATGGGAAAGGTATGTAGAGTTATCATTGATTTAGGTTCAACTGATAACATAATCAGTGAAGAGGCAGTCAACAAGTTGAAGTTGAAAATAATCCCTCACACAAATCCATATAAGGTCACATGGCTCAATAAGGGTCAACATATACTTGTTGGGGAACAAGCATGGGTGGGGTTCACTATAGAAAGGTACAAGGATAGAGTACTATGTGACATTATTCCCATGGATGCTTGCCACCTTCTACTTGGAAGGCCATGGCAATTTGATAACTAGGCTATACATGATGGGACTAAGAATTCCTATTCATTCAAAATGGATGGAGTAAATTTCAAGATCCAATCCTTGCTATAAGAGGGAGGGTTTAAGACCACAGGACCAAGTGTACTTATGGTTGGCAATAAGGAGTTCTTAAACTCTAGAGGAGGGAGATGGAGTTGGTTTTGCACTAGTTTTGAAACCTAAATATGGAAATACTACCAAGAAGATAGAGATACCAAATGAAGTACAAGAACTACTTGAGGAATAAAGGGGCATTTTTAGTGATGGACAACCTGCTACCTTGCCTCCAAAAAGACTTGTTAGCCACCAAATAGATTTCATCCCAGGAGCTCCTTGCCAAATAAAGTTTCCTACAAGATGACTCCTCAACAAAATGAAAAAATAGCCAAAAAAATACAAGAACTCCTAAACCAAGACTTAATTAGGAAGATCACTAGCCCATGTGTAATTCCTACTATTTTAGCACCCAAAAAAGGGGGAACTTGGAGGATTTCTATAGATTCTAGAGCCATAAATAGGATCACCATTAGGTATAGATTTCCAATACCTAGAATTGAAGACCTAATGGATTGTTTAGGGGAAGTCAAGTATTTCACCAAGATAGAATTGAAAAGTGGCTATCGTAAAATTAGGATAAATGAAGGGGATGAATGGAAGATAGCTTTCAAAACTAATGAAGGTTTGTATGAATAGCTTGTGATGTGTTGGAAATATAGATGAAGTAACTGAGAGGGGAGGGGTGAATCAGTTACCACAAAAATCAATTCCAAAATAAATCCCTTAGATGTCTTTACATACTATTGATACTCAGTAAATAGTGCATGAATACTGTATCTCGGTAGATTAATTAATTACTGTTTATCTAGCATTCATAGTCATTAATATGCTTGCAAAGATTAAAATAAATGAACACAAGAGACACCAGCTTTAACGTGGAAACCCAATATGGGAAAAACCACCAAGTAACTAGTCACCAATTTTCACTCTTCTGAAGTAAGCCCTGTTAGGAGCCAACCCTGTTAAAGGTTACAAAACACACTATTAGGTGTGACCTTGTTAGAGGATTTAATCACCCTGTTAAGAGTGGCCTGGTTAGAGGTCTTGAGAACAATTCAACTAAACTGTCACCTTGTTAGAGGATTTATAAAATGGTTCTTAAGAGATTCTAGATTCACTGTTACAATGATTAGAAAGCAACAATGAGGTGACTTGAATGATATGCAACTTATCTTTTTGCTGATTACAGATCTTTGTTCTGCTTTTGCTAGGATCGAATACAACTTTGCATCTCCTCTAGGATATCTAATCCTTCATCAGAATTTGTTCAATTCGCTTATTCCATCCTTATCCATATACTCATATTCACTCACACACACTAATCACAACTTGAACATCTATATATATACCTTTCAGATTATCAAGTCAGCTTAAATATAGGTTCCAATAACTAAAAAATCATTACATCAGCCGGCCACATGAAGCAATTAAACTTAATATCAAAATAGTAAAATCCTTTGCTGGCCGACCAAGCTGGGTAACCACTGCTCCTTTGGAGACCGAGTGAGCTCAGTTAGTGCTGACCTTCCTTTGCTGACATGTGAGCTCGCTAGACATTGACTTTCCTTTGTTAACCTTGGGGGCTTGGTAGACATTAACTTTCCTTTGTTAACCTTGGGAGCTTGGTAAATACTAACTTTTGCTACAAAATCCTTTGATGCCCGAGTGAGCTCAGTAAACATTAACTTTTCTTTCTTAACCTTGGGAGCTCGATTAATACTAACTTTTGCTACAAAATCCTTTGATGCTTGAGTGAGCTCGGTAAACATTAACTTTTCTTTGTTAACCTTGGGAGCTCAGTTAATACTAACTATTGCTACAAAATCCTTTGATGCCCAAATGAGCTCAGTAAACATTAACTTTTCTTTGTTAACCTTGGGAGCTCGGTTAATACTAACTTTTGCTACAAAATAATTTGATGCCAGAGTGAGCTCGATAAACATTAACTTTTCTTTGTTAAGTACAGGAACGTTTGGTAGACATTATAAATTGCTTTGCAGATCACTTGAGCTCGGTAGACTCTGTCTGATGACTAATATGACATTTGTGTAACATCAAAGACAATACACAATTAACAATTATATCCAACAGTGATGCCATTTGGTTTATCCAATGCTCCATCCACATTTATGAGGTAGATGAATGAGGTGTTGGTAGATTACATTGGTAAGTTTGTTGTTGTCTATTTAGATGATATCTTACTTTTTAGCAAAACTTAAGAGAAGCATATTAGGAATTTGTAGATTATTTTTAAGAAGTTTCATGAAGAAAAACTAACGACAAATTTGGAGAAGTGTGACTTTATGAAGAAAGAGTTAGTATATCTTGGCTTTTTTTAATCTTAAGGTGGCCTAAAAATGGAATAAGAGAAGGTAGATGTCATTATAAGTTGGCCAACTCCTAAGACTTCATTATATGTAAAGAGTTTCCATGGATTAGCTAAATATTATAGGAATTTTATCAAACATTTTAGTGGCATATGTGCTCCTATGTTGGACACCATCAAGGGAGGGATGAAGAGAAAGTTCATTTGGCCACCTCAAGCAGATCAAGTTTTTGAAACTATCAAGTAAAAGATAGCAGAGATGCCTACTCTAGTATTTCCTAGTTTTGATAAACTCTTCCAAGTGGAATTTGATGCTAGTAATATAGCCATTGGAGATTTCCTAAGCCACAAATAGAGATCAATGGCCTTTCACAGTGAGAAACTCAATGATGCCAAGAGAAAGTACTCCTCTTATGACCTAGAGTATGCTTTAGTCCAGGATCTCTAGAAATGGAGGCACTACTTGCTTCCAAAAGAATGTTTTGTGTATTCAAACAACTGAACCCTCATCTTTCTAAATTCTCAAGACAAACTAAGTAGCAAATATATGAAGTGGTTGGAATATTTGTAGGCGTACACATTAACAGTCAAGAAAAAGAAGGGAGTGAAAAACATAGTAGTTGATGCTTTGAGTAGAAGACTCCTCGCACTCCAAGAAATTCAACTTCAAGGCATAGGTATAGATAGTTTCAAACATCTCTATGTTGATGATGAAGACTTTTCTCACATTTACAAGGTATGCAAGGAGTTCAAAAATAATTTTCATGGTGATTTCTCTGATTATACATTACAGAATGATCTATTGTTTAAAGGCAGTCAGTTGTATGTTCCAAAGGGGTCAATGAGGGAGAATTTTATCCAAGAGAAGCATAATGGGGCACTTAGTGGTCATTTTGGAGTCAATAAGACTCAAGAATTAGTCACTAGGTTCTGTTTTTGGCCTACGATGACTAGGGACATTAAGCAGTATGTTGAGAGTTGCATAGTGTTCCAAAAGGCCAAGGGGACATCCTCAAATGTTGGTCTTTACCAACCACTTGCAGTCTCTAGAAAACCATGGGAATGCATAAGTATGGAATTTGTAGGGATATGATAGCATCTATGTAGTTATGGATAGGTTAATTAAGATGGCTCACTTTGTGCCTTGCAAGACTATCCATGATGCTTGTTAGATTGTTAATTTATTTTTCAAAGAGCTAGTTAGGATTCATGGGCTACCAATGAGTATTGTTTTAGATAGGGACACAAAATTTATGAGTCACTTTTGGAAAACTCTATGGAGGAGACTAAGAACTAACTTATATTTTGGATGTACCTACCATCCACAAACTAATGGTCATATAGAGGTTACAAATAGGAGTTTTGGAGTTGAGAACTATGAAAGATGGTATTCCAAGTAGAAATTATGCTTAAGATTTTTCCCAATCAATAAGGGAAGTCCATGAAAGTGTAAAGAAAACATTGACTGAAAATGTTGACAAAGTGAAACAAAAGGTGGGATTTGCAGTTTTTGATTGGGGATCTAGTGATGGTCCACTTGAATAGGAAAATATTTCCTAAAGGGACACCACACAAGCTCCAAATAATAAGGCTAGGACCTTGCAGGATAATTGTCAAATGTGGATAAAATGCATACAAGATTGAACAGCCTGTAGACCTAGGGTGTCACCAATTTTTAATATTACAGATTTTGTTTCTTATAATGGCCCTAACCCAAATGCTAATCAAAATATCTAGGAAGTAATATAGGATGTGAATTTTATGAGGTTTGCACAATCCATTTTTACATGTAATCTATTTTTGGATTTGATTCTGTGCATAATTTTTAGCATAATGTTTCGGATCACACTCTGTGATCCATCATCAGGATGAGAGGATGCAAGAATAGAATGGTAAAATATGATGGATCACAAAGTGTGATCTAAAACATTGATGCTAAAAATTATGCACACAATCAAATCTAGATATAGATTACATTTAATATAGGATGTATCAGGCCTTCAGCTCAGTCCTCCTCCCTCTCTGCAAGTAGCAAAGATATTGGACTCCAAAATCTACAAGAAAACTAGGACCAAGACCTACTCGAAACATCTCATCCAGTGGTTGGAAAAAGGTGATGTTGATGACACTTGGGTCAGAGAGTTAGACTTCATAAGGTTGTGCATTGATCCAAGCCTCATCAATCCAAGGATGGATTAACTTCTTTTTGTTTGGGGGAGTATGGTGCAAGAGCACATTAGCTTTAGTTTCTAGGTCTAGTTTTCAATGTTTTCAATTTTTTTATTGACCCATATTTCAAGAGTAGTGATTTAATGTGAATCCATATCTCATGATAATAAATGGGACACTTAGCACTCATTGGATCTAGGTGATGCTCATAGAGGTGAAGCATCAGGACTTCATGGGAGGTCATCCATCCTAGTAGTACTCTAGCTTGAGTGCACTTACTACAGAGTTTCCTCCATGGTTAAGCCCACTCTACTTGCAACCCCATTTGCAAAACCTTCACCAAGTGTTGTGCTTTATGAACCATTCATTAGAAATCCTCTTAAACTCATCAATTGATAAGTAGGAGATAACTTCTGCAACAAGTCAATTTGTGATATTGCTATCAAGATTAAACTGTGTAGTTTTTTAGTCAAACTCACTGACCCATATTTCATGAGTAGTGATTCAATGTGAATCCATATCTTATGATAATGTTGGTACCTGATATGGACACAGTTTTAAAAATTTAAGTGTGGAGTTTTGAACCTCTTTGAACCAGGGTTCAAAGTAGTTCGAAGTGGTTCAACAGTTCAAATGGGCATCTTGTAGGTTCCGTTCAAGAAAAGTTCAAATTCATGGTTCAAAATGTAGATTTGTTGGTTAGAAAAGTTCAAAATCCTATCTCTATTCATAATTCAAGTTCTGACTCTATCAACTCAATGGTTTAAAAAAAAAGGTGGAGGATTGTAGATCAAGGTTGTAAAGATTCAATATACTTTTCAAATGGATCCATTTGTTTGTTGTGGCATGGTAGGTCATCAAAAGCAATAAGGATGGACATTTGAAGTCCATAAGAAGAACCCGATAGGTGTGGTGAAAATATTTTCATTAAATAACTTATTTCAATTGATGAAACCCCATGGTAAACATGAGTATCAAAGGCCCCCAAATTGCATGAAGAAGGTACCTTCCTTATTATTATGTTAAATAAATGAACCTGTGTGTAAAATATGAATCAAATTATGTTTTAGTGTGGCTTTGGTCTCAACATTGAGAATATACTCGTCATTGGGTTTGCACAAAGTTTGTAAGTTGAGGAGCCAGAGTTGAAGTCTGAGATGATGGGAATTTGTAGAAAATTCTCACAAGTTTGATTTGAGGTTCAAATGCGAATATCATTCATCATTCTTGTAAAGGCATAATTGCATTTATAACACCAATGGGGCAAATCGGTAATCGAAATTCTAGTCAGTACCCACCTATTATGGAAAATGCTTGATAATGTGAATGATGACATGTCATCATTTCTTCCCCATGCCAGGTGTTGGATACTTCAATCACGAAAGCAAAGTGAAGTATTCGAAGATTCATGCAAACTGTTTGGGTCAATGCATCGTGAACAAGGGTGACAGTCATGCGAGTTCGGGTTCCCTAATGCAACAGCCGATGAGTTGTTTTGGAGAACACAAAGAACTATTTTCAACATGCATAAAGCAAGAATAGTTGTCAGGTTCAAGCACAAGAAATGAACAGTCACATGTACAAATAATAGATACACAGGTGCATGCCAGATGGCTCACCGATTCCATACATGCCTCTATGAAAGTAAATTTGAAAAAGATGGCATGATTCATCTGCACATAATGAAAAACTATAATGGTTAGACTGAGGCAAGGATATTTGCCAGACCTAGGCCATGAAATGTCACGAGTTACATTTTAATGCACGTGATTGCACTTGTGAGAGAAGATGCTAGGCATCGGCCTGAGTGGGATAAATGAAAAATGATTCTTTTGATCATGGTTAATGCCCATTGGCATCAACAGGGTTGATGACTCCCTTTGAAATACAGAGTAACGCTCACAGGATCAAGATCTCTACATTGTTGTCAGTCATCACAACTTCAAATAAGAATTCTTCAATATATTGATGAAGCAAGGATCAGGTATCTGTTTTGACTTCAATACTGTGAGTTCCAAAGATTCAGTCGGACTTGATCAAATGGAAATGAAAATGAAAGCCTATACTCAATACAGCCCATAGAGTAGGGAACGCATGCAACTTGTTCACTGAGATGTCTGTGGGTAGAGACAAAACATCAATGTGATGAGCAATATTAGAGGTGGATGTCATGCGACACAAAAATAGAAGACAACTTCATTGAGATGATCTCAACTTGCATCATCAAAGAACATATTCAATATTTTTGTATGCATTATTAACCTGAAATGTCCTCATGAGTAAACCCATGAATGGAGATAACAAGGCCCCATCGACAAGCACAAAGATGATAGATTAGAGGAATCAGTGATTAGGGAAGTTGATCTATGATGAATCTGATAACTAATCCAGGATACCAATATAAGTTCTATCAAACAAGGTTCTCGGCTGAAAGAAAAACATCAGACTCGCATTACTCTTTCAAAGATATGCACTAATTGTGGGGGACTGTCAAAACTAGCGCCTTTGAATGAGATGACGTCCCGAATTCAATGTTTGCATATTTATCATTTGAAAATGATGACTAATAGAGGCATATCGACAGAGGGGAATGACTGACATGTGCCATGGTGGTCGTCACACCAAGTTCCAATCCACAATAGGTGGAGGGCAATGAGATAATCGGTGGCCCCCTTGAAGGATACTCGAGCATACTATTAAAACCCGGTGTTTATATAATGCTATTTGCATTAGTATGTCAAGAAAGTGATACAGAAGTTTTAATTTTTTTTAAATATGATATGGGTGCGAAGACTTGGCAGAATACTCGAGTATGATTAAGCAATCATACGTGGAAATGCATTCTGGAAAATCAACGACAAGTGTGAAGCCAGATGTCAGTGATCTCACTTTGTGCTATGTCATTACTCAAACTATCCAAATATTACGAATATGGGTAAACTGTGAAAGATTAATCTCATATCACGATAACATTAAAAGGCTATCAAGTATAGGAAAGTTCCCAGGGGGGAATGAAATAGACTGAAATATTAATAACTAATTTCTCCAAGAATCAGTTTCTGGGGGAGAAACTAAAAAAAACTCTCGAGAGAAAAAATAAATATGATCCGAGAAGCAATAATAGAGGTTCCACTTTTTCTTCCAGTGACTGCAGACTGTGTGCTATAGCAAGGAAGGGAAGTTTTTCTAGATTTGTTCCATTTCTTGTGAGAAAGAGAGGGCAGAGTTTATTCCTGAACTGTGCCTTGAAAAAGGGAGAAATCTTGTTTTAAAATATAATACAAAGAAGGAGTTTCAGTTTTCTTTAATGGTGACTTTAATTGTAAATGTGTAATAAGGTCTTTGTATCTTTTAGGCTTTAGGGAAGGGAGACTTAGAAGTTGACTGCATATCAAAATCTGGAGTTTGAGCAGTCCTCTTTCCGCTAATCGTGATCTTTGCATCACTTTTAGTTTTCTCTAAAATGTGTTTTACTGTCACTATTTCTTATATATGTTTGATTGCAAGATATCTTTAAAGCTTCATTTCTTCACTTTCTCAAGAGAATGGAAAATCTTTGTAATGTAGGAATTTGGAAAATGAATTTTGTGTCATCTATTGTTCTTCACTTTTCTTTTCTTTTTAGTTATTAAGTTTCCAAATCTATTTCGTGTTTATGAGTAGATGTTTGTAAAACCTTTTGTGCTTTCTTCTTAAAAGCATCCATATATAATTCATTGTATATCTTACACAGGGATCTGTATTTGATAAAATTTAGAGGAAGGTTATCAATCCAATGATAACCTATCCAACTGTTAGTGTTGATTAGTCTTTTTATTTTGGAATTTAGAGTTAACTTGTATGTATTTTCTTGGAAGATAATTTGTTCACTAACAGATAATAAATGGGACACTCAGCACTCATTGGATCTAGGTGATGCACACAGAAGTGAAGCACCGAGACTTCTCGAGAGGTCACCCATCCCAGTACTACTCCAGCTTGAGTGCACTTAACTATGGAGTTTCCTCATTGGTTAATCCCACTCTGCTTGCAATCCTAGTTGCAAAACCTTCACCAAGTGTTGTACCTTATGAACTATTCATTAGAAATCCCCTTAAGGTCATTAATTGATAAGTAGGATATAATTTCCACCCATATTTTATGAGTAGTGATTCAACATGAATCCATTTCTCATGCTTATAAATGAGACACTTAACACTCATTGGATCCAGGTGATACTCACAGAGGTGAAGCACCAAGACTTCCCCAGAGGTCACTCATCCCAATACTACTCCATCTTGAGAATTCTTAACTATGGACTTTCCTCCATGGTTAAGCCCACTCTACTTGAAACCCCTTTTGCAAAACCTTCACCAAGAAGAGTGGACTTAACCATGGAGGAAACTCCATAGTTAAGTGTGCTCAAGCTAGAGTAGTGCAAGGAGGGGTGATCTCCCAAGAAGTCTTGGTGCTTCACCTTTGTAAGAATCACCTAGATCCAATGAGTGTTAAGTGTCCCATTTATTATCATGAGAGTGGATTCACATTGAATCACTACTCATGAAATATGGATCAATTAGTTTGACTAAGAAACTATACAGTTAAATCCTGATAGCAATATCACAATTTGACTTTTTGTGGAAATTATCTCCTACTTATCAATTTGTGAGCTTAAGGGACTTTCTAAGTGGGCCTAACGATGGAGGAAACTTAAAGTAGTTAAGTGTGCTTAAGCTGGAGTAGTACTAGGATGTGTGACCTCCCAAAAAGTCTTAATGCTTCACCTTTGTGAGCATCACCTAGATCCAATAAGTGCTAAGTGTCCCATTTATTATCATGATAGATGGATTCATATTGAATCACTACTCATGAAATATGGGTCAATGATTCTGACTAATAAACTACATAGTTAAATCCTAATAGCAATATCACAAATTGACTTATTGTGAAAATTATCTCCTACGTATCAATTGATGAGGTTAAGGCACTTTCTAATGAATGGTTCATAAGGAACAACACTTGCTGAAGGTTTTGCAAATGGGGTTACAAAAAGATTGGGATTAACCATGGAGGAAACTCTGTAGTTAAGCACTCTCAAGATGGAGTAGTATTGGGATGGTGACCTCACGAGAAGTCCCGATGCTTCACCTCTATGAGCATCACCTAGATCCAATGAGTGCTAAGTGTCCCATTTATTATCATGAGAGACGGATTCATGTTGAATCACTACTCATGAAATGCAATTCAATGAGTTTGACTAAAAAACTACATAGTTAAATCTCGATTGCAATATCACAAGTTGACTTGTTGTGGAAATTATGTCCTACTTATTAGATGGAAAAGATGTCAAGCTGGACAACAATTGGCAAAAGTTTTCAAACATGCACAAATAGCCTAAAATCTTGCATATTGATGTTCTAGAGGCACAAACATATTTAGAGATCATTTTTGGTACAATCTAAACAAATTGAGAGGTTCCAGTATAAAGGAGAACAAAGTTGCTCATGGAAACCAAAAAGTTGTCAAGTTTGAGCAATTTTTTGAAAAGTTGCTTGAGAACTTTTAGGAAAAACATTGTAAAATGTAAGAATGAACTTGGAGGTTATGCCAACCACATGTAACCTTCTTAGAAACCTATTTAATCACCATTCAACCACATCCCACGGGTTAAAATTTGTAATAAGCAATTTTGAGCATTTGAATGCACATTTTTCTAGATAGTTTGTTGCATTATGGACAAATGGATTGAATAGACCAATCTGGTGTTGAATTTGTATTTTTTATGTTTGTACAATCATTTTCTCTTCAATTTTTTTGGCTGTGAATTTCCATCTACTTAGGTTTTGAAAATCTTTTCAAATTCGACATTGTGTTGTTTTAGTTTTGGGTTTGTGCATAATAATGGCTCTCCCATGAATTCATGTTGTGAGTTCTTCATGGTTTCAAGGGACATGGTAGTAGAGCCTATGTGCATAATGTATACTATATTTGGGGCCCTGGAAAGCATGGAAAAAAAATTAAAGTGATGCCCTAGGCAAGTCTATTGTATTTGGTTAGGCAAATCATAGATTGGAATGACAAGTTTGAGGGTTTGAATGTGTTTGATACTTCAAACCAAGTTATGCAAAATGAGGAGAGTTGAGTAAAGTCAACTTCTACCAAGGGAAAAGAATCCATGACCATTTTTGAAGGAGGAAAGACCACACCCTAACCAGACTAGTCAGCATTATTTTGAAACCCTTAAAAGTAGGCTAAAAGGTTACTTTTGGGTGTATGGATACTTTAGGGATCTGAGACCCACAAAACCTTTAATATTTCCCAAAATTCTATTTGAATATCTAGTTTTTCTACTACCTCCTTTGGAGCATTTTAGAAGTAAAGTTCAAAAATCTAGTTTGGAGGGGTAATCCTAGTAGTCCTATTTTGAGAAATTTTGACTTAGGAGTAAATAACTTGGGTTTAACTTGCAATATTGGTGTTAATAAGTTCAAGGGGAGTCCAAGACTATGAATTACAATCATCACCATACATGGATGAAATATTTGATGAGAAAACCATAGGAATAAGTTTAGCAAAGAGTTGTGAAGAAGCATTTGTGTAAGGAAATAACCCTAACTATTGGTGTAACTAGGTTGGAGAGGGATGAGAGGATACGATGAAGGTCCTCTAGGTATTAGGGCATAAAGGAACCCTAATAGGCTAGTATTTAGCCTGAGTGAATCCTCAAAATAGTAAAAGATTTGGAAGTAGCTTGACCTAGTGTCACACCAATAGGAAAGAATTCAAGCAAACTCAGGAGCAAATAAGAGTTTTAATTTGTTGAAATAAAAAGTTACATAACAACCCCTTTTAGAACTTTCAAATCTTAATAAGGTTTTTTAAGTAGATTGTGATGTTAGTGGTACTACAATAGGAGTTTTCTTGAGCCAAGAAGCTAGACCTATTGTATATTTTAGTGAGAAGCTAAATGATGCCAAGAGGAAATATTATAATTATGATCAGGAATTTTATGCTATAGTTTAAGCATTGAAGAAGTGGAGATATTATCTTCTTTCTAAGGATTTTTTTTTGTATATTGATCATCAAGATTTTTTGTATTTGAATAGTTAAGGAAAGTTGAATCACGGGCATTTCAAATGGGTTGAGTTTTTGTAGTTTGACATATATATTTAGTATGAAAGACAAGAGTGGGAAGTCTAACAAGGTTGCATTTTCTTTTAGCAAAAGACAACATTTTCTAATAGAGATGTAGAGGTTGGGTTCAAGGAACTCAAGAGTATCCAAAGGATTATGATTTTGGTGAAGCTTGGAAAGCATGTACATAACATATTACACTTGACAAAATAAAGTGGTTGGATTTCATCATTTAGGATGGTATGCTATTCAAAGAAAGTTAGTTATTCATTCCAATAAGTTCTATGAGGGAGAATCCCATCAAGGAGAAGATTAGTGAAGGATTAGCTAGACATTTTGGTTGAGATAAAATGATTTCTCTATTTAGTGAGAATTATTACTAGTCACAATTGCAACAAGATGTCAAGAAGTTTGTACAGAGTTGCATAATATGGTAGATGGTAAAAAGAGTAAATCAAAAATACAGGGTTGTATCAACCATTACCTGTACAAAAGAAGTCATGTGAGGATTTTATCATGGACTTTTTTATTAATTTACCAAGGACTCAATGAGGGAATGATTCAATTTTGTGGCGGTTGATAAGTTCTAAAAAATGACACATTCTATTCTCTACAAGACTAGTGATGTTCATGTGATAGAATTTTTTTCAAAGAAGTGGTGAGACTACACAGTCTACCAAAGAGCATAACTTTAGATCGACACCAAGTTTTTTGGGTATTTTTGGTACACATTGTGGAAGAAGTTAAAGAAAAATTTTAATTTCAACTCATCACAATGTCCATAGATTGATAGACAAATAGAGGTGGTGAATAAGAGTTTGGGAAAATTGCTAAGATGTTTGGTTGGATATAAGCCAATAAGATGGGATTTGATTTTACCATAGACATAATTTGCATATAATAATTATATCAATAGGAGCATTGGTAAATTATCCTTCCAAATTGTATATGGAAGTACTCCTAGAAATGCTTCTAAATTGAGGAAGCTAGGCAAAGGAGAGATAATTAGTGATGAAACTAGGGATTTTGAAAAATGCCTAAAGAACTTCAATGAGGAGGTAAGAAAGCACATTAAAAAGATGAATACACAATACAAGGATAAGGAAGATAGGAAAAGGATGCATATAAAGGTTTAGGTTGAGGATGAAGTCATGTTTCATTTAAGGAAGGAGTGATTTCTAGTAAGTACATATAACAAGTTGAAGATAAAGAAGTTTGGGCCATGTAATTTACTAAAGAAGCATGATTCATGAAATACCTATGAAGTCAAGTTATCCATTGAATTGAATATTTCACCAATATTTAACATTTCAGATATGGAAAAGCATCATGAAGGTGGTGTTAAAGATGAGATGATCACAGAACTGTAGTGGAGTATTCTAGCAACTACCTTAATGAAAAAATAAATTGAGGATATATTGGACAATCATGTTGGAAAAAGAAAAAGGAATGGGACATATAAATAATATTCGGTGAAATGGAAAGGATGACTTGTAGAAGATTCATCATGGTTGACAATGGAGAAGGTTAACCATCTTGGTTTTCCTTTGAACACCTGAGATGCGACAAGGTTACTTCTCAAATGTCTTGAGTGTTTGATGTAGGAGCATCCAAAGTGTAAGGGTAATCTTGCAACACCCAAAAATATTTCTCTTTCTATCATTTTCAATATTGTTTTTTTCAATGTAGAGTTACTATTTGTGGAAAATTACTATTTTTCATAAGTTGGTCATGCAATCTCAAAATATTTTGATTTCACAAGTGGAGGTTCATCTTAGTCATATCAGCTTGTCAATTGAGTGACATTGTCATACCATATGTATTGCATATGTTATTGAGGCTTTTGGGTACAAAAAAATTTAGCTCAATTTTGAAGGCTTAAATGGCTCCAAAATGAGACCAAACCCTAAATAAGAGTGCTTATGCCATTGGGCTATTGTAGATTAGGAGTTGTTATTTTCAAAAGTTAGTTATAACAGCCAATCGGAGCTATGGTTTGAAAGTTATGGCTTCCAAAAGTTGGGCTATCAAAACTCATAATTTGTAATTGTTTTGAGCCAACTTTATGTAATAAATATGAAAAATAATTATTATTTGGGAGTGGGTCAGCCTCAAATATTAGGGTTAAATGTCTACAACCTTCCTAGGTGGTGGAAAATTGCTTATATAAGGAAGACTCGTAGGATTGTCAAGGGCAATTTTGAGTAGTAGTTCATAGCTCTATCTTGCAAAATTTTGTAAAGAAAGCACCCATATGGCTTTTCATTTTGTATTTCTAAAAAATTTAATTCCATTTGGTGATAATAAGAAGTCCATATTATGTTCTTGCAAATTGTTGTTGCTTCTCTATTTTTGTTATGAGTTTGTGGTATTGAGGGGATCACCCTTCATCTTTATTATTTATTTATTGGATCAATTATTGGTTTCTTATCCTCAAGGGGAGTAGAGTAAGTTAGTAAGGGGGCATATTTGTCCCTAATTAATTTTTATTAAAAGGGGAGAAAACAAAAGAACATAAAACTTTGATGCTCATATATTTTTACTATGAGATATTTGTTTTATTATTGATGAATGTTGTCATCAATGACAAAGGAGGATATTGCTAGAATATGAAGTTAATTTTACTCTTGTTTTTCTCATTGATGTCAACATATATATGATTCATTCATGTCATTCATTCAAGTTTTGGTCATTTTTGGTGTATTGGTAGTAGTGTTACTGTCACCAATGTGTTGGTCTGATTTTTCACAGTTTAGAAAAGTCTTGATATTTGGGTGAAAAATCATTTAAGTCCTTGAATTAGGCAGATTAGGGTTTCCTTTCAAGTAATTCTAAAAATTCTTTAGATTACTCTAACTGTGTCCTATTTCATGTGTTGTGTTATCCTTTTAAATTCTTAGGGTTTGTCTCTCAGTTCACCCATAAACAAAAACTAAGTGTGTGAGAAAGCCCTTATACCTTTTTTGTGTGTTGCTCTGGTTTTAAAACTTTCAAAAGTATTATTTCAAAAAAAAATTTTGGCGGGCTTGTTCATCCTAGGGTTTTATTTACGTCAGAATACCTTTTATTCTTTGTGACAAACCTTAGAGTTGTTTTAATTACAATATTTTATCTTAAAAGGCACCAAGTTGAAATACTTTTCTAAGCATCATTGATCTTGTTCAAATCAACGATGCCCGCATTCTCGGATTATGAAGTTGCAAGTGTTTCAAATAATGTGGGCAAGCGGGCGTAGGACACGTGGAAATGGTGACATCATGGGCCCGCTCTTTTTAAAGAGGTAATAATAGCATGTCCTCCGTGGTGGTTGTCAGTTGACATGGAATGTAGAGCAAGCATTTTATTGGTCTGTTTAAAAGAATAAGTGCACAGTCATTGCTATATTCTGATCACCATTGATCAAGGCAAGATCGATAGATTGCATTTCTCGCATCATCAAGTTGCTCGATGTTTAAATAATGCGGGCAAGCAGGCATGGTGGGACCGGGACCAGACCTTAGGAAATACGTGGAGTCATGCCACGCTAGAGAGTATTAAGTGAAATGGAGCGCATTCATTGGTGATAGGTGATAGGTGTGCCAGGTTGGGAGCAATGATGTCATGGGCGCTATGTCACTATCGAGAAATTTGTAAGTTTCGCCATTAGCGACATGGCGCCTTCACGGGAAATATAAGTGGTACTCTTTTTTGAGGTTTTTTGGCAACCATGAAATTCCCAAGTGGCATGGTGGATGTGCAGTTTTACTGCTTTGTCAGAAGCATTGATGAGGGCCATCATGACCTCGCTTGCCTTTATCTTGCCGGCCCCGAAATCTTGAGAAGTCACTGGAAGGCACTATGTCACTATCGATAAATCTATGTTTCTCGTCGTTAGCAACATAGTGCCCTATCAAAAAACTTTGAAATCCAGCGAAGGGTGTGGAAAGACAGGTGGGTCCCGCTTAACGTGTCCTCAGCCAATTAGAAAAGGACAAGTGGCAGCCAAAATAGTGACAAAGGGTGACATGGCGCTCCGAAGTAGATAATGATGTGGCAAGATTGCAGACAGAACGAGGAGATTGTAACATGTGGAAGATCCTGTGGTAGGCACTATGTCGCCAATAGAAGTTGCTCAGAAGTTAACCATAGTGACATAGCACCCTTGCTAATGTGGCGACTTCGTCAGCGATGAGTAGGTAGTTCGTGAGCTAGTAGGGAGCTACCACGTGGCAATAATGATGGGTCTAAAGGTGAATGACATGTGGTAGTGGGCCAGCCGGTGATGATGTGGTAGATGCATGTTCAAGCAGCCAATCAGAAGATGCCACGTGGCACTGGTCAAACTGAAGGTTGACCCCAGATACAAAGTGTTAGGGCATTATTGAAGAGTTAAAAAAAAAAAAATTATTATTATTTTTGTTGAAAAATGCCCACGTCAAGTTTTTAAAATCAAATGGGATTTTTCTAAAGTTTGACTTTAGAATATTTCAAAAATTTCAAAAATTTAAAGACAAAGATGTGCAAACATGATTTTTATATCAGAGGGGGCATTTTTTAAATTAAGATTTTGGGGGTTTTCGGTATCGAAAATGGGCACTTCAATATACCACTGGAATCAAAAAAGAACAAAATTTCTAATTTCGCAGTCAAATTTTACACAGAACATAGTCTGTTCCTGTTACAGAGGGTTTTCTATCAGAGGTTGGTTGGCATGTTTTATCAAATGTTTTGAGTCACCAGTTGCAGGATTCAGTGAAAAGACACCTAGAATACATTCAGTAACTTTTGTATCTGATTATTTTGAGTTTTTGTGATGTTTTGGCTCCACATTGATAATTTGACACATGTTCGAGTTCAGTTATCAGATTTTTGGTGACTCATAGAGTTTTCATCATTGAGAAAAGGATATTTTGCAAATCAATTATAGTGTAATAATGAAATCAAATCATATCAGAATGGGAGAAGGGAGAAAGAGGTTTTCAATAGCAAGAGATTGAATTTCAAGTGGACAGGTGGCAGTTGCAGAATAGATCCAGGAATTCTTTCTTGTCTATATATTTCCCTTTTTTTCTCATGGTAGAGGTTACAGTCTTTATATATATCTGAATATATGTATAAGTATCAGATATCCATATGTATGCATTTGGTTCATGGATTTGCCCAACAGTTAAGGCACTGATCAACTATAGGATCGTTAAATCTTACTGCTAGATAT